>CP092864.1:24818234-24843248 GCA_030710605.1 Cordylochernes scorpioides | reverse complement strand
TGCAAAATATGGGTGTATTTTGACAATACGAAGTGTAAGAAATCATGGATAAGTTCAGGGCAGCCGACAACTTCGACCGCCAAACCCAATATCCACGGCAAGAAGGTTCTTCTGTTCATCTAGTGGGATCAGCACGGTATACTTTACTAACATATTCTGCAACCAGGCGTCATTTCTCATTGCTATCAACAACAATTAACGCAGTCACGCCAAGAAATCGCAATGAAACGACCAGAATGGGCGCAAAGACATAGCATACTGCTTCATGACAACGTAAGGCCACATGTCGCACAATCGGTAAAAGACATCCTGAAAGACTTCAAATGGGAAGTCTTACCCGACCCGCCATACTCTCCAGACATCGCTCCATCGGATTATCACCTCTTCCGGTCGATGGCACATAGGCTGGCTGACCAGCGCTCCCAGAATCGCGAAGAAGTTGAAAATTAGCTTGATGAATGGATTGGCTCGAAACCAAAACTTTTTTTTTTATGATGGCATCCATAATCTACTCAAATTATGGGAGAATTTTGTATCTAACAATGGCGAAAACTTTTAATAAATGTCTAGTATAATTTTGTTTCAATCGCAATTGATTTTCTAACCGGAAAAAAATACGGAGTCATACTTGCGCACACCCAATATACTTTCAATTCAATATATATTTCATATACATAAATAATAAATAAAGTTGCTTTAAGTTATAAAAAGTGAGAAAAAGGATGTTTAGCAAAAAATCCACTAATTTCATAGAAACAATATCTTCCTATAGTTAAAATTCAATTTCACAGCGTTGCCAAATCTTTTAATTTTTATTCGCAGATAAATATACGACAAAAACATAAGAACAAAAAAACACTAATTCATATTATAAATTAAATATTCAAAATACATACAATTTAGAATTACAAATATAATAATTAGTTTGAAATAGAAATACCCATTTATATACATTTTATTTGGTAAACAATTCGTTGACAATTATATTTAATTGGAAAATTTTAGAAGCTATTAAACATTTTTCAGAAAGAAAAATAAAATTCGATATAGAATTTCAAATTGCCTTTTTAAAAATAAACATAGAATCGACTGGTGTAAATTAAAAATAAACCCTGACGATTAAATTACCTGTAGTTTTAAAAATTCCTTTGATTACACGTTTGTTAAACAGTTATCTTTTGTATTTAAATTTAAATGTTTTTTCAAATAAATATATTTTGCGCATTAGTTGAAGTGTTTATATTAGTATAGACTATTTACTTTTTCTTATGAAAAATATGTATTTGTAATTTTTAAAAAATTGGAAAGTTTTTTTAGCTAGTTTAATTGGTAGTAAACAACTCTATATTTATTAGTGTTTTGAATGTTTGTAAATGTTTTCGTATGCAAGTTAATTTATAAAAATTCGCAAGAATTCTTAAAAGTTTCTATGAAAGTTTTATATTTCTTAAACTAACTCTATTCATATCAAAGTCTGCTATCTATTAGAATACAACATTCTCAAATACATATTTACATATTAATTATTTGATACGATATGTCGACCTGTAGTATACCAAAGTTAAAATACTACTTTCTATTAAAATAAACGCTTCATATTTTTATTCACAGATTATATTTTAAATAAAAAGGCATATCCTGACCGCTCACATGAGAATTTTTGGATGGAAGAGAGCGCCATCTAGTAGAAAAAAAATCAACTAAACGTTGAAACAAGTTTGTTCTATAATATTTGACCAACCCATTTTCTTTATAAATCAAGATAATAAGACCAACCACGTACGTCTTTCTGCTTGCTACATCCATTTTTGGGCTCAAATAATATACACTTTGGTTAGTAGCTCGTAAAACAATATTCTCTCTCTCTCTCTACGGGTCGCTGATCCACAGATATTGGAGTTGCCGAGCCGTGCGACCCCTGCTCCTGGAGGTGTTTGCCTCCTGCGAAGTGCCCCTGGATCTGCAGGCCTGGCTCTTCTGCGTCGGCCTCCATCCCTAGGCAGTGAAAATAACAAGTGTGGCGAAGGCTACCATCTACAAGTACCATCTTGGTTTTGAGGTGGGCAACACCAGCCAACACCTAGACCTGCCACTCTGTGGGAAAGAACTCTCGCAGTTCACCGGTGGCGGAGTCTTTCCTTAGGTGGGAGCCACCATTGAAGACCTCGTATATATTTATATATATGTATATTTATCAATTATTTATATTTATATCTATTTAATCATATATTTATCATTATATAATCTTATTTATTCATATTTATATTTATTCTGTATTTAACCTTATATAATCTTATATGAACATTGTAATAAATCAGTATCAATCTCAATCTCTCTCTCTCTCTCTCACGTATGCGTTTTTGGCCCTCGTCAGTCTGGTGCAGGCTGTATCTCAACGACCAAAATTTGGTCTGAGAGGCTTCCTGAGAATTCAAGAAATTGGTAGTTTTCTCCCTACTTCGTTGGGAGGTCGCTAGGTCTAACGACTGGAGCCGTCGTCTGGGTGGAACCTCTTTAGAGCGGGTGTGTGTCCTGGTCCGGGCACTAAATAAAAAGTAGTTTTCCATACTATTTCACAGATTAATTTATAAAAAAAGGTACTTTTCAAATCTCAATTATATTTTTTTCAATTTGACTAAATACATGCCGTTAAGTCTAAACACAAAACTGAGGCTATAAGAAATCAAATAGGTTCTTTACACATAGTTAATTCAATTTCCAACTGCATCCATCCCCAAATTCAGATTTAAGAAATGACACCATTTAGCACGAATTTAACTTTTTTTCGAATAAAACATAAATCTCATTGTTTTTATTGCGATCAAAATATTTTGAATTGGCTTGGATCATCAGTGGTGAATCCTCGAAAGGGTTTCGCCAATCTATGCAAATATATTTATATTAAAAGAGTACAGTAAACTTACATTCTGGAAGAACGGCAGTTGATTGGTATTACTCATTAATGAAGAGAACTAAGAGATGATGGGAAAACCGATAAAGAAGGAAATGTGCAGTCCCATCAAGAAAGAGATAATTGACGGATTTAAGAGAGTGTGATGGCCAACAGACAGTCTGGAGGGAGTCTTGGGAAAGAGGACGATAGCAGAGGTTGCCTGATGGCAGAAATGCCAGGAAGTTTTCCAGGCGGGGTTGAGAGAGCAGGATAACACGGCTGCTCTGTGGGAAGCGGATTGTTCTGTGAAAGTAGACACCGGAGCGAGTGTGTCGGTTGGCAGCGGATCAGTCTACAAGTCGGTGTCGTTCAGGCCGAACGTAGACTGTAAGGAGAATGAAGCTTTGTAAGAGTAACATTCACGATTCCAAGAATATTTCTGACGGTTGAAGTCTATAGCAAGCCTTTTATAATGTAATCTTATTCCATTTCATAACGCTGTAATAAAGCTCTAGCTGCATCCCTTCACGAACTCTCTCATCTTTGTATTATCCTAACGATAAGAACACAAACGGCATCTGGGTACGATGCAACAATATGCGTTTCTACTGTCTTTATAGCTTATGTCTATATTTTTATTCTCTCAATACCTCAGCCAAAGCCGAATAGGTAAGAGGAATGACCAGCCCAATGCGATATCAAAGTGGTATGGTAGATTAAACCTTTGGAAGTGTTCCTCACTGATGAACCAAGTCCTCAATATTTAACATCGCAATGAGGACAAAATCAGGTTCATTTTATTTGTTAAAGAATGTGCTAAATGGTATTGTTTCTCAATGGGGCCTTGTGTTTCCTACTCAAATGTATATCTGTAGCCCCTCCTCACCTATCTGAATCTACACGTGTTACACAGAGAAGGTCCAAAGATACACCGTAATTCAAGGCATTTATTAAATGTATTTCAATGCATCCATTAAAGGAAGATGTGCCCTTTTGCATATGCGAATATCATCCTTCTACATCTTTACGATATATTCAAACATATAGTCTGTTTACTAAACAAGAGGTCAAGGATTTTCAAGGCCAGTACTTGTCCAATTTCTGCCGGCGTTTGGTGGACGAGTACTGAATGATTGTGCCCTGGAAATCCTGGCGTCCACCAAGACATTCTTCAATAGGTTCTATTTCAATATTGAACTGAGAGCGGTAGAGTAGACTCTCTCCTTGTCTGGAAGAATACAAGATGGAGGATCCTCCTTCACTGTGAACAGCTGTAAATATATTTCTTAATCTTCGCTTTATTTCTTCTATTATTTAACCATTGACTTTCACAAGGTTGTCCGCATTCTACTTTACCCAGTCATGATGGTTGTAAAACAGACACCATCAAGGGTCAAAACTTGATACCCTAATATGATTGAATGGAGATAAAGAAGAAGAAGACAAGGTTGTCCCAAATGTTCGTAAACACTTACAAAAAATTGAAATACCAATATTATTCGCCGTTATGTATAATGTTTTTGTATTATGTATAAAGTAATTGTATTATGTATTATTATATATTCACCGTAATAATATTATTCACCAAGTAATAAGAAAAAGACGAACTTTTTGGGACAACCTTATAATTGTCAATATTTTGAATTGTCAATTATCTAAAAAAACATGGAATTCGTATTTTTAATCAAAATTTTAAAAAGATAATACTTGAATTACAATTCTCTTACATCGTAAAATTCCATTAAAATACCAGAAAAAATGTATAGAAAGTGAAAGAATGAAAACTCATCAATTTCGAGAGAAATAATATTAGAGTCAGAATTTATGATGATAAATTTGAAAGGGGATAATGATATGGAGAAACAACGTGTAGTGTTTGTATGTGAAAATAGAAAGGAGGAAGGTTATTCCGTTGGAATTAAATATTGACATAACTTCCCTCAGAACTGTGAACCATAGTTTGTCAATATACACACACTATTATATAACCAGGTATAGAGAGGACGGTTTATTATTTAACTATTACCTCCAAGAAAAATAATATTGACAAAGCTGTCGTGTTAATATTTTCTCTGTTAAATTTAATTAGCAGAAGAGAGAAGTGTTTGTATACATTGGTTATGTATTAATACACACTGTAGCATGTGTTTTATGGATGGTTTTTAAAATTTGAAAAATAAACCTCTGTATTTTTAGCTTGAAGGACTGGAAATGAAATGTATGTAATTATATAGATGCATTTAATATTATCAGGGTGTATCTCAATCAGTTGTTACGGTATTGAAGATGAAAAGCTGTTCAGGAATAAGTAATATTTATTTACAAAGAGAAGTTTTTTTTAGTTTTATATATAGAACTCTAAATATTTAACACACAGCTCTCTATTGTCAGCCTGGTCAGGATATGCCTCTTTTGTTTTTAATATCAACACCTGACCTATTTTATATTTTTATTGTTTTTTCACAGCTATCTATATATTGCCACGTGGAAAATTAGGGAAGACAAAAACTTCAGGAGGAGACAACAATTTATTTCAGGGAAGGACAAACTATATAAGGTAAACAAAAGATAAGCCACGAGGGAAATTTACAGAGTCGCAAGATATAAAACAGAGAAATGACCACTCTGTTAATAGTTAAAAATAATAAAAATTAAGAAATGCTATGTTACAATATTTAGTTAAAGTCAGCAATAGTTTATGTAAATTCTAATAAATAAATTTGCGTAGTTGTGTTAAAGAAATTAAGTAAATTAACAATATATGTGACATTATATAGGTACTAAAAGTAGCACCTGTCTTTTTAAATATGAATTTTATAAAATAAATGTTTTTGTTTATTACTCCAGTACAGAATGTAAAGATAAGAATTATATGCAACAACATCAGTTTTTTGCAAATTCAGATCAAAAGCTAACCTGTATACCATGGTTTCAGGCTATGGCCCTCCTCAGTACAGGGACGGCTTCGAAAACATAACTTCCAGTTCCGATTTAAAATAACTTTATTGGGTGCTGCTCACGAAGAGAAACCCGTGTCATCCTAATGATATTGTGTGAAGGGGGTTTATATAAAATGGTTCATTTATAATTATGGTATCAATTTCTTTAGGTTTCTCTCCGGAATATTAGTGATCATTGTCTTGAGGTTTTTTTCTGGCTTGTTTGATATTTTAAAGTGTATCTTTTTTCCCCACTTTTCATCGTTCTTGCTTAGTTTATATAGTTGTTTCAGTCTTAAATTTATTTTTAACTTGTCTTGCATTTGTAGTTGGGAGGGTTCACCACTGATGAGCCAGGGGCGCTCCAATTAAATTTTCTATTGCAGTAAGGGCAGTAGAAATTGTTTAATTTCAAAAAGAATCTTACGCGTTTAAAATAGTTTCGAATTTTGATAACAGATGGCGCGCTAGTGCATCATATTATAAAGGTTTGTAGATTTCTTGAATGTGAAGTTTTCAAAATTTCAGGATTTTCGTTAAAGGATTATTTTATCGTGAATTCATTGTTGTTTTCGATCTTGAGATCGTTTCTTAGTATCGTGTTTCTGAAAAACCATGGTGAGCCTGTAATTTTACTAATGATTATATTTTCAAATGTTTATAGTCTTTTAGATTATAGTTTCAGATGCTGTAGTGAAATTTTGGTGGCCATAGATGAGAATAGGTCTCAGTATCGATGTGTAAATTGCTCTTTTGCAAATTTAGAGATGGTTTGCTCTTTCGGCATAGTAAGTAAAGCTAATTTCTGTTAGGGGCAGTCTTTTCCATATTTATTCTGTTTTTAATGTTATTGAAAAGTTGGATATTGGTGCAGGGTTATCCCTAGGTACCGAACATTGTTCTTCCATATAATATAAGTATCTATAAATACTTGTTCGTCTATAGGTTTTTAAATTTTGTCCCTTTTTTTGGAGAGGATAATGGATTAAAATTTTGGGGAGTTCATTGTGTGTGGAACGTGCGATTATTTGCACCAACTTTGAGCTTAAGATGAACTTTGTTAAATAGTATATACAGAGGTTGAGAGAGATGGCGGTACATTTACAAATAAGTGCAGTGATGCTTCTTCGATACATGGGAGGTCCTTGATGTATATGTCGAATAAAATTGGGTCAGTGACTGAAGGACCCCAGCTTAGATTTTCCTAGATGTTGACAGTACATCAAAAATTGTTCCCAAAGTGGGATTCGATCCCGAGTCATGGCTGTCGGATATTAACGATTGGTACCACTGCTCCAATGACCTTCATAATAACAAATTTCCAAAACTAGAAATGATTTGCATATTGAAAATATGTAAATAAAATAGCTTGAGAGAGCATTCACGCTCAAATATCTACATAGGATATAGCATATTTTTATAATAAATACACTCCTGGACAAAACTTAAGGAAATTTCATATTTTGATCTCACCGATAGTTTTTTTTTTTTTTTTGAAGGAGACAGAGACAATTTCGTTCACACTTGGTTATCTCATGTGTCTTCAATAAAGATAACTGTGAATTTAAATATCTTTCAAAGTTATTGTCTGAATTCCGATATACATGCTAAAAGGTACAACTTCCTTAAGTTTTGTCTCTCTATGAGTGTAAATAATAAAAACAATAATAAATAAAAATAGTGAGTGAAAAAAAAAAGAGTTTTCCACTTTAATATAAGTATATATCTAATATATTTATCAAGGGATAGTAATTTCGGCTACAAGAACTCAGTAGAATTTAGTTTAAATAAATAAGAATTAAAGATTACATGAGGAGCTTCTTTTTAGATTTATTGCGAGCTTTCGAACCTTCCGGTTCTTCGACGGCCATGGATAGCATGGATATACTAACCCTTAGTATTTCCATACTATTCATGCCCGTCGAAGAACCGGAAGGTTCGAAAGCTCGCAATAAATCTAAAAAGAAGCTCCTCATGTAATCTTTTAATTCTTATTTATTTAAAGAGATAGTAATGTTTAATAATCGTTTTATTACTTTATATCCAATAAATCTAAAACGTACATTTTTACTTTAATCAATGTTTAAATGTGTTTAACATTTTATTTTGGAAGAGAAAATCACAGAACGACCCTAGCTGTTTAAAAGACCAAGAAATTATTTCGCTTGGTTAAATTCTAATGAAGAAAACATGTTTATGAAATTTTAATTTTCCCAAGAAATATTAAATTTCTCCATTAAAAAAGAAAAATTGTTGACGGAATACACATTTTCTATTTTTAGGAATTTTTTTTAACTTTCTTAGAAAAAATTGTTCTTTTTTTCTTCGTATTAAATAGTTGCGTAACAACAAATTCTTTATTCTTGTAATAATTTATCAGTTATTTCTAACTGATAAAATAAAATATTTTAAAACTTCTTTGTTGAGAAAAATAAATAGAAATTTTTATCCCTATCTGATTCATATTGAATGAATATTTTTTAAAAAAATTTGGTATGATAGTATATAACGTTTTAAACAATCATTCAATTATTCGAAACTACACTGGTGTCCAAAAAATAAGAAACTTAACCAATATTGAAATTTCTCAAAAGCTAATTTATTGACAAATATAAAATTTAGTATACAAATAGTTTAAACTATGGAGAATTTGACTAGCTATATGAAATTTAAAAAAAAAATATTTGAAATTATGAAATATGCAAATTATTACCAACATACCCAAAGGTAAGGTTCCAGATCTTAAAGAAATAAGATATCAATAGGGAGTATGATCACCTCTAACAGCTATCAAGGTCTCACAGCGAGCCCTCATACTGTTTACCAGGCTTTGGAGGAGGTCCAGGGGTAGTAAACCCCACTCCTCCAATAGAGCAGTTCTTATCTCAACGAGGGTTCTGGGAGAGGGGTGACGAGCTCCAATACGCCTCCCTAGAGCATCCCACAATGCTCTATTGGATTCAGGTCCGGAGATCTGGCTGGCCAATCCATCCTTCGAATATTCTCGCTCTGGAGATATTCATTGACTAGCCTAGCCCTATGCGGACGAGCATTATCGTCCATTAAAATTAAATTGTGACCAATTTGATCTCTATAAGGTCTTACATAGGGCTCAAGGATCTCGTCCCTGTACCTTTGGGCAGTTAAAGTGCCCCCAGAAAAAATGTGGAGGGGGTGTGCGACTGCTAGAACTGATGCCAGCCCAGACTAAGAGACTGCCCCCTCTAAAACTGTCTATTTCCCTGATGTTACTGGGATGATAGCGGGTTCCAGGCTCCCTCCAGATGAAAACTCGTCGAGAATCTGTGTTTAAACTAAATCTTGACTCGTCACTGAAGAGAAAATTGGCCCACTGATTATGAGTCCAGGCGTGATGTTCCAAGCACCAATTCAAGCGGGCTCTCCTGTGAGCAGAGGTTAAAGGGATACCGACCATTGGTCGTCTTGCATAAAGAGCACCTTCGTGAAGCCTTCGGTAAACAGTTTGTCTTGATATTCTCGTTCCAGTAGCACTTGAGAGTTCATTAGAGAGTTGAATAGCTGTCATCTCCCTATGGCGCTTGGCAGTTACGACCAGATAACGGTCTTCAGAGGTAGCTGTTTTTCTTTTTCTACCAGAACCTTCTTTTCTTTTGATGGTTCCTGTCTCAATGAACTGTTTCCATATTTTGCTGACCACAGATTTATTCACATTTAGCCATTTTGCTACTTCAACTTATGATTGCCCTGCCTCCATTCTTCCAACAGCTCTCCATTTTAAATCATCTGCTAAAATTTTTCGTAAACTCATAATTAACTAAGGATTATATAAAATTACAATTGGACAATTCTTAGATGGGGTAAATGACACGCCAAATAGAACACTTATAAAGACAAGCAAAAATTTGCATATTTTCAATTTTACCGAATCGAATGGTTGCGATAAATAAATTCTACGACTTAAAATACCTAATTAAATTACTTTTTAGCTTTTAGCGTTGTATATTTTGAAACATATCATTAAAAAAACAAAAGTTTCTTATTTTTTGGACACCAGTGTATTATAGACGCGTATGATTCTTTTGAAAATTAAACAATTTCTACTGAATTTCAATTTATTTCACATTCAATTATACAATTTCAAACGAATCATACGCGTCTATAATAGTTTGGAATATTCATAACAGATGGCGCGCTATGCATCATAATATAATCATTCAATTGTTTAAACATGTCTTTATTGTTTAAATGTCTGCATTGGTTAGATAATGGTTTCTTCAACTATTTCTCCAAGTTAGGCTCGTCTCCTAAGCTGAATGTACAAGAATATACTCATATAAGTTCATTGTTGTAGCTGTTGGGAACTGAATGCTTAGACCACCGCCATCCTGTATTTATCATCATCAATCTCTCTTTGTGTTTACCTATATGGTCAATGTTTACTCTCTGAATGTTGTTCGCTATTAATGTTTTTGGCTTTTAAATGGATAATAAAGGTTGTGTCACAGTGGGCTTAGACTTGTGGCGACCACACTTTGCTTCAGCGAGCGCGAACTGGGACAAAGCTTCACTACACATACGGGCAGTAGTGTGACTGCCTCGGCAACCGCGAGCTGAGAGAACACCTGACTACGCATGCGCGGGCGGCATCCGGGGCTCTGGCCACGCGCATCGTCAACAACAAGGCTTGCTTCCAACGGCCGTTACTTCTTTTCTCTTTATATATTTCTGCCTTTAAATAAATTAATTTATTTTATTTAAAAAATAATTATAATTTTATCAGCGGCCTTTCCACAAGTCACACTAACACGCACGCAACCATCCCACAGACTTATGTGCATATTTTCAATTCTTAGAAATAGACATATGCAGATTTTCATAGTTATGTGTATATATTTGTATTGTTGGCCATGGAGAACGGAATTAGAAAGACAGCTAGCTTGCTGGCGTGTGACAAGGCATCGCGTACTTTTTGTTCTAAACATTTCAAATAAACGAAGCGTGTTTTTGTTTTTCCTGTCTGGAATTTTTGATAAGTTAATAGATAGGGAGTAGGCCCTAAATTAAAACCACCTACAAAGGTTATTAACAAATAAACATCAACGGCCCTCCTCATGTCTTCCCACAAATTGTAAGTACCTAAACCTTACAGCAGTCACTGTGTCAAAATAAAATATATATGAAAACGATTGAAAAGAGGGGATGTTCCAAAATCGCGCCTTTTGTATTGGTCGGGGAAGGCCGACCAATCAGAGAAGCGCGGACCTATCTGCTAACGGCGACCTTGGACATTCAGTCCATGTCGTGAGCTTGTACATGTGACCGTTTTTTCTATCTCGTTATACACGTTCAGTATACTCTCATGGACAAAACTTAAGGAAGTTGTACCTTTCAGCATGTATATCGGGATTCAGACAATAACTCTGAAATATATTACAGTAACCTTTATTGTGAAGATACACGAGATAACCAAGTGTGATCAAAATTACCTCTGTCTCCTTAAAAAAAAAATAAACGACCGGCGACATAAAAATATGAATGTATATATGCGATTTTTTAAAAATAGAGTAATGCTGAATTGAATCTTTATAGGAAATGGCATATATCTTATTATAAAATTGTTTGCTTTTTAAATGGGGCCTCAATATAGTTTCTATTAATTTCACATGAAACTTATTACAATATGGAGCAAACTTGCACAGAATGATCCCATACAGTATTAGAGCTCTAAAGAAGCGGTCTGATAGATAAAATTGGCGAAACCGCTGAGAGAGTTCACTACTGATAAGCCAAGCCCTCCAAATATATTTTTTCATCGCAGTAAGGATAGTAGAAGTTTGATGTGTGAAAGAAACATTCGTGTCTTAATGTGTTAATTTACAGAATAAATATGTTGTTTATAAAGGTAGGCTTTTTGATCGTCAATATATTGGTTAATAAAATATTTTACCTAATCTAATACATGTCATTTTTATATAGGATTATATATATTATTAAATCTTATATAACTTAGGTATACCAAATTTGAATAAAAAAAATATTGCTGAAATCTCCTTTTATATAAATAAATATAACTAAATTTTCCTTATTTTAAATAACCAATTTATATTATTTCTAGTTTTTTTAAATAAATACAACTTTAAATCTTTCCTTTAATTCCTTGTTAGAAGAATGCCAAGGTCAAAAAAGAACAAAAATTCTACGAAGATTTGGTACCGAATTGGATTTTCCCTGGCGACCTTTTTATTGTAATTTTAAGCCTTTTTCGACCAAACGATCCTAAGCCCCTCGTTGTTTTAATGAGAGCTCGGATCATTCTTATCGGGATAATTACTTTTGATTGGCTGAGCTCAGTAAACAGGTCGTCGTTTAATCTGTGGTTTTACATTTATTAGTAGAAAAGGTTAAAAATACTCTTGGGAAAACATCAGAAACAATTGAAGTTGTTTATCTGTAATCAACGAAAACAAATGACGTTAATTAAAATAGCTATTTAAAGCATTTGGGTTTTTTTTTGTGTGTGTGTGTGTGTGTGTGTTACTATTTTAATAAGATTTCTTTCTAAACCATACACATTAACAGTTATTTTTAACTTTAAACAACGTTTGTAAAAAAATATTTATCTCGCCTTGTTCTTGTTACAAAATCACTTTATTAGGTACAGCTCAAAAAGAGCAATCTAGTTTATGATATTTACAACAATGAATAATATATGAAAAAACAATAGAAAAAAATATATAATAACAGCCTACTCCACGCTGACGAACGCCAACAGCGCGAAACTCGTTCGTTGATGGCATTTCTTGATTTATCAAGAAATTGGGTTGGCCAAATATCAGGGAACAGGCTAAATAGATGGATAGTTGATTTCTGTTCCACCTGATGGCGCTCTGCCTTCTGAAAAGCACATGTGCTCCTGGTCAGAATAATATATGTGAAGGTTATTCACAAGATGTTAACGCGGGATTTGATCCCGGTTTTTTCATGGCTGTCGGGAATCGAGGGTTTTACCTACTCGTACATCGACTCTTTTTTATTATTTATCTCGTCTGATAGAGAATTAGGGTATTGTTATAGCATTTTAATGTATAAAAAAGGTATTTGAATTGAAACCGTACTTATAGAAAAGGTGTTTTCTGTAATATATCAACTTACAAAACTTTTTGTGCTAAAATAAAGAGATTAAATATCACTAATAACTTAATTGATTATCTTTTATATAGAAATAACTTTCATACATGGATTATTAACATACACTGCATGACATTGAAAATGGAACACCAGGAAAGAGTGGTCAGAAAATTGCAAATAATGTGAAATGCGCAGCTCTCCTGCGCACTTGGAGTACGCTATAAAGGAAGGAACTTACAGAAAAGACAGTATTCGTGCCGTTATTTATTCAAAGAAATTAATCGTAGAAATTTTGTTCTTTTTTCAAAAGCCAAGTGTAATAGCAGTTAATGCCAGGCCGTTGTCAACGGAGTCAGTTCCAGCAGACAGATGTTTTTACGAGGAACATGGTGATCGGATTGAAAAGGGAAGGTTGGTACATACGTCAAATCGCAGCTGACACATACCTGGATGCGTCCACGGTGCACCGACTGTGGAGAAGATGGTTTGAAAAAGGAAATGAGACAATTTATAGGGATGCTGGTGCAGCCAGAGTGACGTCAGCAATTCAATCAGACTGATAAATAGTCAATTCACTATCTATATAATTCTCTTTTTCTCTTGTTGAATAATTCTAAATCATAAATAAAAAATTATTTAAAATTAATCGTTATAAAATGTTAATTATTTATTCAACATTCAAGCCGCTACATAATGGTCCCTCAAGCGGATAATCAAGAATTAAGATGAGCAATTTATCATTCAATTTAAATCAAAAAGTCAAGTAAATTTATATAAATAAAATTCAATCAAATTTAGCCCGAGAAGAGTGGAATATAAATTGCTACTCTGAGAAAGATTCATCGTAATATTAATGAAGTAACTAATCTTAAATCAGAGAATCAACTTCTCTTTTAAAATAAAAATTTCATCTTGCTTTATAATTATTTATATTGTCCGTGACCTAGAAATTAATTTGAATCAAACTTTCCACGAAATAATAGAGTCCGATATAGATATTATCTTCCTTATAAAGAATGTTGTAACAAAGTATTTATTAATTTTATTATTTTTATTAACAGAGTGGTCGTTTTTATGTTTATATTTTGCTATACTCTCTACACTTCCCTCTTTTGCTTATCTTTTGTTGACCATTCATAGTTTGTCCTTGCCTGAAATAAATTGTTGTCTCCTCCTGAAGTTTTTCTTTTCCCTAATTTTTCACGTGGCAATATTCAGAGGCCAAGGATATTATTTTTAATATTTTGGTTTATATTAGACAAGAGCTTTATCTTTACTTGACTCTTAAGAAAAGTCCAGTTTAATATGCAATAGCTAGAATTTTCTAAATAGTTCAAATCAACTTATCATTCAAATACATCACTACCTCAGAATCAAGAAAATGTTGACAATCCAGAATCTATGAATTATAAGGAACTCAAGAAACTGTTGACAATCCAGAATCTAGAAAAAGGAAATCTAAACAAGAAAAAAAACTCGGAAAACTGTTGACAAACCAAAATCTATGAAAATGAAACCTATTTTTGAGATATCAAAAAGATATAAATCTTTTCTAGTAGAACGAGGTCTCGTGATTATGATGATATTTTTTTATTTTTCGAAAACTCTTTCGGAATTTTTTTTTTTTTTACTAATTTCCCGAACTTTTTGATCATACCTCGTACTCTTCACATCACTATTTTTTGTTCCAATCTGACAACTATTTCATGATGCGTCATTTTTTTTGTTGTTGTTGTTGTTATAGAGTGCATATGGCGACCAAAGTTCGAATAAAACAAATGACGCACGCGGGGGAAAATCGAGTATTATTATTAAATCTATATAATACTGGTATAAACATAGTTTATATAAACATCACTGGAAATTTTTGAAGCAATAGTTATATCTCTAAAACGTGAACGTAGAGAAATATTTTTAATTCCTTATTAAAGGAAAGCAATCAATAAGTCTTTATTAAAATGTTTTTGAACTTTGAGCAACCTTTTAGAGACTTATAAATTGATGAATATTTTAAAAGGATTAAAACCCTTTTTTAGAATCTAAAAATCGATTAGAATTAGGTCAGAGCTCATATCTTTTGATAAACATGAAAACAGTATGCCATTAAAGAGTTGTGTTTATATTAAAAATCCCTCTTTTTTTGTAAATAAGTATATTATAAAAAAGGGAAATATTGTGTAAAATAAATTCTACGTTTAAATAAAGCAAAAAGTTAAAAAACAAAATACGAATCAAAGAAGATAGACAACAAAAATAAATGTACAACATATTAGTTTATAATTGATAATACAATTTTTGATAAATGTGTTTTGTATGATATAAAATGTATTAAATAAAATTTCACAAAGCATGCTTACCTTTTTGTAAATAAATGTAAAGATATATATATTATATGCAGGTAAAGGTAAATGCAAGAAAAATAAAAGCTGGGGAAGTGGAGAATTTAAACAGAAATATATTTTTAATGCTTTGGTTCTGGGAATTCAAGATATCTGTTAATGGAATGTTTTGGGTAAAGAGCTCTTAATGTTTTTTTTTGTTATTTTTGAATATTTTTTTCTATTCTAAGAAATGTATTGTTGGTTTAAATTTGGGATATATTGACCTGTTGTTTTTTTTATTATTGGTAAAATACAATATCTGTGTTGGTTTTAATTATAGTATTTATGTTTTTGTTGCTATTTTTATATAAATTTATATAGTAGAATCTCTCTTTAGCCGACACCCCGATAGCGGACACCTCTCCACAAAGGACAGTTTTCATTTGCAAAATTACCATTTTTACAATTTAGCAACTCTCCGGTAAGAGGACACTTCTCCCTAAAGGACACTTTGGCTCTACAATTAGGTGTTGTCCTTTACAGGGAGGTTCTACTGTATATATAGATGGAAATTTTACCGGGAGGAAATTGATCTAAAAAAGCATAGGGCTCCTATTCCGTCAAATTAAACGTCAAATCTAGACGCTATCTATTGACCGTCGCCACAAACTAGCGGCCTCGGGGATAGTAGGTATATTAAAAACAAAAAAAAGGCAAATCCTGACCCACAGATCCAGGTACTCCCAGTTTTTATATATAAATATATTCAATGTTGTTGTTGTTGTGTCCTTTTGGGTACCCGGGCCAGACGGGGATGGCCACACACCCGCCTTAAAGAGGCTCCACCAGAACGACGGCTTCAGCCGTTAGACCTAGCGACCTCCCAACACTCCAAAGAGGTCACACTCCGCGCTCCAGGAGGAGGGCGATGCTCTAGACACCGCAAATATATTCAATAGAACCACTTTCAACTCATAAATAGAACCACATAGAAAATGAGGAAGAACAAATGTGTGACTAGACAATTTGATCCAAACATTTACCAACTTTTCTAAGGAGATATAAAAGCTAACAGAGACAAGTTTATATATTATCAAATATGTCTCTACACAGAACACACAGACCTTACTATGGAATGATAAAAAAATACATTGTCCATTACTTACGGGGAAAAAACCTAATCTATTTCAAAATGTTAAATATAAAAAAAAAACTTTTCGTCGTTACCTTTTATCTTTTCTTAGAAATGATATCCGAAGAGATTTCTCCTATTGTAATTAACAACTTATCAACATAAGATAGAAGATAGGCAAGACTACTTGGAATTACCAGCTCACTGGTATGTACTAGTGATAAGCAGTTTGATTCACGCTCTGAGTGGATTACTGAGAAGGACCAGTTGATCACAAAGTTCCATGCTGAAGTCCAATCTGAGAGGCTGTCCATAGATGTAGGATTGAAGTGGATCAGTCCAAACAGAATGGCTTACTTTGTCTCATGAAAGCCGGACACCTGAAGAGGAAGTAAATTAAATTTAATTGCCATCTATCGTTAAAATTTTACACAAATAAATTTAGTGGCAATGCGCTTCTTTTAAATATCATCAAATATTATCTCTACAGACCGTACTGCAATGATATGAGTTATTGAATGAGAGGGCTTGGCTCATCAGTAGTGAACCCTCTCAGCGGTTTCGCCAAATTAATCTCTAAACCGCTCTACTATTGTATTGGATTGGTTTGGATGAAGAGAAAGTGTTCAACTGTTTATGGTTCTTCCTAACAGTAAGAACAAGTTGGGTCTGAAGATAAAATTACTGAGTAACATAATATCAATAGTATTATTCTGTTTAATAACATCAATAAAGTATCCAGGGATAAGTTTCTTCTACGATTCTTATTTCTCAATCTTTAAGACTTAGCAAACCTTCGACGTGAGAATCACACTGTACAAGAAACTTAGCTCTGGATGGCTTATTGATGTCATTAAATTATAAGTCAATGTAAGAAAGTCCATAGTATTATCATGTGGATGAGAGCAATAACATAAAGATGAAAATATCAAACCTCCAGTGTAGGTTTCTTTTTTTAATTTTTTCTTCATAAATCTCTCTAGCTTTTGGCCATGGAAACCTTTCTACAGGAGACAAACACGATATACAATAAATCACCAGAATGATAAGAGCAATAACATAAAGATGAAAATATCAATCCCCCAGTGTAGGTTTCTTTTTTAAATTTTTTCTTCACAAATCTCTCTAGCTTTTGAGCATGGAAACCTTTCTACAGGAGACAAACACAATATACAATAAATCTCCAGAAGGATAAGAGTTTAAATATAATCAAATACTATTTTACATATTGTGAGTATATTTTTAGTTCGTGAGGTATTTTTTTTCTAAAATTGAAGCTTTACTGTGTTGTTGTTGTTGTTGCTTATTCCTCAAGTCGTTTAAAAAGTCGCTTTATTGAAAAAATTTGATTAGACTTTCAATGTTCAAAGTATTGTCCGTCGCTAACCACTACTTTTCCCTATCTTTCTGGAAATTCACGGATCCCATAACGGAAAAAAATCCGACTCTTTGGCACCTATCCATTCATCGATCCATTTTTTGACTTCATCGTAAAATGAAGACGAAACAATGGAATAATAAACTAGAAACGCCATATTTATCAAAATCGTACGTACTTATTTATACTCCCAATAATTTCATAAAACTGCTGTATATTGTATCGTGTTTTTCTTCTGTAGAAGGGTTTCCATGCCCGAAAGCTTTGATTTGTAAAGAAAATATTATTGTTTAAAAGAAATCAATCCCTGGAGGCTTGATATTTCTACCTTAATATGTAAATAAACAAGAACTGGAGGATCCCACCTAAGCACAGTTGGTACAGTGGAGTGGACCCAGGAGGAGCTCTGAACCTCAGAAATAGACAGCATCAAACAACACTAACAATATTTAAAACAGGCCATCTCAAGCCATTGAAGATAAAAAAAATAATAACAAAATCTACCCCACTTGCCCAAAATGTAGTTTGGTACCTGCAGCTTCAGAACACATTTTGGCTTGCATTAGATGCACTAAACAGGACCTTTGGGAGAGGCCGCTGCTCATCATAAAACAGCTCGAGGAGCATGAACTCATGGAATTTGTGTAATCTTTACACAAGGGGATAAGAAACAACATCAACCTAAATATGGATACAAAGGATTATACATCAACAACAACAGAAGCCTTTATTGAGGACCTCTCGTCTTATGAAGGATTCGCCAGTTTACAGAGTAATTGAAGAGAAGAGAACTAAGAATACAGAGAGAAACCTATATGTAGTAGGTATAGTGTAGTATTTTCTACACTGTGACTATATACAACAGCAGCAACAAGCCTTTTACTGGAATCAAAGTCCCATACAGGATTCGTCATTCTAATCCTGACAAAGATTATTTACATATGATTATTTACATCAATTAGATTATGTATATAGCTTTCTTTTCTCTTCAGCCGTCTTCCAAAATTTGAACAACGCAAACGCTCCAGCTCTGTTTCTCACCACCTCGATACAAAGGATTATTTGATTGAGTTATCGAAGAACAATAAGTATTCAGTGTTTCAAGAGTAGACCATTGATAGAACATCCACAGTATAAGTAAAGAAACCAACATCTTCAGTAATTATATTATATGGTATATAAATATATAGGAGGCCAGAGTACTTAGATTTCAGTTTTCTCCAGCCGAAGACATACTTCGCGTGAGTGTTTCCCTCATTTTAATTAATTAATTATGAAATCAATCAAATAAATCCATCTTTCAATTGAGATATAAATGTGGAGAAATTAATTAATTTCTAAATATATTCCAGCAATGTCATTCGATGAAATATAATATTATAATATTTAAGGATAATATTATCTCTAAGTAGAAAATACATCAAAAGAGTTTCTGACGATTTTAATGGTTCCAAAAATATTTAAATGATTAATTTTGTTTTGTATTAACATTATATATATATATATATATATAGATTTTAAAATGTAAATTTAAATAATTTTTCACTCTCTCTAATACAAGAAATGATTTGTATATATATTCGAAATATATATATCGTATATAAAATAGTTTGAACATATACACGTAAATAGCTATAGAGGATATAGCGTGTGTGTTTTGTAATAAATAAATAAGTTGTTCTGTTTTTAAATATAGCATCTCTGCGAAGATCTATTTATACGTTGTTTTTTTTTTCATTATAAATTTTTTCTATGATTGATATTTATCACCATATATTAATCTGTTTCAAATTTAATCTATTTCAAAGGCGTAAGATTATTTTTGAAATTAAACAATTTCTACTGCCCTTAATGCAATGTAAAAATTAATGGGAGGGCCATTTCAGTAAGGGCAGTAGAAATTGTTTAATTTCAAAAAGAATCTTACGCATCTATAATAGTTTCGAATTTTGATAACAGATGGCGCGCTAGTGCATCTCATAATATAATCTATATTAGCTATAAAACCCGGGCATTTAACAATTTTTAACGCCTTGCCAAATGCTTTATTTATTTTTCCTGACGAAGACAAAAGATTTTTGTTGAAACGTTGAGAAAATAAAAAACTCCAACTGGCCGAAGTGTCTAGTTTTTATATAAATATGAATGCAAGCAAGGCAGCCTCTATTTTCAGGATCTCTCTAGTATTGTTACAAAGTATTTATTATTTTAATAACAGACTTATCAATTTTGATATTTATATTTGGCTAATCTGTAAACTTCTCTCATTGCTTCTCTGGCATTCTATAAATTTTTATATTCATTAAATAAATTGCCATGTCATATATGGGGCATGTCTTTCTTCATTATCATTGATGTAATTATAAAATTATTAAGCTATAATTATATTTAGAGAAGACATTATTTAATTAAATCGTGTAATAATTAATATCGTATGTAAATATTTGTCCTTTTTCATATAACAATAATAAAAAATTAATTTTACAAATTGTCTATATTAAAATTGATTTTTTACATGTTTTTTTTTAAATCAATAGCTAGCATTGAACTACTTGATCAAAAAGAAAGAAATCTTCTTCTTCTTTCATATCTCCACTTAATCATATTAGGGTATCAAGCTTGTTTGACAACCATCATGACTGGGTGAAGTAGAATGCGTCTGCCTTTGTCATTAAGACTGGGAGCACTACTCAGTGGCAGGCCGACTTAGCTCCAAAAGAAATGGCCGCCTCTGACATAAGGAACAGACGCCATGTGCAGCTGCTCCTAACATGGAGTACAAACGCTGCTCATCCTGTATCCCTGGATAAGGAGCCCTTACAGGGTACTATCAGCCGGGCCAGCTGAGCCCAGGTTTTACTGAGCTTGTTACTGCTCCCCCTCCTCCTTTTTTCATCTGGGCTTGGGACCGGCAAAGGCGGAGTAAAAGAAAGAAATAATTTCTTTAAACATTTTATCTACTCTATTACGACTTCACACTTTAAAGGTAATAAACATTTTTTTAAATAATAATTTGCATAATCACTATATATGTATACATGGTGATGTTCTCTCGTTACTTCTTTACTGATTGCCAGCGCCACACCATTTTTTCTTTATCCTTTACAAGAGAACAAACCATCGCTTATACAATATGTCCAGGGTAGCCTAGTAGACATGGCATCTGCCCGGTAAGTGGAACACTGTGGGTTCGATTCCCATCCCTGGACACTTTTATTTTTTCGTTTATCATTACTCTTCACAATTCATCCTTTCATACTTCATCGTTATTTCTGGTTGGAATAAATTTTTATTTTTCGTTGAAAAGAAACGCATGCGGGATAATTTTTGAATGTCGTTTTACAAATATCAACTGTTAATAACTTTTAATATATTGGTTGTCTTTTGTCTGAGAATTTGCTTAAACTGACGTCATGGTCTATTCTTTCATCTAGAAGTATACATCTTGACGCAAAGACAAACAATAATTTTATTACCTTTTAAAACAGATGAAGTGTCTTTTCCGTACGTAATAGAGAATGTATGTTTATTATTGCAGTAAGGTCTGCGTAGAGAGATTATTTGATATCATAAGAGAAACATATTGCCAAAAGATATTTATAGTTATAAATTTTATTGATAGATGGCAATTGAAATTATTAATGGTTTTTATTAAATTAATATTTTTAAATGTTTGGGGAGATTTAAAATACGCAAGAAGAGTATTTTAAATTAAGAAACCGGTGGATTTATCCATAGCATATGCGATATTCACTAATAATATGTGATAGGGCCGGGTTTAGAGCTGGTATGTGAACAAGTTTGGGTCATCGCAGATAAGGGCACGATGACATAGGAGGGCTGAGATGTCCAGACAAAGAACTGGGTGATAGGTAGCCAGACGACAGAACAGGTTCTGCTGCCACAGGGACCTGTTCTGGACCCTAGCTGTCTGGTAATGGACATTGTCCAGCTGTCTTCTTGTCTCTATAACTTCTTACGGTTAAGAAAAAAGAAACCTGATTAAACCACCATGTACAATTTCACTTTTTTACTATTTCTTCATATTGTTTTGCCTTCCCAAGCACAGATATATGGAACTAATTGCCGTGTTAAATAATATGTTTCCTCCTCCTCTTTCAATGCCTTCCTCTTCTGAGGGTGGCTGGCCATATAGTCTCTCCATATTTCCCTCCTTCAGTACCTTCCTCTACTGATGGTAGGCCATATGGTCTATCCATACTTCCTCCGCCATCCTCTTCATCTCCTCGTAGGTGTGTCGTCTAGTTCATTGTTTTAGATCGTCTGTATATCCCTGTCGTCTCCTTCCCCTCGATCTCTTCCCTTGGAGCTTTCTCTCCAACACTGTCAGCAATGTAATTGTACAATCTATAGTTTTAAGTTCCTGGGAATAAGCTGCCTTGTTGTAGAATGGAGATACTTTCAAGTTTCAGGAACATGCCATAGAATGTAATTCCTATATGTTTTATTTTATTATTATACTATTTTTATAAAAATCAATAAGCCAATCCAGAGCCAAGTTTCTTTACTATTTTAATTTCCCTAACTTTCGGATCAACATGCCCTTTAACAGGAGAACTAGAACTTCTATATATACATACAGATATTTTGCTGGTAGGAAATTGATCTATCAAATTAAAGGGGTCGCCTCGTCTGTCAAAGTGACGCTAAAACTAAGTGCCATCTATTGACTGTCACCGCAAGCTAGCGGCCTCGGGTCGGTGACAAAGCCACAACACCAGCTTTGGCAAACTGAGAAGCGTCCACCTAGAGACCTTCGTTTCGGGCTAATGGCCCTCGTGTCAGTCCAGGACGGACTTTATTCTATGAGATCCACAAGGAATCAAATGAAATATTCACAATCTGCCAAAGAGGTGTTTCGCTGTGTGTGGGTTAGGTCAAATCTATGGCCAAAATATAGATGGTAATTTTGCTGGGTGGAGATTGATCTATAAAATCAAAGTTCGTCTCTCCCGTCAAAATATAGACACTAAACCTAAGCGTCATCTATTGACCGTCACTGCAAACCGTGACCATGTTGTGGCTTTGTTTCCGACCTGAAGCCGCTAGTTTGCGGAGACGGTCAATAGATGGCACTTAGATTTAGCTTCTATTTCAAAGGGAGAGGTGATCTTTATTATACAGATCAATATCCTCCCGACAAAATGTTTGTTTATATTAACAATGAATGGACGGCAGCAGGCTACCTTCAATTTGTTTGGCACATTTGTGGGACATTTCAATTTCTTCAAAACAGAATATCGGACTGGTAAAAAGTATAACAGAGCTACTTAATAACACCGGCTTCTCATGGCTTGTTGGATGTGCAGACTTCAATATTCTACAAAGATACATCCCCCTAATTATTAGAACGGCAACCGATCAGTCCTTGCAGCTGGATTATGTAAGAATAAGAAAATCAATACTCTACTCTCACTATAAATACTTTCATTCATCACCTACAATGGAATGCTATCTGAATGACAATATCCCCCTAACCTTAAAGAGAATCATTGTACAAGTAAGAAGCCTTTTTGTAGTACAGAGAATTAATCATGTTTCACTATTGAAAACTAAGACTGTTTAGTTTTATTCTGAACATAGGTGGCAGAAGGCAGCGCGCGGCGGTGGAAGGTAGAGCTACGTCATCGCTGACCTATGGGAGGCCAGCTAGCTGCACCGCCAGAGGGAGCTCGCCACCTTCTAGAACATTCTTCGCACGGTCGCCACTAAAGAACAATGCCTTTCAGAGCTGCGGCTTTAATTCTTTTGTAAATTCTTTAAATATTCATTGTAAAGAGAGTTAAAATAAATTCATTTGTAAAGCTTGGGATAATTGCCTGACCAAAGATAAGTACATTTGTTTCTTTAATTCTTTAAGCTATTATAAAACATTCTATTCAATTAAGCCTAACGAGAACAAATTGTTTTGTAAACAATCATTCTGCTTTCCCTCCTTGCGTATTTGCCAAGTGGGAAACAAAACAAAGACCATAAAATGCACCTTATGCAACGGTGAATTTAGTCTCGATTTTCCACACTACATGTTCTACTGTACGGCAATGGAAGAAGAAAGAGAAATTTTTCGTGAGACCGGCTATAATAGCAATTCGCCTTATGTTTTAATGGCAAAAGTCGTAAAATTCAGACCCTTTGCATTCGCTTTTTATAAATACTGGAAATCAGCTCAATCAAAATATTTAGCACAGACACCGGATCCAACTCGATAATTGGTCGAGGTCAATACCCAATATTTGTATATAACTACGATGCTAATTTTTTATTTATTTATTCTGTTCTACAGGGAGAATCCTGTATGGCACGTGTGCCCAAAAAAGGCTATTGTTGTTGTTGTTGTATATTAACAATAGAGTGCTTTCTTTCTTCTGTAGACCCATCACAGAATAATCCCGTTAGAAACATCACAATCAAACATACAATCCCTAGTACATCAAACTTCTTTGTAGAATGAAATACTATTGTATTTAAGTCTCTATTGGAACACGTTCGCAATTATTATCATTTTAAAACAATAAAGTATACCTCCAAGGATTAGAATCTTTATTAATAAACGTTTTTCGAGCTTTCAGGATAACGCCATTCTACAGGAAAAAGTTGATACAAAATGATTTGTATTAAATTTTCCCTGTAGAAAGCCGTTATCCCAAAAGCTCGAAAAACGTTTATTAAAAAATATACTCATCCTTGAACGTTTACTTTATTGTTCTAAAATTGCTAGCAAAGGAATATATTCTGAAATTATTATAATTGAATAATCTTCAAATTATATGTATGCACCTCTACAGACCTCTAAGTTTATTTATATGAAAAATAAACACTTCGGCCAGTTGGAGTTTTTTTTTTTCTTAACGTTTCGACAAAATTATTTTGTCTTCGTCAGGAGAAGTAAATAAAAATGAAGCATTTGGCAAGGCGTTAAAAATTGTTCTCTAAGTTTGTGTCCATAGATTCCCTAAGCACCCCTAAGCTGCCTTCCTTAGTGAATGCAGGGTATATAAGAAAATCCAATACCATAGTAGAGCGATCTGGAGATTAATTTGACAAAACCGCTGAGAGAGTTCACCTCTGATGATCCAAGCCCTCTCATCCAATAACTTTTATCATTGAAGTAAAGTCTGTAGAGATACAATTTGATGATATTTATAAAGAAGCACATTTATAAGAAACAACTAAAGGATGCAAATTTTGAAGTAGATGACAATTAAATATATAAATTGAAT
>CP092864.1:24740603-24818134 GCA_030710605.1 Cordylochernes scorpioides | reverse complement strand
GTGAACGATTATGAACATTAAAATGAATTATCATGACTGACACAAAATTTCGCTCATATATTACTAACTTCAGCAGCTTCTATAACGGGGTTTAAGAAATTACCATAATTTGAAATGGTTTGGTAGCGTTAATTTTAACATTTAAATTCATTATATCAATTTTCATAAGAGATGAAAATACAGATAGAAACATTCTTCAAGGAGGTAAAAGGTTTGTAAAATTATAAAAAAGGTTTTTCTAGTAATACGTTTTTTTTTTTTTTTTTTTTACAATTTATTTTTGCTCCACCCATAACCGAAGAGATTGGTAGTTCTGTTAAATAGAGGGGTAGAAACCGATGCCAGGTTCATTTTTGATAAGACCCGACTTGGTACCTATCTCTTTCCACCCCGATTGAACTATTATGGTTTCCATTATAATGAAAACAAAAAAAAAAACATACATAAATAATAATTAAATATTATCTCCAAATTGTGTACTAGGAAGTTCAATATATTCTCTGAAGATTATATATATATATATATGTCGTATACGTCGTGGTCGAGTGGAAGGGCGCAGCCGTTGTGTATGTATGCTTCGAAAAAGAACTTGTTCGACACCCGTAAGCGCGCGCGCACGCGGCTGCGTGTCGTAGCTTTCGCCCGCGCGCGCTGGCTCCCACGTTTATTTTGTAAAGTGTATTTATAGATGGGTGAGTTTTTATTTACATTTTAACATATTAATTATGGAAAAATAAATTATATCTCTTGGGCATAAGGCAAATTATGATTAATATATCTTATATAAAGAAAAGAGATTTTCTCCTTGTATTTAATTATCTTGAGGATTATACTATGTTAATGCAGTCGTAGCAATAATAATCTTGAAAATATAAAGTCTAAAAATAGTTTTGATCAGATATTTCTTATTTTTAATTAAGGAATATATAAAAGAACATAATTTGATAAAAGTAATGCCTGACTTAAGGCGAGTAGAATAAGGAAAACAAAAGATTATTTACATAATGTACAAACGTTTTGAGCCGGCCAACGTGAAACAACAACAATCGGTTTTATATAGGGTAAGCGTGACCTCTGGCGGTCGATTTAACAGAGTATTTGAATCGATGAAATATAATTTTAAATAAAATAATACTTTAATATAACATAATTTTAAATAAAATATTTTAATATAACATATATAAATATATTAAATAAAAACACAAAAGATTATCATGGTTCTATCTTTAGCTCTTTTTCTACACTACTTTCACTCATTCCATTTTTCTATATTTCGAATATATGACGCGTAAATACCGAAGCCATTGGACCTTGTCATAAACCATAATTGTTTTTTTTTAGAATTAAATGTGAGAAAGTGTCTACGGTAGGTATAGAAATATTGCTAGGCTAAATGCCATAGAACATAGAATGTATGTAGAAAAATGAAAACATTTAGACGCGAATGTTTCTTTTAAACATATATCAATATTCTACTGTCCTTACTGCAATGAAAACATATTTGGAGGACTTGGCTCATCAGTGGTGAACCCTTCCAGCGGTTTCGCCAATTTAATCTACCAGGCTGCTTCTTTAGAGCTCTAATACTGTATTGGATCCTTCTACTTATATATGCTACACTGAAGGGTGGAATCTCAGAAAAGGATTTAGGCAAACTATGGACATAAGTTTTTCTTAGATTCCACCCTTCAGAGTAGCATATATAAGCAGAATGATCCAATACAGTATTAGAGCTCTAAAGAAGTAGTCTGGTAGATTAAATTGCCGAAACCGTTGGGAGGGTTTACCACTGATGAGCCAATCCCTCCAAATATTTTTCATTACAGTAAGGACAGTAGAGAAGTTTGATATATGTTTAAAATAAATATTCACGTCTAAATGTTTTCATTTGCTATATTTAGATGGCGCGTTAATGCTTTATAGAATGGATATAACATGTGATGTGCGTATTTCATAAGTTATAAAAACCAAAACTAAAAAAGTGTTTAGTTTTGCTTAGAGCATTATAATGTTTACGTTTTTTTTATACTTGTTTATGTATCATGAAGATATTGCCTGCCTGGCCGGCATTCATATTTCTATGAATATATTTAAATATATTAAATATTGTTTATGTATGTGCGGTTTACAGTATGTTTTTATATATTTCAATAGGCATAATTTCCACACCACCTAGGAAGTTATCCATTATTTACAGTAACCCAAGATTCTAACAGAACATCGGGGCAGTCGCAGGATGTATGGGAATCAAATTATATCAGCCCGGCTAGGCTCCTAGACCGATTGTTGGTGCAGGGTTCCCTAGGAAACCACACACACACAAACACAAAAACAAATTAATTTTTAAAATATATCTAAAGAAAGAGAAGACAATAAACTTTAGACAAGAATTATATATCAGGGAAGTTAAAAACATTTTTCTTACAATCTAAAATTTGATACCATGTTATTTTTAGATAGAACTAAACACACTCTTTAGAAATAAATTTATTTTAACTCCGTCGTTGCCGGTCACAAGTTCGAATGAAAAATAATTATAGGGAACAGTAACAATATCGCTAAAAACCTGGGCTCAGCTGGCTCGGCTGATAGTACCCTGTAAGGTCTCCTGATCCAGGGATACAGGATAAACGGCGTTTGTACTCCATGTTAGGAGCGGCTGCACATGGCATCTGTTCTTCATGTCAGAGGCGGCCATTTCATATTGGAGCTAAGTCAGCCCGCTACTGAGTAGTGCTCCCAGTCTTGATGACAAAGGCAGATGCATTCTACTTCACCCAGTCATGATGATTGCCACTTTCTACACGCTTGATATCCTAATATGATTGAGTAGAGATAAGAAAGAAGAAGAATTATTGTCTTTTTAGAGATTGGACACACGCAGTAACTATACGCTGCTCAGAGATGAGTAAACACATGGATTCTCATTGGACCTCAAATAGAGGATAAGATGGTGTCCCCTCATCCCTGATGTCCCTACAAAGAGTATGATCAGACTGCTAACATTCTCGATCACCTAATTCTACAAAAACATTTAAAATGGTTTACGAAGCCCGACTGAAGATAGACCTGTAGTTTATAAGGAAAAAAAACTACAAAAACACAAATGTTTCTTTTGAAATAAAACAAACTTTCTACTGTCCCCAATGCGATGAAAAATATTGGAAGGCTTCGCTCATCAGTGGTAAACCCTCCCAGCAATTTCCCCAATTTAATCTACCAGACCGCTTGTAAGTGCTCTAATACTGTATTGGACAATTCTGCTTATATATGCGACAATGAAGGGTGGAATCTTAGCTATAGGTTTTTCGCAATCAAACTATACATATAAGCTTTTAAGACAGTATAATTACATATGAAAATTTGCATCGAGCAATTCTCTTTCGCAAAAAAGGTAATTTAGTTATAAATTAATTATAAGGCAATAACGTGCCATATCTATAAATAATTTTTAAAAAGTTATATAAGTTATAAAACATTAATAGTGAGAGAGTTTTATAAGAAATAAAATACTAATATATTTTTATATAGGAAGTATAAATTCAATACAGGAACATCAACCAATAGTTTATCTCCCGATGTTTCAATGACTTCATGTCACTCTCCCCTGAAGATTTATATCTATTTATTCATATATTTATCAATATATAATCTTATTTATTTATATTTATTCTGTATTTAATCTTATATGGACTTTGAAATAAATCAGTTTCAATTTCGATCTCCCCAGAAGAGAATGACAAGAATTCAAAGAAACGTCGAGAGTTGAAGTAAACTCTTGCTTGATATTTCTGTATTTTTCTCCGAATCAACTTCCAACCAACAAATTATCTTTAAAAAAATAAGTTTAATAGTTATCAACAGAATTTTTATTTCCAAACTGATAATTAAGTGCCTGTGTGTGGTTAGGTTCATTAAACTATCAACATCCTGGGTGAGAGGAGAACTTGTTTGTCTATAGGTGGGGTTTGACGTTCAGGGTAGGTCGCAACTGTCCATATAGAAAAAATGACATTCTGATAATAGGAGACACACCGTGTTAGACTGATTATCTCTTCAAGTGTTATCAGTCAGTTCCCAACGTCAAGTGACCAGTGACACCTGAATATTCCGTTCAGCAACTCGGTAGCAAGATCACCTGTTACAAGATATTGAATGGTAGATAAACAATGGTAGATAAGCGATGGTAGATAAACAATGGAAGATAAACGATGGAAGATAAACAATGGAAGATAAACGATAAAGAGATAAACAATGGTAGATAAACAAAGGTAGATTAACTATGGAAGATAAACAATGGTAGTTGAACAATGGTAGATAAACGATGGAAGATAAACAATGGTAAATAAGCAATGGTAGATAAACAATGGTAAATAAACAATGGTAGTTAAGCGATGGTAGATAAACAATGGAAGATAAACAATGAAAGATAAATAATGGAAGTTAAACGATGGAAGATGAACAATGGTAGTTAAACAATGGTATAGATAAACAATGGAAGTTAAACAATGGCATAGATATGCGATGGTAGATAAACAATGGAAGTTAAAAATGGTATAGATAAACAATGGTAGTTATAAACAATGTTATAGATAAATAATGGTAGATAAACAATGGTATAGATAAACAGTGATAGATAAACAATGAAATATAAACAATGGAATATAAACGATGGAAGATGAACAATGGTTGACAAACAATGGAGGATAAACAATGGTAGATTAACTATGGTAGATAAACTATGAAAGACAAACGATGGTAGATGAACTATGAAAGACAAACAATGGTAGTTAAACGATTTAAAAAAAAAAATAGGCTATGGAATATAAACAATGGTAGATAAGCAGTGGTATATAAACGATTGAAGATACCAATGGTAGAAAGCGATTGAAGATAAACAATGGTAGTTAAACAATTGAATAGAGACAAATAATGGTAGATAAACAATTATCTACAATTAAGAGTTACGGGATGGGAACACGTCACATTATAACAGTATTAATATAGTAGTTAGCGTAAAAGGGATACTAACCTAACAAGGAAGGAATAAATAAGTTGAAATATAACACACCTATTACCACATTGGAATAAATAATGAGGGACTTGATAAAATCCATTAGGAGTAATTTAATTACAACTATCAACGCATTAAAAAACACCTAATTGTTCTCTTAAATTCCTCTTTCTATCAAACAACACGTTTCCATTATGCAAATCCAGGTTAGGCTTTACTCCAAATGGGAAAAGATTTTAAGAGAACGACACAAATATAGGGAGTTTTCTATATATATAAAATAATAGTATTTATTCTCAAAGAAGTTACCTCTCTTCACGTATTCATATGGGATTTTTGGATTATGCGAATCCGGTATATATATATTTGAACAAGTGGGAATATTTTTAAAGGGTTTTAGATTCCCTATTTGCGTAGATAATAAGACAATTTATTTTTGTCAGGGATTTATAGAAAGGAAGTAGGTCATGATATCTTATAGAAATATAGGTCACCAGTTTATTTGTGTTGGGGACTGCTAGTTTATAACCTGTCTTCAAGCCTCGCCACACTTTTACCCCAAATCTTTACATTTGGACGCCATACTTTCTTCTTTATTATAAACGTAATTTAGTTGATGATTAGAAAAATGCACAAAAGGATGTAATACTGTTTTTTTTTTTTCAGGAAAAATACAAACAATATATTTTATTAAAACTTATAAAAGAGACAAAATATACAACTTGAATACAGATATACACTTGTTTAATTAAAGAGGCATATATTGGATCAAAATATCATTTATTTTACCATATCGACCATATCTTTATCAAGGTGTTATAACATATTTAATGTGTGTCAACAAAAAACTCAGCGCCACATAACGTCAACAGAATTAAGTTTTAAAAATATTTTGTTATATTCAATGGGGAGAAAAAAAAAAATATATATATATATTATGGACAAAATAAATTTTGTAAAATAAAACTTGTATGTTATGAAAATATTTATATAAAAATATTGTCACTGAATATTTATTGTAAATACTCTGTTGTTTATAAATAGTTATAAAGCGAAGAGAATTTTTTTTATTTTTACTATACATGGGCTACAAGCTTTCGGGCTTCACGCCCTTCGACGGGTACCCGTCGAAGGGCGTGAAGCCCGAAAGCTTGTAGCCCATGTATAGTAAAAATAAAAAATTTTCTCTTCGCTTTATAACTATTTACAATTCTATAAGAGAAATTTTCATGATTCATGTTATACTCTGTTGTTTATCTTCATAAATATTTGTATAGTCATTACCCCTTACCATTCTTGTAGATGATCACTTGTAAAATTAATTGACACATTTTGCAATCTAGATATTTAATTAATAAATTATTTTTCAAACAGAAATAATGCAATATATTTTTCTCTCAATATATAATAAGTTTTTAAAATATGTATATAATAATGTGTATATAAATATTGTATTTATCATTATGTTGTTAACGTGATACTTCTGTTGAAGGACTGACAAGTCTGAAAGCTTGAAAATAAAAAGTTGCACAAGATACTTAACCCTGGAAGCTTCATTTATTTTATAAAATTATTATTTTAAAAAGGAAACAAAAATACAGGTAAAAAGTTTATTTTAATTTTGAATTTGCAAGCTTTCAATCAAATATACTGCTCTTCAACGGGATAATACTCTATGTACAATTATCATTAACCCGTTGAAGAACAGTATATTTGCTCGATAGCTTTCAAATTCAAAATTAAAAGAAACTTTTTACCTGATTTTTATGTTTTTCTTTTTCAAATAATTTCTGGGTAACTATTGCTCACATGAATTAATTTTTATTTAAACTTATGGAATACTTGTCTTCACTAACGTGATAAGATAATAAGTGCTTATATTGGATTTTTATATTATTTTTATTGTCCCTATATATATATTTCTTTCCGTGTAAAATCTTGAAAAGTGAACATAAAATTCTATTCTGAAAATAGAGCAATCCATACTTAAATCATTAGATAGTAAAAAGGCATATATTGGATAGAATAAAAGATTTATTTGCCAATACTTCGGCTGGCTGAACGCCAGCCTTTATCGAGGCATTACATTTTTGTATACAACAATCTCAGCGCCATATCACAGTTGACACTATGCGGCGCTGAGTTTGTTGTATACAAAAATGTAATGTCTCGATAAAGGTTGGCGTTCAGTCAGCCGAAATATTGGCAAATAAATATTTTATTCAATCCATTATATGCCTTTTTATTATCTAATAAATTTCTATGAAAGGGGTGGCTAAATAAAGTTTAAATATTATTTCATTGTGTTTTAAGAGGAATAAAACAAGTACAAAGCAAGGGAAACGCGATACCTTTAGAATCTGGAGTAATCTTTTAATAAAATCAGGTGCCGACAGTCACATCATTGACTGTATTGGTTCATCCATTGATGAGCTCTACTCATCTTCAGCAGACACCATCAACAAGCTAGATACACTCAACAAGACTTGATACCCTAGTATGATTGTTGAGGTGGATATAAGATTTAAGATGAAGAGATGCCGAGAGCTATTAACGAGTGAAATAGTTTTTTATTCGGTACGAGTTTAATTCGGGGTGATATCGGATATTTGTTTAAAATAAAGATACGTTGGCCAGTAAATATTTTTATTACCTTTATTAGACGCCCATTTCTTTTAGAGCTAAGTCGGCCTGCCACTGAGTAGTGCTCCCAGTCTTAATGACAAAGGCAGACGCATTCTACTTCACCCAATCATGATGGTTGACAAACAGACACCATCAAGGGTCACAACTTGATATCCTAATATGATTGAGTGAAGATAAGAAAGAAGAAGATTACCTTTATTACCCCCCGCTCAGTCTGAGATGGCCCTAGATTGCAAGAACATAAACTCGATCGTAGCTCGGGTAAAGGAATAATTACACTCATAGACAAAACTTGAGGAACTTATACCTTCCAGCATATATAAGAAGAAATAAAAAGGTTTAGTGGCCAAGGTATCTTTATTTTCAATAAATATGAATGGCGACCAGGCAGCTGTTGGTGGTGGATCTCAATAATTACTTCTCCTTCTAAAATATAAATCTTCTTTATTAAAAGTACAAAAATAAGAAACATTAATTACTAAATATATCTAAGAAAACATTACTAATAAAATAACATATCTCTAGCCACACATCTCTATTAACTCTCACCTATACATTCCTGACACCACAGATTTTAAGCCACAGATTATTACAATCATAGAATAAAAATAATATTTGACAATAACATCCACAGCAGCCTCTATCTTTACGATAATATGATATTTGTCAACTTCAGCTCCAGGAGACCGGATTACACACAGTTGGTAGTCGTGGCGTCTCTTTTATTTGTCAACGCACGTTATCCCTGCTCAGTCTGAAGTGGCCTTAGATTGCAAGAACATAAACGCGATCGTATCTCGGGTAAAGGAGTAATTACACTCATGGACAAGACTTAAGGGAAAAGTTTTACCTTTCAGAAAGTATATCGAAATTTTCAGACAATAACTCTGATATTTGATACACAATGATCTTTATTGAAGACACACGAGATGAATTTATACTTTATATAATAGATAATCATCAAAATATTTTTTTAAATTCACATTTTTATTTTTCTACCATATCTGTTACTTTTAATATATATTTTTTTCTTTTATGTATATTAAATATCATGAAAATATATTTATAACATTTTGATTATAGGACTTTGTAAATTTCTATAAATCTTGTACACTTTAATTAACTATAATTTTTATCATAATAAATATACTTTTTAATTTGATGAAAAGAAAATTGTATAAAGGTGAAATTGTACTGGGATCAGGTGGGTAAGTAAAGAAAAAAAAGCACCTTCTGATAACTTGTACCATCTATCGGAATAAATATGGATTAATTGTTGATATTTTTTAAAAATAGTTGATATTTATTCCGATAGATGGCGCAATCCATTAACAACTTTCAAGTTGCACGATCAAGAGAGATCTTATATTTTCCCTTAAATATAAATATCGTTATATTCCATATATAAAAAATAGAGCTTTTATTGTATATACTTTTTTTTTTTAATTAAAAAGGCATATATTGGATCAAATTATTATTTATTTTACCAATATTTCAGTTGGCTGAACGCCAACCTTTATCAAGGTGTTATAACATATTTAATGTGTATCAACAACAAACTCAGCGCCACATAACGTCAACAGAATTAAGTTTTTAAAATATTTTGTTATATTCAATGGGGAGAAAAAAAAATTGATATATATATTTATGAAAAATTAGTACAAATGTAATATTGTACTTGGATAAGGTGCATAAATAAAGAAAAAGGCTTCTCCTTATCGTGCAACTGAAAGTTTCTAATGGCTTGCGCCATCTATCGGAGTAAATATCAACTATTCTCGTTTATTTTTAATTATTCCAGATAAAAATCAGCGAGAATAGTTGATATTTATTCCGATAGATGGCGCAAGCCATCAGTAACTTTCAGTTGCACGATAAGGAGAAGCCTTTTTCTTAATATATATTTATATTATGGACATTGTATATAATATAATATATAGATTGAACACGACAATAACAACGTAAAATATAGAAGGAATTACTCGCTATTAACAAAACCAAGTCTTTCTGATTCAAACCATGACTGACCATTGAATGGTTGCAAGGTTTTCCCACTATGTACTAAGTGCGATTCTCAACTTGCAGCCCCAAACCACATTATTAACTGTATTGACTCATCCATTGATGAGCTCTACTCAACATCGCCAGCAGACATCATCAAGTAGCTCTACAAGCTTGATACATTAATATGATTGAATGGAGATAAGAAAGAAGAAGAAGCATTTACTTATAAACATAGTTTCATTTATCTATAAATGTAACACAAAACCTATTTTTAATTTAAAATATACTCAATCCATAACAAAATTCCGATCAACAGAAATCTTCAATATAAAAATATGAACTTAAAGAAAAATTCTTTTAATTCTAAATTTGATTTCCAGACTGCAAAGAAATAAAGTAAATTGAAATGTATTTGTGTATGTCTTTTGAAATAGTTTTACTGAATACCTCATATCACACAAATATATATTTTAGAAAAAGGAGGAAGAAAAAATAGAAATATTCGAAACATATTAAATTCCATTTTTCATCGGATTTCTCTCGGTAACTTTGGTGTATTTTATGGTGTTCTTTTTTTGCCCATTTTTCTCTAATACCGCGTTATTATATACAAACATATTGTCACGAGGCGATATATTTGAAACACATATCTTTAAACAAACAATAATATTAACACCAAATCTTTAAACAAAAGCGACAATATGTAAACCAAATCTGTAAACAAAAACACACTATAATATATAAACTAAATCTTCAAACAAACGATATTTTCAAACCAAATATTTTTAAACAAATGATAATTTTCAAACCAAATCTTTAAAAAAACGATAATATTCGAACCAAATCTTTAAACAAAAATAATATATAACCGAATCTCTAAACAAACCAAATCTTTAAACAAAAAATAATATACACTGCGTGACATTGAAAATGGAACACCAAGAAATAGTGGCCAGAAAGTGATGAAACTCGGCAGACTGAGAGAGACAGGGACGAACAATAAGTGATCTTTATTTCAAAATGATAGTCATAATACAGAGCGAGAACGGCGTCGGCTTAGTAGCAAGTAGGACCACCGCGGACGGCGATGCACGCAGCAACACGTCTAGGTAGAGAGTCAATCAGAGTACGGATGGCGTCCTGAGGGATGGCTCTCCATTCCCTCTCAACCATTTGCCACAGTTCGTCTTCTGAACGCGGCTGTGGCAAGGCATGCAAACGGCGTCCAATGATGTCCCAGACGTGCTCGATTGGTGAGAGATCAGGAGAGTACGGTGGCCAGGGAAGCATCTGTACATCTTGCAGAGCTTGTTGGCTAATGCGAGCAGTGTGCGGTCGGGCGTTATCCTGCTGATAAAGGGCATTGGGTACCCCCTGAAGGTAGGGGAGTGTCACCGGTCGCAGCACATCATCAACGTATCGTTGGGCCGTCATAGTGCCCTGAATACGAAGTAAAGGTGACCTGGAATCATACGCGATTGCGCCCCAAACCATGATTCCACGTTGTCGCACAGTGGGGCGTTCCACAATTGCTGCCGGATTGGACCTTTCTCCACGTCTACGTCACACGCGTACACGGCGACTATCACTGGACAAGCAGAAACGCGACTCATCTGAGAACACGACCCTGTGCCATTCTGTCATCCACGTCGATCTAGTCCGGCACCATTCCAAACGTTGGCGCCTATTCGGTCGGGTCAATGGCAGTCTTCTTAGCGGACAAATGAGTGCAAGCCATTAGCAACCAATCGACGGGAAATGGTTCTGGTCGAGATGGAATGATCTAGGGTGTCTTGCACATGTTGCAGGATGGCGGTACAAGTGGCTTGTGGGGCCGCCACTGCTTGTCAAAGGATACGCCGATCCACACGTGCTGACGTCACTCTGGTTGCACCGACATTCCTATAAATTGCCACATTTCCTTGTTCCAACCATCTTATCCACAGTCGGTGCACCGTGGACGCACCAAGGTGTGTATCAGCTGCGATTTGACGTATGGACCAACCTGCCCTTTTCAGTCCGATCACCATGCCCCTCGTAAAGGCGTCTGTCTGCTTGAACTGCCTCCGTTTACGATGACCTGGCATTCTCTGTTATTACACGTGTCTTTTGACACAAGAACAAAATTCTACAATGATTTTCCTTGAAGGAATAACGACACGAATACTGTCCTTTCTGCAAGTTCCTTCCCTTATATCTTACTCCATGTGCGCACGAGAGCTGCGCATTTTACATCATTTGCATAACTCGGTTAGGCGCGTCTACCCTGAAATTTGCATAATTTTCTGGCCACTATTTATTGGTGTTCCATTTTCAATGTCACGCAGTGCATTATTATCTTTCTTTATTAAACTGAGTAGGTAACCGCTAGCTCTAGTAGTTTTGTCGACGATTTCATTAATGTGTGGCATAAAGTCGAGCTTGTTCCTGCTTCGATGATTTTTCAAGGTCAATCCCAAGATCTCAAGGGTTTCAACATGTCTAGCTATATTGCTATTAAGGATTTTTGTATCATTTATGCAATTATATAAATATAATATTTTCGTTTTATCCTTTGGTATCTGAAATGTACTGCTTTCACATCAGGTATTAATTTTACTAAGTAAATTGTTAGTTGCTGTATTTAGTGCGGCATGGCTTTTGTTACAGCATACTATAGTCAATAATGTTATCATCCAGATTAATATTTAACAATTCTTCAATCAGTATGTTCCATAATGTGGGAGATAGTGGTTCTCCTTGTGGACATCCTTTAGTTAGTTTTTAGTGATATTTATAGAGGAAGAATATTTGAAATTCACTGTTCTGTTGTTAAAGAATGATTGTGTTATTATAATCTGTTGTTTATGTTTTCCAGTTTTTTTCAGGCTGACACTAATTTATGAGTTTCTTCTTTATAAATAGACTTTAATTGTCAATTTAGTTTTAACATTTTTCGCAACGTTCTCCAGTATTGATTTTGAAGTAGATATAAATTATTAAATAAAAATTCTATTGATATCTGCTTATATAATTGCCTTATTCTGTCTGTGTGAAGTTCACGGATAGATTTTGGTCAGAATGGACAAAATAAAAAAGTGTCAAGGGATGGGAATCGAACCCACGACCTTCCGCTTACCGGGCAGATGCCATGACCACTAGGCTACCCTGGACATATTTTTCCGTTCATAAAGTTAATATATGATGCCAATATATTGTAGCGTAGAAATCAAGCCTTGAAATATCCTAAGATGTAAAAGTATTTATTGATGACGTCACGGCGACTAGTCTATATATATATATATATATGTATATACAATTATTAATAACTCAACCCCAAAACTATTTACAGCTAGAGAATCTTAAGCAAGCAAGCAAATAAATATCTTAAAGATGATTTCACAAATACAGATTAATATATATTTTTATAATCTGTAGAATATATTTTCATTGAATAATATTAAATTAAATAATAAAATATTTCTTTGTCACATAGCCTCCTTATTGGAAAGTGACTCGCTTAGCAACAACCCAGCTTCCCCCAGACATCACGTGACCTGGCGCCGGCCGACACCTGTATAATATTACAGTTTTGCTTGTTGACTCCCACTGGGCTTACCTTCTCTTTTTTAACTCTCTATGTTCCTTTGTCATCTTAATATAATCTATTTGATAATTAAACGATACTTTCTGAGATCCAACCTTTGATTTTCTTACATGGCAGCAGAGCGTGGTTGGTATCAAATATTTTTGTTTATCTAAGCTGAAATTCGTTTGCTTGCTCAAGATGACAACTGAACTTCCACAAATTCAAAAATTCAACGGCGATAATTTTCATCTATGGAAATTTCAAATGAAGATTATTCTAGAAGCAAAAGATCTTCTCAGTATAACTGATGGCTCTGAAGTAAAACCTGAAATAGAGGATATTGCAAAATTCTCTAACTGGAAAAAGAAAGATGCAAAATCCAAAATGCTGATCACTACTGCTCTAGAGTTTAAATATCTTCAACAGATTGTTAATTGCCAGACTTCAGCAGAAATGTGGAAGAAATTATCAACAATATATGAACTGAAATCTGAAACAAACAAATATTTGCTGCAACAAAGATTTTTCAAATATAAAATGAATCCAAATGATAACATTGCTACTCATATTTCCAAAGTTGAAACTCTGGCACAACAAATGAAAGATCTAGGTGAGCCAATCTCTGATGTTGCCCTAATTACAAAGATAATTTGCAGCTTGCCTGATAAATACAAGAATTTCATAACAGCATGGGATTCAGTTTCATCAGAAGAAAAGACTTTAGAAAACTTGACGGCAAGATTACTGAAAGAAGAAAGCTTACAGGATCATTGGGATTCTTCAGGAAATTTTAAACCAGATAATGCCTTGGTGACTTTTTCAAAGTTCAAAAGAAATTCGACAGCTTCCAACAAACAACAGCAGCATCAACAATCCATTAAAGATAAAAAGAAGAACACACACTGTGGTTATTGCAAGAAAAAAGGACATTGGTGGAAAGAATGCTATAAAAGAAAGGAAGAACAAAAAGGACAACAGCCAAGTTCTTCAGCCAGAGATGATAGCTGTGCTTTTTCAGCTGAGACAAGTGCCTTCCTCGCTGAAACAAAGGATTCCTGGATTGCAGATTCTGGAGCAACGGATCACATGACTTTCAGAAGAGAATGGTTCTCTACGTTCGAAGAAATACCAGAAGGTGTTCATCCTGTGTGCCTTGGAGATGGAAAGAAGATATATGCAAAAGGTAAGGGAAATATTGATATTCTCTCTTATGTTGATAGTCAGAAAATTAATGCAACTCTTTTGGATGTTCTCTATATACCTGAATTGGAGACCAATCTTTTCTCAATATCTACTGCAACAAAACATGGTTTGACGCTCATTTGTAAAGGAAATCAGATAAAATTGACTAAAAATTCGAAAGTGCTAGTTACTGGAATAAAGGACAATTCAAATCTTTATAGAATTTTTATTAAAGCAAAGCAATCTTCACAAACTCATGTTGCTCAGTTAAGTCTAGATATATGGCATCAAAAAATGGGTCATGTAAATCCTATAAAATTAACCCAAATGTTTGAAAATAATGTTTTTGAAGAAGACATTAAAATTAGAGAAAAGCCTGATTCTTTACTATGTGAAGCATGCATCTATGGAAAACAAAATAGAAAAGTTTTTCACGCGTCAACAAGTCCAAATTCGACCTATCCAGGAGAGCTGATGTATTCAGATGTTTGTGGACCAATGAGTAAAAGATCACCAGGTGGATCATTATATTTTGTATCATTCAAGGATGATTTTTCAAGATTTAGAGTGGCCTACTGCATTAGGCACAAATCAGATGTACTTGAGAAATTTAAAGAATTTGTAAAAAGAGTTAGGACTGAAACTGGAAATAAAATAAAAAGATTCAGAACAGATAATGGCACAGAATTCTTAAATAAGAATTTTTCTGATTATCTAAAATCTCTAGGAATTGTTCATGAACTCACTGCTCCATATACCCCAGAACAGAATGGAATTGCTGAAAGAGATAACAGAACAATAGTTGAATCAGCTAGATGCTTGTTACATGGAAGAAAAATGCCGCTTGAACTGTGGGCTGAAGCCGTAAACACAGCAGTCTATCTCTTAAATAGATGTACTACTAAAGTATTGGGAAATTCTACACCTTATGAAATATGGTACAAGAGAAAACCCTCCATCTTACATTTGAAAACTTTTGGATGTAACGCTTATGTGCATATACCAAAAGATAACAGAAAGAAATTAGACAAAAAGAGTATTCGTACATTTTTTGTTGGATATACTGAAACTAACAAAAATTATAGAATGTGGGATCCTATTGCTAGAAAAATTATCATAAGCAGAGATGTAATATTTACTGAAGCTAATACATCAGAAAATATTCAGGATAACCAACAAGAGCAGGTAACTATATATAGTGAAGAAAGTGTTGATAACACAAATACCAGTTCCAAACCAGAAGAATCATGTCGATACCCTCTCAGGAATAGAATCAGAGAAAATGAACAAACATCAACCAGCTGTACAAGAGCTATTTCATATGCTTGTTATGTCCATGACCAAGAACCATTGAACTATGAAGATGCAATTGTAGGACAAAACTCAAAACAGTGGAAACTAGCTATGGACGATGAATTCAATTCCTTGATGAAAAATCAAACATGGACTTATGTGACACTACCATCAGACAGAAAAGCTATTGCATGCAAGTGGGTATACAAAATAAAGCAAAATGCAGATGGATCAAATAAAATGTTTAAGGCTAGAATAGTTGCGAAAGGTTATTCACAAAAACCAGGACTTGATTATGGTGAAACTTTTTCTCCAGTAGTAAAATTTGATTCAATTAGAACAATCTTATCACTTTGTGCATTATTTGATATGGAAATGAATCAATTAGATGTAAAATCTGCCTTCTTGAATGGTGATTTGGAAGAAGAACTTTACATGGAACAACCCCAAGGTTATGAAAACCCAGATTTTCCAAATCATGTTTGCTCTCTTCAGAAAAGCATCTATGGTCTTAAGCAATCCCCCAGAATGTGGAACAAGAAATTTCATGAGTTTTTAATTAAGTTTGATCTCAAACCTAGCATATCAGATTCATGTGTCTATACAATGAAATGTAAACAGGCTTACATATTACTTGCAATATATGTAGATGATTGCTTAATCTGCAGTGTAAATAAACAACATTTAGATGATATAGTACAGTACTTAAATTCCAATTTTGAAATAAAAACTTTTACTGCCGATTATTTCCTTGGCCTACAAATATATCGAGATAGAACAACTAAAATGTTATTTCTGCATCAAGCCTCATACATTGAAAGAACACTTGAACATTACAACCTTCTTGAAATTAAGTTACAATCTGTACCTTCTGATCCTTACTCAAAACTAACAAAAGAGATGTGCCCAAAGGATGTTCAGGAAATTGAAGAAATGAACAAGATTCCATACAGACAGACAATTGGTAGTTTAATGTACCTCATGACTGGAACTAGACCTGATATTGCCTACGCAGTCAGCAGGGTTAGCCAATTTATGAACAACCCAGGACCTTCACATTGGACCGCAGTAAAGAAAATATTTGGATACTTAAAAGCTACGAAAAACATCGGTATTTGTTTTGGTGGGAGTTCCTGCACTACATCTCTGATAGGTTTTTCCGATGCTGATTTTGCTGGAGACCTGGACACAAGAAAATCAACCACCGGATATGTGTTCATGTTGAATAATGGACCTATTTCTTGGTGCAGTCAAAAACAGAATTGTGTGTCTCTGTCAACAACAGAATCTGAATATATTGCAGCTTCCAAAGCAACGAAAGAAGCAATTTGGCTAAGACAACTTCTACGCGAGCTACATCAAGAACAAGTAAAGCCTACAACAATTTTTTGCGACAATCAAAGCTGCATAAGACTTGTTCACAACCCAGAATACCACAAAAGAACTAAACATATTGATATTTCGTATCACTTTATCAGAGATCATTTTCAAAAACATGCAATTGACCTTCTTTATGTCTGCTCCAATGATCAAGCTGCAGACATATTTACGAAAGCTTTACCTCCAGAAAAGTATAGAAGACTAAGAAGCCAACTTGGACTGTTTGAAACAACAAATTGCTCGTCAGGTGGGAGTATTGGAAAGTGACTCGCTTAGCAACAACCCAGCTTCCCCCAGACATCACGTGACCTGGCGCCGGCCGACACCTGTATAATATTACAGTTTTGCTTGTTGACTCCCACTGGGCTTACCTTCTCTTTTTTAACTCTCTATGTTCCTTTGTCATCTTAATATAATCTATTTGATAATTAAACGATACTTTCTGAGATCCAACCTTTGATTTTCTTACACTCCTCCTATAGAGAGCATCGACCCGATGCTCAGCAGGAGACTTACGTCGTCAGTCTTAAGAACTAGTACTATGGCCAGGGATATTTTCAGGTGACTGCGGTGGATGTCTTCTTTCAGTTGAGATATCTTCTTCACGAGGGCTTGGTAGGTCTATGTTTACGTCAATGTAGTTTTTTATTTCCACTGTGGTCGGCAAGGGAGGATTTTATAAATTTGCGGCCTTACCTCCCATATGGTCTATCATCTAGTTTTAATGGCGGGGCGTCCAGCTAGATCTTTTAGCAGGTGAGAAATGCTGTCTGTTTCGACCGGGATATGAGGTAGGGCTTCGGTAGCGAGTGAAATTTTTCCTCGATGATTCGTCATTGGGGTCCTGAGATTCGGCTCGAAAGTTGTAGAATACCATTGCGTCTTGCTTTCTTTGGAAATATTCTTTTCTCCTTTCCTCATTGTGTCTCTTCCTGTCACGGCAATAGCGGACGACGTGACCTGGGCGTCCGCAGTAGAAACAGATTGGCCTTCCCTCAGTTGTCCGCCATTCATTGGTGTCGCGTCTTCTTCCTTGTTTCTGATATTGAGATGTAGGATGGGGATTTCTAGGTTGAGCCTCAAATTTAGGATTTGATACCGGCCTGGGTGCTTGAGGGGGACTTATTGTAGGTTCTGATATAGGCGCCAAGGTCTTTACGATCTCTTCCCTTACTAAATCTTCATTGGCAGCGATTTTAGGCTCCTCTTGAGGAGAGTCCAATGCTTGCTGTATCTCTTCGCGGACAATTTTTCGGATCAGCGATGACAGATCTTCTCTGTCATCCTGGTCACAGAGAGAGGCTACATTTGGTAGGCGCTCGTACCTGGTTGGGGTAACTCGCCTACAACGGAGCGCTTCGACCCGGCGACATTCTGTAATGAATTGCTCGGTGCTCTGTACATCCCTCGGTAGGAGTGCTTGATAAAGCTCCTCAGCTATCCCCTTCATGAGGTGGGAGATTTTATCTTCTACGCTCATTTGAGGATCAATCTCTTTGCACAAGCACAGAAGATCCTGAATGTAACATTCGGTACTTTCACCTTTTAATTGTGCCCGTGTTTTAAGTTTCTTCTCCGCTTGCAATTTTGAATTTTCTTTTTTTCCGAACACATTCTCTAATTGAGATGTGAATTCCTTCCAAGTCTGGATGCTTTCTTCGTTGTTCTCAAACCATTTGAGAGCAGTTCCAGACAGATAAAAATAAACTTTAGTAAGACAAAGGGTTTCGTCCCAATGGTTGTACCTTGCCACACGTGCATACCCTTTTAACCATTTTTGGAGATCTTCACCATCCTCCCCGGAGAAAATGGAAGGGTTCCTTGGCAAATGTTGAACAACGTAGTTGCTTACCTGAGTACCTTCCTTCTTTACATTCATAGAAGTTTCTTCTGGTTCAACAGAATCAATTTTTCTTTTATTTCTTAATGGGTATCGGTCCAGTCTCTCCACCAGTTGTAAGGTAGAAAATTAAGTCTTTGTATATCTGGGGATGTGAAAGTATTTATTGATGACATCACAGCGACGAGTCGACAATTATTAACAAGTCAGCAAAACTATTTACAGCTAGAGAATCTTAAGCAAGCAAGCAAATAAATATCTTAAAGATGATTTCACAAATACAGATTAATATATATTTTTATAATCTGTAGAATATATTTTCATTGAATAATATTAAATTAAATAATAAAATATTTCTTTGTCACAATATATAATAATTGTATAAACGAATGCAAGACAAAATCACCGCGGGACGTTTCACAAGAGTGACATCCATGGCGCCAATTTATAATTGTAACGAATAGTATTTGAATTAAAACGTTTTTAAAATATATACGCACTCGGGTAAAACCCAGGCGTTGCCCGGGCCATTCGTCTAGTATAAATATAAAGAAACAGATTAATCTTTAAATATTCGAATATAATAAATTTCAATATTTCGTATTCGTTTCATATTCATCGTTTTACTCAAACATGTTTATGCTCTGACTTTTGTTTAACTGTTAAAAATTAGAAATAAATTCAATTGAAAAATATCGAATTTTAAAATGAATATTTAACCTGATATTTTAAAACCTGATGTCTGAAGCAGAAGATTGCTCCATCTGCCTGGACACCATCAGCCAGGATAACCTCTGCCATCCCAGAAACTGCATGCACCAATTCCACCTGGACTGCCTCAAGACATGGTCTGAGCAGACAAACTCCTGTCCAATAAGCCGTAAAATTTTACTGAGATTGTTTACAATGTCAGAGGTCCTGAGGACTATGATATCATGGCGGTTGAGGACAAAGTCAATTCTACAGAGATGCTAGATGATAATCCTCAAGAAGTCCCTCCTCGAGTGACACAATTCCTCCTTGATGTATTCGACTAAGATCATGATACTGATGATGATTCTGATCTCCCCAATGATGGAATGTTGGGGCTTTTCGAAGTCGTCAGTGTTCTTCAAAATACTACTATATTTTTCTGAAAATAGAGAAATATATATTTAAATCTTTATATAATAAAAAGGTATATATTGGATTGAATAAAATATTTATTTACCAATATTTCAGTTGGCTGAACGCCAACCTTTGTCATGATATTACATTTTTGTTCAAACAAACTCAGCACCGCTTAGTATTATAATACCACAATTAAAATATATAATTTTAATTATATTAATTTTTAAAAATTATTTTAACCGTGATTTTATAACATTATATGCGGCGCTGAGTTTGTTTATACAAATATGTAATTACTTGACAAAGGTTGGCGTTCAGCCAACCGATATATTGGAAAATAAATCTTTTATTCAATCCAATATATACATTTTTATTTATATATTTAATTACTATATATATAAACGTTTTATAGAATATATTGAAAACTCATGATGCCTCCTTACTTTCAAATAGTGTGAATATTTCTTGTTTATAATAATATACAACATGATTATTGTATTCTTATATTTTCACATTCTAATATGCCAGCCGATCACCTGCCCAACAGAAATATAACCATAATCACGCCTGAAGAATAGTCTAGGTTAAAATGTTAATTTATCCTTTCATTCTATTTCTTTCATTTCAAAAGTTCTTAGGTTCAAATAAATTCATTATATAATAAAATTATAAAAAAGAAAAAATATTTAAATTACTTATTTTGCCTTTATAATTTTGTGTACTTTGAAGAATGTTATTAGTCTAAATAAAAACTATTTAGCCAAAAAGGAAAGGATAATTCCTACTTTAATATTTTTCCCTAGCCGGTGCAGCTTTAGATCTCTACATGTGCCATAGACGAATAAATTTGTTATTATCAGCAATCACGAACGTCCATCTTTTCGGACATGTAGAGATTTGGAAACAGCTATATTAAAAGTAACAGCAACGAGGAAAAACCTCCACAATAATCCATTTTAACAATTTTTCTTATTATACACTGCGTGACATTGAAAATGGAACACCAATAAATAGTGGCCAGAAAATTATGCAAATTTCAGGGTAGACGCGCCTAACCGAGTTCCGAGTACCGGGTGTAAAATGCGCAGCTCTCGTGCGCACATGGAGTAAGATATAAGGGAAGGAACTTGCAGAAAGGACAGTATTCGTGTCGTTATTTCTTCAAGGAAAATCATTGTAGAAATTTTGTTCTTGTGTCAAAAGACACGTGTAATAACAGAGAATGCCAGGTCATCGTAAACGGAGGCAGTTCAAGCAGACAGACGCTTTTACGAGGGGCATGGTGATCGGACTGAAAAGGGCAGGTTGGTCCATACGTCAAATCGCAGCTGATACACACCTTGGTGCGTCCACGGTGCACCGACTGTGGAGAAGATGGTTGGAACAAGGAAATGTGGCAATTTATAGGAATGTCGGTGCAACCAGAGTGCCGTCAGCACGTGTGGATCGGCGTATCCTTCGACAAGCAGTGGCGGCCCCACAAGCCACTTGTACCGCCATCCTGCAACATGTGCAAGACACCCTAGATCATTCCATCTCGACCAGAACCATTTCCCGTCGATTGGTTGCTAATGGCTTGTACTCATGCCGTCCGCTAAGAAGACTGACATTGACCCCACCGAATAGGCGCCAACGTTTGGAATGGTGCCGGGCTAGATCGACGTGGATGACGGAATGGCACAGGGTCGTGTTCTCAGATGAGTCGCGTTTCTGCTTGTCCAGGGATAGTCGCCGTGTACGCGTGTGGCGTCGACGTGGAGAAAGGTCCAATCCAGCAGCAATTGTGGAACGCCCCACCGTGCGACAACGTGGAATCATGGTTTGGGGCGCAATCGCGTATGATTCCAGGTCACCTTTACTTCGTATTCAGGGCACTATGACGGCCCAACGATACGTTGATGATGTGCTGCGACCGGTGACACTCCCCTACCTTCAGGGGGTACCCAATGCCCTTTATCAGCAGGATAACGCCCGACCGCACACTGCTCGCATTAGCCAACAAGCTCTGCAAGATGTACAGATGCTTCCCTGGCCACCGTACTCTCCTGATCTCTCACCAATCGAGCACGTCTGGGACATCATTGGACGCCGTTTGCATGCCTTGCCACACCCGCGTTCAGAAGACGAACTGTGGCAAATGGTTGAGAGGGAATGAAGAGCCATCCCTCAGGACGCCATCCGTACTCTGATTGACTCTCTACCTAGACGTGTTGCTGCGTGCATCGCCGTCCGCGGTGGTCCTACTTGCTACTAAGCCGACGCCGTTCTCGCTCTGTATTATGACTATCATTTTGAAATAAAGATCACTTATTGTTCGTCCCTGTCTCTCTCAGTCTGCCGAGTTTCATCACCTTCTGGCCACTATTTCTTGGTGTTCCATTTTCAATGTCACGCAGTGTATAACCGAATCTTTAAACAAAATCTTTAAAGAAACGATAATATTTGAAAATAGAGCACTCCATATATGTAAATCTAAGAGAACAAAAAGTCACATATATTGAATTGAAGAAAGGATTTATTTATCAATATTTCGGTTGGCAAAGTGCCAACCTTTGTCAAGTCATAACAAAGTTATTCCAATTGACTCATAAATATTTTTTGAACCTATTATATGCTTTTTATCATATATATAATAAGAGTGATGAGGTATTTTCATTATATACACTCTTGGACAAAACTTAAGGAAGTTATACCTTTTAGCATGTATATCTGGATACAGACAATAACTCTGAAAGATATTACAGTGACCTTTATTGAAGACACACGAGATAACCAAGTGGGAGCAAAATAACATCTGTCTCCTGCAAAAAAAAAAAAACAGAGGACCGGCGATATAAAAGACTTTCTACTTCAAGTTTTGTTCATGAATGTAATATGTAGTTAGGTATAAAGAATTAGTTACACAAGAAATTTTGTATAGCCGGTTGACTCTCTCTATCATTATTCCACTTTTAACAGATATTCCTTATAAACTGATCGTTATCATTGGTTATATTATCAATATATGCATATTTTCATGCGCATAAGTCTTATAATAATTGTGTGTGTGTTAAGTAATCGAACCCCCAAAAAGTGATGATTTCATAAGAGTCAATGGTCACGTGTTGTCTTCTCTAATCCTTCTCTTCACAGGGAACGTTCTGATTGGTGGAGAGAGGTTGTTTATGAGAAATCATAGAACGCTAATTAGCCTGGGATCAGATTAAGTCCAAACCTCCTCATTAAATTCTCGTCCATTAACCACAGAGTATTAAATTGCCCATTTCTTAATGAGACCTTTACTGCTGTGTCTTTATCTCTTTCTAATCACTAACTTTTTCTACCATTTTAAAATTATATCGAGCAGAACCGAATTTGTTTTATTGTGATTATTGTATAATGAATTTTTCTTTAGAATTGTAAATAAATGTATACCTCTGTGTCTGGAAATTCTCATTTGGGGGAAGCTTTAGCCTCAGAAAAGCTCAACCGAAGCTTATCAAATGATTTATAGCGCCTATGGAAACAATGTTCCTTCATTAAGAACCTGTTATGAGTGGTTTAAAGATTTAAATCTGGAGATTTTGACGTCAAAACGATAAGAAACAGGTAAAGTCGCCAAAAAAGTTCGAGGATGAGGAACTTCAAGCATTATTGAATAAAAATGATGCTCAAACACAAGAAAAATTAGCGGCTTGCTTCTCTCAACGTCACTCGACAGGCTGTTTGACTTTGTTTACATGCTATGGGATGTATCCAGAAGGAAGAAGAATGGTTGCTTCACGAATTGAGTGAAAAACAAGAAAAATAAAAGAACGATATCTGAAATCTTGCTGGAAAGGTTTAAAAGAAAGTCTTCATTGTATTGTGACTGAGGATGCAAAATATGGGTGTATTTTGACAATACGAAGTGTAAGAAATCATGGATAAGTTCGGACAGCCGACAACTTCGACCGCCAAACCCAATATCCACGGCAAGAAGGTTCTTCTGTACATCTAGTGGGATCAGCACGGTATACTTTACTAACAACTTCTGCGACCAGGTGAATTAGTCCTTTCTCATTGCTATCAACAACAATTAACGCAGTCACGCCAAGAAATCGCAGTGAAATGACCAGAATGGGCGCACGACATGGCATACTGCTTCATGACAACGCAAGGCCACATGTCGCACAATCGGCAAAAGACATCCTGAAAGACTTCAAATGGGAAGTCTTACCCGACCCGCCATACTCTCCAGACATCGCTCCATCGGATTATCACCTCTTCCGGTCGATGGCACATAGGCTGGCTGACCAGCGCTCCCAGAATCGCGAAGAAATTGAAAATTAGCTTGATGACTGGATTGGCTCGAAACCAAAACTTTTTTTTTATTTTTTATGATGGCATCCATAAGCTACCCAAATTATGGGAGAATGTTTATCTAACAATGACGATAACTTTTAATAAATGTCTAGTATAATTTTGTTTTAATCGCATTTGATTTTCTAACCGGAAAAAATGCGGCGTCATACTTGCGCACACCCAATATACATACTTTCAATTCAATATATATTTCATACATAAATAATAAATAAAGTTGCTTTAAGTTATAAAAAGTGAGAAAAAGGATATTTAGCATAAAAATCCACTAATTTCATAGAAACAATATCTTCCTATAGTTAAAATTTATTTTCACAGCGTTGCCAAATTTTTTTAATTTTTTTTCGCAGATAAATATACGATAAAAACATAAGAACAAAAAAAAACACTAATTCATATTATAAATTAAATATTCAAAATACATACAATTTAGAATTACAAATATAATAATTAGTTTGAAATAGAAAAAAATACCCATTTATATATATTTTATTTGATAAACATTCGATGACAATTATATTTAATTGGAAAATTTCAGAAGCTATTAAACATTTTTCAGAAAGAAAAATAAAATTCGATATAGAATTTCAAATTGCCTTTTTAAAAATAAACCTAGAATTGACTGGTGTAAATTAAAAATAAAACCTGACGATTAAATTACCTGTAGTTTTAAAAATTCCTTTGATGACGCGTCTGTTAAACAGATATCTTTTGTATTTAAATTTAAATGTTTTTTCAAATAAATATCTTTTGCGTATTAGTTGAAGTGTTTATATTAGTATAGACTATTTACTTTTTTTAATGAAATATGTATTTGTAATTTCTAAAAATTGGAAAGTTCTTTTCTAGTTAGTTTAATTGTTAGTAAACAACTCATTATTTATTAATGTTTTGAATGTTTTTAAATGTTTTCGAATTCAAGTTAATTTATATAAATTCGCTAAAATTCTTGAAATTTTCTATGAATGTTTTATATTTCTTAAACTAACTCTATTCATATCAATGTCTGCTATCTATTACAATAAAACATTCTCAAATACATATTTACATATTAATTATTTGATACAATGTGTTGACCTGTAGTATACCAAAGTTAGAATACTACTTTCTATCAAAATAAACGTTTCAGATTCTTATTCACAGATAAAATTTTAAATAAAAAGGCATATCCTGACCGCTCACATGAGAAATTTTAGATGGAAGAGCGCCATCTAGTAGAAAAAAATCAACTAAACGTTGATTTAGGTTTGTTCTATAATATTTTACCAACCCACATTTTCATTATAAATCAAGATAATAAGACCAACCACATACGCCTTTCTGCTTGCTATATCCTTTTTTTGGGCTCAAAAATTGAACACTTTGGTTAGTAGCTCGTAAAACCACATTCTCTTTCTCTCTCTCTCTCGACGGGTCGCTGACCCACAGATATTGGAGTTGCCGAGTCGTGCGACCCCTGCTCCGGGAGGTGTTCGCCTCCTGCGAAGTGCCCCTGGATCTGCAGGCCTGGCTCTTCGGCGTCGGCCTCCATCCCGAGGCAGTGAAATAATCAAGTGTGGCGAAGGCTACCATCTACAAGTACCATCTTGGTCTTGAGGTGGGTAACGCCAGCCAACACCTAGACCTGCCCACTCTGTGGGAAAGAACTCTCGCAGTCCACCGGTGACGGAGTCTTTCCAGCGGTGGGCGCCACCAATGAAGACTTCGTATATATTTTTATATATGTATATATTTATCAATTATTTATATCTATTTAATCATATATTTATCATTATATAATCTTATTTATTCATATTTATATTTATTCTGTATTTAACCTTATATAATCTTATATGGGCATTGAAATAAATCAGTTTCAATCTCAATCTCTCTCTCTCTCTCACGTATGCGTTTTTGGCCCTCGTCAGTCTGGTGCAAGCTGTACCTCAACGACCAAAAATTGGTCCGAGAGGCTTCCTGAGAAATCAAGAAATTGGTAGTTTTCCATACTTCGATGGGAGGTCTCTAGGTCTAACGACTGGAGCAGTCGTGTTAGGGCGGGTGTGTGTTCCCGTCCGGCCCGGGCACTAAATAAAAAGTAGTTTTCCATACTATTTCACAGATTATTTTATAAAAAACGGTACTTCTCAAATCTCAATTATATATTTTTTCAATTTGACTAAATACATGCCGTTAAGTCTAAACCCAAAACTGAGGCTATAAGAAATCAAATAGGTTCTTTACACATAGTGAATTCAAGTTCCAACTGCATCCATCCCCAAATTCAGATTTAAGAAATGACACCATTTAGCACGAATTTAACTATTTTTCGAATAAAACAAAAATCTTTTTGTTTTTATTGCAATAAAAAAAATTCTAATTGGATTGTATCATCAGTGGTGAATCCTCGAAAGGGTTTCGCCAATCTATGCAAATATTTATATTAAAAGAGTACAGTAAACTCACATTCTGGAATATTGGCAGTTGATTGGTATTACTTTTTAAATAAGAGAACTTAGAGGTGATGGGAAAAACCGATAAAGAAGGAAATGTGCAGTCCCATCAAGAAAGAGATAATTGACGGATTCAAGGGAGTGTGATGGCCAACAGACAGTCTGAAGGGAGTCTTGGGAAAGAGGACGATAGCAGAGGTTGCCTGATGGCAGAGGTGACCCGAAGTTGGCCAGGCGGGGTTGAGAGAGCAGGATAACACGGCTGCTCTGTAGGCAGCGAATTGTTCTGTGAAAGTAGACACCGGAGCGAGTATGTCGGTTGGCAGCGGATCAGTCTACAAGTCGATGTCGTCCAGGCCGGACGTGGACTGTAAGGAGAATGAAGCTTCGTAAGAGTAACATCCACGATTACAAGAATATTCCTTACGGCTGTGTGTGAAGTTGAAGGCAAGTCCCTTGTAATGCAATCCTTCCATTTCATAACCCAAAACAAATCTCTTATTATTTTTATTGCGATCAAAAAATTTCGAATGGGCTTGGATCATCAGTGGTGAATCCTCGTATAGGTTTCGCCACAATCTATGCAAATATTTATATTAAAACAGTACAGTAAACTTATATTCTGGAATAACGGCATTTGATTGGCATTATCTTTAAAGAGGAGGACTAAGTGATGGTGAGCAAACCGGTAAATAGACGTAAACTGTAAGGAGAATGAAGCTTTGTAAGAGTAACATCCACAATTACAAGAATATTCCTTGCTGCTGAAGTTGAAGGAAAGTCCCTTGTAATGCAATCCTTCCATTTCATAACACTGTAATAAAGCTCTAGCTGCATCCCCTCACGAACTCTCTCATCTCTGTACTACCCTAACGATAAGAACACAAACGGCATCTGGGTACGATGCGACAATATGCGTTTTTACTGTCTTTAAGTTTATGTTTATAGTTTTCTCTCTCAATACCTCAGCCAAAGTCGGATAGGTAAGAGGAATGGCCGGCCCAATTACAATATTGAAGTGATATGGTAGATTAAACCGCTGGGAGTGTTCCTCACTGATGAACCAAACCTCCCAATATTTTTACATTGCAATAAGGACATTATCAGGTTTATTTTATTTGTTGAAGAATGTGCTAAATGGTATCGTTTCTCAAATATAGATGGCGCCTTGTGTTTCCTACTCAAATGTATATCTGTGGCCCCTCCTCACCTATCTGAATCTACACTTGCTGCACAGAGAAGGTACAAAGATACACCAAGCAATAACGCGCCATCTATACATATAAAATAAAAGGATTTAAAAGCGCGAATGTTTCTCTTATACATAAAACGAACCTCTACTGTCCTTACTGCGATGAAAAATATATTGGGAGGGCTTGGCTCATCAGTGGTGAACCCTCCCAGCGGTTTCGCCAATTTAATCCACCAGACCGCTTCTCAGAGCTCTAATACTGTATTGGATCATTCTGCTTTTATATGCTACACTGAAGGATGGAATCTTAGAAATGGTTTTCAAGTAAACTATGGACATAAGCTTATAGGACAGTAGAATTACATTCAGTGTAGCATATAAAAGCAGAATGATCCAATACAGTATTAGAGCTCTGAGAAGCGGTCTGGTGGATTAAATTGGCGAAACCGCTGGGAGGGTTCACCACTGATGAGCCAAGCCCTCCCAATATATTTTTCATCGCAGTAAGGACAGTAGAGGTTCGTTTTATGTATAAAAGAAACATTCGCGCTTTTAAATCCTTTTATTTTATATGTATAGATGGCGCGTTATTGGTTTGTGTTAATTTATTCCTAATGGCCTTGTCTTTATAGTTTGCTGAAGAGCATTGCTCGAAGCAAATATTTGAATGTAATTCTACTGTCCTATAAGCTTATGTCCATAGTTTACTTGAAAACCATTTCTAAGATTCCATCCTTCAGTGTAGCATATAAAAGCAGAATGATCCAATACAGTATTAGAGCTCTGAGAAGCGGTCTGGTGGATTAAATTGGCGAAACCGCTGGGAGGGTTCACCACTGATGAGCCAAGCCCTCCCAATATATTTTTCATCGCAGTAAGGACAGTAGAGGTTCGTTTTATGTATAAAAGAAACATTCGCGCTTTTAAATCCTTTTATTTTATACAAAGATACACCGTAATGCAAGGCATTTATTAAATGTATTTCAATGCATCCATTAAAGGGAGAGGTACCTTTTAGCATATGCCAATATCATCTTCCCACATCTTTACGATTTGTTCAAACATATAGTCTCTTTGTAGAACGACATTTGAAAATATCCCGCATGTGTTTCTTTTGAACGGAAAATCGAAATTTATTTTAAGGAGAATAACGATTATTTCTAACCTTAGGGATGAGGTATGAAAGGATGAATTGTGAAGTTGGGAATTCCAATCCCTGGACACTTTATTTTTCCGTTTATAATTACTCTTCACAATTAATCCTTTCATACTTATCCCTAAGGTTAGAAATAATCGTTATTTCTCCTTAAAATAAATTTCGATTTTCAGTTTAAAAAAAAAACACATGCGGGATATTTTCAAATGTCGTTCTATACAATCATAAGCCGCATTATATTGTATTACTAGCGGATGTGTACCCGGCTTCGCCCGGGTTTTATCCGAGTGAAAGTTTGCCTAACGAATATTATATATTATGAAGTATAATAAACAATGTTAAAGATTAGTTTTAATTATTAATCAAGATTGTGTGTGAATATGTGAGAAAGATGTAATATCGTTGTTGTTTTCTTGGCCGACTGTTTTACATATGGTGTTATCTTAAAATTGCTTGTTTTGAATATTTTTTTAGATTGAGTTGAATGAATTGCTGAATTTTTTTTTTTGTATTTATATATAAATAAAATTAACTCTGTTGATTTTTTTTTGTATTTAATCGATAACAGCGAAGTTACGCATGTTAAAATTAGGAAAAATATTTTGATGTTAAGCAAAACCTGCTCCATCTCGTTTTACATAAATGTTGAAAATTTGGTCGAAATTGATGCATTGCAACGAAAGTTTTTAGCGAACACCACTTATGAAATTTGCATTTTATTAATATAGATATAGTCTGTTTAATAAACAAGAAGTCGATGATTTTAATGGCCAGTACTTTCTCAATTTTTGCCGGCGTTTGGTGGACACTTGTCCACTGAATGATTGCACCCTGGAAATCCTGGCGTCCACTAAGACATTCTTCAATAGGTTCTATTTCAACAGCGAACTGAGAGCCGTTCGAGTAGACTCTCTCCTTGTCTAGAGGAGTACAAGATAGAGGAGCCTCCTTCACTGAGAACAGCTGTAAATATATTTCCTAATCTTCGCTTTTTTTACTATTGACTTTTACAAGGTTGTCCCAAAAGTTCGTAAACACTTGCAAAATAATTGAAATACCAATATTATTCGCCGTTATGTATAATGTCTTTGTATTATGTATAAAGTAATTGTATTATGTATTATTATATATTCACCGTAATAATATTATTCGCCAAGTAATAAGAAAAACACGAACTTTTTGGGACAATCTTATAATTGTCAATTGTCAATATTTTGAATTGTCAATTATCTAAAAAAAAAACATGAAATTCGTATTTTTAATCAAAATTTTAAAAAAGTAATACTTGAATTACAATTCTCTTTCATCGTAAAATTCCATTAAAATACCAGAAAAAATGTATAGAAAGTGAAAAAATGAAAACACATCAATTTCGAGAGAAATAATATTAGAGTCAGAATTTATGATGATAAATTTGAAAGAGGATAATGATATGGTGAAACAACGTGTAGTGTTTGTATGTGAAAATAGAAAGGAGGAAGGTTATTCCGTTGGAATTAAATATTGACTTCTCTCAGAACTGTGAACCATAGTTTGTCAATATACACACACTCTTATATAACAAGGTATAGAGAGGACGGTTTATTATTTAACTATTACCCCAAGAAAAATAATATTGACAAAGCTGTCGTGTTAATATTTTCTCTGTTAGATTTAATTAGCAGAAGAGAGAAGTGTTTGTATACATTGGGTATGTATTAATACACTCTGTAGTATCTGTTTTATAGTTGGATTTTAAAATTTGAAAAATAAACCTCTGTATTTTTAGCTTGAAGGTCTGTAAATGAAATTTATGTGATTATATAGATGCATTTAATATTGTCAGGGTGTATCTCAATCAGTTGTTACGGTATTGAAGATGAAAAACTGGTTCAGGAATAAGTAATATTTATTTACAAATATTCAAGTTTTATATACGTATATATACAACTCCAAATATTTAACACACAGCTATCTATATATTTAGTTAAAAGACAGCAATTATATTATGATGCATTAGCGCGCCATTTGTTATCAAAATACGAAACTTAGACGCGTATGATTCTTTTAAAAATAAAGTAGAAATTGTTTTATTTTTAAAAGAATCATACGCGTCTATAATAGTTTCGTATTTTGAAAAGTCAGCAATATTTATGTAAATTCTAATAAATGAATTTGCGTAGTTGTGTAAAAGAAAATAAGAAAATTATAAGTCTCTGAGAATATATATATATATATATATATATATATATGCATGTTATAAAAATATTTTTGAGATTAAAGATATTTTTGTTTGATGATTTGATATAGAGAATTATTGAGCATTTACTTGAAAGTAGAATTTGTTTAGGTTGTTTAAGAATACATGAACATTTTATGTTATTGCAATGCAGTCGTGAACAGAATGATAAAAACAGTTTTAAAACACAATTTGCTTTAATTGTGCTAATGAAACAATTTAAGAAGAAATCCCTGATTTGAGGCGTAAAAAAAAAATAAATAAAATAAAAGATTAGGTATTTACATATCTACAGAAAATTTTGAGTTGAGCCAGCCAACAGGAAACAATAACAATGAATTTTATATAGGGAAAACCGCGATATCTTGCGGTCGATTTAAACAGAGTAATTTGTTCTAAAAATTATAATTTTGAAATAAAATAATTTTTATATAACATACATTCACTAAAAAGTTGAACCTATCTTTTTAAAGATGCATTTTAATAAATGCTTTTGTTTATTACTCCAGTATACAGAATGTAAAGATAAGAATTATGTGCAACAACATCAGTGTTTCGCAAATTCAGATCAAAAGCTAACCTGTATACCATGGTTTCGGGCTAAGGCCCTCCTCAGTACAGGGACGGCTTCGAAATTCCAGTACCAATTTAAAATAACTTTATTGGGTGCTGCTTACGAAGAGAAACCCATGTCATCATAGTGATAATGTGTGAAGGGGGTTTATATAAAATGGTTCATTTATAATTATGGTATCAATTTCTTTAGGTCTCTCTCCGGAATATTAGTGATCGTGTTCTTGGAGAGGTTTTTCCTAGTTTGATATTTTAAAGTGTATCTTTTTCCCCCACTTTTCATCGTTCTGGCTTAGTTTATATAGAAATTGTTTCAGTCTTAAATTTATTTTTAACTTGTCTTGCATTTGTAGTTGGGAGGGTTCACCACTGATGAGCCAGGCTCTCCAATTAATTTTTCTATTGCAGTAAGGGCAGTAGAAATTGTTTAATTTCAAAAAGAATCTTACGCGTTTAAAATAGTTTCGAATTTTGATAACAGATGGCGCGCTAGTGCATCATATTATAAAGGTTTGTAGATTTCTTGAATGTGAAGTTTTCAAAGTTACAGGATTTTCGTTAAAGGATTATTTTATCGTGAATTCATTGTTGTTTTCGATCTTGAGATCGTTTCTTAGTATCGTGTTTCTGAAAACCCATGGTGAGCTTGTAATTCTACTAATGATTATATTTTCAAATGTTTATAGTATCTTTTTTTTTTTTAGATTGGTTTCAGATGCTGTAGTGATATTTTGGTATAGATTCTAATAGGTTTCAGTATCGATGTGTAAATTGTTCTTTTGAAAATTTAGAGATGGTTTTCTCTTTCGGCGTAGAAGTAAAGTTGTTTAGGGGCAGTCTTTCCCATATTTATTCTGTTTTAATGTTTTTGGAAGGTTAGATGCTTGTCCTGGGTTTGCCCTAGGTATCGAACATTGTACTTCCATTTAATATCGGTATTTAAAAAAATACTTGTTCGTCCATAGGTTATTTAATTTTGTCCCTTTTTTGGAGAGGATAATGGATTAAATTTTGGAGAGTTCATTGTATGTGGGACGTGCGATTATTTGCAGCAACTTTAAGCTTAAGAAGAACTCTGTTAAATAGTATATACAGAGGTTGAGATGGCGGTACATTTACAAAAAGGTGCAGTGATGCTTCTTCGATACATGGGAAGTCTTGTGTCGAATGTCAAAATTGTCAAAATATGTCGAATGAAATTGGGCCAGTGACTGAAGGACCCCAGCTAAGATTTTCCTAGATGTTGACAGTACATCAAAAATTGTGCCCAAAGTGGGATTCGATCCTGGGTCATGGCTGTCGGATATTAACGATTGGTACCACTGCTCCAACGACCTTCATAATAACAAATTTCCAATACTTGAAATGATTTGCATATTGAAAATATGTAAATATAAAAAGTTTGAGAGAGCATTCACACTCAAATACCTACATAAGATATAGCGTGTTTTTATAATAAATACACTCTTGGACAAAACTTAAGGAAATTTCATATTTTGAATTCGCCGGTAGTTTTTTTTTTTTTTTTTTTTTGAAGGAGACAGAGACAATTTAGTTCACACTTGGTTATCTCGCGTGTCTTCAATAAAGGTTACTTTGTATCAAATATCTTTTAGAGTTATTGTCTGAATCCCTATATACACATGTAAGTATATACTAAAATGTCCAACTTCCTTAAGTTTTGTCTCTCAATGAGTGTAAATAATAAAAACAATAATAAATAGAAATAGTTATTGTAAAAAGAGTTTTTCCACATTAATATAAGTATATATCTAAAATATTTATCAAAAGATATAAATGTTTAATAATCGTTTTATTACTTTATATCCAATAAATATAAAACGTATATTTTTACTTTAATCAATGTTTAAATGTGTTTGCTATTTTATTTTGGAAGAGAAAATCACAGAACGACCCTAGCTGTTTAAAAGACCAAGAAATTATTTTGCCCGGTTAAATTCTAATGAAGAAAACATGTTTATGAAATTTTAATTTTCCCAAGAAATATTAAATTTCTCCAATAAAAAAGAAAAATTGTTGACGGAATACACATTTTCTATTTTTAGGAATTTTTTTAACTTTCGTAGAAAAAAACTGTTCTTTTTTTTCTTCGTATTAAATAGTTACGTAACAACAAATTCTTTATTCTTGTAATAATTTATCATTTATTTCTAACTGATAAAATAAAATATTTTAAAAGTGCTTTCTTGAAAAACTAAATATAAATTTTTATCTCTATCTGATGTACGAGTATAATATTGAATAAATATTTTTTCAATTGTTGCATGATAGTATTTAACGTTTTAAACAATCATTCAATTATTCGAAACTATTATAGACGTGTATGATTCTTTTGAAAATTAAACAATTTCTACTGAATTTCAATTTATTTCACATTCAATTATACAATACCAAAAGAATCATACGCGTCTATAATAGTTTCGAATATTCATAACAGATGGCGCGCTATGCATCATAATATAATCATTCAATGGTTTGAACATGTCTTTATTGTTTAAATGTCTGTATTGGTTAGATAATTGATTTTTGTCGACTCTTTCTCCAAGTTAGACTCGTCCCCTAAGCTGAATGTGTCTGTGTACAAGATTACACTCATATAAGCTCATTGTTGTTGTTGTTGTTTTTCTTAGTACACGTGGTACAGGCCATGAAAATCATGGTGGGTAGAAGTAGGCGACTGCTTTTACTGTAAGCGCACCACATGTCTACACATGTGAGAAGCAGTTCGACTTTGCATTTACAAATGTGCCAAAGCCCCGTTTGGTTACTTGCACTTGCTGGTGAGGTTGGACTTTTTCAAGAATCAGGGGCCATTTGAGCTTTTTTTTATCAGAAAAAAAGTGTCCAATACAGAAATCGAACCCGGGTCGTAGAGGTCGAAAACCAACGGTTTAGATTATCCTTCCACCGACCCCCGCTCATTGTTGTAGCTTTTGGGAACTGAATACTACGACCGCCACTAACGCCACACTGGACTTATCATCATCAATCTCTAATTGTTTATATATCTGGCCAATGTTTACTCTCTGAATGTTGTTCGCTTTCCCTTTTAAATGGATAATAAATGTTAGTAACAAATAACTATCAACGGCTGCTCATGCTTTCTCACAAATTGTAAGTACCTAAACCTTACAGCAGTCACTGTGTCAAAATAAAATATATATGAAAACGATTGAAAAGAGGGGATGTTCCAAAATCGCGCCTTTTGTATTGGTCGGGGAAGGCCGACCAATCAGAGAAGCGCGGGCCTATCTGCTAACGGCGACCTTGGACTTTCAGTCCGTGTCATGAGCTTGGACATGTGTCCGTTTTTTCTATCTCGTTATACACGTTCAGTATACTCTCATGTACAAAACTTATGGAAGCTGACTTTTCAGCATGTATATCGGGATTAAGACAATAACTCTGAAAGATATTACAGTAACCTTTATTGTGAAGATACACGAGATAACCAAGTGTAAACAAAATTGCCTCTGTCCTCTTAAAATAAAATAGACTACCGGCGACATAAAAATATGAGTGTATGTGACAATATCGTTGCGGAATTTCTTGTTGTTCGATTTGAATGGTGAGGATTGGTTGAAACGCAGTCGTTGAGTGGCAAGTGAAGCACACAGTTAGGAATAATCAGGACACATGATGAGGTTTGAAAATAAAAGGCAACTGGGTTGGAGGAAAGAAAGCTTGAGAAGAGCGGAGCGATTTTGATTGTTAATTATCTGATCACATGGCGGTGATTGTACTTAGCTACGGGATGAGCAGAGGGGGAGAGGTCCAGAGCCGATGTCACCTCCTTGGGAGCCAAAGCGTAACTGACAATTCTTGTCTTTCGATTTAACACCACGAGTTGTCTTCCTTCCCATTGGTCGAAGGATAGAACGTGCCCGTTTTCCTATTGGTTGACCTACTTAGTGGATCTTTCTAATTGGATCTGCGGCTGCTTTGATGGAAGATACCGCCGATCTTGTCAGGAAGTGTCGGGTGTTATTTCGACTCTATTTACTTCCGCGTTATCAAATACGTCCGGCCTTCTGTCAGGAAGTATGGGGTGTCTCTCTACTTTTATAACTTCTGGTCACCAGATACGTCCTGCTTTGCCAGGAAGTATTGAGTGTTTCTCGACTAATATAACTTCTGCGGTCACTAGATACGTCCGGCCTTCTGTCAGGAAGTATTGACTGTACAAGTTATTTATAATTGTGTCCGCTTTAAACCTATTTCCTATGTTTTGTTGCTACTTCTTTCCTCCAGTTACCTTCTTCTTTATTAAATCTTTGAAAATACATTGTACATGCATAGTGGGTCGGGGGGCATACAATTATATACAAATTATGACAGATGCGCCCCCTACATGTGAAGAATTCAAGAAGGGGTTAGCCTGAGAGAATTCTGTAAAGTGAAAAATAATTTTGTGGGAAAATTAGTTGTGGGTATTGAGTTTATATACAAGCATTGGTGGCGATATAAGAAGTAAAATAGAATGGTGTTGATGATATAGGTTGAGTATAATTAATAGAAATCAAAAAAAATTTTTAATTGTAAGAAATCAAAATGAATGCTATGGTACATAGTGGATTAAAAAGAAAGGAAAATGCGCCTAACTAATTTCTACTCGAAATTGGAGATAATAACGAGGGAGTTCTATTAGGGCTTTTGAGAAATCAAAAATAAAAATGAAAAGTTGGAAGAAATCAAAGTAAATGCTTGGTTGCATGTTGGAGAGAAAAAATAATGCTTCGTTGCATGGTGAAAAAAAAGAAAAATGCCTAACTAATTTTTGCTCGAATTTTGAGAAAAGAAATCGAGGAAATTTCATAAGGTCTTTTGAGAAATCAAAAATAAAAATAAAAATAAAAAGTTGGAAGAAATCAAAGTGAATGCTTGATGTATGGTAAAAAAAAAAAGGAAAAATGCCTAACTAATTTTTGCTCGAATTTTGAGAAAAGAAATCGAGGAAATTTCATAAGGTCTTTTGAGAAATCAAAAATAAAAATAAAAAGTTGGAAGAAATCAAAGTGAATGCTTGATGCATGGTGAAAAAAAAAAGGAAAAATGCCTAACCATATTCTCGCTCGAAATTGGGAATGGAAATCGAGGGATTTTTATTAGGGCTTTTGAGAAATCAAAAAATAAAAATAAAAATAAAAAGTTGGAAGAAATCAAAGTGAATGCTTGATGCATGGTGAGAAAAAAAAAGGAAAAATGCCTAACTATACTCTACTCGAAATTGGAAAAAAATCGAGGGAATTCTATTAGGTCTTTTGAGAAATCAAAAATAAAAATAAAATTTCATAAGGTATTTTGAAATCAAATAAAAATAAAAAGTGGTTGAGCGAAATCAAAGTTGAGTGCTTGGTAAAAAAGAAAAATGAAAAATAAAAAGGTTTCAACAATAAAGGATGATTTAATGTTTTTAGTTTAACCGAAAATCAATGAGTTTTCGTTGATAATTGAAGTTATGGCAATATAAGTTAAGTGGTAAATAGAATGATAATTGATAAATAAAAATGATAATATAAACTAATTGGTAAAAAAAATGATAATTAATGATTAAAAGTGATATTAAGTTGAATAAATTGATAAATTGATTAAATATTTAAATTTTAATTGAGAGAAAATAATGAAAATGATTAATATGAAAAATAAGGTGTATTGGTTTGAACCCTTTTGTATCTACATGCCCTATAAATTTTTTGTCTCATCTGTAGCGACACTTAGGTGAAAACGTGATTCTACCCCTCAAGTGCGTTTATGCTATGTGTACAGGAGACATGGAAATCTATATAACCTTTATGTGTAATTTTTTGTCTTTGTGTGTGTTGTGAAAAAATGTTAGAAGTCTGTTGTGTAAGAAATGTGTGAGCGAGTTCTATGTGTTGTCTTGTGGATGTGGAATTGGATGGTAAAAATCGATATGTAGACTCGAACTGGAATTCAAAATCGGTGGCATAGAGAGGTTCCCAGTTGACCTCAATAGGGGACCTTCTCATTGTAATTAGAGATACGGAAGTGGGGTGTGTCGGGCAAAAGAGAGGGAATGAAATTGGAGATCGGACGAGGCGCTCCGCTTTGTTTGCATGGGCCGAATTTATCGCCGCGGATTACACTTCCTGTCGCGGTGTCTCAAAATCCTCACTTCCTGCCGTCTAATTTATTTTGGGTGCGGCTCAGATCTTGTTTTTGGAGTGTGACTTCTCCGACACTGGTTGGTCATCTTTCAGTTACTTCTATCTCTTCGGAGTTTATTTAGATTTTCTGCAAAGATGGTTCCTAAAATTATGAGAAGTTTTATAAATGTTTGTCCACAATGAAGAACTGCTTGTCCACAATGAAAAACTGCTTGTCCAAAATTAAAAACTGCCTCTTGTAGTTCGAAAATTTTATGAGCGGACATGGTATAGATAAATAAATAATTAAGGAATAAAATTGGGATACATTTGTATGGTAGAACTAACAAACAAAGGATGAAAATCAGATGAAAAATAGGGTATTGCCCCATGTTCGTCCAGATTTTTGTAAATGGGGACTCTGAAATATTTGCCTGAACCTTATTAATTGTAGAATTTAAATGATTGGTAGGTTCGCAGTTCTCTTGTTTGATCGTTAATGGTTTTATTAGCAATATGTCGGTGGTAATTGATTTAGGTTGAGATGTGTGGTCGTTTCTCTGACGTGGGTGGTGTAATTTTGGCATTGTTTGTGTTGTGTGTACGCTGTGCTTTATGTACGAATTTTGTTTTGCTTTGGGGTCTGTGTCGGTATTTTTACGTGAAGGTTGGTTGTATTCATCGATTCTTCTAGCGAATCGGCAGGTGGGGCAGGTTTTTATCTGTTTTGCGATGTCTTGTGTCATGTTCTGCCAATAATATTGTGACGAGATGAGTCTCGTCATCTTGGAGATGTTTGGGTGGTGGTGTTGTGTGTGTACGGACTTAAGAAGTCTGGTTGTAAGTGAACTTGGGACTATAGTTTTAAGTACTCCTTTTCGGGAGACGGTGCGCAGTTTATTGTGATCCATAGTCACGCGAGATTTTCCCGGTGGAGAAGACTGTTGGCTCTTTATGAGTGGCGCATCTAGAAAGCCACAAAATGGGATATGAGTTACAACGCCCGTTTCATATTGTTGTACTCCATTTATGCTACGGACCTCATATTCGTATCTTGACAGTCTTAACCTCCATCGAAACAATCTGCCTGATGGGGCTTTGATCTCTTTCAACCACTGCAATGCAGGATGGTCAGAAAGTATTGTAAACTTTCTGCCCATTAGACAGGCGCGGAAGTTATCCACACTTTCCACAATGGCTAGGCATTGTAGTTCCAAGTCTGAATAGTTTCGCTCGTGACCACGCAGAGAGCGGCTGAAATGTTGAACTGGGTATGTATTCCCATCAGGGTAGACTTGTTTAAGAATGCCTGCAATGCCGAATGTTGAGGTGTTACAGTACACCTGGCATGGCAGATCTTCTTGGTAAAGGTATAATGTGGGGTGTGTGGTAAGGCTTTCTTTCAGGTTAGTGAACGCTTTCTGGCATTCGTCACTCCAGACCCACATGACATCCTTTTTTAGAAGGTTGACAAGTGGCGTCCGCAAGCGGGCGTGGTCCGGAATGAACTCTTTATAGGCGTTCACAGCTTTTAGGAAAGATCGCAATGTTTTTCGATTGTGTGGTTGTTTGGTGGCGTGGATTTTTTCTATGTTTTGTGTAGACGGGATGATTGTATTATTCTTAACGGTTGTGCATGCGCTTGTTTGTCGTTGTTGTTGTCTTTTGGCGTGCGTGTTGCGTTTGTTGTGCGGGTTGTGCGTGTTTGTTGCGTGGTGGCGTATGGGTGCGTGTATGTTGTGAGGTACTATTGCGTGTTTATGGCGTGGCGAAGTATGGTCATGTATGGATTTTGGGTGGTAAGTGGGTGAGCTGTGTCGGTGTACGGACACTTTTTTGGGCATTATTGGAATTGTAGGTTGGAGTCGTGGTGGCTTTATATGTTGTGGGCATGAAAAGTTGCGTGGTGTGAGGTTAGAATGGTGGCATGTAAATATTTGGGGTTTTAAAATGAATGCAGGCAAGGGTTTCCATGTGTGAAAGCTTTGTGTGCTGTACGAGCCCTTTGGGACAGGTTTTGGTCTAGCCCGTGCTTGCATTCATTTGGTACATGTTTAGATACATGGTTAAAGGGGTAGGTAGGGTTAGATAAGAGTTCAAAGTCAATTCTTGACGCCATAGGGGGGGTGCCTACCTTAGTTTCGAAAGGGCTGCTCGGCTGGGACGTCTTGTCTTGGGTTGGTTGGCTTGGGGCTCGGGACTGCTCGATGTCGGCATTCGCTGTGCCAGTGCCTCGCGCCGCAGAACTTGCAGTTGGACGGCGGAAGAGGTGCATTCCATGCACCTGGGCGTCGGGGTGTGCTGTGATACGGACCCGACATTGTGGGTGGTTGATCTTCTCTGAGTCGTGTTGTCGGTACACTGGGGCCGTGGATCCGCTGTACCAGTCGGAACCATTCTCCTAGGTTCTCGAGAGGTACTACGCGGACTAGGCGCTGGTCGTTGAATGGCAGTCCTTCTGTCAGCGTCTCGAGGATCACCTCCTGCGGAAGTCCTAGTTGCAATCCCATGGCGGTTTTCTCCCGGTAGTAGGTCTCTAAGTTGGCTTGTCCAGTAAGCTTCATGGCGAAATATTTCGCAAAGGACGCTTCGCTTGACTCAGGATAGAGATCTAGGAGGATTTGCCTCACCTGGAAGTAGCTCCGGTCGGCCATCCGAAGTTTCCTGAAGAGCTCCAGGGGTTGTCGCGCCAGATAGTTTGGCAGGCGGAGTAATTTTTCTTGTTCTCCCATGGATGCGTCTTCCATTTTTCGGTCGAATGCTTGGAAAAACTGTGTCGCGTTGTATGTGCCATCGAAAGGCGGGATTGTCGACTCCGCTCCATCAGAAATTTTTACTCGGGTCAGGAGCGCCGATAGCTGGTTGACGGCGTCCGCTAGGGGCGCAGTTGTCTCTCGGCCGGTCACTTCCTGTCCTTCTCCTGCCTGTTCGCTCTCTCTTACTTCTTGCCTTCTTTCCGTTGTTTCCGTCGGGCCGTCCGACTTTACGTCTATGGGATCCTGATTAAATTCCATCTCTTTATCCTGTCGACTTAACCGTTCTGTGACAATATCGTTGCGGAATTTCTTGTTGTTCGATTTGAATGGTGAGGATTGGTTGAAACGCAGTCGTTGAGTGGCAAGTGAAGCACACAGTTAGGAATAATCAGGACACATGATGAGGTTTGAAAATAAAAGGCAATTGGGTTGGAGGAAAGAAAGCTTGAGAAGAGCGGAGCGATTTTGATTGTTAATTATCTGATCACATGGCGGTGATTGTACTTAGCTACGGGATGAGCAGAGGGGGAGAGGTCCAGAGCCGATGTCACCTCCTTGGGAGCCAAAGCGTAACTGACAATTCTTGTCTTTCGATTTAACACCACGAGTTGTCTTCCTTCCCATTGGTCGAAGGATGGAACGTGCCCGTTTTCCTATTGGTTGACCTACTTAGTGGATCTTTCTAATTGGATCTGCGGCTGCTTTGATGGAAGATACCGCCGATCTTGTCAGGAAGTGTCGGGTGTTATTTCGACTCTATTTACTTCCGCGTTATCAAATACGTCCGGCCTTCTGTCAGGAAGTATGGGGTGTCTCTCTACTTTTATAACTTCTGGTCACCAGATACGTCCTGCTTTTCCAGGAAGTATTGAGTGTTTCTCGACTAATATAACTTCTGCGGTCACTAGATACGTCCGGCCTTCTGTCAGGAAGTATTGACTGTACAAGTTATTTATAATTGTGTCCGCTTTAAACCTATTTCCTATGTTTTGTTGCTACTTCTTTCCTCCAGTTACCTTCTTCTTTATTAAATCTTTGAAAATACATTGTACATGCATAGTGGGTCGGGGGGCATACAATTATATACAAATTATGACATGTATATATGCGATTTTCTGAAAATAAAGTAATGCTGAATTGAATCTTTATATAAAATGACATTTATCTTATTATAAAATTGTTTGGTTTTTTAAATGGGGCCTCAATATAGTTTCTATTAATCACATGTAACTTATTATAATATGGGACAAACTTGCACAGAATGATCCTATACAGTATTAGAGCTCTAAAGAAGCGGTCTGATAGATAAAATTGGCGAAACCGCTGGGAGAGTTCACTACTGATGAGCCAAGCCCTCCAAATATATTTTTTCATCGCAGTAAGGACTTTAGAAGTTTGATGTGTGAAAGAAACATTCGCGTCTTAATGTTTTAATTTACAGAATAAATATGTTGTTCATAAAGGTAGGCTTTTTTGATCGTCAATATATTGGTTAATAAAATATTTTACCTTATCTAATACATGTCATTTTTATATAGGACTAGCGGACGTACCCGGCTTCGCCCGTGTTTTACCCGAGTGAAGGTTTGTCTAACGAATCTCTCGATAAAGTGAACATTTTTTCCCGGTCCCTTGAAAAATACTCGATAAGTTGAATAAAATCAATATTAATTGGTTCCCTCGGTAATTGGAAGTTAAAGGAATAGTATCTTGCCTTGGAATTGTATCATTATTCTTGTCTCAAACAAATTGCCGTGTCATCCTGAATTTTGTCTTTCCTAATTTTCTACATTACAAAATCATCGTATCATCATGATAATATTTAGAGCAGATTGTTGAATTATAACAGATAAATTAGAATATTTATCTTGATTATTTTAAAGCGAAAAGTTATTTCAAAAATTTTATTTGCTAGAAACCTTCCAGTACTATACTAAATAACTTCCCAAAGTTTCATGGCGTTCCAATGAGTGGTTTGGTCAGGCATAAAGGACAAACAGACACACATACATTCATTTTTATATATATAGATTATATATTATTAAATCTTATATAACTTAGGTATACCAAATTTGAATAAAAGAATATAGTTGAAATCTCCTTTTATATAAATAAATATAACTAAATTTTCCTTATTTTAAATAACCAATTTATATTATTTCTAGTTTTTTAAATAAATACAACTTTAAATCTTTCCTTTAATTCCTTGTTAGAAGAATGCCAAGGTCAAAAAAGAACAAAAATTCTACGAAGATTTGGTACCGAATTGGATTTTCCCTGGCGACCTTTTTATTGTAATTTTAAGCCTTTTTCCACCAAACGATCCTAAGCCCCTCGTTGTTTTAATGAGAGCTCGGATCATTCTTATCGGGATAATTACTTTTGATTGGCTGAGCTCAGTAAACAGGTCGTCGTTTAATCTGTGGTTTTACATTTATTAGTAGAAAAGGTTAAAAATACTCTTGGGAAAACATCAGAAACAATTGAAGTTGTTTATCTGTAATCAACGAAAACAAATGACGTTAATTAAAATAGCTATTTAAAGCATTTGGTTTTTGTGTTGTGTGTGTGTTACTATTTTAATAAGATTTCTTTCTAAACCATACACATTAACAGTTATTTTTAACTTTAAACAACGTTTGTAAAAAAATATTTATCTCTCCTTGTTCTTGTTACAAAATCACTTTATTAGGTACAGCTCAAAAAGAGCAATCTAGTTTATGATATTTACAACAATGAATAATATATGAAAAAACAATAGAAAAAATATATAATAACAGCCTACTCCACGCTGGCGAGCGCCAGCAGCGCGAAACTCGTTTGTGGATGGCTTTTCTTGATTTATCAAGAAATTGGGTTGGCCAAATATCAGAGAACAGGCTAAATCAATGAATAGTTGATTTCTGTTCCACCAGATGGCGCTCTGCCTTTTGAAAAGCACATGTGCTCCTGGTCAGAATAATATATGTGAAGGTTATTCACAAAATGTTAACGCGGGATTAAATCCCGGTTCATGGCTGTCGGGAATCGAGGATTTTACCTACTCGTACATCGATTCTTTTTTTTATTTATCTCGTCTGATAGAGAATTAGGGTATTGTTATAACATTTTAATGAAGAAAAAAGGTATTTGAATTGACCCCGTACTTATAGAAAAGGTGTTTTCTGTAATATATCAACTTTAAAAATTTTTGTGCTAAAATAAAGAGATTAAATATTACTAATAACTTAATTGATTATCTTTTGTATAGGAATAACTTTTGTGGTGTTCTATTTTAAAAGAACGAGTTTTACGAGACATGAGAAGATTTCAGACAAAAGAAACTCTAACTTTATTACTTTTCCTAGCTATATATATACATCGCGCTTCTCGCGGACATGCAAATCTTCATCCTTTCAAAAGAAACAAAATGTAAAAATATACAAAACAAAACAATACTATGCAAATATCTCGAGGTATGCGACAACTTTCATACATGGATTATTAATATACACTGAAGGACATTGAAAATGAAACACCAAGAAAGAGTGTCCAGAAAATTGCAAATAATGTGAAATGCGCAGCTCTCCTGCGCACTTGGAGTACGCTATAAGGGAAGAAACTTACAGAAAAGACAGTATTCGTGTTGTTATTTATTCAAAGAAAATCATTGTAGAAATTTCGTTCTTGTTTCAAAAGCCAAGTATAATAACAAATAATGCCAGGCCGTCGTCAACGGAGGCAGTTCCAGCAGACAGATGCTTTTACGAGGAGTATGGTGATCGGATTGAAAAGGGAAGGTTGGTACATACGTTAAATCGCAGCTGACACACACCTGGATGTGTCCACAGTGCACTGACTGTGGAGAAGATAGTTTGAAAAGGAAATGAAGCAATTTATAGGAATGCCGGTGCAGCCAGAGTGACGTCAACATTTCAATCAGACTGAAAATATAGTCAAACAATATCTATATAACTCTCTTTTTCTCTTGTTGAATAATTCTAAATCATAAATAAAATTCTTCAAAATTAATCGTTATAAAATTTTAATTTTTTATTAAACATTCAAGCCACTACATAATGGTCCCTCGAGACGGATAATGAAGAATTGAGGTGAGCAATTTATCATTCAATTTATATCAAAAAGTCAAGTAAATTGATATAAATCAAATTCAATCAAATTTATGTCGAAAAGAGCGGAATATAAATTGCTACTCTGAGAAAGATTCATCGTAATATTAATGAAGTAACTAATCTTAAATCAGAGAATCAACTTCTTTTGTAAAATAAAAAATCCATCTTGCTTTATAATCATTTATATTGTCCGTGACCTAGAAATTGATTTGAATCAAACTTTCTACGAAATAATAGAGTCCGATATACCAGGTCTATTAGTATGAAACGCGAAAATTTTCAGTGAATTCAAAAGTTCACCAATTCCATACAACAAAATATTTTTTATTCAAAGTAACTGCCCTGATTAGCTATACACTCGGACCACTTTTCAGGCAATTTTCGAATTCCTTGTCTGAAAATTTCTATTCCTTTTGAGTCGAACCAGTCAACAAGTCATTTTCGGAGTATGTCCGAGTTCGAAAATTCCTGGTTTTTTAGGGCGTGTCCTAAAGATGTGAAAAGATGGTAGTCCGACGGCGCTAAGTCTGGTGAGTACGTCGGGTGGGGTTAGAGTTCCCAGCCCAAGTCTTTTATGGTGTTTTTGACCACCGTAGCGTTGTGGGCTAGAGCGTCTTCATGCTGCAGTATCAGGTAGTTGTGCTTTTCACGCCATTCCGGTCTTTTTTCATTCAACGCCTCTCTCAAAGTGTGCATTTGTTGTTCGTAGCGACTAGTATTGACCATTTGCCAGGTTTCAGGATCTCGAAATATACTACGCCGGTCTGGTCCCACCATATGCAAAGCATTGCCTTTTTTTCCGAAGCGATTGGGCCTAGGCGTCTGTTTTGGAAATTGGCCGGGCAGGCCCCACGACTTTTGGCGCGTAGGATTGCTGAAGTGGATACATTTCTCATCATAAGTTACGATTCGGTGCAAAAATGACTTCTTTTCATGCCTGGCGAGCAGCCCTTCGCAGGTTACCAGACACCGTTATTGCTGCCTTTCGCTCAACTCGTGGGGGACCCATCTGAAAAGCTTTTGGGTCGTTCCGAGGCTGTTTAAACGTAGAGAAACAGCACCTTGAGACACTTGGAGCTGTTTTGCGAGTTTCTCCTGCATTTGGGTACTGTCCTCATCCAACAAAGCTTGCAGTTCAGCGTCCTCGAACTTTTGGGGCGGTTTTCCATGTAGTTCATTATCAAGTTCAAAATCGCCACGTTGGAATTTTTTAAACCACCTGTAACACTGCGATTTGCTCAGAGCGTGGTCGCTGTAAACTTCCTCGAGCATTCGGTGTGCTTCAGTGGCACTTTTCTTCCAGTTGAAGGCGAACAACAAAACTTCCCGCAAATAGACACTTTTTGGCTCGGAAATAGCCATTTTCCACGGGCTCCAGAAATTTTTCACGATTTGAATTTTTCTAAAACTGCACGCATGCTGATGCCACGTAAGTCAAAGAACAAAACGCCTAGAACAGCGCCACCGTCGGCTCAAATAAAGTTGGACAGCGGCCTCTGGCGCCCATTTTCGCGTTTCATACTAATAGACCTGGTATATATTATCTTCCTTATAAAGAATGTTGTAACAAAGTATTTATTAATTTTATTATTTTTATTAACAGAGTGGTCATTTTTATGTTCATATTTTGCTATACTCTGTACACTTCCCTCTTTTGCTTATCTTTTGTTGACCATTCATAGTTTGTCCTTGCCTGAAATAAATTGTTGTCTCCTCCTGAAGTTTTTCTCTTCCCTAATTTTTCACGTGGCAATATTCAGAGGCCAAGGATATTATTTTTAATATTTTGGTTTATATTAGACAAGAGCTTTATCTTTACTTGACTCTTAAGAAAATTCCAGTTTAATATGCAATAGCTAGAATTTACAAAATAGTTAAAATCAACTTATCATTCAAATACATCACTACTTCAAAATCAAGAAAATTTTGATAATCCAGCAGAATCTATGCATTATAAGGAACTCAAGAAACTTTTGACAAACCAAAATCTATGAAAATGAAACCTATTTTTGAGATATCGAAAAGATATAAATATTTTCTTGTAGAACGAGAGGTATCGTGATTATGATGATATTTTTTTATTTTCGAAAACTCTTTCGGAATTTTTTTTTTACTAATTCACCGAAAATTTTTATCATACCTTGTATTTTTCACATACACTAATTTTTGTTCCAATCTGACAACTATTTCATGATGCCTCCATTTTTTTGTTGTTGTTTTGTGAGTCTTATATGGCGTCTAAAGGTCAAATAGAGCAAATCGCGCACGCGGGGGAAATGGAGTATTATTATTACATCTATATAAATACTGGTATAAACATAGTTTATATAAATATCACTGGAAGTTTTGAAAGAAATATTCATATCTCTAAAACGTGAACATAGAAAAATATTTTTAATTCCTTATTAAAGGAAAGCAATCAATAAGTCTTTATTAAAATGTTTTTGAACTTTGAGCAACCTTTTAGAGACTTATAAATTGATGAATATTTTAAAAGGATTAAAACCCTTTTTTAGAATCTAAAAATCGATTAGAATTAGGTCAGAGCTCACATCTTTTGATAAACATGAAAACAGTATGCCATTAAAGAGTTGTGTTTATATTAAAAATCCCTCTTTTTTTGTAAATAAGTATATTATAAAAAAAGGGAAATATTGTGTAAAATAAATTCTACATTTAAATGAAGCAAAAAGTTAAAAAAAAAAACAAAATACAAATAAAAGAAGATAGACAACAAAAATCAATGTAAAACATATTAGTTTATAATTGATAATACAATTTTTGATGAATGTGTTTTGTATGATTTAAAATGTATTAAATAAAATTTCACAAAGCATGCTTACCTTTTTGTAAATAAATGTAAAGATATATATATTATATGCAGGTAAAGGTAAATGCAAGAAAAATAAAAGCTGGGGAAGTGGAGAATTTAAACAGAAATATATTTTTAATGCCTTGGTTCTGGGAATTCAAGATATCTGTTAATGGAATGTTTTGGGTAAAGAGCTCTTAATGTTTTTTTTTGTTATTTTTGAATATTTTTTCTATTCTAAGAAATGTATTGTTGGTTTAAATTTGGGATATAGTGACCTGTTGTTTTTTATTATTGGTAAAATACAATATCTGTGTTGGTTTTAATTATAGTATTTATGTTTTTGTTGCTATTTTTATATATAAATTTATACAGTAGAAACTCCCTTTAACGAACACCCTGCTAGCGGACACCTCTCCACAAAGAACAGTTTTCATTTGCAAAATTACCATTTTTACAATTTAGCAACTCTCCGGTAAGAGGACACTTCTCCCTAAAGGATAATTTGGCTCTACAATTAGGTGTTGTCCTTTACAGGGAGGTTCTACTGTATACATAGATGGAAATTTTACCGGATGGAAATTGATCTAAAAAATCATAAGGCTCCTATTCCGTCAAATTAAACGTCAAATCTAGACGCTATCTATTGACCGTCGCCACAAACTAGCGGCCTCGGGGATAGTAGGTATATTAAAAACAAAAAAAGGCAAATCCTGACCCACAGATCCAGGTACGCACAGTTTTATTCAATGTTGTTGTTGTCGTGTCCATTTGGGTACCCGGGCCAGACGGGGATGGCCACACACCCGCCCTAAAGAGGCTCTACCAGAACGACAGCTCCAGTCGTTAGACCTAGCGACCTCCCAACACTCCAAAGAGGTCACACTCCGCGCTCCAGGATGAGGGCGATGCTCTAGACACCGCAAATATATTCAATAGAATCACTTTTAACTCATATATAGTACCACATAGAAAATGAGGAAGAACAAACGTAAGTGTGACAAGACACTTTGATCCAAACAATTTCCGACTTTTCTTAGGAGATATAAAAGCTAACAGAGACAAGTTTATATATTATCAAATATGTCTCTACACAGAACACACAGACCTTACTATGGAATGATAAAAAAAATACATTGTCCATTACTTACGGAAAAAACCTAATCTGTTTTAAAATGTAAAATAACAAAAAAAAACTTTTCGTCGTTACTTTTTTATCACCTCTTAGAAATGATATCCGAAGAGATTTCTCCTATTGTAATTACCAACTTATCAACATAAGATAGAAGATAGGCAAGACTACTCGGAATTACCAGCTCACTGGTATGTACTAGTGATAAGCAGTTTAATTCACGCTCTGAGTGGATTACTGAGAAGGACCAGTTGATCACAAAGTTCCATGCTGAAGTCCAATCTGAGAGGCTGTCCATAGATGTAGGATTGAAGTGGATCAGTCCAAACAGAATGGCTTACTTTGTCTCATGAAAGCCGGACACCTTAAGAGGAAGTAAATTAAATTTAATTGTCATCTATCGTTAAAATTTTACACAAATAAATTTACAGGCAATGCGCTTCTTTTAAATATCATCAAATATTATCTCTACAGACCTTACTGCAATGATATGAGTTATTGAATGAGAAGGCTTGGCTCATCAGTAGTGAATCCTCTCAGCGGTTTCGCCAAATTAATCTCTAAACCGCTCTACTATTGTATTGGATTGGTTTGGATGAAGAGAAAGTGTTCAACTGTCTATGGTTCTTCCTAACAGTAAGAGCAAGTTGGGTCTGAAGATAAAATTACTGAGTAACATAATATCAATAGCATTATCCTGTTTAATAACATCAATAAAGTATCCAGGGATAAGTTTCTTTTACGATTTTTATTTCTCAATCTTTAAGACTTATCAATCCTTCGACGGGAGTATCACACTGTACAAGAAACTTAGCCCTGGATGGCTTATTGATGTTATTAAATTATAAGTCAATGTAAGAACGTTTATTACCTTGTTGATAAGAGAAATAACATAAAGATGAGAAAATCAAACCTCCAGGAATAGGTTTCTTTCTTTTTTTTAATTGTTTCCTTCACAAATCTCTTTTGGGTATGGAAGCCCTTCTACACGAGAAAAACACGATACAATAAATCACCAGAAGGATAAAAGTTTAAGTATATATTTTTATTTTGAAGCTTTCGGACTTGTCAATCCTTCAACAGGATTATCACGTTAACAAATTAATGATATATACTATTTTATATACACATTATTATTTATATACTAAATACTTGTGATATATTGAGAGAAAAATATATCACATTATTTCTGTGTGAAAACAACTTTTTGAAAATAATAATTAATAAAATCAAATGCTATTTTACATATTGGGAGTATATTTTTAGTTCTTGCGGGGATTTTTTCTAGAATTGAAGATTTATTGTTAGAAATTCAATCTTCAAAGTATTGTCCGTTGCTAGCCACTACTTTTTCCTATCTTTCTGGAAATTGACGGATCCCATAGCGGAAAAAATCCGACTCTTTGGCACCTATCCATTCATCGATCCATTTTTTGACTTCATCGTAAAATGAAGACGAAACAACGGAATAATAAACTAGTAACGCCATCTTTATCAAAACCGTACGTACTTATTTATACTCCCAATAATTTCATAAAACTGCTGTAGATTGTATCGTGTTTTTCTCCTGTAGAAGGGTTTCCATGCCCGAAAGCTTTGATTTGTAAAGAAAATATTATTGTTTAAAAGAAATCAATCCCTGGAGGCTTGATATTTCTACCTTAATATGGAAATAAACAAGAACTGTAGGATTCCACCTAAGCACAGTTGGTACAGTGGAGTGGACCCAGAAGGAGCTTTGAACATCAGAAATAGACAGCATCAAACAACACTAACAAGATTTAGAACAGCCTATCTCAAGCCATTGAAGATAAAAAAAATAATAACAAAATCTACCCCACTTGCCCAAAATGTAGCTTGGCACCTGCAGCTTCAGAACACATTTTGGCTTGCAATAGATGCACTAAACAGGACCTTTGGGAGAGGCCGCAGCTCATCATAAAACAGCTCGAGGAGCATGAACTCATGGAATTCGTGTAATCTTTACACAAGATGATAAGAAACAACATCAACCTAAATATGGATACAAAGGATTATACATCAACAACAACAGAAGCCTTTATTGAGGACCTCTCGTCTTATAAAGGATTCGCCAGTTTACAGAGTAATTGAAGAGAAGAGAACTAAGAATACAGAGAGAAACCTATATGTAGTAGGTATAGTGTAGTATTTTCTACACTGTGACTATATACAACAGCAGCAACAAGCCTTTTACTGGAATCAAAGTCCCATACAGGATTCGTCATTCTAATCCTGACAAAGATTATTTACATATGATTATTTACATCAGTTAGATTATGTATATAGCTTCCTTCTCTCTTCAGCCGTCTTCCAAAATTTGAACAACGCAAACGCTCCAGCTCTGTTTCTCACCACCTCGATACAAAGGATTATTTGATCGAGTTATCGAAGAACAATAAGTATTCAGTTTCAAGAGTAGACCATTGATAGAACATCCACAGTATAAGTAAAGAAACCAACCACTTCAGTAATTATATTCTATGGTATATATAGGAGGCCTGAGTACTTAGATTTCAGTTTCTCCAGCCGAAGACATACTTCGCGTGAGTGTTTCCCTCATTTTAATTAATTAATTATGAACGCAATCAAATAAATCCATCTTTCAATTGAGATATAAATGTGGAGAAATTAATTAATTTCTAAATACGGTATATTCCAGCAAATGTCATTCGATGAAATATAATATTATAATATTCAAGGATAATATTATCTCTAAGTAGAAAACATCAACAGAGTTTCTGACGATTTTAATGGTTCCAAAAATGTTTAAATAATTAATACTGTTGTGTATAAAAACATTATATATGTTATAAATAAATGAGATTTCTGTTTATTATCTTGAAATATAAAGAATTATTACTTGATGCTTGATTTTGGTATCCATGAGTATTTTACGATATTGTTCTGCAGTCGTGGCAATAATAAAATAGTTTTGATCAGAGATTTCTTTATTTGAGCTAAGGAATATATATGAAAAACATAATTTGATAAAAGTACTGCCTGGCTTAAGGCGAGTAGAACAAGGAAAACAAAAGATTATTTACATAATGTACAAAGATTTGAGCCGGCCATCGGGAAACAACAACAACGAGTTTTTATAAGGTAAGCGTGACCTCTGGCGGTCGATTTAACAGAGTATTTGTATCTATGAAATATATTTTAAAAACATATTTTATATAACATATATATATACTGTAAAATGTAAATTTAAATAATTTTTCACTTTGTCTAATACGAGAAATGATTTATATATATACGTATATAAAAAATGGCATATCCTGACCAAGAGCACATGTGCTTTACAGAAGGCAGAGCGCCATCTGGTGGAACAGAAATCAACTAAACATTGATTTAGCCTGTTCCCTGATATTTGGCCAACCCAATTTCTTGATAAATCAAGAAAAGCCATCCACGAACGCGTTTCGCGCTTTTTGGCGCTCGTCAGCGTGGACTAGGCTGAACCATTGCGACCAAAAAAGAATTTTTGATCCCAATGGTTTCCCGAAAAACCAAGAAATGGGTATTTAAGGCCAAACTTGCGTAAATACGCTTAGCACATTAAAAAACGAAATAAAAAAATAAAAGATAAAAAGATCAGGTGTTGAAATCAATATAAAAAATGGCATATCCTGACCAAGAGCACATGTGCTTTACAGAAGGCAGAGCGCCATCTGGTGGAACAGAAATCAACTAAACATTGATTTAGCCTGTTCCCTGATATTTGGCCAACCCAATTTCTTGATAAATCAAGAAAAGCCATCCACGAACGCGTTTCGCGCTTTTTGGCGCTCGTCAGCGTGGACTAGGCTGAACCATTGCGACCAAAAAAGAATTTTTGATCCCAATGGTTTCCCGAAAAACCAAGAAATGGGTATTTAAGGCCAAACTTGCGTAAATACGCTTAGCACATTAAAAAACGAAATAAAAAAATAAAAGATAAAAAGATCAGGTGTTGAAATCAATATAAAAAATGGCATATCCTGACCAAGAGCACATGTGCTTTATCATTTGCCAACAACTATGAAAAACAGTTCACCCCCAATCCCTATACATCCCACTCCAAACCTACTCGTACATACATCAAACGTGTGAATTCATACATGAAAAAAAATAAAGAAACAGGACTAGAACCAACAAATATTGGTGAAATAAAAGCGATTATTGAATATCTACCAAATAAAAAAGCTCCCGGAATCGACGAATTACCTAATGAAGCTCAAACTGCTCCCTAATCATATACTAGCATCAATAACCGAAATATTTAACGCCTCACTGCAGCTTGCCCACTTCCCTGACAGATGGAAAACGTCCATTATCTGTCCCATACTTAAAAAAGGAAAATCCATCCATGAACCAACAAGCTACAGGCCCATCTCACTGCTACCTGCCATCTCAAAACTATTCGAAAGAATTGTTTTAAGAAGACTCAGAAAATCCCTAGAAGAAAAGAATCCACTCAGACCTGAACAATTTGGCTACCAAGCCAAACACTCAACATTGCACCAGCTAGTAGTTGTCACTGAAAAAATAAGAAAAGCCATGGACCTAGGCCAAATAACAGGAGCCGTATTCTTCGATATCGCCAAAGCATTCGATAAAGTCTGGCACGAAGCCCTTCTCTACAAAATGTGCAAAAAGCACCTTCCCGGAGACATCATAAAAATAACGCAAAACTTCTTAACAAATAGAACATTCAAGGTACGAGTCAAAAATGAACTTTCAACAGCTAGGAACATCCTTGCCGGGGTCCCACAAGGATCAGTCACAGGACCAACCTTATTTGACATATTTATAGACGACTTCCCCTGTATTGAAGACACCTCTTTACACCTATTTGCCGATGATACCGCCATTTTAGCCTCAACATATAACTTCGACAATCTCCACATGAAACTCCAAGAGGCCTGCATCTTTTCCACGCTCTGGTGTAAGGAATGGCGAGTCACAATGAACCCCCAAAAAGTGAAGCAATCATTTTTTCCAGAAAAAAAGACAAAATTAAGAAACCTTTAGACGAACTTTTTGTCTTCGAAGACAATATTAAATGGAAAGAGAACATCCGATACCTAGGGATGACCCTAGACGAGCACCTAACCTTCAAAAAACACATCGAAAACAGAATTAATTTGGCGAAAGCTGCCCAACACCGACTATCCCTACTTCTAGGACCAAAAAGCAAATTATCCCTTCATTGCAAAAGAACCATTTACACATCAATAATAAGACCAATACTCATATACGGCCACCCAATTTTTATGACAGCACATAAGACCATCCTTAAAAAGCTAGAAGTATTTGAAAATAAAATGATCAGAAAAATCATGTCTCCACCCTGGTTCGTTCGGAACACAATCCTCAGGAACGATCTAAATATCGAAAACATCAATGACTACATTATTAGACAATCATTTAAATTTTACGAAAAATCCGAAAAATTAGAAAATCCCACCTTTAAGGAAGCCACAAACTACAAATGCGGAAAAAGGAAAATAAGAAATTTGAAACCTAGACAAATTCTCCATCAATTAAGCCAGAATGACGAAAAGTGGAAAAAAAGGAAAAACAAACCCACCTTGAATATCAAACAAGCCCGAAAAAACCTTCTCAAGAAAAATATCCCCAAGGACCTGAAAATCCGGACCCAACGACATCATTATAAATTATAATTGTAAATGAACCCCTGTACATAACCACTCCCCTCAATATATTGTAAATATGATGATCTAGGTTGTTCTTTTTGAACGGCACCTAATAAAGTTATTTGGAACTGGAACTGGGACATGTGCTTTACAGAAGGCAGAGCGCCATCTGGTGGAACAGAAATCAACTAAACATTGATTTAGCCTGTTCCCTGATATTTGGCCAACCCAATTTCTTGATAAATCAAGAAAAGCCATCCACGAACGCGTTTCGCGCTTTTTGGCGCTCGTCAGCGTGGACTAGGCTGAACCATTGCGACCAAAAAAGAATTTTTGATCCCAATGGTTTCCCGAAAAACCAAGAAATGGGTATTTAAGGCCAAACTTGCGTAAATACGCTTAGCACATTAAAAAACGAAATAAAAAAATAAAAGATAAAAAGATCAGGTGTTGAAATCAATATAAAAAATGGCATATCCTGACCAAGAGCACATGTGCTTTACAGAAGGCAGAGCGCCATCTGGTGGAACAGAAATCAACTAAACATTGATTTAGCCTGTTCCCTGATATTTGGCCAACCCAATTTCTTGATAAATCAAGAAAAGCCATCCACGAACGCGTTTCGCGCTTTTTGGCGCTCGTCAGCGTGGACTAGGCTGAACCATTGCGACCAAAAAAGAATTTTTGATCCCAATGGTTTCCCGAAAAACCAAGAAATGGGTATTTAAGGCCAAACTTGCGTAAATACGCTTAGCACATTAAAAAACGAAATAAAAAAATAAAAGATAAAAAGATCAGGTGTTGAAATCAATATAAAAAATGGCATATCCTGACCAAGAGCACATGTGCTTTACAGAAGGCAGAGCGCCATCTGGTGGAACAGAAATCAACTAAACATTGATTTAGCCTGTTCCCTGATATTTGGCCAACCCAATTTCTTGATAAATCAAGAAAAGCCATCCACGAACGCGTTTCGCGCTTTTTGGCGCTCGTCAGCGTGGACTAGGCTGAACCATTGCGACCAAAAAAGAATTTTTGATCCCAATGGTTTCCCGAAAAACCAAGAAATGGGTATTTAAGGCCAAACTTGCGTAAATACGCCTTAGCACATTAAAAAACGAAATAAAAAAATAAAAGATAAAAAGATCAGGTGTTGAAATCAATATAAAAAATGGCATATCCTGACCAAGAGCACATGTGCTTTACAGAAGGCAGAGCGCCATCTGGTGGAACAGAAATCAACTAAACATTGATTTAGCCTGTTCCCTGATATTTGGCCAACCCAATTTCTTGATAAATCAAGAAAAGCCATCCACGAACGCGTTTCGCGCTTTTTGGCGCTCGTCAGCGTGGACTAGGCTGAACCATTGCGACCAAAAAAGAATTTTTGATCCCAATGGTTTCCCGAAAAACCAAGAAATGGGTATTTAAGGCCAAACTTGCGTAAATACGCTTAGCACATTAAAAAACGAAATAAAAAATAAAAGATAAAAAGATCAGGTGTTGAAATCAATATAAAAAAATGGCATATCCTGACCAAGAGCACATGTGCTTTACAGAAGGCAGAGCGCCATCTGGTGGAACAGAAATCAACTAAACATTGATTTAGCCTGTTCCCTGATATTTGGCCAACCCAATTTCTTGATAAATCAAGAAAAGCCATCCACGAACGCGTTTCGCGCTTTTTGGCGCTCGTCAGCGTGGACTAGGCTGAACCATTGCGACCAAAAAAGAATTTTTGATCCCAATGGTTTCCCGAAAAACCAAGAAATGGGTATTTAAGGCCAAACTTGCGTAAATACGCTTAGCACATTAAAAAACGAAATAAAAAAATAAAAGATAAAAAGATCAGGTGTTGAAATCAATATAAAAAATGGCATACCCTGACCAAGAGCACATGTGCTTTACAGAAGGCAGAGCGCCATCTGGTGGAACAGAAATCAACTAAACATTGATTTAGCCTGTTCCCTGATATTTGGCCAACCCAATTTCTTGATAAATCAAGAAAAGCCATCCACGAACGCGTTTCGCGCTTTTTGGCGCTCGTCAGCGTGGACTAGGCTGAACCATTGCGACCAAAAAAGAATTTTTGATCCCAATGGTTTCCCGAAAAACCAAGAAATGGGTATTTAAGGCCAAACTTGCGTAAATACGCTTAGCACATTAAAAAACGAAATAAAAAAATAAAAGATAAAAAGATCAGGTGTTGAAATCAATATAAAAAATGGCATATCCTGACCAAGAGCACATGTGCTTTACAGAAGGCAGAGCGCCATCTGGTGGAACAGAAATCAACTAAACATTGATTTAGCCTGTTCCCTGATATTTGGCCAACCCAATTTCTTGATAAATCAAGAAAAGCCATCCACGAACGCGTTTCGCGCTTTTTGGCGCTCGTCAGCGTGGACTAGGCTGAACCATTGCGACCAAAAAAGAATTTTTGATCCCAATGGCTTCCCGAAAAACCAAGAAATGGGTATTTAAGGCCAAACTTGCGTAAATACGCTTAGCACATTAAAAAACGAAATAAAAAAATAAAAGATAAAAAGATCAGGTGTTGAAATCAATATAAAAAATGGCATATCCTGACCAAGAGCACATGTGCTTTACAGAAGGCAGAGCGCCTTTATTTCTGTTCCACCAGATGGCGCTCTGCCTTCTGTAAAGCACATGTGCTCTTGGTCAGGATATGCCATTTTTTATATTGATTTCAACACCTGATCTTTTTATCTTTTATTTTTTTATTTCGTTTTTTAATGTGCTAAGCGTATTTACGCAAGTTTGGCCTTAAATACCCATTTCTTGGTTTTTCGGGAAACCATTGGGATCAAAAATTCTTTTTTGGTCGCAATGGTTCAGCCTAGTCCACGCTGACGAGCGCCAAAAAGCGCGAAACGCGTTCGTGGATGGCTTTTCTTGATTTATCAAGAAATTGGGTTGGCCAAATATCAGGGAACAGGCTAAATCAATGTTTAGTTGATTTCTGTTCCACCAGATGGCGCTCTGCCTTCTGTAAAGCACATGTGCTCTTGGTCAGGATATGCCATTTTTTATATTGATTTCAACACCTGATCTTTTTATCTTTTATTTTTTTATTTCGTTTTTTAATGTGCTAAGCGTATTTACGCAAGTTTGGCCTTAAATACCCATTTCTTGGTTTTTCGGGAAACCATTGGGATCAAAAATTCTTTTTTGGTCGCAATGGTTCAGCCTAGTCCACGCTGACGAGCGCCAAAAAGCGCGAAACGCGTTCGTGGATGGCTTTTCTTGATTTATCAAGAAATTGGGTTGGCCAAATATCAGGGAACAGGCTAAATCAATGTTTAGTTGATTTCTGTTCCACCAGATGGCGCTCTGCCTTCTGTAAAGCACATGTGCTCTTGGTCAGGATATGCCATTTTTTATATTGATTTCAACACCTGATCTTTTTATCTTTTATTTTTTTATTTCGTTTTTTAATGTGCTAAGCGTATTTACGCAAGTTTGGCCTTAAATACCCATTTCTTGGTTTTTCGGGAAACCATTGGGATCAAAAATTCTTTTTTGGTCGCAATGGTTCAGCCTAGTCCACGCTGACGAGCGCCAAAAAGCGCGAAACGCGTTCGTGGATGGCTTTTCTTGATTTATCAAGAAATTGGGTTGGCCAAATATCAGGGAACAGGCTAAATCAATGTTTAGTTGATTTCTGTTCCACCAGATGGCGCTCTGCCTTCTGTAAAGCACATGTGCTCTTGGTCAGGATATGCCATTTTTTATATTGATTTCAACACCTGATCTTTTTATCTTTTATTTTTTTATTTCGTTTTTTAATGTGCTAAGCGTATTTACGCAAGTTTGGCCTTAAATACCCATTTCTTGGTTTTTCGGGAAACCATTGGGATCAAAAATTCTTTTTTGGTCGCAATGGTTCAGCCTAGTCCACGCTGACGAGCGCCAAAAAGCGCGAAACGCGTTCGTGGATGGCTTTTCTTGATTTATCAAGAAATTGGGTTGGCCAAATATCAGGGAACAGGCTAAATCAATGTTTAGTTGATTTCTGTTCCACCAGATGGCGCTCTGCCTTCTGTAAAGCACATGTGCTCTTGGTCAGGATATGCCATTTTTTATATTGATTTCAACACCTGATCTTTTTATCTTTATTTTTTTATTTCGTTTTTTAATGTGCTAAGCGTATTTACGCAAGTTTGGCCTTAAATACCCATTTCTTGGTTTTTCGGGAAACCATTGGGATCAAAAATTCTTTTTTGGTCGCAATGGTTCAGCCTAGTCCACGCTGACGAGCGCCAAAAAGCGCGAAACGCGTTCGTGGATGGCTTTTCTTGATTTATCAAGAAATTGGGTTGGCCAAATATCAGGGAACAGGCTAAATCAATGTTTAGTTGATTTCTGTTCCACCAGATGGCGCTCTGCCTTCTGTAAAGCACATGTGCTCTTGGTCAGGATATGCCATTTTTTATATTGATTTCAACACCTGATCTTTTTATCTTTTATTTTTTTATTTCGTTTTTTAATGTGCTAAGCGTATTTACGCAAGTTTGGCCTTAAATACCCATTTCTTGGTTTTTCGGGAAACCATTGGGATCAAAATTCTTTTTTGGTCGCAATGGTTCAGCCTAGTCCACGCTGACGAGCGCCAAAAAGCGCGAAACGCGTTCGTGGATGGCTTTTCTTGATTTATCAAGAAATTGGGTTGGCCAAATATCAGGGAACAGGCTAAATCAATGTTTAGTTGATTTCTGTTCCACCAGATGGCGCTCTGCCTTCTGTAAGCACATGTGCTCTTGGTCAGGATATGCCATTTTTTATATTGATTTCAACACCTGATCTTTTTATCTTTTATTTTTTTTATTTCGTTTTTTAATGTGCTAAGCGTATTTACGCAAGTTTGGCCTTAAATACCCATTTCTTGGTTTTTCGGGAAACCATTGGGATCAAAAATTCTTTTTTGGTCGCAATGGTTCAGCCTAGTCCACGCTGACGAGCGCCAAAAAGCGCGAAACGCGTTCGTGGATGGCTTTTCTTGATTTATCAAGAAATTGGGTTGGCCAAATATCAGGGAACAGGCTAAATCAATGTTTAGTTGATTTCTGTTCCACCAGATGGCGCTCTGCCTTCTGTAAAGCACATGTCCCAGTTCCAGTTCCAAATAACTTTATTAGGTGCCGTTCAAAAAGAACAACCTAGATCATCATATTTACAATATATTGAGGGGAGTGGTTATGTACAGGGGTTCATTTACAATTATAATTTATAATGATGTCGTTGGGTCCGGATTTTCAGGTCCTTGGGGATATTTTTCTTGAGAAGGTTTTTTCGGGCTTGTTTGATATTCAAGGTGGGTTTGTTTTTCCTTTTTTTCCACTTTTCGTCATTCTGGCTTAATTGATGGAGAATTTGTCTAGGTTTCAAATTTCTTATTTTCCTTTTTCCGCATTTGTAGTTTGTGGCTTCCTTAAAGGTGGGATTTTCTAATTTTTCGGATTTTTCGTAAAATTTAAATGATTGTCTAATAATGTAGTCATTGATGTTTTCGATATTTAGATCGTTCCTGAGGATTGTGTTCCGAACGAACCAGGGTGGAGACATGATTTTCTGATCATTTTATTTTCAAATACTTCTAGCTTTTTAAGGATGGTCTTATGTGCTGTCATAAAAATTGGGTGGCCGTATATGAGTATTGGTCTTATTATTGATGTGTAAATGGTTCTTTTGCAATGAAGGGATAATTTGCTTTTTGGTCCTAGAAGTAGGGATAGTCGGTGTTGGGCAGCTTTCGCCAAATTAATTCTGTTTTCGATGTGTTTTTTGAAGGTTAGGTGCTCGTCTAGGGTCATCCCTAGGTATCGGATGTTCTCTTTCCATTTAATATTGTCTTCGAAGACAAAAAAGTTCGTCTAAAGGTTTCTTAATTTTGTCTTTTTTTCTGGAAAAAATGATTGCTTCACTTTTTTGGGGGTTCATTGTGACTCGCCATTCCTTACACAGAGCGTGGAAAAGATGCAGGCCTCTTGGAGTTTCATGTGGAGATTGTCGAAGTTATATGTTGAGGCTAAAATGGCGGTATCATCGGCAAATAGGTGTAAAGAGGTGTCTTCAATACAGGGGAAGTCGTCTATAAATATGTCAAATAAGGTTGGTCCTGTGACTGATCCTTGTGGGACCCCGGCAAGGATGTTCCTAGCTGTTGAAAGTTCATTTTTGACTCGTACCTTGAATGTTCTATTTGTTAAGAAGTTTTGCGTTATTTTTATGATGTCTCCGGGAAGGTGCTTTTTGCACATTTTGTAGAGAAGGGCTTCGTGCCAGACTTTATCGAATGCTTTGGCGATATCGAAGAATACGGCTCCTGTTATTTGGCCTAGGTCCATGGCTTTTCTTATTTTTTCAGTGACAACTACTAGCTGGTGCAATGTTGAGTGTTTGGCTTGGTAGCCAAATTGTTCAGGTCTGAGTGGATTCTTTTCTTCTAGGGATTTTCTGAGTCTTCTTAAAACAATTCTTTCGAATAGTTTTGAGATGGCAGGTAGCAGTGAGATGGGCCTGTAGCTTGTTGGTTCATGGATGGATTTTCCTTTTTTAAGTATGGGACAGATAATGGACGTTTTCCATCTGTCAGGGAAGTGGGCAAGCTGCAGTGAGGCGTTAAATATTTCGGTTATTGATGCTAGTATATGATTAGGGAGCAGTTTGAGAGCTTCATTAGGTAATTCGTCGATTCCGGGAGCTTTTTTATTTGGTAGATATTCAATAATCGCTTTTATTTCACCAATATTTGTTGGTTCTAGTCCTGTTTCTTTATTTTTTTTATGTATGAATTCACACGTTTGATGTATGTACGAGTAGGTTTGGAGTGGGATGTATAGGGATTGGGGGTGAACTGTTTTTCATAGTTGTTGGCAAATGATAAAGCACATGTGCTCTTGGTCAGGATATGCCATTTTTTATATTGATTTCAACACCTGATCTTTTTTCTTTTATTTTTTTATTTCGTTTTTAATGTGCTAAGCGTATTTACGCAAGTTTGGCCTTAAATACCCATTTCTTGGTTTTTCGGGAAACCATTGGGATCAAAAATTCTTTTTTGGTCGCAATGGTTCAGCCTAGTCCACGCTGACGAGCGCCAAAAAGCGCGAAACGCGTTCGTGGATGGCTTTTTTGATTTATCAAGAAATTGGGTTGGCCAAATATCAGGGAACAGGCTAAATCAATGTTTAGTTGATTTCTGTTCCACCAGATGGCGCTCTGCCTTCTGTAAAGCACATGTGCTCTTGGTCAGGATATGCCATTTTTTATATTGATTTCAACACCTGATCTTTTTATCTTTTATTTTTTTATTTCGTTTTTTAATGTGCTAAGCGTATTTACGCAAGTTTGGCCTTAAATACCCATTTCTTGGTTTTTCGGGAAACCATTGGGATCAAAAATTCTTTTTTGGTCGCAATGGTTCAGCCTAGTCCACGCTGACGAGCGCCAAAAAGCGCGAAACGCGTTCGTGGATGGCTTTTCTTGATTTATCAAGAAATTGGGTTGGCCAAATATCAGGGAACAGGCTAAATCAATGTTTAGTTGATTTCTGTTCCACCAGATGGCGCTCTGCCTTCTGTAAAGCACATGTGCTCTTGGTCAGGATATGCCATTTTTTATATACGTATATATATAAATCATTTCTCGTATTAGACAAAGTGAAAAATTATTTAAATTTACATTTTACAGTATATATATATGTTATATAAATATGTTTTTAAAATATATTTCATAGATACAAATACTCTGTTAAATCGACCGCCAGAGGTCACGCTTACCTTATAAAAACACGTTGTTGTTGTTTCCCGATGGCCGGCTCAAATCTTTGTACATTATGTAAATAATCTTTTGTTTTCCTTGTTCTACTCGCCTTAAGCCAGGCAGTACTTTTATCAAATTATGTTTTTCATATATATTCCTTAGCTCAAATAAAGAAATCTCTGATCAAAACTATTTTATTATTGCCACGACTGCAGAACAATATCGTAAATACTCATGGATACCAAAATCAAGCATCAAGTAATAATTCTTTATATTTCAAGATAATAAACAGAAATCTCATTTATTTTAACATATATAATGTTTTTATACACAACAGTATTAATTATTTAAACATTTTTGGAACCATTAAAATCGTCAGAAACTCTGTTGATGTTTTCTACTTAGAGATAATATTATCCTTGAATATTATAATATTATATTTCATCGAATGACATTTGCTGGAATATACCGTATTTAGAAATTAATTAATTTCTCCACATTTATATCTCAATTGAAAGATGGATTTATTTGATTGCGTTCATAATTAATTAATTAAAATGAGGGAAACACTCACGCGAAGTATGTCTTCGGCTGGAGAAACTGAAATCTAAGTACTCAGGCCTCCTATATATACCATAGAATATAATTACTGAAGTGGTTGGTTTCTTTACTTATACTGTGGATGTTCTATCAATGGTCTACTCTTGAAACTGAATACTTATTGTTCTTCGATAACTCGATCAAATAATCCTTTGTATCGAGGTGGTGAGAAACAGAGCTGGAGCGTTTGCGTTGTTCAAATTTTGGAAGACGGCTGAAGAGAGAAGGAAGCTATATACATAATCTAACTGATGTAATAATCATATGTAAATAATCTTTGTCAGGATTAGAATGACGAATCCTGTATGGGACTTTGATTCCAGTAAAAGGCTTGTTGCTGCTGTTGTATATAGTCACAGTGTAGAAAATACTACACTATACCTACTACATATAGGTTTCTCCTGTATTCTTAGTTCTCTTCTCTTCAATTACTCTGTAAACTGGCGAATCCTTTATAAGACAGAGGTCCTCAATAAAGGCTTCTGTTGTTGTTGATGTATAATCCTTTGTATCCATATTTAGGTTGATGTTGTTTCTTATCATCTTGTGTAAAGATTACACGAATTCCATGAGTTCATGCTCCTCGAGCTGTTTTATGATGAGCTGCGGCCTCTCCCAAAGGTCCGTTTAGTGCATCTATTGCAAGCCAAAATGTGTTCTGAAGCTGCAGGTGCCAAGCTACATTTTGGGCAAGTGGGGTAGATTTTGTTATTATTTTTTTTATCTTCAATGGCTTGAGATAGGCTGTTCTAAATCTTGTTAGTGTTGTTTGATGCTGTCTATTTCTGATGTTCAAAGCTCCTTCTGGGTCCACTCCACTGTACCAACTGTGCTTAGGTGGAATCCTACAGTTCTTGTTTATTTCCATATTAAGGTAGAAATATCAAGCCTCCAGGGATTGATTTCTTTTAAACAATAATATTTTCTTTACAAATCAAAGCTTTCGGGCATGGAAACCCTTCTACAGGAGAAAAACACGATACAATCTACAGCAGTTTTATGAAATTATTGGGAGTATAAATAAGTACGTACGGTTTTGATAAAGATGGCGTTACTAGTTTATTATTCCGTTGTTTCGTCTTCATTTTACGATGAAGTCAAAAATGGATCGATGAATGGATAGGTGCCAAAGAGTCGGATTTTTTCCGCTATGGGATCCGTCAATTTCCAGAAAGATAGGAAAAAGTAGTGGCTAGCAACGGACAATACTTTGAAGATTGAATTTCTAACAATAAATCTTCAATTCTAGAAAAAATCCCGCAAGAACTAAAAATATACTCCCAATATGTAAAATAGCATTTGATTTTATTAATTATTATTTTCAAAAAGTTGTTTTCACACAGAAATAATGTGATATATTTTTCTCTCAATATATCACAAGTATTTAGTATATAAATAATAATGTGTATATAAAATAGTATATATCATTAATTTGTTAACGTGATAATCCTGTTGAAGGATTGACAAGTCGAAAGCTTCAAAATAAAAATATATATACTTAAACTTTTATCCTTCTGGTGATTTATTGTATCGTGTTTTTCTCGTAGAAGGGCTTCCATACCCAAAAGAGATTTGTGAAGGAAACAATTAAAAAAAGAAAGAAACCTATTCCTGGAGGTTTGATTTTCTCATCTTTATGTTATTTCTCTTATCAACAAGGTAATAAACTTTCTTACATTGACTTATAATTTAATACATCAATAAGCCATCCAGGCTAAGTTTCTTGTACAGTGTGATACTCCGTCGAAGGATTTGATAAGTCTTAAAGATTGAGAAATAAAAATCGTAAAAGAAACTTATCCCTGGATACTTTATTGATGTTATTAAACAGGATAATGCTATTGATATTATGTTACTCAGTAATTTTATCTTCAGACCCAACTTGCTCTTACTGTTAGGAAGAACCATAGACAGTTGAACACTTTCTCTTCATCCAAACCAATCCAATACAATAGTAGAGCGGTTTAGAGATTAATTTGGCGAAACCGCTGAGAGGATTCACTACTGATGAGCCAAGCCTTCTCATTCAATAACTCATATCATTGCAGTAAGGTCTGTAGAGATAATATTTGATGATATTTAAAAGAAGCGCATTGCCTGTAAATTTATTTGTGTAAAATTTTAACGATAGATGACAATTAAATTTAATTTACTTCCTCTTAGGTGTCCGGCTTTCATGAGACAAAGTAAGCCATTCTGTTTGGACTGATCCACTTCAATCCTACATCTATGGACAGCCTCTCAGATTGGACTTCAGCATGGAACTTTGTGATCAACTGGTCCTTCTCAGTAATCCACTCAGAGCGTGAATTAAACTGCTTATCACTAGTACATACCAGTGAGCTGGTAATTCCGAGTAGTCTTGCCTATCTTCTATCTTATGTTGATAAGTTGGTAATTACAATAGGAGAAATCTCTTCGGATATCATTTCTAAGGTGAAAAAAAGTAACGACGAAAAGTTTTTTTTTTGTTATTTTACATTTTAAAACAGATTAGGTTTTTTCCGTAAGTAATGGACAATGTATTTTTTTATCATTCCATAGTAAGGTCTGTGTGTTCTGTGTAGAGACATATTTGATAATATATAAACTTGTCTCTGTTAGCTTTTATATCTCCTAAAAAAGTCGGAAATGTTTGGATCAAAGTGTCTTGTCACACTTACGTTTGTTCTTCCTCATTTTCTATGTGGTTCTATATGAGTTAAAGTGATTCTATTGAATATATTTGCGGTGTCTAGAGCATCGCCCTCATCCTGGAGCGCGGAGTGTGACCTCTTTGGAGTGTTGGGAGGTCGCTAGGTCTAACGACTGGAGCTGTCGTTCTGGTAAGCCTCTTTAGGCGGGTGTGTGGCCATCCCCGTCTGGCCCGGGTACCCAAATGGACACGACAACAACAACATTGAATAAAACTGTGCGTACCTGGATCTGTGGGTCAGGATTTGCCTTTTTTTGTTTTTAATATACCTACTATCCCCGAGGCCGCTAGTTTGTGGCGACGGTCAATAGATAGCGTCTAGATTTGACGTTTAATTTGACGGAATAGGAGCCTATGATTTTTTAGATCAATTTCCATCCGGTAAAATTTCCATCTATGTATACAGTAGAACCTCCCTGTAAAGGACAACACCTAATTGTAGAGCCAAATTATCCTTTAGGGAGAAGTGTCCTCTTACCGGAGAGTTGCTAAATTGTAAAAATGGTAATTTTGCAAATGAAAACTGTTCTTTGTGGAGAGGTGTCCGCTAGCAGGGTGTCGTAAAGGGAGTTTCTACTGTATAAATTTATATATAAAATAGCAACAAAAACATAATACTATAATTAAAACCAACACAGATATTGTATTTTACCAATAATAAAAAACAACAGGTCACTATATCCCAAATTTAAACCAACAATACATTTCTTAGAATAGAAAAAATATTCAAAAATAACAAAAAAAAACATTAAGAGCTCTTTACCCAAAACATTCCATTAACAGATATCTTGAATTCCCAGAACCAAGCATTAAAAATATATTTCTGTTTAAATTCTCCACTTCCCCAGCTTTTATTTTTCTTGCATTTACCTTTACCTGCATATAATATATATATCTTTACATTTATTTACAAAAAGGTAAGCATGCTTTGTGAAATTTTATTTAATACATTTTAAATCATACAAAACACATTCATCAAAAATTGTATTATCAATTATAAACTAATATGTTTTACATTTGATTTTGTTGTCTATCTTCTTTTATTTGTATTTTGTTTTTTTTTTTAACTTTTTGCTTCATTTAAATGTAGAATTTATTTTACACAATATTTCCCTTTTTTATAATATACTTATTTACAAAAAAAGAGGGATTTTTAATATAAACACAACTCTTTAATGGCATACTGTTTTCATGTTTATCAAAAGATGTGAGCTCTGACCTAATTCTAATCGATTTTTAGATTCTAAAAAAGGGTTTTAATCCTTTTAAAATATTCATCAATTTATAAGTCTCTAAAAGGTTGCTCAAAGTTCAAAAAATTTTAATAAAGACTTATTGATTGCTTTCCTTTAATAAGGAATTAAAAATATTTTTCTATGTTCACGTTTTAGAGATATGAATATTTCTTTCAAAACTTCCAGTGATATTTATATAAACTATGTTTATACCAGTATTATATAGATGTAATAATAATACTCCATTTCCCCCGCGTGCGCGATTTGCTCTATTTGACTTTAGACGCCATATAAGACTCACAAAACAACAACAAAAAAATGAGGCATCATGAAATAGTTGTCAGATTGGAACAAAAATTAGTGTATGTGAAAAAACAGGTATGATAAAAATTCGGTGAATTAGTAAAAAAAAAATTCCGAAAGAGTTTTCGAAAATAAAAAAATATCATCATAATCACGATACCTCTCGTTCTACAAGAAAATATTTATATCTTTTCGATATCTCAAAAATAGGTTTCATTTTACATAGATTTTGGTTTGTCAAAAGTTTCTTGAGTTCCTTATAATGCATAGATTCTGCTGGATTATCAAAATTTTCTTGATTTTGAAGTAGTGATGTATTTGAATGATAAGTTGATTTTAACTATTTTGTAAATTCTAGCTATTGCATATTAAACTGGAATTTTCTTAAGAGTCAAGTAAAGATAAGCTCTTGTCTAATATAAACCAAAATATTAAAAAATAATATCCTTGGCCTCTGAATATTGCCACGTGAAAAATTAGGGAAGAGAAAACTTCAGGAGGAGACAACAATTTATTTCAGGCAAGGACAAACTATGAATGGTCAACAAAAGATAAGCAAAAGAGGGAAGTGTACAGAGTATAGCAAAATATGAACATAAAAATGACCACTCTGTTAATAAAAATAATAAATTAATAAATACTTTGTTACAACATTCTTTATAAGGAAGATAATATATACCAGGTCTATTAGTATGAAACGCGAAAATGGGCGCCAGAGGCCGCTGTCCAACTTTATTTGAGCCGACGGTGGCGCTGTTCTAGGCGTTTTGTTCTTTGACTTACGTGGCATCAGCATGCGTGCAGTTTTAGAAAAATTCAAATCGTGAAAAATTTCTGGAGCCCGTGGAAAATGGCTATTTCCGAGCCAAAAAGTGTCTATTTGCGGGAAGTTTTGTTGTTCGCCTTCAACTGGAAGAAAAGTGCCACTGAAGCACACCGAATGCTCGAGGAAGTTTACAGCGACCACGCTCTGAGCAAATCGCAGTGTTACAGGTGGTTTAAAAAATTCCAACGTGGCGATTTTGAACTTGATAATGAACTACATGGAAAACCGCCCCAAAAGTTCGAGGACGCGAACTGCAAGCTTTGTTGATGAGGACAGTACCCAAATGCAGGAGAAACTCGCAAAACAGCTCCAAGTGTCTCAAGGTGCTGTTTCTCTACGTTTAAACAGCCCGGAACGACCCAAAAGCTTTTCAGATGGGTCCCCCACGAGTTGAGCGAAAGGCAGCAATAAACGGTGTCTGGTAACCTGCGAAGGGCTGCTCGCCAGGCATGAAAAGAAGTCATTTTTGCACCGAATCGTAACTTATGATGAGAAATGTATCCACTTCAGCAATCCTACGCGCCAAAAGTCGTGGGGCCTGCCCGGCCAATTTCCAAAACAGACGCCTAGGCCCAATCGCTTCGGAAAAAAAGGCAATGCTTTGCATATGGTGGGACCAGACCGGCGTAGTATATTTCGAGATCCTGAAACCTGGCAAATGGTCAATACTAGTCGCTACGAACAACAAATGCACACTTTGAGAGAGGCGTTGAATGAAAAAAGACCGGAATGGCGTGAAAAGCACAACTACCTGATACTGCAGCATGAAGACGCTCTAGCCCACAACGCTACGGTGGTCAAAAACACCATAAAAGACTTGGGCTGGGAACTCTAACCCCACCCGACGTACTCACCAGACTTATCGCCGTCGGACTACCATCTTTTCACATCTTTAGGACACGCCCTAAAAAACCAGGAATTTTCGAACTCGGACATACTCCGAAAATGACTTGTTGACTGGTTCGACTCAAAAGGAATAGAAATTTTTCAGACAAGGAATTCGAAAATTGCCTGAAAAGTGGTCCGAGTGTATAGCTAATCAGGGATTTACTTTGAATAAAAAATATTTGTTGTATGGAATTGGTGAACTTTTGAATTCACTGAAAATTTTCGCGTTTCAACTAATAGACCTGGTATATCGGACTCTATTATTTCGTAGAAAGTTTGATTCAAATCAATTTCTAGGTCACGGACAATATAAATGATTATAAAGCAAGATGGATTTTTTATTTTACAAAAGAAGTTGATTCTCTGATTTAAGATTAGTTTACTTCATTAATATTACGATGAATCTTTCTCAGAGTAGCAATTTATATTCCGCTCTTTTCGACATAAATTTGATTGAATTTGATTTATATCAATTTACTTGACTTTTTGATATAAATTGAATGATTAAATTGCTCACCTCAATTCTTCATTATCCGTCTCGAGGACCATTATGTAGTGGCTTGAATGTTTAATAAAAAATTAAAATTTTATAACGATTAATTTTGAAGAATTTTATTTATGATTTAGAATTATTCAACAAGAGAAAAAGAGAGTTATATAGATATTGTTGACATATTTTCAGTCTGATTGAAATGTTGACGTCACTCTGGCTGCAACCGGCATTCCTATAAATTGCTTCATTTCCTTTTCAAACTATCTTCTCCACAGTCAGTGCACTGTGGACACATCCAGGTGTGTCAGCTGCGATTTAACGTATGTACCAACCTTCCCTTTTCAATCCGATCACCATACTCCTCGTAAAAGCATCTGTTCTGCTGGAACTGCCTCCGTTGACGACGGCCTGGCATTATTTGTTATTATACTTGGCTTTTGAAACAAGAACGAAATTTCTACAATGATTTTTCTTTGAATAAATAACAACACGAATACTGTCTTTTCTGTAAGTTTCTTCCCTTATAGCGTACTCCAAGTGCGCAGGAGAGCTGCGCATTTCACATTATTTGCAATTTTCTGACACTCTTTCTTGGTGTTTCATTTTCAATGTCCTTCAGTGTATATTAATAATCCATGTATGAAAGTTGTCGCATACACGAGATATTTGCATAGTATTGTTTTGTTTTGTATATTTTTATACATTTTGTGATTTCTTTGAAAGGATGAAGATTTGCATGTCCGCGAGAAGCGCGATGTATATATATAGCTAGAAAAGTAATAAAGTTAGAGTTTCTTTTGTCTGAAATCTTCTCATGTCTCGTAAAACTCGTTCTTTTAAAATAGAACACCACAAAAGTTATTCCTATACAAAAGATAATCAATTAAGTTATTAGTAATAATTTAATCTCTTATTTTAGCACAAAAATTTTTAAAGTTGAAATATTACAGAAAACACCTTTTCTATAAGTACGGGGTCAATTCAAATACCCTTTTTTCTTCATTAAAATGTTATAACAATACCCTAATTCTCTATCAGACGAGATAAATAAAAAAAAGAATCGATGACGAGTAGGTTAAAATCCTCGATCCCGACAGCCATGAACCGGGATTTAATCCCGCGTTAACATTTTGTGAATAACCTTCAATATATTTTCTGACCAGAGCACATGTGCTTTCAAAAGCAGAGCGCCATCTGGTGGAACAGAAATCAACTATTCATTGTTTAGCCTGTTCTCTGATATTTTGGCCAACCCAATTTCTTGATAAATCAAGAAAAGACCATCCACAAACGAGTTTCGCGCTGCTGGCGCTCGCCAGCGTGGAGTAGGCTGTTATATATTTTTTTCTATTTTTTTTCATATATTATTCATTGTTGTAAATATCATAAACTAGATTGCTCTTTTTGAGCTGTACCTAATAAAGTGATTTTGTAACAAGAACAAGGAGAGATAAATATTTTTTTACAACGTTGTTTAAAGTTAAAAATAACTGTTAATGTGTATGGTTTAGAAAGAAATCTTATTAAAATATAACACACACCAACACAAAAACCAAATGCTTTAAATAGCTATTTTAATTAACGTCATTTGTTTCGTTGATTACAGATAAACAACTTCAATTGTTTTCTGATGTTTTTCCCAAGAGTATTTTTAACCTTTTCTACTAATAAATGTAAAACCACAGATTAAACGACGACCTGTTTACTGAGCTCAGCCAATCAAAAGTAATATCCGATAAGAATGATCCGAGCTCTCATTAAAACAACGAGGGGCTTAGGATCGTTTGGTGGAAAAAGGCTTAAAATTACAATAAAAAGGTCGCCAGGGAAAATCCAATTCGGTACAAATCTTCGTAGAATTTTTGTTCTTTTTTGACCTTGGCATTCTCTAACAAGGAATTAAAGGAAAGATTTAAAGTTGTATTTATTTAAAAAACTAGAAATAATATAAATTGGTTATTAAAATAAGGAAAATTTAGTTATATTTATTTAAATAAAAGGAGATTTCAACTATATTCTTTTATTCAAATTTGGTATACCTAAGTTATATAAAGATTTAATAATATATAATCTTATATATAAAAATGAATGATGTGTGAGTCTTTTGTCCTTTATGCCTGACCAAACCACTCATTGGAACGCCATGAAACTTTGGGAAGTTATTTAGTATAGTACTGGGAAGGTTTCTAGCAAATAAAATTTTTGAAATAACTTTTCGCTTTAAAATAATCAAGATAAATATCTAATTTATCTGTTATAATTCCACAATCTGCTCTAAATATTATCATGATGATACGATGATTTTGTAATGTAGAAAATTAGGAAAGACAAAATCAGGATGACACGGCAATTTGTTTGAGACAAGAATAATGATACAATTCCAAGCAAGATACTATTCCTTAACTTCCAATTACCGAGGGAACCAATAATATTGATTTTATTCAACTTATCGAGTATTTTTCAAGGGACCGGGAAAAAATGTTCACTTTATCGAGAGATTCGTTAGACAAACCTTCACTCGGGTAAAACACGGCGAAGCCGGGTACTCCTAGTCCTATATAAAAATGACATGTATTAGATAAGGTAAATATTTTATAACCAATATATTGACGAACAAAAAGCCTACCTTTATGAACAACATATTTTCTGTAAATTAAAACATTAAGACGCGAATGTTTCTTTCACACATCAAACTTCTAAAGTCCTTACTGCGATGAAAAAATATATTTGGAGGGCTTGGCTCATCAGTAGTGAACTCTCCCAGCCGGTTTCGCCAATTTTATCTATCAGACCGCTTCTTTAGAGCTCTAATACTGTATAGGATCATTCTGTGCAAGTTGTCCCATAGTTATAATAAGTTACATGTGATTAATAGAAACTATAATTGAGGCCCATTTAAAAACCAAACAAATTTATAATAAGATAAATGTCATTTATATAAAGATTCAATTCAGCATTACTTTATATTTCAGAAAATCGCATATAAACATGTCATAATTTGTATATAATTGTATGCCCCCGACCCACTATGCATGTACAATGTATTTTCAAAGATTTAATAAAGAAGAAGGTAACTGAGGAAAGAAGTAGCAACAAAACATAGGAAATAGGTTTAAAGCGGACACAATTATAAATAACTTGTACAGTCTATACTTCCTGACAGAAGGCCGGACGGATCTAGTGACCGCAGAAGTTATATTAGTCGAGAAACACTCAATACTTCCTGGAAAAGCAGGACGTATCTGGTGACCAGAAGTTATAAAAGTAGAGACACCCCATACTTCCTGACAGAAGGCCGGACGTATATTGATAACGCGAAGTAAATAAGTCGAAAATAACACCCGACACTTCCTGACAAGATCGGCGGTATCTTCCATCAAAGCAGCCGCAGATCCAATTAGAAAGATCCACTAAGTAGGTCAACCAATAGGAAAACGGGCACGTTCCATCCTTCGACCAATGGGAAGGAAGACAACTCGTGGTGTTAAATCGAAAGACAAGAATGTCAGTTACCGCTTTGGCTCCCAAGGAGGTGACATCGGCTCTGACCTCTCCCCCTCTGCTCATCCGTAGCTAAGTACAATCACCGCCATGTGATCAGATAATTAACAATCAAAATCGCTCCGCTCTTCTCAAGCTTTCTTTCCTCCAACCAATTGCCTTTTATTTTCAAACCTCATCATGTGTCCTGATTATCCTAACTGTGTGCTTCACTTGCCACTCAACGACTGCGTTTCAACCAATCCTCACCATTCAAATCGAACAACAAGAAATTCCGCAACGATATTGTCACAGAACGGTTAAGTCGACAGGATAAAGAGATGGAATTTAATCAGGATCCCATAGCGTAACAGTCGACGCCCGACGGAAACAACGGAAAGAAGGCAAGAAGTAAGAGAGAGCGAACAGGCAGGAGAAGGACAGGAAGTGACCGGCCGAGAGACAACTGCGCCCCTAGCGGACGCCGTCAACCAGCTATCGGCGCTCCTGACCCGAGTAAAAATTTTCTGATGAGCGAGTCGACAATCCCGCCTTTCGATGGCACATACAACGCGACACAGTTTTTATTCCAAGCATTCGACCGAAAAATGGAAACGCATCCATGGAGAACAAGAAAAATTACTCCGCCTGCCAAACTATCTGGCGCGACAACCCCTGGAGCTCTTCAGGAAACTTCGGATGGCCGACCGGAGCTACTTCCAGGTGAGGCAAATCCTCCTAGATCTCTATCCTGAGTCAAGCGAAGCGTCCTTTGCGAAATATTTCGCCATGAAGCTTACTGGACAAGCCAACTTAGAGACCTACTACCGGGAGACAACCGCCATGGGATTGCAACTAGGACTTCCGCAGGAGGTGATCCTCGAGCGCTGACAGAAGGCTGCCATTCAACGACCAGCGCCTAGTCCGCGTAGTACCTCGAGAACCTAGGAGAATGGTTCCGACTGGTACAGCGGATCCACGGCCCCAGTGTACCGACAACACACTCAGAGAAGATCAACCACCCACAATGTCGGGTTCCGTATCCACAGACACCCCGACGCCAGGTGCATGGAATGCACCTCTTCCGCCGTCCAACTGCAAGTTCTGCGGCGCGAGGCACTGGCACAGCGAATGCCGACATCGAGCAGTCCCGAGCCCCAAGCCAACCAACCCAAGACAAGACTCCCAGCCGAGCAGCCCTTTCGAAACTAAGGTAGGCACCCCCCCTATGGCGTCAGAAGAATTGACTTTGAACTCTTATCTAACCCTACCTACCCCTTTAACCATTATCTAAACATGTACCAAATGAATGCAAGCACGGGCTAGACCAAAACCTGTCCCAAAGGGCTCGTACAGCACACAAAGCTTTCACACATGGAAACCCTTGCCTGCATTCATTTTAAAACCCCAAATATTTACATGCCACCATTCTAACCTCACACCACGCAACTTTTCATGCCCACCAACATATAAAGCCACCACGACTCCAACCTACAATTCCAATAATGCCCAAAAAAGTGTCCGTACACCGACACAGCTCACACCATTACCACCCAAAATCCATACATGACCATACTTCGCCACGCCAAAACACGCAATAGTACCTCACAACATACACGCACCCCATACCCACCACGCAACAAACACGCACAACCCGCACAACAAACGCAACACGCACGCCAAAAGACAACAACAACGACAAACAAGCGCATGCACAACGTTAAAATAATACAATCATCCGTCTACACAAAACATAGAAAAAATCCACGCCACCAAACAACCACACAATCGAAAAACATTGCGATCTTTCCTAAAAGCTGTGAACGCCTATAAAGAGTTCATTCCGGACCACGCCCTTGCGGACTCCACTTGTTCAACCTTCTAAAAAAGGATGTCATGTGGGTCTGGAGTGACGAATGCCCAGAAAGCGTTCACTAACCTGAAAGAAAGCCTTACCACACACCCCACATTATACCTTTACCAAGAAGATCTGCCATGCCAGGTGTACTGTAACACCTCAACATTCGCATTGCAGCATTCTTAAACAAGTCACCCTGATGGGAATACATACCCAGTTCAACATTTCAGCCGCTCTCTGCGTGGTCACGACGAAACTATTCAGACTTGGAACTACAATGCCTAGCCATTGTGGAAAGTGGATAACTTCCGCGCCTGGTCTAATGGGCAGAAAGTTTACAATACTTTCTGACCATCCTGCATTGCAGAGGTTGAAAGAGATCAAAGCCCCATCAGGCAGATTGTTTCGATGGAGGTTAAGACTGTCAAGATACGAATATGAGGTCCGTAGACGATAAATGGAGTACAACAATATGAAACGGGCGTTGTAACTCATATCCCATTTTGTGGCTTTCTAGATGCGCCACTCATAAAGAGCCAACAGTCTTCTCCACCGGAAAATCTCGCGTGACTATGGATCACATAAACTGCGCACCGTCTCCCGAAAGGAGTACTTAAAACTATAGTCCCAAGTTCACTTACAACCAGACTTCTTAAGTCCGTACACACACAACACCACCACCCAAACATCTCCAAGGACGAGACTCATCTCGTCACAATATTATTGGCAGAACATGACACAAGACATCGCAAAACAGATAAAAACCTGCCCCACCTGCCGATCGCTAGAAGAATCGATGAATACAACCAACCTTCACGTAAAATACCGACACAGACCCCAAAGCAAAAACAAAATTCGTACATAAAGCACAGCGTACACACAACACAAACAATGCCAAAATTACACCACCCACGTCAGAGAAACGACCACACATCTCAACCTAAATCAATTACCACCGACATATTGCTAATAAAACCATTAACGATCAAACAAGAGAACTGCGAACCTACCAATCATTTAAATCTACAATTAATAAGGTTCAGGCAAATATTTCAGAGTCCCCATTTACAAAAAATCTGGACGAACATGGGGCAATACCCTATTTTTCATCTGATTTTCATCCTTTGTTTGTTAGTTCTCAAACCATACAAATGTATCCCAATTTTTATTCTTAATTATTTATTTATCTATACCATGTCCGCTCATAAAATTTTCGAACTACAAGAGGCAGTTTTTAATTTGGACAAGCAGTTTTTCATTGTGGACAAGCAGTTCTTCATTGTGGACAAACATTATAAAACTCTCATAATTTTAGGAACCATCTTTGCAGAAAATCTAAATAAACTCCGAAGAGATAGAAGTAACTGAAAGATGACCAACCGAGTGTCGGAGAGTCCACACTCCAAAAACAAGATCTGAGCCGCACACCAAAATAAATTAACGGCAGGAAGTGAGGATTTGAGACACCGCGACAGGAAGTGTAATCGCGGCGATAAATTCGGCCCATGCAAACAAAGCGGAGCGCCTCGTCCGATCTCCAATTTTCATTCCCTCTCTTTTGCCGACACACCCCAACTTCCAGTATCTCTAAATTACAATGAGAAGGTCCCCTATTGAGGTCAACTGGGAACCTCTCTATGCCACCGATTTTGAATTCCAGTTCGAGTCTACATATCGATTTTTACCAACCAATTCACATCCACAGACAACACATAGAACTCGCTCACACATTTCTTACACAACAGACTTCTAACATTTTTTCACAACACACACAAAAGACAAAAAATTACACATAAAGGTTATAGATTTCCATGTCTCCTGTACACATAGCATAAACGCACTTAGGGTAGAATCACGTTTTCACCTAAGTGTCGCTACAGATGATGACAAAAAATTTATAGGGCAAGTAGATACACAAAGGGTTTCAAACCAATACACCTTATTTTTCATAATTAATCATTTTCATTATTTTCTCAATTAAAATTTAAATATTTTAATCAATTTATCAATTTATTCAACTTAAAATCACTTTTAATCATTAATTACATTTTTTTTACCATTAGTTTATATTATCATTTTTATTTATCAATTATCATTCTATTTACCACTTAACATAATATTGCCATAACTTCAATTATCAACGAAAACCATTGATTTTCGTTAAACTAAAAACATTAAATCATCCTTTATTGTTGAAACCTTTTTATTTTTCATTTTTCTTTTTACCAAGCACTCAACTTTGATTTCGCTCAACCACTTTTTATTTTTATTTGATTTCAAAATACCTTATGAAATTTTATTTTATTTTTGATTTCTCAAAAGACCTAATAGAATTCCCTCGATTTTTTTCCAATTTCGAGTAGAGTAAGTTAGGAATCTTTTCCTTTTTTTTTCTCACCATGCATCAAGCATTCACTTTGATTTCTTCCAACTTTTTATATTTTATTTTTATTTTTTGATTTCTCAAAAGCCCTAATAAAAATCCCTCGATTTCCATTCCCAATTTCGAGCGAGAATATGGTAGGCATTTTTCCTTTTTTTTTTCACCATGCATCAAGCATTCACTTTGATTTCTTCCAACTTTTTTATTTTTATTTTTGATTCTCAAAAGACCTTATGAAATTTCCTCGATTTCTTTCTCCAAATTTCGAGCAAAAATTAGTTAGGCATTTTTCCTTTTTTTTTTACCATACATCAAGCATTCACTTGATTTCTTCCAACTTTTATTTTTATTTTATTATTTGATTTCTCAAAAGAACCTTATGAAATTTCCTCGATTCTTTTCTCAAAATTCGAGCAAAAATTAGTTAGGCATTTTT
>CP092864.1:24682682-24740503 GCA_030710605.1 Cordylochernes scorpioides | reverse complement strand
AGGTGGTCCGTTTGGACCTTGGTGGGGTGTGAGAGGTTGGCATTGGGTGGTTGTTCTGGTACCCTTGACCCTATAATAAGAGCAGTTGGCTCTAAAAAAGTTCTTTGATTGGACATGGTGCGGTGGTTGGGTGAGTCCCTGGGTTGTGGACGTGTTGTCCGAAAAATGCGCATATTGGGTATTGTTGGCGGAAGGCGGAAAAATAGTGTGGGCCTTGCATAGGTCCGCCTGGCATTCCCAATATGTGCACCTTTCGGGCAACACAGCAAAGTGGTAGGTCAGGGGCGACAAAGGTGCGTCGAGTTGGTACATAGTGCCATGTGCAAATCGATTTTTAATTTGAATTTACGGAGGGTATTAATACCAAGTATTCCAAATGGTAGAGGGGCGTCCACCACGTGGAATACTTCGTTTTGGGTTATGGCATGAATGGATAGGGGGAAGGTAATCTGGCCTATTGTTGGCACGTGGCCATCTATTGTCTGTAAATTTATTATTTTTTTAGTTATTAAATTTAGGTCAGGGAAATTATTCTTTAAATTTTTATATATGGCACATGACACTAGGTTAACGGACGCACCCGTGTCTATCAGGAATGGTAGGGACAGTCCATGGGAGATTGGCAGACTAATTGTCAGGTTGACGAAAGGCCTGGTCAGTAGGCCTACCTGCTGGCTGCTGGTCTGGGGCTCCCTTGGTTATCCCAGTGGCTTGTGCGCGTGACGCTGGGTGATGGGGCTGGGCTCGCGGCCGTTGTTCCGCTAGTTGCGCGGAGCGCGCTGCTCGTGCGTCTCCGGAGGCACGGGGCAACTGCGGGGCTTGTCTGAGACGACACTCAGAGTGCCAGTGTAGTCCACCACAAAAACGGCAGTCTGTTGGCGGGGTCGACCTGGTTGGCACTGTTCTTGGACTAGGTCGCACCGGTGCGTAGGGGCCCAGTAGGGGTGGTGCGTGCTCGTCTGGGTGCCTTGGAGATGGTGCGCCGCTGCCGCGGATCCGCTGCACCAGCCGGAACCATGCACCTAGGTTCTCTGGCGGCACAATGCGGACGAGGCGCTGGTCGGAGGGTGGCAGCCCCTCGGTGAGCGTCTCCAAGATGACCTCTTGTGGGAGGCCCAGTTGTAGACCCAGCGCGGTCTTATTCCGATAGTATTCTTCCAGGTTGGGCTGTCCGGCCAGCTTCATGGAGAAGTATTGGGCATACGTGGCCTCATTGGTCTCCGGATAGAGATCCAGGAAGGTCTGTCTCACCTGGATGTAATGTTGGGTCTCCATCCGAAGCCTCCTGAAGTGTTCTAGCGGTTTGTTGTTCAGGTAACGGGGTAGGCGGAGCACTTTTTCCGTGTTGGTGAGACCATCCCAGTCTGTTTTCTGGTCATATGTCCGAAAGAACTGTGCGGCTGGGTAGGTCCCGTCGAAGCTCTGGACTTCTATCTCCGTCCGATGGGTCACGCGGTCGCTGGTGGTCTGAAGGGCAGATAAACACGCCGCGAGGCGTGCCAGGACGGCCGGCAACTCTGCCGACGGAGGAGGTGGTTCTATTTTGGGAGTACTTACGGCGGGGTTGTTTTCTCCCTCTGCGGTGTCTTCCTCCGCGTCTTGCGTTTCGTTTTTCTCGTCCATCCTGTCGGCTCTCTATAATATAAAAAAAAAAATGCTTGTCGACTTCACTGTGATAAAGTGCTTTGTCCTGAGAATCCTCGGGAGTGGATGGGGTTTTGTATGTTTTGGGCAGTCGTTATCGATGGCGGTGGATGAAAAATCGGCACACTATATCGATTAATGAATCACAAAACACCTCGGAATATTAATCATTGGCGGCTCGGGAGAGGAGATGGAAGGATTTTCGCGATTAAATTGGATTGAGATGACTCACATCTTGGACCTCGAGGCACTACTTTTAGAAGATGCACACACACGTCTTGACACACACGTTACACCGACCGAACTGCGGTAGCCCCACCCCCGGCTTGGGTCATGTGGGACCCTGCTTGACCTTTGATTGGTCCCTGTCTCTGTCGGCCATGATGGTTGGTCGGGAAGGAGCTTTGCCTAACATCCAATCTCTCAGGACATTCAACTCTGGAATATGAGGGCCTCTTTGTTCTAAGTGACCTAGATACACGACTTGGATCTGTCGTTCTTTTCTCTTCTACTTCTTCCATCTCCACGTCCTTTGACTGCCATCTTTATTTGAATCCATACAGAATACATTATATCCAACATGGTACATAATTATTTATTAGACAATATTCTTTATAATATTACATATATACTATCGAATATATTATTGTATAATTCGTGCCCTTTATTGTTTTATTCCAGTTAAAAACGTATAGTTTTTATTATGTATATGTTTATTCTTTTTATCACAATTGAATTAACCCAAAGAAATTTAAGGGTGATTAAATGTTTGGATTTACCTACCTACTCGCCACAGAAAAACATTAAGGTGAATGGGGTTATGAGGATTATTGTACAGATTAACAAATTGATTGTTGTTACTGATTTGAATGATATAGTACAACAGACATGGAGATTTACATATTACACAATGCTATATAGAACACGTATTGCACAATGAATGCATGTTTACATGCTTGCATTACTAATCGTGGCGACTACAAGGGAGTGGGAAGTCTTTGTAGTCGCCGTTCGTCCTTTTTTTGAAGGAGACAGAGGCAATTTTGTCCAAGCTTGGTTATCTCGTGTGTATTGAATAAAGGTCACTATTATAAAATATATTCCAGAGTTATTGTTTGAATTCCGATATACAGGCTAAAAGGTACAACTTCCTTTTGTATGTGAGTGTATATTATATTTTTATATTAATTTTATATATTAATATTAAAAAAATCTTTTTGGTCGCAGTCTTACAGCCTACTCTACGCTGACGAGCGTTCGTGGATGGCTTTTCTTGATTTATCAAGAAATTTAGCCAAATATCAGGGAACAGGTTAAATCAATGTTTAGTTGATTCCTGTTCCACTAGATTGCGCTCTGCCTTCTGAAAAGCACATGTGCTCCTGGTCAGGATATGCCTTTTTTATTTTTATTATTAATTTATTTACATCGTATTAGCTATCAACAAAGAAATGAAACTCAAAATACTCTCAATTTACACTTATCAAAGAGAGCGTATGTCTAGCTATATGATTGTTTGCTACATTTAAATCATCAACTCCATTGGGATCCATTCTTTAATTGATGAAGTTTATGTTCTTAATAGAGATATCCACGAACCACATTTATAAAGCATATAATTAATATTTAGGTTCAGTAATGACTTTATCAGTACGAGAGATACAAATGTGAGATCACTAATAAAGTGTACAGGTCAGGACCCGAGGGACTCCATCTGTTACAGAAGCTAATCAGGCAATTTACACGGAGGTCTTAATGAGAGGCCTTATGACCTAATTTACAAAGTCCTGATGTACCGACCTCCAAGGACTCACCGAAGACAATTTTGTGTGCCTTCATATAGCGTTCTCTATCAACAAATTCGATGTACTCACCAATATGGACTTTAGAGACCATATTTTATCAGTATGGATATAACTATAAAGAAAAAAAAAGGCATTTTCTGATCGTGCAACTAAAAGTTGCTGATGGCTTGCGCCATCTATCGGAATAAATATCAACTATTCGCTAATTTTTTAATTATTCCAGAATTAGCCAAATACCGTTTCTTGATTAATCAAGAAAAGCTAACCACGGACGCGTTTCGGGCTGTTGGCCCTCATCAGCGTGGTGCAAGCTGTACCTCAACGACCAAAAAAGCTGGTCTTTGGGACATCTTGAAAACCATGAAACAGGTATTTAGGCTGGAAGGGCGTAAGAAAGCCAATCAATGTGAAAAATAGTAAAAAAGTGAATTTGTATTTGTATCAGGTGGATAAATTAAGAAAAAAAAAAGGCATTTCCTGATCGGGAAACTAAAAGTTGCTGATGGCTTGCGCCATCTATCGGAATAAATATCAACTAATCGTTGACTAATAATACTTATAAATGACTGCGGCGTATAATTATAAAGCTATACAACCAGTTTAACCGCATAAGTTTCTTTTTATTTATGAAAAATCATTTTTAATTTCAAAGAGAAATAATTTAATATTTCTAACTTTTGGATGACGTATGAAAAGGTTGAATATATGAAGAGTGATGGTCTATATTTTTCACCCTCCATACGTCATCCATTCATATATAGACCATCACTCTTCATATATTCAACCTTTTCATACGTCATCCAAAAGTTAGAAATATTAAATTATTTCTCTTTGAAATTAAAAATGATTTTTCATAAATAAAAAGAAACTTATGCGGTTAAACTGGTTGTATAGCTTTATAATCGTCGATTGTTAATTATTCCAGAATTGGCCAAAATAGATTACTTCAATTAATATCAACAACAAAAAACCTTTATTGAGGAAACTCGTCCCATACAGCATTCTACCAGATAGATAAACATAAGTAAACATAACAGTTATCTATAGAAAGTGGAGATTAAGATCGACCTTTCTCTTCAAGTGGTATCCAATTAATAACAGAGGATTTCATGAAATCCATTTCTTTCAAGAGAAACTGTTCCTATAACATGGATACTCCATGAAGAGGCTTCTCATTGGAGGTTTGTTGAATCAAATCATTTCTGATTTATTAAAGATAATTGACCATCAGATTGGTGTCAGGTTTGATCGTAGCAGAGAAAACATATTCTTCTTCTTTCTTATCTTAAAGCCATGATAATCATGGTGGGTAGTTAGCGACTGCTTTTACTGTAAGCGCACCACATATCTACACACGTGAAAAGCAGTTCGACTTTGCACTTACAATTGTGCCAGGGCCCCGTTTGGTTACTTGCACTCGCTGGTGGGGTTGGACTTTTTCAAGAATCGGGGGCCATTGGAACATTTTTTTTTTAAACAGAAAAAAGTGTCCAATGCGGGAATCGAACCCGGGTCGTAGTGGTCGAAAACCAAACGGTTTAACCAGCCTTCCACCGACCCCCTCAGAGAAAACATTATTGATGTGAATAAGAACATTTCGATTCCTCCTTTGATCACTTCAAAATACAAATAAGAAGTTACTATTGTATTTATCGCAAAAAAAAAAAAGGTTCATATACTACTATGATGCATTAGCGCGCCATCTGTTATCAAAATTCGAAACTATTATAGACGCGTATGATTCTTTTTTAAAAATTTATATTAATAATATTATAAATATAAAGAAGGCATCTCCTGACCACGAGCACATGTGCTTTTTATAATAATATTATATATTTATAAATATATGTAATTCTTCTGTCCTCAAATCTTATGTCCATAATTCATCTAAAATACCCATTCCAAGAGTCTAGCATCAGTATCACTATAGAAGGAAGTTCGAAAAATGCAATATAACAGGCCCTCTCATTCATTTTTCCATTGCAGTAAGGACAGTAGAAATTGTTTATTAAAAAAAAAAAAAGAATCATGTTGTTGTTTCTTATCCCCTTGTGTAAAGATTACACGAATTCCATGAGTTCATGCTCCTCGAGCTGTTTTATGATGAGCAGCGGCCTCTCCCAAAGGTCCTGTTTAGTGCATCTAATGCAAGCCAAAATGTGTTCTGGAGCTGCAGGTACCAAACTACATTTTGGGCAAGTGGGATAAATTTTGTTATTATTTTCTATCTTCAATGGCTTGAGATGGCCCGTTCTAAATCTTGTTAGTGTTGTTTGATGCTGTCTATTTCTGATCTTCAGAGCTCCTCCTGGGTTCACTCCACTGTACCAACTGTGCTTAGGTGGGATCCTCCAGTTCTTGTTTATTTTTGTTTTGGCTATTGTTTCTATTTCTTTAAAAGTAAGTTTATTTTTCTGTGGCAAGGGTTCTTTTGTGCCTTTTTTCGCTAGCACATCAGCAGCCTCATTGCCTTCAATGCCAACGTGTGAGGGTATCCATTGAAGGTGAATTTTTGAGGTTTTTGAGAGTTTTTGGAGATAACCAATTATGTTCCTGCTTACTTTGTCTCTGAGTTCCCCTGTGTGACTCAAGTGTTGTATGGCACTTCTACTATCAGTGAGAATCCAGATATCTTGATAATTAGTATTTCTGATGGATTTTAAGGCTTCATAGATGGCTATAAGTTCTGATCAGAAGACTGAGCAAAAATCTGGGTTTCTTCTGTTCATTTTCTCAATGCCATTTGTGGTTTTGATGAGACAGCCACTGCCAGTGTGTCCTAGCTCGTCTCTGCTACCATCGGTATAGATAGTTATTGCATTTTTAGGAATGTTATTAATTATTTCTAATGATAATTGTTTTAAGTATTCTGGATTTTGGTATTGTTTGTTGGTGGGCTCATTTAAAGTGGCATTAAAAATAACATCTTGTAGTGGTTTGCATGGAGAAATTTTTTCTGCTAAATAATTTTTTTCCACTTTATATTTTAAAAATTCATTTCTTTTGGCCAGGTGTAGAGGGCCTTCTTTTTTGAGTCTTAAATTGGATTCCCAATTAAGTATGTACTTGGAAGTTCTGTGTTTGTTTCCATAACTCTTGATTTTGTTTATATATTTTGGCAGATTGTAGCTTCTTCTATCCTTTAAGGGCATAATGTCGGCCTCGTAAAGTACAATATCATTAGGGCAGGTATTTCGAAGACCTGTAATAATTCTAGCTGCACTTAGTTGTATCCTTTCCAGTGATTTTAGATTTGTTTCAGATGCTGTACCATAGATTTGATATCCATATTCCAGGATAGGTCTAATTAGAGATGTGTAAGTTAATTTTAGTGTGGTTGCATCGGCTCCCCACTCTCTTCCTGAAATATATTTCAGGATTTTTAGTCGGTCTCTTCCTTTTCTAATAACTTCTTCAATATGTTTACTGGAGTTAATTTCTGGATCCAGGGTGTAGCCAAGATATTTAGGATGTTTATTATATTGCAATTGTTGTTCTTTCAGAATAATTTTTGGTCTTATTTTGTATAGTTTCTTATCGGTAGTAAAAAGACAGGTTTCAGATTTTTGGGGGTTAAATTCTAATTTATGTTTATTAGCAAATTATTCTAGGTGGAAAAGAATCTTGTTCAAATCCCTTTCAGCTTTTTTCCAGTTAGTATTGCTGCTCCATAGAATAATGTCATCAGCGAAAAGTCCAATATTGGTTTTATGTGAAATTTTTTCTTCTATGCCTGCAATAAATAGGGTGAAGAGAGTTGGGCTAAGGACTGATCCTTGTGGTAATCCTTGGTACAATTTGAAGGTTTTAGATAGAGTTCCATTATATTTGACCCTGATGTATCTATTTTTAAGGAAATCATTTATCCAAGTGATAGCTTTTCCATCAATTTTGAAATGCCTGTATAATTTTGTAATTAACTTGTTTTTCCATACTTTATCAAAAGCTTGTGTAAGGTCTAAAAAAGCGGCTATGGTGTGGCTAGTTGGTTTTCTGTTTTGTGCATCTTTTACCTTTTGTGTGAAAAATAAGAGTTGGTCTATTGTCCCATGTCCTTTCCTAAATCCATATTGTTCTTTTGGTAAGAGATTTCTTGTGTCGAGGTGGTAGGTGAGTCGTCTGAGTATAATTTTTTCCATTAATTTGCAGCAAATACTTGTGAGGGAGATAGGTCGGTAGTTTTTTGGGTCATCAGCAGATTTGTTAAGTTTTTTAATAGGAATTATTGTTGCAGTTTTCCAGTCTTGAGGCAATTTTCCAGTTTTCCAGGAGTTATTGAAAATATCAAGAAGTTTTTCTTTGCCATTTTTGCCCAAGTTTGATATCATTTGGCCATGGATTCCATCTGGCCCAGGAGTCTTGTTTAGGTCAGTGTTTTCTAATGCATAATCTAGCTCTTTCATATTGATTTTTTCATGGAAAATATTATGAGTGCTAGTGACGTTTTTACAGCCATGGATAATATTTCGGGCCTTTTTTTCAACTTTCTTATCTTTTAAAAATTTATATTAATAATATTATAAATATAAAGAAGGCATCTCCTGACCACGAGCACATGTGCTTTTTATAATAATATTATATATTTATAAATATATGTAATTCTTCTGTCCTCAAATCTTATGTCCATAATTCATCTAAAATACCCATTCCAAGAGTCTAGCATCAGTATCACTATTTCGAATTTTGATATACTACTAAATACATGGGAGATGCACAGCTTGTACTGTAAGTGTACATAGGTTTACGCGTAGAGTAACTCGACGCTGCACTTATAATGTGACAAAGTTCAGTTTAGTTGCTTAGACACGCTGTTGGAATTAGACATATGTTAGAATGGACAAGACAAAGGATCAATTTAGTCACAACTAATAGAATAGCCAATAATATAATAAATTAAGGAACAATGTAGCCATAGCCATCCAATACGAAGTCTAGTAAGCTGGCTAGAAGGGGTCAAGAAAGCTACCAGAAGGCCACTAGATGATCTGTTAGCGATGTTCACTAACAGATATCACATTAGAAGATATTATAACAAAGTATTTATTAATTTTATTATTTTTATCAACAGAGTGGTCATTTTTATGCTTATATTTTGCTACTCTGTAAATTTCCCTCATGGCTTATCTTTTGTTTACTATTCATAGTTTGTCCTTGCCTGAAATAAATTGTTGCCTTCCTCCTGAAGTTTTTGTCTTCCCTAATTTTCCACGTGGCAGAATATTTGTCCATGTAGTTACCAATAGTCGAACTCGACCTGATGGAAGCCAACAACAAGGAAGTCTAAAACAAACACTGAGCAAGAAATTTAATCATTTTAAAATGCCAAACTTTTAAGCACATCTAGTTCTTATACAGAGGTTCCTTTTTAACTAATAAAAAAGCTAAAAGCTTTTAGCTTAGGTTTTAAACTTACGGTCAATGTGTTTGTGACCGTTGGATTCGAGAAACTAAGGTAAAAATAATTTAATTTCAACTCTTTTCTTTATTAATAACAAAATATTTTGGAGAAGTCTTTCCACAGATCAATATGCTATTATTGCAAACATGGATATAGTGCACGAAGAAAACGAATCAAGATAAAAAAAAAGGAGATTTTAAAAATTGTTTTAGAAATGTTTATTTATTCCTTTTTTTACTGTTATGGCTGTGCATTCGGCTGTAGAAAGGCTTTCTCGAAAGCTTCTTATTTTAGTAAAGAAATAGTTGCGAGATAGGCAACGAATAGGAATACTAAGGTGATCCAACCAAGATGCTAACTAAAATTGTTAGTTTTATATTCACAGTGTAGCAAGAAATGTACTCACCTTCTTGGTATACTCGTAGCCATCAGGGTTGGATACAGGGATGATGACAAATTCGTACTTCTCCAGTAGAGCTTTGATGGAGGGGTCAGAGTGGTAGCCGTTGGTGAGCTGAACACGGTAGCTGTTGTTACATCGACATCGTGCAAGTGTACCATGATGATCAGGCAAGTCTTTCTTATCGTAAAGATAGAGGCTGCCTGGCCGGCATTCATAAAATATATGAAAAATAGACACTTCGGCCAGTTAGAGTTTTTTTATTTTCTCAACGTTTTGACAAAAATCTTGTGTCTCCTGACGAAGACAAGTCTTTCTTACTTTATTAAACGTTCTTTAAAGCTTTCGGACACTGTAAAACTTTCTACAGAAGCATATAACGAAATAAATCTCAATTTAAATTAATATTTAAAGAAAAAAAAATTGAGATTCAATTCGTTGTATGCTTTTGTCGAAGGGTTCACACTACCCGAAAGATTGAGAGAACGTTTAATAAAGTAAGAAACTTATCCTTGGAGTCTGAGTTTTATTGTAATGTAAATTTCAGAGGATTCTTCTGATTTTAAGAATATATTTTGGCTACACCCTGACGTCCTCCTGCTATGTAGTTCTCAATGGATGGATATCTAGAGAGTTTCGGTTCAAAATCACTTTATTAGGTACCGCTCAACAAGAGCAACCTAGCTCATGATAATTGAAACAGTGAATAATATGTGAAGGTTATTCACATATTAAACAAAATTTTAACGCGGGATTCAATCCCGGTTCATGGTTGTCGGGAATGGAGGATGTTACCCACTCGTCCACAGACTTTTTTTAGAGAGTTTCTTAAAATCTCCATATATACAAACATAATAGAAATGTGGACGATGTGTTTGTTCCCCACATGTTTCCACAATATACGAACTATTTGGATGACATCCTTACAGGATACATAGATTATCGTAAAGATAGAGGCTGCCTTCCCGGCATTCATAATTCTTCAAATTAAAGATACTTCGGCCAGTAAATTTTTTTATTGTCTCGACGTTTCGACACAAATATTTGTTCGCTTCTGACGAGGACAAAAGATTTTTGTCGAAATGTCGAGACAATAAAAAAGATTTACTGGCCGAAGTGTCTTTAATTTGAAGGATACATAGAGTTAGGTCTGGAAGGAGTCGCTGTAAATTTTTCTCAAATCCATAATATGCAAATAAGACAAATAACGCACAGTAGTATATTTATAAATTCAAATGCCATCTATCGATAAAATTTATAATAATTATTTTTGGCAATGTTTTTTCCCATATATCATTAAATGATATATTATTATAAAAATAAAACTCTCACAGGGTTCACTACAAATTTTACTGGACTTCAAAGTCGATGACTAACTGTACTCTGACCACCACCCTTTGGTTTTAACGATAAAAGGCCAAAACTTCAATGAGAAAAAAACCAAACGGGAAGATTATAATATTACGAGATATAGATGGTCAGCCGATGGACTCGCAATGTTTAAAATGAAACTGGAAGAATTGCGGGAAAAAAACATACCAGCCTCCGATGACCTTGTATACACTTTCAATCAGCGAATTTTGGAAGCAATGTCATCTGCAAAAATAACCTACTCAATTAAGGGCGGCCCCAGGAAATCTAAGCCGTGGTTCGATAAGGACTGCTATGATATGAAAAAACTGGCAAAAGAAAGTCTGAAGAAATATCGTAAAACAAATAGATTGGAAGACAGAGAATGTTATGCTTCTTCCAGAAAGAAATATCTCGCTTTATTGGATCTAAAGAGGAAAGGCTTTGATAATGAAAAACAGGAAATACTCAGAAATGCTAAAGACTCAAAGACCTTCTGGAAAACTATTGCGCTCTACAAAAGCACATCTATAATCCAAGGAGAAATATCTATACAGGACTGGCTGAACTTTTACCGCGAACTAATGACTACAGAGAAAAATTTGAGAATTTGTAATTTACATAATGTGATTTCTCAGAACGATCCTATATTGGACTCAGAGATAACCAATGCAGACATATACAAGGAGATAGCTGGTTTGAGGAGTAACAAGGCATGCGGGCCCGATGGCATCCCCAATGAAGTATTAAAAACACTCCCTGATTCGTACATACTGCTGTTGAAACAACTCTACAATAGTGTTATGACGACTGGAAAATACCCAATCTTTAAAAATGGTTATAAGAACAGCCCCTCCAACTACCGAGGTATTGCACTGATTAGCAATGTATCAAAGCTTTTCACATCAATCCTAAGATCACGACTGGAGGAATGGGTCGAAGGAAGAAGGGTTATACCCGAAAACCAAGCGGGATTTAGAAAAGGAAGATCATGTATTGACCACATATTTACACTAACTACTTTAATCCAACTATCATTAAGAAAAAAGAGGGGAAAACTATATGTCTTTTTTGTCGATCTAAGGAAGGCATTTGATACTGTACCTCACTCAATACTTTGGAAAAAACTTTACAACCTAGGCATAAGTTACCAATTCATAAGTACGATCAGAAGTTACTACGAACAAGCAACTATAGCTATCAGATGGAAGGGATCATTTACGGAAAGTATTAAGATAAACTCGGGAGTCCTTCAGGGAGAACCACTTTCCCTACTGCTATTTATATTATTTATCACGAACTTAATCGAAATTTATAATAACTCAGACCTGCCGAGTGTAAATTTGCCAGAATTTGGAGATATCCATTTATTGCTGTACGCCGACGACATAGCAATTATAGGTGAGTCCAGGATGAACCTCCAAAAGAAGATCAAAATACTGAAAGAATATCTCGATGAGAACTTAATGACACTAAATGAGTCCAAGTCAAAGATTATGGTGTTCCGTAATGGAGGTAAACCCTCAAATAAGGATAGATGGTTCTGGAATGATAAACCCATAACAATAACTTCAAGATATACATACTTGGGATTCCCTCTGACACCAACAATAACAACTACTCACCCGGCAAATTACTTTAAAGGAAAAGCACTTACAGCAATTAACGCCACACACCCAATATTAATAAAATCAAAAGCAAAGTCAATAAATTTATCAACCAAACTCTTTGATACAATAGTGAGAGCTGTCCTGATGTATGCCGCTCCATTGTGGGCAACAGAGCATAAAGACTTATTGGATAGTATACAAGACATATTTATCCGTAGGTTCCTGAATCTGCCCAGATACACTCTAGGCTACCTAATCAGATTAGAAACCGGTCGTATCTCATTGAGTGTAACAGCCTTAAAATTAACCCTGAAGTATTGGCTGCGGGTGTTGAATATGAGCAGTGACAGATTGCCACGTATATGTTTTAATAGAACACGGGAACTGTCTAATGCTTCGGGCACACCCATCGGTTTCATTAAAAAGCTCACCAATCTGCTTAACAATAATGGATCCCCTGCACTTGTTTCCTGTGATGACCCTGAAACGCTGAGGAGCGCGATTACAGGGCTCTTAAAAACAGCGGCAGACCAATCTATACAAAACGACCTTACAAGAATGGATAAATCTAAGCTATACTCTCACTACAAAGACATTCACATATCTTTCATGACGGAGGGATACCTTTTAGGAGATTTTCCTTTCCCGGTTGTAAGACTACTCGCACAAGTTAGAATACTATCAAGTTTTTTTAGAGGAAACCACACCAAGATGCTCTGCGGTGAGGACCCGACTTGTACCTTCTGTAATTCAAAACTAAAAAATGAAATCACTCACTATATTTTTGATTGCCCTGCTCTGAAAGAAGAAAGAAGAACCCTTATGCTCAAAACTGGGCAACTCTGTGCTTCACTTCCATCAATAATTGACAATATGACCCAGAATAAGTATATTGCTACGGCGTTTTATGGTTTCCACAAGTCCATATCTCAGAAGAAGGCCAAGTGATACTCACTCCTCACTTTCTTACTGCTACTCTTTTTGTGTTGATTTCTTGCTTCCCTCTGTCTTATTTTTTTTCTTTTCTTTTTTTTCTTCTTCTTCTTCTTACTCTGTATATATCGTTATTTCCTTTGTCTCCCTGCTTTGTTCTTATGCATACCTCTGGTGAATCCTGTATAGGGTCAGTGACCCTAAATAAAGGCTTTTTTGTTGTTGTTGTTGTTATTATAAACATAAAAGATAATATGTGGTGATATATGTGGAAAGAAATACATTACCAAAAATAATTATTGTATCGATGAAAATTATTTTTGTAATTATTATTATTTTTAGCAGTTGGACATTAATTAGCAAAGGTTTTTGAAAATTTTATTTCAATTCAAAGCGCTATATCCCCCTAGGGACACTTGCACTGTCATACATATATGCCTTTACATTTGTCTATACATATATATACAATAATTTTAGGCCGTGAATAGAATAGTCATATGATGTTAACAATGAGAAAGAAAGGGAAAAAAACGAGAAAAAGAACTGTGTACAAGGGAAGAAGTGTCTGTCAATAGGCAAAATGAGCATAATATAAATTATCAGTTTCTTAAAAGATATTTGTTTCTATAGAATTTAAAATATATCTACAAAAGGTATTGAATTTAATATACATTTCTTTACTGGAAATAAAAATACTTGGATCTGTTACTATTAATTTTTTTTTCGATTCTGTAGTCTTGAAAAACAGGACAATCTAGTAAAAGATTCAAACACTAGTCGTTAGGCAAACAATCACTCGGGTAGAACCCGGACGAATTCATTCGGCAACTGCACGTATCAAGCCTAATACCAATTCTGTAATTTTGCTAAAAGATTTCAATCAATTTTATTAGAGACGTAAGCTCGATGTCACTATATATTTGTAGTGAGACCCTCTATAGTATTACTATAAGCTTCTAAATTATAAAAAATTGCTCACTAAATTTTTACAAGGCGTGTAAATTTGATAAATAATTCTTAGTAATATTATTCTTTCCAGCCTCATTATAGAGAGGTTGATGCATTAGCGCGCCATCTGTTATGAAAATTAGAAACTATTTTAGACGCGTAAGATTATTTTTGAAATTAAACAATTTCTACTGCCCTTACTGCAATGGAAAAATTAAAGGGAGGGCCTGGCTCTTCAGTGGTGAACCCTCCCAGCGGTTTCGCCACTTAATCTACCATTTGAAACCGCTGGGAGGGTTCACCACTGATGAGCCAGGCCCTCCCTTTAATTTTTCCATTGTAGTAAGGGCAGTAAAATTGTTTATTTTCTTACGCGTCTAAAATAGTTTCTAATTTTCATAGAGAGGTTGAATTTCTGGAAAAATCCTCTTTTTCTTCCACATGGACTTTAATAAACTTGTCGGTGTATTTGGGGATCTCCGGCGACACACCAAACCTTGGGATACACTGGTGATTATCATGCTATAACCAGGTAGACAACTGCAGTGCTAGATTTGTGTAGATACCCACCGAGTAGATAATGTAGACGCCTGAAGCATGGGACGTCCATTCCCTGGCGTGGACTCCAAACTCCAGCAAGATGACTGGCTTGTCTGATCCCCCGGATTTGGAGGTGAGCTGAGAGACACCCAACGTTTATATAAAACTAGTAGAACAACTTGATCTAAATTCATTTGGAAGGTTTTCTTCTTCAGCGCTTGATGTATAATTTATAGTTATATTTTAAACTCCATATATCACTTTGAACGCTACAAGAGACTATATAGATTAGCAAAAAAATATTTAACTTAAAAAGTTGGCAATATGGAATGCTACTCGATAAAGAGTAATAAACATTTTAGACTGGCGATGAAATCGCAGTAAATTTACATGAAATCAGGAACAACGGAATCTACAAACATATAAAAAGACACATTCAAAACTCAACAGGTAGATCCGTACCTTGAGTCCTCGGATATCTCTCTTTTCATAGGTTGTCCCGATGGAGATGGGAGATGCCAGATATTTGTAGGTGGTGAGAACACGGTCCAGGTAGTTGTAGATCTGTCACATACGCCAACACCACTTGTAGCAATGTATAGAACATCGCAAATTTTATTAATAATAAAAAGTAAACTCATCCTTGAGAACCTGATGTTTTAAACTTAATATCCTTTTATTTTTCATTACAAAACATCTTAAAATAAAGCTGTTGTTTAAATTAGTGTTTTACTAATTAAAAAGAATTGAGAGAATCAAATTTGAAATTATTCTTCCTCAAGAGTTATACAAATATTTATAAAATGAAAGAATTTTAAAAGCACGAATGTTTCTTTTATACATAACACAAACTTCTGTATAAAAGAAACATTCGTGCTTTTAAATTCTTTTATTTTATATGTAGATGGCGCGTTATTGCTTTGTGTTAACAAATATTTATCAAAATTGCAATCAGTATATAAGCTACTGATATAAACGGCCAGGGTATGAACAAACGTCCAGAGTTGAGAATTGGACAGCTGCTGAGACGGATGTGTTCCTTTGATAAACCTGATATGATAAACTAATATCAAATCAGCTCTTAGAACTGTAAATAGATAATCTCCCTCTGACTAATATATATCCATGTTGACTGAATATAATTATAATAAATATTTCAGTAGAATATTCAAAACTCTTCCGCTACATTCAAATACTGAAAGAAAATGTGCTTATAAATATTTTATATTTTTACCCTAATGTGTTAAAAAAACGAGTGAAGTTATAAATATAAAAGCGTAGGTTGGATGCAGAAAGGTTTTAACAGATAGACATATTGATGTATATAGTTGTTTAATTATTTTACATAATATTTCATTTATAAATTAATCTCATAATTTAGTCTGTGAAAATAAAAATATTGGGCTGGTGACCAAACAAACTGTAAATAGATGACTTAATGATATATAGTTAAGATATATAATTAATTGTGATGTTTATGTAATTTTGATCTTCATTAAATAAAATATATAAATTTTAAATGTATTTTAAACTTTAATAACAAGTACAAAACACATAACTTGAATCATGAAAATTTCTCTTATAGAACTGTAAAAAGATTATAAAAACGAAGAGAAAATTATTTATTTTTACTATACATGGGCTACGAGCTTTCGGGCAGCCTCGCCCTTCTACAGGTAAAAGATACATGGTGGCAAAAGGCTTTATATAAGATTACATTTTTAAAATATATTTACATATAAGAAGAATATAGGACGGTTAAAATATAACATAAGATAAGAAATATTTTGCAAATCTAAAACTATGATTAGATTTGCAAAATATTTCTTATCTTATGTTATATTTTAACCGTCCTATATTCTTCTTATATGTAAATATATTTTAAAAATGTAATCTTATATAAAGCCTTTTGCCACCATGTATCTTTACCTGTAGAAGGGCGAGGCTGCCCGAAAGCTCGTAGCCCATGTATAGTAAAAATAAATAATTTTCTCTTCGTTTTTATAATCTTTTTAAAGTACAAAACACATACCTAGCAATAAAGGCATATAAAAAGCGCATTCTAGGAGTTATATAATTTATGTTCGAATATATATTCAACAGATGTGGCGCTGAGTGACTTGTTGTTGACATTAATATGTTGTAATACCTTGAAAAAGGTTGGCGTTCAGCCAACTGATTGGTTTTGGTAAAAAAAATCTTTTTTTGATCCAATATTCCTTTTCAATTAAATATATATGTATATATATATATAATTTTTCGACAATATAATATAGGAAGCTTCAGACCATGCACTTGGGTTATTGCCTTAGTCAGTGAGGGGTGATTTTGAAGTTAAGAAATCGTACTAGAAAAATGATAAAACTTCCGAAAATATTTACATAAAGAGAGAGAATGTTGACGAAAAAGGATAAAATAGAAAACACGTAGTTTCTATTCCGAATTGTAGTGTATTTGCATATCGAATTATGGATATGCAAATATCCTGTTTTGCATACTAGTTGTTGTATAATTGTGTATATAAATAGAGATAGTTTTAAGCTACGGCAGTCAGTCGCTTTAGGTAATAAAGAAGATTACGGAAGTCCGTCTTTGCCTTATCCTCGACACCTCACCCTTGGCTACCTCTCACCTATAAGGACAGAACAAAACTGGCGACGAGAAAATCTACAGGAAGCCACGGTACTTACTACGAGGTGTGCAACTACTGGTACGTGTCTACGGGAGCGACCACGAGGTTTTAAGAAAGCGGACTTACGACTAACTCAAAGCATCTAACTGAGGAAAGATGGCGACTTATCAAGCTGTTCCGTTCAGAGTTTTCGATGCGAAGGAAGAAAACTTCGAAATCTTCGTACAGCGATTTGAGGCGGCTTGCGAAGCAAATGAAACAAGTGACCAGAAAAAGGTCGTAATCTTGTTAAGTTTATTGAACTCTGAACTTCTTAAACTGGGAAATGATTTATTTTACCCTGAGAAGATAAAAGAACAGTCTTATGAAGTAATAATAAAAAAAATAAGGCAACATCTTGAGCCTAAGCCAAAAGTAATCCCTCAGCGATGCAAATTCTTAAAAAGGGTGCAAAAAGAAACTGAAACGGTTTCTGAGTATCTAAGAGAATTAAAGCACCTAGCCACAAATTGTGAATTTGGCAGCATGCTGGAGATGATGTTGCGTGATAGATTCGTGGCAGGCTTGTCATCCGAGGCCCTCCAGAAGAGACTCTTGCAAGAAGAGGATGATGTAAAGCTGGATCGAGTGTTGGCCATTGCAGTCTCGTATGAGCTAGCCGAAAAGGATGCTAGTGAGCTGCATGGAAATTGCATAGGCAAAGTGACCTCGCATTCGGAAAGAAGAATAAGGGAGAGGCATACCCCTGTGCAGAAATATAGTCCTACGGCAGGAGTAAAAAGGTGTTACCGGTGCGGTGAAAGAAATTCCCACCTAGCGCCAGCATGCCCACACAAGTCAAAGGCTTGTTATAAGTGCAAAAAGATTGGGCATCTAAGTAAAGTATGCAAAGCGGCAAATTATGCACAGAAAAATAGCTATGTGCATGAACAGATACTGTCCCTCAAGGGTGAAACGGAGGCTAAAGTTACGCTCACTTTAGACGGAAAGGTATTAAAGTGTGTAGTGGATACTGGAAGTCCGGTAACTTTGATGCCGAAGACCATCTTCAAGAAATTCTGGAAAGTGAAATTATTTCCTACCTCGAAGAATCTAAAAACCTTGTGCAATGGTCCTATCAAGTTAGTAGGAGAAAGGGACGTTTTTGTTGAAGAAGCCGGAAGGAAACTTAGATTGATAGTGGTTGATGAAGGTTTCCCAGAGGTGTTGCTAGGAAGGGAATGGCTAAAATTTTTGGATATAAATTACAGTGGATTATTAAATGTAAATGTAAATAAAATTTCGGAAATTTGCATGGACTCGTTGATTGAAAATTATGCAAATCTGTTCAACAATGATCTAGGTTGCTTAAAGGATGTGAAATTAAATATTTGCATTAAGAGGGATGCAGCACCAGTGTTTTGTAAGGCTCGAAGTCTGCCTTTTGCTATGAAAAAAAAGGTAGAGGATGAATTGGAGGATATAGTAGATAAAGGAATTTTAGAGCCTCTTGATTACGCCGACTGGGCAGCACCCATAGTGCCAGTTTTGAAGAAGGATGGCAGAATTAGAATCTGTGGGGATTTTAGGAGTACGGCAAATAGGGCAATTATATTGGATAAATACCCATTGCCTACGATAGATGAGATATTTTCTAAATTATCGGGTAGTACAGTTTTCTCAACTCTGGATCTTTCAATGGCCTATCTGCAGGTAGAGCTAGCAGAAGCCAATGGAGTAGTAAATATAAATACTACGAAGGGATTGTTTGCATATAAAAGACTCCCTTATGGTGTGGCAGTAGCACCGAACAAATTCCAGAGGTTGATGGACAACATTTTTGCTGACATACCAGGAGTGGCATGTTATATAGACGACATTTTGGTGTCAGGTAGAGATGCAAATGAGCATAAAGCCAAGTTGGAGCTGGTATTTAAAAGGTTAGAGGACAAGGGCTTGAAGTTGAATAAAAATAAATGCAGGTTCGCGGTTGATTCGGTTGAATACTTGGGTTTCCGAATTGATAAGAACGGCCTGCATCCATTGATCAACAAGATTCAAGCAGTCTCTAATGCTCCAGAACCCAAGAACATTGGTCAGTTGCGATCATTTATCGGAATGTTGATGTACTACGCCAGATTTATAAAGAATATCTCTCATATATTGACTCCTTTCTACAAGTTATTGAAGAAAAATACTCGTTGGAAATGGACAAGAGAACATCGGATATTGTTCAGGAAATGCAAATCATTATTGACTAATGAGTCAGTATTGACACACTATGATCCAACGAAGGAACTAGTACTGGCATGCGATGCCTCAAGCTATGGACTGGGTGTGGTGCTTAGTCACAGAGACAAAAATAAGCAGGAGAGTCCAATAGCGTTTGCGTCGCGAACACTTACAGATGCTGAAAAAAATTATTCCCAGCTTGAAAAAGAAGCTTTAAGTATTGTTTATGGCTGTGAAAAATTTAGGCAATACCTCCTAGGACGCTCGTTTGTGTTGGTGACGGATAACAGGCCGCTTATGCACTTGTTCTCACCTCACAAACCGATTCCAGTATGTGCGGCGTCTAGGATAAAGCGTTGGTCGTTAAAGCTGGGTGCTTTCCATTACTCAGTTGAATTTCGGAAGACTGACGACCACGGGAATGCGGATGCCTTATCAAGGTTGCCGTTAAAAGCAGTTGAGAGAGAGTCTATTGATGAAGATCAAGTCTTGCTTCTGAGGAAAATGAATGAAGTGCCTTTTTCATTCCGGGATGTAGCTTTTGAAACTAGAAGAGACAAGATCCTCTCAATTGTTTTGAGAAATGTCCAGGAAGACAATTGGCAAGTGCCAAAGATCTCGAAAGAAAATCCGTTGTTCCCTTTCTACAAGATTAGAAATGAACTAAGTGCGGATTTTGGCTGTTTACAGTGGAGGGAACGGATAGTAATTCCTCCCAAGTTGAGATCGCAGATTCTGAGAGATCTCCATGAGATGCATTTTGGGATAGTAAGAATGAAAATGATAGCACGGAGATATTTCTGGTGGCCGGGAATAGATGGGAACATCGAAGATATGGCCCGGGAGTGTACCATCTGTCAGGAATCTGCGAATATGCCTCCCTCAACGATTTCAGAATGGACTTGGCCCGAGAAACCCTGGCATCGCCTTCATATGGATTTGGCCGGCCCTTTTATGGGAAGAATGGTTTTGGTCATAGTGGACGCCTATACAAAATGGTTGGAGATTTTCATCCTGAAAGAAATAACCAGCAGAACCATTATTTACCATCTTAGGCAGGTGTTTGCAAGGTTCGGACTGCCGGAATTATTGGTGACGGATAATGGACGACAGTTTGTCTCCAAGGAATTTGAGGATTTCACCAAGATGAACGGAATCCGGCATACGAAAACAAGCCCATACAATCCAAGCACAAATGGATTAGCAGAGCGTTATGTGCGAGAGTTCAAGACCTCATTAAGGAAGAACAGTGGAAAGGATAGCCTCGAGACAAACTTGGAAAGATTTTTATTAGCTCAGAGAGCATTTCCACAGACAGTGATGAAAGAATCGCCGGCGGAACTTTTGATGAAGAGGCGTTTGAAAACAAGGTTTTCAAATCTAATGCCTAAAATGGAGTTTAAAGGAGAGGCGTTTCATGATGCCTTAAAGAAACAAGAGGATTTCAGCATAGGTTCAGATGTTTATTTCCGGAATTATGCTGCTGGACCAAAGTGGAAGCAGGGCACAATACTAAAACTACTAAGTTGCCGCCACTACCTAATAGGGTATGAGGACCAATCTTTCAAGAGACACATAAACCAGTTGCGCCCTGTAAAGGATAAACCAGAGGCTGCAGTACGGAAAGATCCGAGGCTAGTACTTCCAAGTACATCTACAGAAACCCTGGAAAACCATCCTGAGATGAAGCCCTCTCAAGTTGGCCTGGAGATCCCTGAGAGGAAACTGCCAGAAATGGAATCGGCAGAGAAGCCGAAATCGACAGAGCCGGACTTGGCACCAGCTGAAGTCAACCAGAGTCCTGTTGCTGTGTCTGGAGAAAAAGTCCCGAGCCGGAGCCCCAGACCCCAGCGATCCAGGAGACCACCTGACCGACTCCACTATTATTAGGAGGGGAGGGTGTAGTGTATTTGCATATCGAATTATGGATATGCAAATATCCTGTTTTGCATACTAGTTGTTGTATAATTGTGTATATAAATAGAGATAGTTTTAAGCTACGGCAGTCAGTCGCTTTAGGTAATAAAGAAGATTACGGAAGTCCGTCTTTGCCTTATCCTCGACACCTCACCCTTGGCTACCTCTCACCTATAAGGACAGAACACGAATAAATAATTATCTTTTATTTATTAAGGTTGAGAGAGAGAAAGATGTGTAAAATTAAAATATATTTATTTCAAAAATGTCCTATATATTGTTACCTCGGGATAAGTAAGAAGACACGTCCTGGTTTGGGAAATTATTTCAGGATGTGTAGGAAAGCACGGCCTTGTTGTTATCTCGGGATAAACAGGAAGATGCGGTTTCTCACTCTGGTACTGGTTGTTATTTCGGGATAGGTAAGAAGGCACGGCCACAAATACCGGTTGTTACCTCGGGATAAGCATGAAACTGTGCTATATAATCTAAGATAACCGGTGTATCCATGGTCCAACTACGGTACAAGAGAAAGAACAGTACCTCTTCCAGCGACTGGATCCTTGTCACATCGATATCCTTGTGCTGTTGGAAGAGAGGGGGTGAGGCGAGGTAGGCCGCTTCTTCGTCAAAATGCCTGCAGCACAAAATGTGACATGACGTATTTATACATTTATCTGGGGTCAGTGGAAGGATGGTCTAAACCGTTGGTTTTCGACCGCTACGACCCGGGTTCGATTCCCGTATTGGGCACTTTTTTTTCTGATAAAAAAATGCTCCAATGGCCCCCGATTCTTGCAAAAGTCCAACCCCACCAGCGAGTGCAAGTTACCAAACGGGGCTCTGGCACATTTGTAAGTGCAAAGTCGAACTGCTTTTCACATGTGTAGACATGTGGTGCACTTACAGTAAAAGCAGTCGCCAACTTCTACCCACCATGGTTATCATGGCCTGTACCACGTGTACTAGGGATAAGCAAAAAAAAAAAAAACAAGCACATTTGTCTGTGCTGAGGTTGATTTAGCTAGAGTCTAGAGAGGGCCAAGAGATACATATTATATATAGATACATATAGATATATTCTTGTTCATGTTTAGATATCGTCTTATTTTTACATCTGTAGACTTGAAGTGCACTTACAGTAAAAGCAGTCGCTTACTATCCTACCATAATTATCACGGACTGGACCACGTGTACTAGGATAATTAAAAATATATCGTCTACAACTGAGGGTATCTACATACCTTAGGTATAAGAGAGAACACAGAATACACAATCAAGGAATACGTAGTATATATATTTTTTCTTCAGTTAGCTTCTTCTATTCAGTTCCTTAATCTCCAGTTTCTTTTTTCCTTTAAATATTGCTAACTACAAGGTCAGAGAGCTATCATGACAACTGTGATAATAGGAAATGATAGTAAATTCTTTTAAGATTGTTGTCAAAAATTTTACTATTATTTAATATTATAGAAATTAAGTTGTCGTTTCTCCCAGCTTTCTACCTCATACGTTATGAAGGCCAATATGTGTGCGGTGAGGAAAATAGAAAGCAACAACGTTTAGTTGGTATTTATTCTGCTAGATTATAGCAGGTATCAAGACATTCCATGGGGCATAACTTGTTTACAACAACAAAATCTCTGTTTAAAACACAAGAACTCGACCTATAGCGATTAATTTCTTCAATTGGATAAAACTGGGTCACGAGTTTAAACCCAAAAGGTTTTTCTCCACGAGTTTAATATGATATTAAGATCACGAAGAAAAACCTTTTTGTCTTGATAGTTTACCTATTTAGTTCTCGTTTTTTTAAATATCAACAGCACGATTTATTTTTTTTTTCGTGAAAAAGCTCGATCCGTGACTTACCTCTGGAGATCAGGGATGGTGATATTGAAATGAAGGTTCTCTCCTGTCAGGTTCCGGAAGATGAAATCTCTCTGGTGAGGGGCCACTCGGAGCAGTACAGGCTCTTCCAGCATTCTGGGCTCGTTCCAGAGATCGACCTGACACACGCACCTGCTTTGTCTAACTTTCCTAATTCTGTACATATATAGGATAGGCAATGCTAATCATGTTATGTATAGGGATGTATTGTAGGTAGCATCACATGCATTCATCGACAAAACTTAAGGAAGCTCAAAGTCTTTGAAGTCGCTCTTCGACTGTTTTTTGAAGGAGACAGAGGCAATTTTGTTCATACTTGGGTTCTCGTGAGTCTTTAATAAAAGTCACTTGTGTGTACATTAAATATCTTTAAGAGTTATTGTCTGAATCCCGATATACATGATAAAAGTACAACTTCCTTAAGTTTGGTCCAGGAGTATATATTCATATGGGCAAAAATAAAAGAACCGCTTTCTTTATAAATGTAAGCAATGCATTTATTTGATCATAGACGGGCAAATGTATGCATTGCTGCAAATCGCGAAGATAGACCACACAAACAACATCAGATTGTTAAATTCGGACAAACCATGGGGTTTCTGGCTATCAGTACAGGACCTGTTATCATTTACTAACATTATACGGGAAGAGGTATCGAATCAATTGGCTCTACTAATGGGGAAGTTTAGGGAAATGCTATTTTTGATAGGACTATATATTTTTTTCGTAAAATAAGAATAGCTCAGAACGTATTAAGAGAAATTAGGTTTTGTACTTATAAGATACTTGGATTATGTTTGATTACTTACATTCACTGGTTGGATTAGATGTAGGTAAGAATTGGATAGAGTCTATATAGCGATTTTATTAAAACTAAAGCCACAGTTCAAATTTCTAGAACGAATTGATAATTTTATAAAGATAAATATAAACACACGCACACACGCAAAACCCACACACAAGCGCACGCACACGCCATACACACATAACACACACACGCATTCAAACACACAACGCACACGATACACGCACCACGTACACACAATGTACACCACACACACAATGCATATCACACACAACACACACGCATGCACGCGCACACGCACACACTATACACATATCACCCACACACACGCACACACACAACGCATACCACCCACACAATACACACAACGCACGTACACCAACACACCCACTACACCTACCACATACACACACGCACGCACAACAGAACAAAACCACACACAACCATCGCGGCTCTCAATTCACGATGTCTGCTAAACAGACCAGAAACTTCACACAATAAACATCACTATCTATGAAGTGAATGCTAATAACCTTTGTCTACTGCGCTCATTATAAAAATGTATATACTGATATAATTTCTTCAATCACATTTAGAATATTGTAGTTTATTTTCCACTTTATGAAGAATAGAGAACCTCCACACACAATAGAGAATCTCCCTTTAGAGACCATCCAGCAAACATGGAAGTTCTGGTCTCTCCTTGAGGTAGTCGTTTAATGGCTACAACAGGAGAAGTTGTTTTGATTTACACAAGCAGTCGCTCACGGAGGTAGTCGATCAACAGATTGGTCACTCACACATGGGAGGTTTCACAGAATCATTTCAATAAGCTATCCCAACATCGATTGTAAAAAGTAATAAAAAATAAAAAGATCCGATACCAGGAAATAGAGTGTTATTAATTTAATAAAGGAGCTTTAATTTCAAGATACATTTATTTAATGGATGTTGTTAGCAAATGTCATCAAGAATTTATTTATTTTCTTTAGTTTTGACCTAGTTCTCTCTCTAAATTCTTTTTGTTTAAAATTCTATTTCACCTTTATTTAATTATCAGTTTTAAAATAGATAAGGCACAATTCGGATTATAGATTATAACCACAGGGTAATAAGACCAAATCCGAATAAATCAACACACTATTTATTTGGATTTGGTCTTATTACCTTGAGTTTTAAAATATAAAAATGTTGCTCAATTCGTGTAGTTTCTATAAAATTGCGATATATTTTTGAATATTTTTCTAACTGTATATATATATATATATACAGTTAAACCTGTCTATAGCGCTTCCTTCTCTATAGTACCCGATTTTAAATACGTAGTACGATGCGATTTATATTAAAAGTAACCTGTCTATAGCACCCCCTCTCTATAGCAACCTATTTTGGTGAGTCCCTAGAGGGGGCGCTATAGACAGGTTTAACTGTATATTAAAATAAATCACTCATAAATAAAATATAAATAAAATGGCTATAAATTGTCATATAATGTCATAGAAATTGTCATCGATAAAACGGAAGAAATCGTTTGGCTACAAATAAAAATGCCGATGTTTATTTTCCAAGCAGAAGATGTCAACATGCCATCTTGAAGAATCAACAACAGTTGAAAGTTACGTACAAATTGGCTTACAGCAGATCTATTTGCATAATCCTCTTTCAATTTATTGGCAGAAGAAATAATTTGATCTCATAAGATCAAGTGGAATGTTTTTTTTTTTTGTAAACAGATGAAATTATTTGTGAGCAATGTTATACAACAGGGAAAATAAATAATTGAAAAAATAGGGAAATATTTAATTATTTTGAAAAAAAAAAGAGAAAAAAATATTTTGATAGAAAAATGTATTTTGGTGGAGATATTTATAAAATTAATTCACGCGCAAGAAAAATATTAAAAATGTACAAAAAAATGAACTTTGTTATAACAGTCTCTTTCATAAAATAAACTTGGTTATAACATTCTAAATCGAAAGTCCCAATTGTTTTAACTCAAATTCTAACAACATAAAATCGTTGTTAACAGTGTAATTGTTATACCAAATTTCGACTGTATATCGTTTAAGCAATATTAACGGATTTTGTTTTAAAAACAGTTATTTATTTTTTATCAACATAGAAGGAGCAATCTTTCGAAATATTTTGAGAAAAAGTTGTTTTTTCTTTCTTTATAGATCCAGGTACGCCCTTTTATATAAGTTCCTTAAGTATGCCCTTTAATATTCAAGTTTACGGTGCAATAAATTGATAAAGAGGGAGAAATCTCTCGAAATATTTTGAGAAAAAATGTTTTTTTTCTTCACAGATCCACCCATTTATATAAATTTAATTGATAGATCGCCTTTTGACTCAAATAAATACATGTAGTAATACTTATAGTAACGTCTTATAAAATTTGTTGATTTTTTCCTCTCCACCTCAGTGTAAAAAAATTTTGAAAAATACATTTAAGAATATAGTGGAATCAACAGATGTTGTGTACAGTACAATGCAGTATGATGCTCTTCAAATTAAATATACTTCGGCCAGTAAATATTTTTATTGTCTCGACGTTTCGACAAAAATATTTTGTCCTCGTCAGGAGCGAACAAAAATTAAAACATTTGGCAAAGCGTTAAAAATTATTCAGTACAATGAAGTATATAATACAGTACAATTGCAGTATGATGCAGTATATAATACAGTACAATTACAGTATCATGCAATATATAATACAGTACAATTTCAGTATGATGCAGTATATAATACAGTACAATTGCAGTATATAATACAGTACAATTGCAGTATGATGCAGTATATAATACAGTACAATTGCAGTATGATGCAGTATATGATACAGAACAATTGCAGTATGATGCAGTATAAAATACAGCACAATTGCAGTATGATGCAGTATATAATACAGTACAATTGCAGTATGATGCAGTATATAATACAGTACAATTTCAGTATGATGCAGTATATAATACAGTACAATTGCAGTATGATGCAGTATATAATACAGTACAATTTCAGTATGATGCAGTATATAATACAGTACAATTGCAGTATGATGCAGTATATAATACAGTACTCACCTGATGCCTCCATCTCAAGTCACCAAGCACTTTGAGGTGTTTCACTGTGGAAGGATTGACTTTCACCACCTGGTGTCTGTCAGCATACATCCATCAATTACTGTAAACACAGGATTGGATATAGTTCGAAACAAACTTTAATGAAACATAATAATCATGAAAAAGGCATCTCCTTATCGTGCAACTGAAATTTGCTGATGGCTTGCGCCATCTATCGGAATAAATATCAACTATTCTCGTTGATTTTAAATTATTCCAGAATTGGCCAAATACCTATTCTTGATTAATCAAGAAAAGCTAACCACGGACGCGTTTCGGGCGGTTATCTCATCAGCGTGGTGCAAGCTGTACCTCAACGACCAAAAAATTGGTCATTCAGGCATCCTGAATAAGTTACCACCCAATCTATGTACAAGAAATGAAAACATTTTAGCGAGATTTTTCTTTTATAAACATATTACTGTCCTAACTGCTTTTTAATTGTTTTGAATAGTTTTAAATGGCTCATTTTACATGTAGAATCGATGATTAAAAATCACTTGTAGAAATGGTAAGCAACAGTTAAGATTCTGCAAAAATGTTTAAATAACGATGAAATTATCTAATGAATACTAATCTATGCTAGAAACTACATTTCGCTTCTTAATTGAATATTCCCATTGAGTTTTATTCAACAATGCATTTTCTTGATCTTCTTTCTTACAATGATAAGGCACAATTTGGATTATAGATTATAAACATAAGGTAATAAGACCAAATCCAAATAAATAGTGTGGGACGTTTCGATAACAACGTTGTTATCATCTACATTCAGTACTTTTGTCTGAAGATGATAACAACGCTGTTACCGAAAAGTCACACAACTATTTATTTATTAGGATTTGGTCATAATACCTTGTGTTCTTTCTTACAAATTCGGGTCGATAAATTTGCTACAATACCAGTTTTTGACATTTTCAGATAAATCCTGAATACCAGGGTGTTGGGCTCATAGGTCTAAAGGACGAATAAGATTTCCTGACGTCCTCCCTGAGATGCTATATCGGTCCCGTAACTTCCAAAAATAGCCTGACCGCCCACCTGAGCATTTTCAGATAGCAGAGAGCGCCATCTAGTGAAATCAAAATAAACTAAACGTTGACCTAGATCATACCATAATATTTGGCCAACCCATTTATTGACAAATAATAAAAAAACAACCACTAATTCAAGAAAATGGGTTGACCAAATATTATGGAATAACTTACCATTGGTAATACGATATAACGCGGCTTATAATTGTAGAACGACATTGGAAAATTATCCCGCATGTGTTTCTTTTAAACGAAAAATCTAAATTTATTTTAAGGAGAAATAACGATTATTTCTAACCTTAAGGGATGAAGTATGAAAGGATGAATTGTGAAGAGTAATGATGAACGGAAAATAAAAGTGTCCAGGGATGGGAATCGAACCCACAGTGTTCCGCTTACAGGGCAGATGCCATGTCCACTAGGCTACCCTGGACATATTTTTCCGTTCGTTTTACCATTGGTAAATTAACGTTTAGTTGATTTTCAGTTCATTAGATGGCGCTTTGCTATCTAAAAATGTTCATGTGAGCGGTCAGGCTATTGCTTTTTTATTTTTTAATATCAACACCTGACTTTTTCTATATATTTTTTGTTATTTTTCAGACAAAAAGCCAACTTGTATACCATCGTTTCGGGTTTTAGCCTTCATCTGTACAGCGGCGGTTTCGAGTTCATAACACTGAGATAGGTTATTTAATCAGTCAAATTTATTATATATTTGAAAATAGAGCAATACATAAATATATTACGATGTACTAGAGCGCCATCTGTTATCAAATTATAAAACTATTTTAGAGGCGTAATATTCTTTTTAAAATAAAGCAATTTCTACTGTCCTTACTGCGATGGAAAAATTAAAGGGAGGGCCTGGCTCATCAGTGGTGAACCCTCCCAGCGGTTTCGCCAGTTTAATCTACCATACCGCTGTTATATTGCATTTTTGGAACTTCCTTTTATAGGTGACTGTTGTAAGACTCTTGGAATGGGTATTTTAGAAGAACTATGGACATAAGCTTTTAGGACAGCAGAATTAAATATAATTATAAATATATAATATGCTTCGAGCAATCGCTCTTCCGCAAATATCAAATTGTGTCTTTTATTAGAACAATAATGTTACGATGTACTAGAGCGCCATCTGTTATCAAATTATAAAACTATTTTAGAGGCGTAATATTCTTTTTAAAATAAAGCAATTTCTACTGTCCTTACTTTAATTTTTCCATCGCAGTAAGGACAGTAGAAATTGCTTTATTTTAAAAAGAATATTACGCCTCTAAAATAGTTTTATAATTTGATAACAGATGGCGCTCTAGTACATCGTAACATTATTGTTCTAATAAAATACACAATTTGATATTTGCGGAAGAGCGATTGCTCGAAGCATATTATATATTTATAATTATATTTAATTCTGCTGTCCTAAAAGCTTATGTACATAGTTCTTCTAAAATACCCATTCCAAGAGTCTTACAACAGTCACCTATAAAAGGAAGTTCCAAAAATGCAATATAACAGCGGTATGGTAGATTAAACTGGCGAAACCGCTGGGAGGGTTCACCACTGATGAGCCAAGCCCTCCCTTTAATTTTTCCATCGCAGTAAGGACAGTAGAAATTGCTTTATTTTAAAAAGAATATTACGCCTCTAAAATAGTTTTATAACATAAATATATCTTTAATTAAAAAGACATATATTGGATCAAAATATAATTTATTTTACCAATATTTCAGTTGGCTGAACGCCAACCTTTATCAAGGTAAAAGGTTATCGTTCCGCCAACTGATATATTAAAAAAGATAAATTATATTTTGATCCAATATATGCCTTTTTAATTAAAAAATATATAAACGTTTATTTATATTAGGCAATATATTTATAGTTAATTTAATTTAAGGGGAATATGTTGATAAGTTTATTTATATTGTTTAGAGACAATAATTGGAAGTTAATTTACATTGGGAGCTATATTTACATACCACAGAGTTAAGTTGAACTAAAACTCATGAGTTTATTTATATATTAAAAAACACATAATAATCAGGATAATTGCAAAAAGTTTATTTATTCAATAAAAAAGGCAAGTTTTCAAGCGTTAGCTCATCATCAGACCAATTGTTTCACAAATTCCTACAATATATATATAGAGGTGCAGGAGGAATTTACATATTTACATATTGAAAAAAGAAATTAACTAAATTCTCTGAAATACTTAAAAATATATATATATTATATAATCTAAAATACAAATATTTTATTTTTTTAAAACATATATTTTATTTTCATTCATTGACTGTTCTACATTTTTGACCATTGATTCAGAACATACCACTTTAATAATTGTTGTAAATATATATAGTTGAACCTACCTATTATTTTTAATTCACGATTATAGAATTCATTTTATAAATTCTATATTACTGTGAAAAATAATTTTATGTGTAATTTACTTCAAGTAATTCAAAATAAAAAACTACTTGATGGGTAAATAACTATCTTTCTTTTTTTCACGACTGCACCTCTTTTTCAACAACAAGAAAAAAATAATCATAACAATTTAAGTCGACATCTAAAATATATATATCCTAAATTTTTGTATTTCAGAGAATTTAGTTAATTTCTTTTTTCAATATGTAAATATGTAAATACCTCCTACACCTTTATATATATATTGTAGGAATTTGCCAAACAATTGGTCTGATGATGAGCTAACGCTTGACAACTTGCCATTTTTATTGAATAAAGAAAACTTTTGCACAATTATCCTGATTAGTATGTGGTTGTAAATCCTTTGCAATTATATCACAATCCTATTTATATATTGTTTAAAGACAATATTTAGAAGTTTATTCATACAGCGATAATGTGCAATTTATTTGTATTGTTTCAACTACAATATTTGGCAGTTCATTTACAATGTTTAGGAACACAATAGTCAATTTAGATAGCTTGGGAGCTCAGAATATTTAGCAGTACATTTACTCTGTTTTGTGAAAATTATGAATTATTTTTCACAGTGCTTTAACATACAAGGTATTTTTTTGCACAAATTAGCAAAGAAGTTTAAGTCAAAAGGCGATCCATCAATTAAGATTATATAAAAGCGGAAATCTGTTTTTTTTTTCTTTACAGATCCAGGTACGCCCTTTTATATAATAGCAAAGAAGTGTTAGCGTAAAATTGAAATTGTGTATGTGTATATATTATATATATAAAAAAAGATGATTTTCTGTTTGAATTTAGATCATGTTGAGGATTATTGTAATGGTGATGCAGTCGTGGCAATAATAATAATAATAGTCTTGATCAGAGGTTTCTTTAATTGAGCCAAGAAATATATACAAAACATAATTTGGGTAAGTACCGCCTGGCTTAAGGCGTAAGAATAAAAAAAAATGAAAAGCGTATTTACATAATGTACAAATGTTTTGGGCCGACCAACGGGAAAGAACAACAACGAGTTTTTTTATAGGGGAAGCATGACCTCTGGCGGTCGATTTAGCAGTATTTGTATCTATGAAATATATTTCTAAATAAATTAATATTTTAATATAACAATTTTAAATAAAATATTTTAATTTAACATTTCCCCCCTGTGAAGAAAATAATATGGGTAGAGAGAAAGGTGATAAAATAGTTAAAAAAAGATATAATGATTAAAAGAAAATAACATGAGAGAGAGAGAGAGGTGATATTCCATGATCATATTGGTTTGTTGTTAACCAATAGAGACAGGAAATTACAAAAATGATAATGTGAATAATGATAACAAAAATGTGGTGAATAGTGAAAATGTGGTTGATTGAAAATTGTGGTAAAGAGTAAAAATGTAAAAGAGATTGGTGTTCCATCATCGTATTGGCTTATGGTGAACCAATAGATGAGGGAAGATAAATAATAAAATTGACACATGATAATAAAAATGAAGGGCATTTTTGAAAAGCAAGAAGTGGGGACAAAGTTTATGTACAAAAGGCAAATGTGTAAACAAGGAATGGACATGTAAATTTTTTAAAAAGTAATGGTAGGAATAAAGAATGGGTATTGAAAAAAAGAATCAAGGTGAACAAAAACAAAAGTTAAAATTTACATATGTTGGTATCGCTAAATTTACATATTAGTTAGGCGAAATGAGAAACATTAAAAGATTATGGCATTTAAAAATAAATTTAAAAGGGGGTAAAAATGCAAATTTTGTAAATAAAAACATATTAAGAAATGAGAATAAACAAGGAAATATATAGTAGAAATGTTTTAAATAATGTGAAGATAGTTAATTCGTAATTAAGATATTGAATATGTGAAAATTTATAATATTTTGTTGTTGTCCTCTTGGCCGACTGCTTTACATTTGGACTTACAAAAATATGGTGAACAATGTTTAAACCTAATTGCAAATGTTTAAAGGGTATATGAAATAAAAATATCTAGGAGAGAGAGAACTAATTATACAAAGAAATAAAATGCTTAAAAGGATTAAAAGTTGTACTATTTAAAAGGCAAAAACAGTCATGGCAAAATTGGTATCTAAGAATGAGTTAACAAAAAGGGAAACAACTATAAACAGGCGATTGAAACTATTGTAAATCATGGATGAGGATTAAAGAGTTAAAAAGAGATAAATAAGTAAAAGGTAGATACAAAGTACCTTGAAAAGGATGGTTATGGCTGGAGTGGATTTCCGGGAGATGATTGACGCTGGGCGGAAGATGCGATGGCTGGAGTTGGATGGGAGGATGCTTGAAAACTGCTTGTTGCGTGAGAGCGGATGATGTGAAAGTTGGAGACACCCGGAGTTATCTGGAGATGTTTGTTTGGAGATGGCTATGTTTGCTTGGAGAAGGCTATGTTTGATTGGAGATTGAATTGGGCCATGTCTTGTTGAAGTAGCTTATTTTTGATTGAAAAAGTTATGTTTGCTTGAATTGAGCTATGTTTGATTGGAGATGGGCATGTTGACTTGAATTTGGCTATTTTTGATTGGGGATGGCTATTGTTGATTGTAGATGAATATTTTTGATTGTATAGAGTATGATTGATTGTGGTAGGTTATTCTTGGTTGCTTTTTTTGTTGCTATGGTTGTTTGTAGGTGACTATTTTTCGTTGGAGAAGGCTATTTTTGATTGGGGTAGGTTATGTTTGATTTGCATAATTAAAAATGAACTATGTTTGGTTGTGGAGAGATATGTTTGTTCGAATTGGGCTATGTCTTGTCAAAGTAGGTTATTTTTGGTTGATATGAGCTATTTTTGGTTGAAATGAGCTATTTTTGATTGGGAAAGCTATTTTTGATTGGAAGATTTGCATATTTGAGTTTGAAAATTTTTGCTTTTGCCATTTTAAATTAAACAGGTAAATATCCTGTCGGCTAATAATATATTAAAAAAAAAAATGATTTTCTGTTTGAATTTAGATCATGTTGAGGATTATTGTAATGGTGATGCAGTCGTGGCAATAATAATAATAATAGTCTTGATCAGAGGTTTCTTTAATTGAGCCAAGAAATATATACCAAACATAATTTGGGTAAGTACCGCATGGCTTAAGGCGTAAGAATAAAAAAATGAAAAGCGTATTTACATAATGTACAAATGTTTTGGGCCGACCAACGGGGAAGAACAACAACGAGTTTTTTATAGGGGAAGCATGACCTCTGGCGGTCGATTTAGCAGTATTTGTATCCATGAAATATATTTCTAAATAAATTAATATTTTAATATAACAATTTTTTAAATAAAATATTTTAATTTAACATATATATATTTATTTATTTATTTCAATTTAAAGCGCTATGTCTCCCTAGGGACACTTGCGCTGTTAGACATGTATGTCTCTACATTTGTCTATACATATTTACAATAATTTTTGGCCGTAAAGAGAATAGTCATATGATATTAACAAGGATAAAGAAAGGAAATAAAAAAAAAAACATTTCCATCAAATATTTACATCAAAATTGTTCATTTATCATTATTATTAAAAGAGAAGAGAGAAAAAAAGAGTTTAAACATTCTAAGGACAATTGAAGCTCTGAAATCTTAACGAGAATAGAGAACTGTGTACAAAAGAAAGAAATGTCTGGCAATATCTCCAATCAACATAATATAAATTATCAGTTTCCTAAAAGATATTTGCTGCTATATAATTCAAAATATATATACAAAAGATATTAAATTTAATATACGTTTCTTTACTGGAAATGCAAATACTTGGATCTATTACTATTAAATTATTGTCGATTCTATAGTCTTGAAAAACAGGACAATACAATACAAGAAAATAAGACCTAATCCAAATAATTTATTAGTGTGTGACGTTTCGGCAACATCATTGTCACCATCATCAGACAAAAGAATAAATTATAATCTATAATACAAATAGTGATTTATCAGGATAATACAATAAAATATGTATTAAGGTTTGTTCCTCATGTCCACAAATACAATTCGAGTCTTCCACTGCTTTAATTCTTTTTAAAAACTTTCTAAAATTTCCATGATTATATTGAATAATTTTACATTGATTAAATGAAACGTTAAATAGAATGATATCTATGCTATGTATGCAGTGTTTTATCGCAAAATATACTATTCATTTATATTGCTTGAGCTGCAAAATTGGAAGTGCATTCGTTGTGCTTGTGTACTGAAAAAAATCCTTTGAATAGGAAATTTATTTTTTTATTTGACACACCGGACGCGATATCCCAGCTCGGGATACTTGCGCCTAAATAATTTTCTTTTTGCAACCTATATACAATTCATTAACCGAACTAAAACATAATTAAAACTGAAACGATGGTTTTCTAAAGCAGAAGAGAAAATCTAAAATGAATTATTTTAGCAACCTATATACAATTCATTATATACAACTCAATAATCGGACTAAAAACACAATTAAAACTGAAACGATGGTCTTCTCAAACAGAAGAGAAAATCTAAAATGAATTTACAAAAATTATTGAATTTTACATAAGTGTCTTTCGACGGGATAAAAATGATTACTTCTGTAGCTGTGGAATATCGAATATTTGAATAGGAAATAATATCAGAATTTAGGAGTCCTCATGAGTTCTGAGGCTATATTATCGGAATTTGGCTCTTTCTTACGCTGTTTCAACTCGTCGCGGATAAAGTATTGAGACAGAGATTAGCTCACCCATCATATCTGACGATGGAAGCGAAGCAGACGCTCCCCAGAAGAACAGGAAGTAATCCAACCAGAAGAACACCCTGCAGCGCCATCTTGAACACCGCTAGTTACCCTTCCTTTCTGCTTTATATAGGTGAGCTGATAACCTTATCTCTTCAAACGCCTTATCTATCCCTACTGATCATATACATAACTCCTTGTCTTTCAAATATACGTCACTATCCATATCTTACACGATAGGAATTTATATCAACACGTCATACTACTTTACATATCTCCACATATTTCACCGCTATGTAACTATTTTCACACATCGCCAATATAAGACACTCAAAATTTTTTGACGTACACCCATACCTCGCTTTGCGTCGGGGTTACGTTCCAAAAAACACGACGCAAATTGAAACGACGCAAAGTGAAAATATGTAAAGGCGCATTCAAAAACAAAGGTGTTGCCATATTTTAGGAAAAAAAATAAAGACTCGAATCCAAAACAACGCAATTTCGAAAATCTAACGACGCACAGTAAAAATCAGTAAAAATTAAGCAGCGACGCAACTTCGAAAAAAAAAAAAAAACGCAAAACGAAACGACGCAAAGCGAGGTATTGGTGTATGTTTATTTTTAAAATAAAACGATTTTCTACTGCACTTACTGCAATGATAAAATAATGGGAGGGTCTATCTCATCAATAGTGAATTCCCCCAACTAGAACTGAAGAAACCGCTGGAAGGGTTCACCACTGATGAGTCAAGCCCTCTCATCATATATTGCAGTAAGGACAGTATAAATTTGCTTTATTTTAAAAAGAAACATACAGGTCAACAATAGTTTGAATTACTTATACCAGATGACGCGCTAATCCATCATGTTAACACCGTACATAGCAATGTGAGTCACAAAGATGAAATCTTAGAAAAATGTCTTAGGAATGAGATCAACGTATTTCCAGTAATCTATGTCACCATATTCTGTAACCTCGCTGACAAATTTGAAGATACCTTGCTATGGAATGGCTATAAAAAGATGTCATTCTGTTCTACCTTTTGGTGACAACCTCAAATAGAATCCTTGCTCCCCCACTAACCAATAGAAATCATCCAAATCATTTATTGTCGAAATGTCTAGTAGATTGACCATTAATGATGGTTATCCTAACCTTTTTTGGAAGGTCGGTGGAAAGGTGGTCTAAACTGTGGGTTTTCGACCGCTACGACCCGGGATTGAATCCCGCACTTTGGGCACTTTTTTCTAATTGAAAAAAATCTCCAATGGCTCTTGATTGTTGCAAAAGTCCAACCCTACCAGCGAGTGCAAGTAACCAAGCGGGGCTCTGTCACACTAGTAAGTCTAGTAAGTGAAAAGGTCGAACTGATATTCACCTGTTTAGACATGTGACACATTACAGTAAAAACAGTCGCTTAGTACTCCAACCATGATTATCATGGCCTGTACACCAAGTATAATAGGGATAATACAAAAATCCAAACTTTTGACATTGGGCTGTTGTGGGAATAAGTTATTTGTAAATAGTTCTATACTTTTTAAAATAAAATGTACATTGATGTGTAAATTTATAAAAATAACTTCTCATATTTAAAAACCTTGCGCTGTATAAGTTATTTGTATAATTTTGTATCATATTATTCTGTAGAAATATGAGGGAAAACAAGTGTGAGAATGACAATTTATGTTGACCAAAACACAATTTATCCTTATTTATATCAAATAAAAGAGAAGTAAAAAGAAATATCTGCTGAATAACAAAATATCGAAATTTTATTCTGTGAAAAATAATAAATATTCTGTTTCAAAGCTTTTTCCCTGTGAGATTTGGGATCAATAGCTTGCAAATTTTGTCATGGATCTTGTGTATTTTGGTCAGAGTTTCTCTTAGAGTCTTGAAAGTGGTTTCTAGTAGCTTCATCTTCTTTTTGCGGAAGATAGAATCCTCTGAAATATAAATTGTAACAACACACTGCTTCCGAGGATATGTTTCTTCTTCTTCATTCTTATCTCCATTCAATCATATTAGGGTATCAAGTTGTGACCCTTTATGGTGTCTGTTTGACAACCATCATGACTGGGTGAAGTAGAATGCGTCTGCCTTTGTCATTAAGACTGAGAGCACTACTCAGTGGCAGGCCGACTTAGCTCCAAAAGAAATGGCCGCCTCTGACATGAGGAACAGATGCCATGTACAGCTGCTCCTAACATGGAGTACAAACGTTGCTCATCCTGTATCTCTGGATTAGGAGCCCTTACAGAGTACTATCAGCCGGGCCAGCTGAGCCCAGGTATTTTAGTGAGCTTGGTACTGCTCCTCCTCCTCCTTTTTTTATCCGGGCTTGGGACCGGCAAAGGCGGAGTTATAAGCTTTATTTAAACCATCTATCAAGCTTTCGGGTATTACAAACCTTTCTAAAGGTCGTTTTATACTCCTGTAGAAGGTAGGTGATGCCCGAAAGCTTGATAGATGGTTTAAATAAAGCAAATAAACTTATATCCGTTTTCTTGCGGCGTGAAGAGCAACTTTGTCGTCGTGGCGTCTATAGGGACATCTTCTTGGAGGGAAGTCTTGATTTTGACACGGTGGTGGAATCCTGGAATCCCATGGCCTCAAGAACTGCTCGGTGATTTTCAGTTTGGTTCTTTCTTAATCTATTCAATATCTCCATCATAATGTCATGTGAGTGATGAAAATAAATATAATAGAATATCAGTGGCTAATGAAAATCAAAATAATAACAAAATCTCTCTCTCTCTCTCTGTGAATAATTTATATATAATTATAATAATAGAATTAATCTATTTTATTAACCCAATTTCCTGGTACCTATTAATAGAATATCAGTGGAAAATGAATTAAAATATTAAATAATATCAGCGAATAAAAAAAAGAATAATTAATTAAATTTGACTATGAACCAAGTTATTTGTCCCTCCATGGCTGTAAATAGATAACGGTTGTAGAAGGATAGTTGTTTATAATATTGCCACGTGAAAAATTACTAAAGACAAGCTTCAGGATGAGACAGAAATTTATTTAGGGCAAATACAAAATATGAAGGATAAACAAAAGATAAGCAATGAGGAAAGTTTACAGAGTAGCGAAATGTAAACATAAAAAATGTTACTCTGTTAATAAAATAATAAATAATTTGCTACAATATAATAGAGAATAATTTTTAACGCCTTGCCAAAAGCTTTAATTTTTAATTGTTCCTGACGAGGACAAAAGATTTTTGTCGAAACGTCAAGATAATAGAAAGATTCATACTGGCCGAAGTATAATCTAGTTAAATAAATTTAAAATATTTGCAGAGTTTCTTTATTAAGGTATCGGGAGGCAAGCTTTCGCGCGGTCGCGCTTCATCAGGCCACTGGCTCCGCAAAGGCGTGCAACAGATACAATAGAGATTCAGAGAAATACATTTAAAAAATCAAAAATAAAAATAGTTTCCAGTTGTAGAGGGTACAGTTACAGTTTCTATTATAATATTATTTGCATCAATATTTCAAGTACGAATGGCCGAAGTATCTTTAATTAAAAAACTATGAATGCTGGCCAGGCAGCCTCTATCTTTAGGATCAATATTATTGTTTAAAAGTTATATAAAACTTTTTTACTACTTGATTCATGTTAACTTTGACTATAAATTATATATATGTAATGTGGTGAGGTCTGGTAGCCTCTTGTAGAATCCTGTCGACTGAATCTGTAATGAGTTGAGTTACTGTTGACTCTTGTAGACTAAAAATGTGATGAGGTATCCAGTCGACTTAAACTGTGGTGTGAGTCCCTGTCAACTCTCGCTATACTGTGTTGACCGAGAGGAACAGTCAGGATGTGGAGTTTTCCAGTACCTCTCTGCACCTTGGAAGACCTTTAAAAGTTCTCACAAAGTACAGGCAGTCGTGGTCGAGGCAGAGTGGAAAGCTTGGGAATGTCCATACAAAAAACGAAGACACAGTTGCACTAAGAAAGTTCCGTGAACTGATAGAAGTTGAGCTAGGAGCGAAAGATGGAGATAGAAACGTTCTTACTGACTACATGGTGGATGAGGTAGACCTGGGGTACAACCGACGAGAGCTCGCGCTAAGGGTGAACTAACTGTATTTTTAGCTAGGACGGGGGCTTTATGTACCGTTTCTGAGAAAGGGGTTTTGCATGTCACCAGATGTGAAGAGTGTGGGTCGTCTGGTGACATTCTACTGGCGCCGTCCTGACAGCTTCCAATCTATCTTTAGATGTTGCTTTGTGGCTTCCATCTATTTCGAATTTAGACATGTTTGACTTCTATCTCTCTAGCTCAACTCTTAATCTATTACCGAGTTTTATTTATTATCCTCAGTTTGTACAAATTACATTACATATGATGATGTATGACACATGTCAATCATGCATATAACCATTTACAGATGTGTTTCTACTATACAACATTAAAATCTTGTTATAAGTTATATACAATATGGGGTTGTTGGTTTAAATTACCATATATATACATCTAGATGAGATTTGTGCAGTACTTCGGTGGAGTACAAATATCTTAAATCTTCTAATTGCCTTTAAATAAAATTAATAAAGAGTAAATACGAGTAAACTCGGTTTTGCTGAAAATAACACACATCTCAATCACCTCAAAATTCTCTATAAATTTAACAACAATTTTTTTAACCTTTTTTTAAAAGACATTATTTGACCTTTAATAAAAAAAGTCTTGACAATTTAAATATTCAAAACGATATAATTAAGTGAACAAAATCTTTTTTCTTTGATAGCCTATTTTTTGATCAGAGATAAAAATTGTACAAGTATATATATATTAATATGGTATATACTGTATATATATATATAAATTATTGACGGAAATCGTTTCTTGGTAAAGTAATTTTTTATACGCAAGAAAAATGGCCTCGAGGAAATTCTCCCGAACTTCATTATTTTGTGAATTATTGATTTTTTATTCACACTATAGCTGTAAATTGCTTTTATTTATAGGGTGTTGAAAAACAATACCTTATATAATTACATGTAAAATTTTTATAAATTTTATTATATTAAATGTAAATAATAAAGTTTATCTAATAAAAATTAAAATCTTAAATATAACTTAAATTACTCTGAACACTCGGATTTTCCTGGAAAATCTCTTAAAGATTTCTTGAAAAAGCCATGGTCCACCTGTGCTGTTTAAGCAGAAGAGCTTAAATTAACTTGTTCCATTATATGTATGTTCCATATGTAAATACCTGTTTTCTTTCCTCTTTTCGCTCTCCATTTCTCCCATCCATATTTCCAAAATTTTTCTTTCTTATTTTCCATAGGATTATTCAAATAATAATCTGTATATATTTACCATGTATATATAATCTTTCTCCATTTTTACCCCTTTGTATATTTCCCACTTTCATAGGTTTCTCCGTCTTGTAACCCCAAGGAGAATCCTCTGTAAGACCTGTGTGTCTTAATAAAGGCTTTTGTGTGTGTGTGTGGGAAATATAACTTAAATTAAGGGGATATCATAGAGCAAGCTCATATGAATTTATATAGTGACAAAACTAAGATTTAGCTTGCTAATCTAATACAATTTCCTATTTATCTAAAATATTACTATTATTTCAAGTTCTAAATGTAGTTTGTCACTACATTTTATTATATATATTTTTGTATATCTCTTTCATGTGGGCCTCTAGGATATTTTTAAATGTCAAAAGATCTATTTTATAATACAAGTAAATTACAACAAGTATATATGAGTACAAATACAAGTATTTTGAGGAAATCACTTTTGTATGTTTGTCTTTTTTCTCCTTGAACTTTCTCCTTGTATATAGCCAATTTGTTATGATGTCTTCTTCTTCTTTCTTATCTCTACTCAATCATATTAGGGTATCAAGCTTGTTTGACAACCATAATGACTGTGTGAAGTAGAATGCGTCTGCCTTTGTCATTTAGACTGAGAACACTACTCAGTGGCATGTCGACTTAGCTCCAAAAGAAATGGCCGCCTCTGACATGAGGAACAGACGCCATGTGCAACCGCTCCTAACATGGAGTACAAACGCTACTTATCCTGTATCCCTGGATTAGGAGTCCTTACATGGTACTATCAGCCGGGCCAGCTGAGCCCAGATTTTTTAGCGAGCTTGTTACTGCTCCCCCTCCTCCTTTTTCATCCGGACTTGGGACCGGCAAAGTCGGAGTTTGTTATGATGTAAAGAAATGTATTAACGCAAATATCCCTGTGTTTGGTATATCACGTTATAGAATGTTAATAGAGTTAATCATCATTAAGTTAATACAAGTAGTTTTATAATACTTGTATTAGCCTTAATATTCCTACTAGTTTGGAAAAATATATGGCTACATCTCAGCCTATTTTTTATTTACTTCCTGATGTTCCAGTGACTTGTTGACAACTTCCAATATGAGAATGACAGCGAGTCACTAGAATGTCGGGGATTTAATAAATATTGGGTTGTAAAGAAAGTTCGTTCTGTTTTATTCGACAATTTTATTTAGACAAAAACAATAATTATTACAATTAATTAATCCATTATGTATTCTCCGTTATTATTTACGACCTTCTCCCAACGTTCGACAAGTTTGTTGATGCCATTCCGCCAAAAATCGTCCGGTCTGGTGTCGAAGAAGTTGTTGAGCCAGGATTTGAGGACCTCTTCATTCATTCAAAACAATAATTATAACAATTAATTAATCCATTATGCATTCTCCGTTATTAATTTACGACCTCCTCCCAATGTTCGACTAGTTTGTTGATGCCGTTCCACCAAAAATCGCCCGGTCTGGTGTCAAAGAAGTTGTTGAGACAGGATTTGAGGACCTCTTCATTAATTAGTTAATGTAAAAATATATTTTTCGAAATAAAATTCAAACCAACAAATGATCTTCAAAATTCATACTCGTTTAGTATATTCACACTGTGTCCTCGAATTATCATAAACATTAGCCTGTCATGTGTATATACATCTATATGAACCATAATAAGAAATTTGTTTGTAAATACGCATCTAAATGCTTTTTGAAAATTGAAAAAAATCAACTGTTTTATTTATTTATTACAAAACAACACGTTATACACTATGCGGATTTTTGCGTGTAAATATTCATTTACATCATAAACATTCATTCACCAAATTATTTATTTAATATATATAATTATATATAATTATACAAAAACGGTTATATAATAGCTATTTAAAATATTTAAAACGTCAAATTATATTTAATCTAATTTTATATTTATGAACACAATAGTGTCTCCTTAATTTATCTGAAGTGTTTGTCATATCTATTGAATAAAACTTAGGCCCACACATCTCGTACATTTCATGGAAAAATGGGAATAGATTTAAACCAAAAGAGTAAAATAGTTTGATATATCTTCTTTCAGCTATTTCTTTCTTTCAAATATATCGTTTTACACATTTATTTAAGCTTCTCTTTATATAAACGTGCAATACTTGACAGAAAAATATAGCTCCCATTCAATAAAAAAATAATAAATATACAATATATATATTTTTAAAATTCTTAATTAGAACTTTAAATTGCACAACTCATTTTGAATAATTTGAAGCAATAAAAAATAACCGTTTTAATTGCAAAAGAGAGAGAGAGAGAAAGATGTAATTTTTAAAACAAACTATTAAATTTTATTTACATACTGCTAATAAAATACAAGCACATTATTGAAATGATTATATAAAAAGGCATAAATTGGATCAAAATATTTTTTAAAATCATTATTTAAGTCGACTGAATGCAAACCTTTGTAAAGATAAAATAACAAATAAATTAATTTAAATAAAATTCAATATATGAATGTTTTTTTATTAGCAAACTGGGAATCTTCAAGTATCTTACAGTATAAATAAGAAAATGGATATTCCCCAGATCTCTTTATGACCTATTAATAATTAATAAAACAGCGTCTGCTTCCTTTCACTCATTCTTGCAGACTACGTGATCACATTTTCTAAAACATATTGAAAAGGGAAAGCAACTTGATCAACCTATCTGGGTCAAATAGTTTATAATAGGGAAAGATCTTAGTTCTCTTCTCTTACTCTGTAAACTGGCGAATCCTTTATAGGACGAGGGGTCCTCAATAAAGGCTTTTGTTGTTGTTGTTGTATAATAGGGAAAGATATACGAAATTTAATAGGTTCTGTAGACTTTTTATTATAAATAGACAGCTTCATGCAGTTGAGGAATAACACTATTATGCGACTTGATTTACATGTTCAATTCTTTACGGGTCATGGTAACTTCAAATCATATCTCTTCAGAATTAAAAAAAAAAATAGATTCGCCCAGATGCTCTTGTGGAGCGGAAGAAGAAATTCCCGAACATATTCTGAACTCATGCCAACTGGTGTCAAACCTAAGAGAGCAGAGAAAGATGGAAAGAACCTATCTGGGTCAAATAGTTTATAATAGGAAAATAATATACGAAATTTAATAGGTTCTGCAGACTTTTATTATGAATAGACAGCTTCATGCAGCTTGAGGAACTACACTACTATGTGACTTGATTTACATCAATGTAAATAATTAATAAGTTACTTTAGAATATAACTCATTGTAAATAGCTCAACTTGATCAACTTTCTCTCTCCACGATACTAATTATTACAGATAACTTCATTAAATCAACTTCCATGATTGCTTAACATATTGTAAATAACTACCTTGCGATTTATTCTATCTGCTTATGTTGCTGCTTATTTGATTAATGTATATGTTTATTCAATGTTCTTTTTCTTCATTGTTTATTTCCTTTTTGACAATTCTGTTACCTACTCTACTACAATATGAATTATTGTAAACAGTTTCACGCGCAATTATCCAGATCAGATATAGCGTGTCTTATTTGTAACTGATAATAAATAAATATTGATTTTCATTATATTGAAATTAATTCAATAATTTTGATTATAATTTATATCTTTAGGAAGTTTCTCAGTCTTTTTTAGCTAATATCAAAGTATATATATATATATATTTGAAAATAGAGCAATCCATAAATAAATATTTATTAAAAAAGGCATATATTGGATTAAAATATTATTTATTTTACCAATATTTCAGTTGGCTTAACGCCTCTATTGACGTTATGTGGCGCTGAGTTTGTTGTTGACACCCATTAATATGTTATAATACCTTGATAAAGATTGGCGTTCAGCCAACTGAAATTTTGGTAAAATAAATGATATTTTTATCCAATATATGCCTTAAAAATATATATATATTTTTTCATCCACACACAATACATTTTTTGTTTAATTCAAACGACACAACTAATATATTTAAACTGTAGGCGATAAATATTTTAAATTGCACAACTCATTTTGAATAATTTGAAGCAATAAAAAAGTGCCCGTTTTAATTGCAAAAGAAATATGGAACTTTTAAAGCAAACTATTAAATTTTATTTACTTACTGCTAATAAAATACAAGCACATTATTTACACTTTTTAGTCTAAATTAAGATTTGAGCCAAATTTACTGAGTTAGCATTGTGAAAAAAAAAATATTTTCAATTTATTTTGGTAGATTGTTCAACTTTCATAAATATTTTCACTTAGCTTTTATTACATCCGGGTTTTATTGTTTTCTTTTTTTTTTCAGCCGAAATAGAATTCGCAGCTTTGATTATTGGACCTATTATTGAAAATCATTTAAAAAATTGTTTTAAACTATTTTAATTATAATATATATTATTTCCCTTCGTGATTCTAAAATATGTTGTTTTTTTATTAAACTTTTATTTTCAAATTAGGTTTATATTAAATTTTCTTGTCTTTTATTTAGCGATTAATTTTCTTAAAAAGAGAGATATTACGTATATATATAATTTATAAAGATAGAATATTTCAATAAACTATAGAAGATAGAAGTGGAATTTAACAATTTAAAATTTATTGTGCCAGAGATATGTAATGCTTAAATTTAAAGAAAATCAAAATAAAGAAAAAGATAAATAAAAGGGAAACTAAATCATTATGGTGCATTGGCATAGTTGAATATAAACATTTCTACGTTAATTATAAGGCAATTTTCAATATTCATTAAATAAAAGATTAAAACACAGGTAGAAAATTTATAAATTCTATTTGATGAATATAAAAATTCGTTTGGATAAACTATTAAAGAAAAATGTTCAAATTACACTCATGGACAAAACTTCAGAAAGTTCACCTTTTACCATATACATCGGGATTCAGATAATATCTCTGAAAAATATTTAATACACAGTGACCTTTATTAAAGACATACGCGATAACCAAATGTGAGCAAAATTACCTCTATCTCCTTAAAAAAAGCAAGAAGTAGTTATTCTTAAAATATAAAAATTTTCCTTAAATTTTGTCTCCATGAGTGTATATCAAAATGGAAATGTACTCATGTGTTTTGAAAATAGAGCAATTCATTAATAGATCTTTAATTAAAAATACATATATTGGATCAAAGATTCATTATTTTACCAATATTTCAGTTGGCTGAACGTCAACCTTTATCAAGGTATTATAACATATTTATGTCAACAACAAACTCAACGTCACATAACGTCAATAGAATTAAGTTTTTAAATTTAATTCTATTGACGTTAGGCGGCGCTGAATTTGCTGTTAACATAAATACATTGATGCCCCTTGAAAAATGTTGGCGTTCAGCTAACTGAAATATTGGTAAATAAATTATATTTGATCCAATATATGCCTTTTTAATTGAGGTTCTTATGTGTTTTAAGAAGTTTGAATAGTGTTGTGTCTAAGCATTAGCATAATCTTAAAGAATCTCACATGTGACAATGGTAAAAAGATCTATTCGTCTGAACTCGGGTATCTTAAATGTTATCTTCTCAGGGCCAGATCCTATCTCTCCCACCTCCTTCTATTGTGTCCTTATCCCTGGATAAGTTTACTATCTCCCACACACGTCCGTTTATTGAGTGACGTCACGCTGTCTTACACAATAGATGTTAGCAACACATTAAAATTATTTAAACCATTAAAAAAGGTTTCTGGAGATGAGTTTCTTTTTATTTAAAATCCCATCTCAAGTTTTTCGGGCATCTCTGTCTTTCTACAGGAGAACATATACAATGAATATAACGCTACCCGCAGCATCAGGCGGCGTTTTACAATGAATATAACGCTTCCCGCAGCATCAGGCGGTGTTTTAATCATTGTATATGTTCTATAGTAGAAGGACAGAGATGCCTGAAAGTTTGAGATGGTATTTTAAATAAAAAGAAACTCATCTCTGGAAACCTTTTTTAATTGTTCATTTAATGTCTAGGAGATTTAAAATAATTCACAATAAATATTTTTTTTTAGTGTGGAAATTATCGTTCAAAATATGTATGTACCAAAAGAGGCACCTCTCCTTTTAAATATGAATCAGAACGATGACACTATTGCATCATTCTAGTAACAATCTTTATTAGTGATGATAAAGAATGAGCCGCAACACAAATTTTTGGCAAATTCAGACAAAAAGCCAACCTATATATCATGTTTTCGGGCGATGGCACTCGTCAGTAGCCGTCCCTGTACTGATGAGGGCCAAAACTCGACACCATGGTGTACAATTCATTTGAAACTAATTAAACATATTTCACATAATATATTTAACTCCGCCTTTGCCCGTCCCAAGCCCGGATGAAAAAGGAGGAGGGGGACAGTAACAAGCTCGCTAAAAAACCTGGGCTCAGGTGACCCGGCTGATAGTACCCTGTAAGGGCTCCTAATCCAGGGATACAGGATGAGCAGCGTTTGTACTCCATGTTAGGAGCGGCTGCACATGACGTCTGTTCCTCATGTCAGAGACGGCCATTTCTTTTGGAGCTAAGTCGGCCTGCTACTGAGTAGTGCTCCCAGTCTAGTACAAAGGCAGACGTATTCTACTTCACCCAATCATGATGGTTGTCAAACAAGCTTGATATCCTAATATGATTGATTGGAGATAAGAAAGAAGAAGAGAAGAAGAGAACATCATATATTTCAATTTAAAAATAATTAATAAAATGCATGTCTTGAATAATTAAAGATCTTCAAGACCGCGCAGAAGTCTCAGGACCTTAAACGACAACAAACTAGTTAAAAAAAAAGAATCGTTGCCAAGGTTTCCAAATAAATAAATTTGACCAAGTATCGCCATGTGCTTCTTTAAGAGAAAAATATCTGCAAAGACTGTGACCATCCACAGAGTCAACTGGACTCAAGTGAAGCTACCAAATGGCGGCAATATATTATTTTATAAGATAAATGAAATTGTTACTTGGCTCGACAAAGACCAAGAAACAAGGCAGGAAATCATTGGCATGATCTACATCCAGCCGCTACAGCTAAGAATTGGCGGGTGAGTTTCTGGAACGTTCTGTGATCAGAATTCTTCTGGTGGTAAAACTCTTGTGGCTCAAGATTCCTGATGTTCCATTAACCGGATAACTCATCATTTGATAATTTCTTTTGCTTATCCCTAGTACACGTGGTACAGGCCATGATAATCATGGTGGGTAGAAGTTGTGACTGCTTTTACTGTAAGTGCACAATATGTCTACACATGTGAAAAGCAGTTCGACCTTGCACTTACAAGTGTGCCAGAGCCCCGTTTTGGGTACTTGCACTCGCTGGTGGGGTTGGAATTTTGCAAGAATCGGGGGCCATTGGAGCATTTTTTTTAGATAGTTGATCTCCAGTATCTACCAAGTCCTACAAATCAAGCTCAATTCTTTTACAAATTCAATTTTGAAATTCTATTATCATTGAAACCAAAATAATTTTCAAAAATCCCTACTATTGTATCGGGTATAAACGAAGGAAAGTCCAATATCATATTAGATGCATGAATGCAATATCACAGTGGTCTGGTGGATTAAATTGGCAAACACCTGCAACGGTTCACCACTGATAAGCCAACTCTCCCAATATTTTTTAATCGCAGAAAGGACAGTAGAAGTTAGTTTTATTTGTGAAAAGAAACATTTAAAAGCACGAATGTTTCTTTTATACATAATACAAACTTCTACTGCCCTTACTGCGATGAAAAATATATTGGGAGGGCTTGGCTCATCAGTGGTGAACCCTCCCAGCGGTTTCGCCAATTTAATCCACCAGACCGCTTCTCAGAGCTCCAATACTGTATTGGACGATTCTGCTTATATATGCAGCACTGAAGGATGGAATCTCAGAAATGGGTTTCAAGAAAACTATGGACATAAGATTATAGGACAGTAGAATTACATTCAAATATTTGCATCGAGCAATGCTCTTCAGCAAACAATAAAGACAAGGCCATTTAGGCATAAATTAAGATAAAGCAATAACGCGCCATCTATACATATAAAATGAAAAGATTTAAAAGCACGAATGTTTCTTTTATACATAATACAAACTTCTACATATATTTTTTCATCGCAGTGAGGGCAGTAGAAGTTTGCATTATGTATAAAAGAAACATTCGTGCTTTTAAATCCTTTCATTTTATATGTATAGATGGCGCGTTATTGCTTTGTGTAAATTTATGCCTAAAGAAACATTCGCGTCTTAATATATTCATTCATTATATACGAGTATAGATGGCGCTCTTTTGCTTTGTATTATCCTTTATCATCTAGTACATCTAGTACATCATAGCATTATCCTTTATATCTATTAAAATGAAATCCAAAATCGATGTTTGTTATCGCGTTGCACAAAATCTACAGATTCAATCATTATGAAATTACGAATGCTAGCTGAAGATTTCGTTTAACATATATGCTATTCAATAAACTAAAAAGGTTTATGTGATTTAAAAAAAAAAATGTAAAACCAAAAGGCGTTAGTTCCAGCCTTTTACCGCTTGGCGCAGCACTGGTCGCGACGATAAATGAATTTGATTGGTTAATAATTTTACACGTAGTTTGTTTACACGATGAATGTTTTTGAAAGGTAAGATTATCCAACCGCCGTGACACTTTATGAAGTTGTTTAATATACTACTGGGAAGGTTTCTGGTTTGAATTTGATTTGAAATAAATATTCATTGCAATTTTATTTGCAAATTTTCTACTTTCACTCGCTAGCAGCGCCTCTCGCGGCATCTGAGGAAATTACATTTATAAATTGTAAAAATACTAAAATGTGTTCCAAGTATAATAAATTTAATATTTAATTTGAGGATTTATAGTAATATAATATTCCAATGACGTTGTGAAAAAACTTGGCATTTCAATATTAATATATATTTGAAGAAAATATCTTATTTAAAATTTAATACCTGTTTCAAAAGATTATGTGTTTCAAAAATATATTTAAACGCATATAACAATATTTATATACGTTTATAAATATATATATAGATGGATTGAATGTTTTCTAGAATCGTTTTAACAAATGTTCGTTAGGCAAACTTTTACTCGGGTAAAAACCGGGCGAAGCCGGGAACATTGGCTAGTATTATATATATATGTCATATATAAAAGCTATACACTATTTTCTTTTGTTGCAGGGTACCTGTGGCTCCACCTTGGTGAGTTCCCCATAACTACAGAGCGTTGACAACACAGAATACCTCAACTGTGCATGTTTCCAAGCGACACCGGTTCCGCAATTGGCTTCGTCGACTGGTGCCGCGGTGTCTTCGGGCGGCGAGGTATGACGATTCAACGTGCTAAAATCACCAGTATAATTTTAACATCAAGATATTCCAGAACCTTCTAGCGACATGTTTATTATAATCTGGGTTAGCTTTCAAGTAACGGAGCTCTTCGTTAGGTTCTTATCTTAACATACAAGACAGTTATACTATATGGATTTTCTAGTATAACTATCTTGTTACTATGTTTGGTTAAGGATCTCAGGAAGATCCTCCATGGTTTGTAAGAGTAGATTTAACTATAAAAATGTGTATTTATAGTGATGTTGAATATTTGGATTGAAGATGTTATATCGTTTGTCCACTTGTAATACATCAGAAGAGATATTTTTGTGTGTGCATGTGAGATTGAAACTACTTCGTCGTCCATATAAGATAAGGTTAAATACAAAGAGAGAGAGATTAAGATTTAAACTTCTTTATTAATCGTTCATATAAGATCGTATACGGTTATATATAAAATAATCGAATAAATATGTATAAATAAGATCAAATAAAATTGATAAATATACAATTATATAGAAAAATATACACAGTCTTCATTGGTGGGGTCCACCGCGGGAAAGACTCCGCCACCGATGGACTTGCGAGAGTTCTTTCCCACAGAGTGGGCAGGTCGATGAGATGGCTAGAGTTACCCACATAAAGACCAAGATGGTACTTGTAGATGGTAGCCTTCGCCACACTGGTGGAGAGAGAGAGAAACAAAATAAACAAATACTCTATTCAGGCTTATGTTATACTTATTTTTAACCTATGTAATATTATGTTTTATAGAAAATTTGCATATATGGCTACATTATGCAAATTGTGTTTGTCCAGGGAGTAATGCAAGGACAGGAAGATCCATGGGAGACTGAAGGAGGTGAGCTGACGCTATACTACTGGTGTAACTTTAGAATGTAAATATACAACAACAAAACAGTAAAAAGCCTTTATTAGGGACACTCGTCATACGGGATTATCCTAGATGGGTAAACACAAGCAAAATTTATCTACAGTAGAGAACAACATCGATCCTTTCTCAAGTTGAGTCACTCTGTGCTGTTTTCCAGAATTTGACCAATGTATTGTTCTTAGAATGTGAAGAGACACATATGTATTTATTAAAAGTAAAAATACAAAATGCGCTCTTTTATTAAATATTCGAACAGCTCTCGAACGTTGGAGAGCCGAGGAAGAGTTGACGCTCGTGCCGAATATTAAAAAAGGATGCAAATTGCAATTCGTCTTTCAGTTTAATTACGAATTTTCAAGAGCCTTAGATACAAGGTAATAAGACCAAATACAAATAAATAAATAGTGTATGACGTTTCGGTAACAGCGTTGTTACCATCTTCAGACAAAAGTACTAAATGAAAATTGGTCAAAGCGGGATTTGAACCCAGGTTGTTACTTTTGTCATCAACGGTGTATACAACCTCCAAAAATCCTTACCGAAACGACACACACTATTTATTTATTTGGATTTGGTCTTATTACCTTGTGTTTATAATCTACTAGCCGAATGACCCGGGCAACGCCCGTGTTTTACCCGATTGAATGTTTTGATTCAAATACTATTTGTTACAATTATAATTTGGCGCCTTAAATAAATGCATATATTAGTTAATAACTATAGCCTATGTGCTTTATCTGTCTATGTACTGTTGGCTTCCGTAGGCGTCTCTTACTGGGAAAAAGAAAGAGAGAATTCCATTTGGTTATTAACTAATATATGCATTTATTTAAGGAGCGACCCGCTCCAACACAATGGTTACAAAGACGAAATAGCGAGTGTGGGGGGAGGGGGGGGGGGGGGGGCAAAGGTGGCGTGATCGTAGCCGACCAATAGGAGGGCGCCATTCCAAAAAAAAAAAAAAAAGCAAACCGTGACAGAGGCGACGAAGAATGACGCTCGTAACTGTATATAGAATAATCCAAATTGGGCCTTACCAAGAGCCTTAGATGAAAAATATCTGAATTTGTAAGATGTGTTGATATATTTTTGTGGGCTAATAGAACATACATTTATTTAGGAAACCAGATATATCTTTCATTTTCACTCATAACGCTCAAATTCAATTTTCCATTAAACCAGTTTATAAAATATTCGGGAAACAACCTGTATACTAAATTATTGAATGCAATATTACTATGGTGGTGTAACTTGGCCTTCATCAGTATAGGAAAGGAAGATGACCTACATGTATAGCTGCTACGAGTGAAATGATCCGAAATTCCTAAAATTGCGTACTTTACCTAGTAAGTAATCATATTGATTCTGGGAAGAACTTTAGCTGAATTTGTAGAAGGATGAATATTTGTACTTGTGAATATTTTAAGAGCGTCTATCTCCTTTTTAGAATACAAAATTCCTAATTGTGCTATAAATTACATATTGTATATATTTGCATATTGGCACTGAGGTTTTATGAATTTGCCTATGTTATATGTAAATGAGAAAATCAACAATATTTATCAGCTCTTCATTATTGTCTAAGTAATGTTACTTTAGAATAAAATGATAAAAGAATATAATTTCATTAAAACACTTTTTAAGATTCTTTCTTTACCCAACGTTTTTCGGTGCCAACTTTTACATTTCCCCTGAGAAAGGTGACAATGAATTACTGAATGTTAGGAAAAAATAAGGGTTTTGATGGAGAAACTATAGTCTTAAAAAAAAAACTCTCAACCTGAAAATGAATTTTATTGTTATTTCACACAAAAGAGTCTTTATTTAATAAGAGGAAAAACAAGAAAAACATACATAGCGCAAATAGTTTTTTTTTTGCACACAGGTGGCAGGCTGATACCAAATAAAATAATATATATATGTTATGAATAATTTGCTTTGTTGTTGAAAAAGATAGAGAATTGAAGATGCAGTCGCGAAAAAGGAAATAAATTATTTACTTAACAAGTAGTTTTTATTTTGAATTACTTGAAGCAAATTACACATAAAATTATTTTTCACAGTAATATAGAATTTATAAAATGAATCCCCCTATATTCGTGAATTAAAAAATAGGTATAGGTTAACTATACATATTTACAGCAAATATTCAAAGTGTTATGTTCTAAATCTATGGTCAAAAATAAAATAATAATCAATGAAGAAAATAAAATACATGTTTTTAAAAAATAAAATATTTGCATTTTAGATTATATAGTATACATATTTTATCGATAGGTGGAAATTGAATTTATAATTGAATACAATAAGGAAGATTATCGTTTTTTAAAAAGTGTATAGAAATATATGACAACTTTCTAAAGTTAGAATCTTTCTGTATATATACGGAAGGAGTTCGACTTGTACATGTTTGTTGTGAGCTGTCAAAAATCATCCTGGAAGTTGGATGCTATGATATTGCGTCGCTACTCTGACGCCGTTTGTGTTCTTGTCGTTCATAATGGTACAAAGGCGATATGTAAATTCGTGAAGAGATGAACTTAACAAAATTCGAAACTATTTTAAAAGCGTAAGATTCTTTTTGAAATTAAACAATTTCTACTGCCCTTACTGCAATGGAAAAATTAAAGGGAGGGCCTGGCTCATCACCACTGATGAGCCAGGCCCTCCCTTTAATTTTTTCATTGCAGTAAGGGCAGTAGAAATTGTTTAATTTCGAAAATAATCTTACGCTTTTAAAATAGTTTCGAATTTTGATAACAGATGGCGCGCAAGTGCATCGTAATATAGATGAACCTAAGTTAGGGCTTTATTAAAGTGGTACAAATTGGAAGGAATACAATAAGTTGAACTTGCCTCCAACCTCTGCCGTCAGAAGGATTCTTGAAGCTGTGGATGTTACAGTCCACGACCTGCCTAAACGACACCGACTTGTAGGCTGATCCGCTGCTGTTGATCGACACAAATCGTTCCGGTGTCCACTCTCCACAGAGTTCTCCGCTCCATCCAGCCCACTTTCATTTTAATCACAGGTATCTCGCTGCAGGAATAATTCCAGTTCTTTAATTCTAAAAGATTCTGTTCGGGCAAATTTTTCTAGAAAAATATTATTTGAAACGGGAAAGAAACTTTTAAATTCTAGAATAAAAAAAAGTCATTATAATTTAAACAAATTAAAATAAAGGTTGGCGTTCAGATAACCGAAATTATGGCAAATAAATCTCTTATTCAATCCAATACGTACAACCCAGTCGACAACACAACCTGGCAGGCTTCAAGATATCTCAGCGGTCAGGCCGACAGTTGATATCTATTGGATGTCTGCCACTGGACACTCCGGCACCATCTTGCCGATACTCCTCGCTGTTGAACTCCCTTCACCAGACTGTTGCTTTTCCTCCCACGCGTACTTCCCTTAATCTATTCTTGGTAGCGCACGTGTTCTCTAACGGTTCTTCTTTTGCGGTAAGTTTATCAGAGCTAAATTTGACAAATCTTTTTTTTTCCGGGTATCGTCGTAACAATATTCTTACTATTGTAGAGGATTGCGAAGTTCAACTTGTTTATGTTTGTTATCAGCTGCTAGAGACCATCCTGCCGAACTAGACCACACTGGAGTGGACATAGTCCGTGGATTGGACACCAGGAATGGACATCAGGGGTCTTCCAGGCTTCTTACAGGGGCACGGGGATCCTGGGGACCTTCTGATGTCCCCGTGCTCCCTCCATGGTTCCTCCCCGTGGGGTCTGTCAACTCCTGGGGGACACCACTTCCAGATCCTCCCTGCCTTTTCCCCGCAACTTATTCCAGATTGAAAACTTCTCAAAATTCCGGCGCAGTGCGCCCAATAAAGGATGATTTTTTAGTAGTATATAGAGCTTTTATTAATATTTCATAAATCTACTCAAAGACTGGTGGGCCTCCTTAATAAAGTTTCTCTAAGATGTGATCAATCACTAGCCATAGTCTGGAGGTATTACGATATTTTTTTTCCTGTTGGTCTATTGATGATTATTGAGGCAAAAATAGCGCGGTGGATTTCACAGGTAGGGATTTTCCCTTTCTAGAAGATGGGACCTTAGAATAAAGAATTTCCCACACTCTTCCACTACTTTTAATTATTTATTTTATACACAGATATTATATATAGACAATATAATAAAATACGAAAATTTTTTCCTCTTTCTCAGTAGTGTCGGTATAGTTGATACTGTGAATTAAGAGTTTAATATTTCAATGATACGACAAAGGAACTTGTGTATTTTTATCTCTAAAGAATGTTTGGTATTTTTATATTAACAACTTCAGACAAAGAATACTCGTGTGATTTGCATAGCATTTTAGTATTGTCTATGCAAATTGACATCTCTACCTATATAGCGCGGCCTTGTTGGATTGTTAGTTGGCTAGTGGTTATTGGATAGGGCAGGTCGGCGTGAGCTGCTGATGTACATATAATTTGATATATTTGTCCTTCCTTTATAGTTTTATACCTTTAGGTTATAAAGGTTTTTCTTTTCTTCTACGAATCTATATTTTTCGCAACAAATATCAAAACTGTTAAAAAATCAATAAGCTTGAGGGATGAGTATCTTTAGCAAATAAATTTATTTCAAGCTTTCGGGCTCAACCGCCCTTCGACAGGAAAATTACGCTCTCGAAGGGCGGTTGAGCCCGAAAGCTTGAAATAAATTTATTTGCTAAAGATACTCATCCCTCAAGCTTATTGATTTTTTAACATTCTATTAAGGGATTAGCCTATTAATTAAATATAAAAACCAAAATATTAGACTATATTTACATATTTCATATTCAAAGCGAATTTGTATATTTGTAAACATTTCTTGTAAGAAATAGTCTCAACGTGTTTGTTAATTAAGTCCGTTGAAGAACGATTATCACTTGAGAGCTTGCATTTTATAATATAAAAGGAGACAATTTGATAAATTGAGAATGCGTATAGCGCTTTATTTTATCATCTATTTTGACGGGAATGGTGGCCTTTCTTTTTATATGGGATCATATGGATTATATGGATCCTTCCAGAAAAATTTCCATTTCAGTTCAGATAATTACCATACATCTATATACAGTATAAAAGAAATTCACTGAGGGAAAAGTTTATATTTTAAACATTATAATACAAGCTTTCAGATGTAACAGCCCTTCGACAGGTATAAACGGTACGAAACGCGTTCGTGGATGGCTTTTCTTGATTTATCAAGATAATGGATTGGCCAAATATCAAGGAACAGGTTAAATCAATGTTTAGTTGATTTCTGTTCCACTAGATGGCGCTCTGCCATCTAACAAGCACATGTGCTCCTGATCAGGATATGCTCTCATTATTTTAAATATAAATAAGTACATATATAAATATAGGAAATACGAGGTGTGTGGATATGCAAATATATTAATTAACATAAAACGAATAAATCATAAACACTACAAATTATTATTTGACTCAGAAGGCGATCCATCAATTAAGTTTACATAAAATGGCGTACCTGGATCTGTGAAGGAAGAAAAAAAAACCCAAAATTTTCTCAAAATATTTCGAGAGATTGCTCCCTCTTTATCAATTTATTTCACAGTAAACTTAATTCACAAATTATTTTAGATCAAATGAAAAATGACAAAGTTGTTCTCATGTGATCTACAATAATTTGTAAATTAAGTTACTGTGTAATAAATTTATAAAGAGCGAGCAATCTCTCGAAATATTTTGAGAAAAATGTTTTTTTTTCCCTTTTTTTTTACAGATACGGGTACGCTCTTTTATATATATACAAATCATTAGTTAATGTACTATCGAAGCTATGTATGCTTAAAGGAAAGTACAAAGATATCAATGGCTTGATAAGGGTATGAATGATATTGTAGAAAAAAGGAAGATTATATAATTAATAAATATACATAGAAATCGTATTGATAACTAATAGGGAATTCTGTCCAGACGAGTTTGCCAAAAGAAATCTTCGTGTCCCGCCAAAATTGACACAGAGTGCTCCTGAAATATTTACCAGGGAGTGACAAAACCTGAGTGGTTCCCCCTAGTGGCCATTTATCAAAGTTTCTTTCCAGCAGAACATAGAGAACCTTGAACTGTCGTCTGATCAATTTAACTCCTTTTAAGGTATTACGAAACGCTGATAAATACTTTATTCACAGAGAGTGACCTAATGTTTTACCTAATTTATATATACAAGTCTTTCTCTTTAATTAATTTATTCATTGATTACACCTTATTATTATTGATCAATATTAGCATATTCTAGATTTTAATAGATTGAATATTTAATATTATATATATAAGTAGAACGACATTTAAAAATTATACCGCAAATGTTTCTTTTGAACGAAAAATCGAAATTTATTTTAAGGAGAAATTACGATTATTTCTAACCTTAGGGATGAAGTATGAAAGGATGAATTGTGAAGAGTAATGATAAACGGATAAATAAAGTGTCCAGGGATGGGAATTATACGTTTTATCATTACTCTTCACAATTCATCCTTTCATACATCATCCCTAAGGTTAGAAAGAATCGTTATTTCTCCTTAAAATAAATTTCTATTTTTCGTTCAAAAGAAACATTTGCGGTATAATTTTCAAAATTCTTTCTACAATCATAAGCCGCATTATAATGTATTATAATATTATATATATTTAAAATCTATATCTGTGTTCCTAAATTTTATGTATATATCTAAATGTCTTTTACAATGATATATTTTCACGTATTATTCCATAAAAAGATTTTAGAGCTAACCAAAAGATGAGAGGATCAATAAATGGAATTTAGTTTATGTAACGTTTTGGAGAGATTAAATTGAGGAAACCACATTTTAAATAGAGT
>CP092864.1:24547840-24682582 GCA_030710605.1 Cordylochernes scorpioides | reverse complement strand
ATTTTTATTTATATTTAGAATTATTATAATTCATATAAATAACTTATAGTTAGCTTATATTACATAAACATACAACACAATACATTCATTTTTATATATATAGATTATATATTATTAAATCTTATATAACTTAGGTATACCAAATTTGAATAAAAGAATATAGTTGAAATCTCCTTTTATATAAATAAATATAACTAAATTTTCCTTATTTAAATAACCAATTTATATTATTTCTAGTTTTTTAAATAAATACAACTTTAAATCTTTCCTTTAATTCCTTGTTAGAAGAATGCCAAGGTCAAAAAAGAACAAAAATTCTACGAAGATTTGGTACCGAATTGGATTTTCCCTGGCGACCTTTTATTGTAATTTTAAGCCTTTTTCCACCAAACGATCCTAAGCCCCTCGTTGTTTTAAATGAGAGCTCGGATCATTCTTATCGGGATAATTACTTTTGATTGGCTGAGCTCAGTAAACAGGTCGTCGTTTAATCTGTGGTTTTACATTTATTAGTAGAAAAGGTTAAAAATACTCTTGGGAAAACATCAGAAACAATTGAAGTTGTTTATCTGTAATCAACGAAAACAAATGACGTTAATTAAAATAGCTATTTAAAGCATTGGTTTTTGTGTTGTGTGTGTGTTACTATTTTAATAAGATTTCTTTCTAAACCATACACATTAACAGTTATTTTTAACTTTAAACAACGTTTGTAAAAAAATATTTATCTCTCCTTGTTCTTGTTACAAAATCACTTTATTAGGTACAGCTCAAAAAGAGCAATCTAGTTTATGATATTTACAACAATGAATAATATATGAAAAAACAATAGAAAAAATATATAATAACAGCCTACTCCACGCTGGCGAGCGCCAGCAGCGCGAAACTCGTTTGTGGATGGCTTTTCTTGATTTATCAAGAAATTGGGTTGGCCAAATATCAGAGAACAGGCTAAATCAATGAATAGTTGATTTCTGTTCCACCAGATGGCGCTCTGCCTTTTGAAAAGCACATGTGCTCCTGGTCAGAATAATATATGTGAAGGTTATTCACAAAATGTTAACGCGGGATTAAATCCCGGTTCATGGCTGTCGGGAATCGAGGATTTTACCTACTCGTACATCGATTCTTTTTTTTATTTATCTCGTCTGATAGAGAATTAGGGTATTGTTATAACATTTTAATGAAGAAAAAAGGTATTTGAATTGACCCCGTACTTATAGAAAAGGTGTTTTCTGTAATATATCAACTTTAAAATTTTTGTGCTAAAATAAAGAGATTAAATATTACTAATAACTTAATTGATTATCTTTTGTATAGGAATAACTTTTGTGGTGTTCTATTTTAAAAGAACGAGTTTTACGAGACATGAGAAGATTTCAGACAAAAGAAACTCTAACTTTATTACTTTTCCTAGCTATATATATACATCGCGCTTCTCGCGGACATGCAAATCTTCATCCTTTCAAAAGAAACAAAATGTAAAAATATACAAAACAAAACAATACTATGCAAATATCTCGAGGTATGCGACAACTTTCATACATGGATTATTAATATACACTGAAGGACATTGAAAATGAAACACCAAGAAAGAGTGTCCAGAAAATTGCAAATAATGTGAAATGCGCAGCTCTCCTGCGCACTTGGAGTACGCTATAAGGGAAGAAACTTACAGAAAAGACAGTATTCGTGTTGTTATTTATTCAAAGAAAATCATTGTAGAAATTTCGTTCTTGTTTCAAAAGCCAAGTATAATAACAAATAATGCCAGGCCGTCGTCAACGGAGGCAGTTCCAGCAGACAGATGCTTTTACGAGGAGTATGGTGATCGGATTGAAAAGGGAAGGTTGGTACATACGTTAAATCGCAGCTGACACACACCTGGATGTGTCCACAGTGCACTGACTGTGGAGAAGATAGTTTGAAAAGGAAATGAAGCAATTTATAGGAATGCCGGTGCAGCCAGAGTGACGTCAACATTTCAATCAGACTGAAAATATAGTCAAACAATATCTATATAACTCTCTTTTCTCTTGTTGAATAATTCTAAATCATAAATAAAATTCTTCAAAATTAATCGTTATAAAATTTTAATTTTTTATTAAACATTCAAGCCACTACATAATGGTCCCTCGAGACGGATAATGAAGAATTGAGGTGAGCAATTTATCATTCAATTTATATCAAAAAGTCAAGTAAATTGATATAAATCAAATTCAATCAAATTTATGTCGAAAAGAGCGGAATATAAATTGCTACTCTGAGAAAGATTCATCGTAATATTAATGAAGTAACTAATCTTAAATCAGAGAATCAACTTCTTTTGTAAAATAAAAAATCCATCTTGCTTTATAATCATTTATATTGTCCGTGACCTAGAAATTGATTTGAATCAAACTTTCTACGAAATAATAGAGTCCGATATACCAGGTCTATTAGTATGAAACGCGAAAATTTTCAGTGAATTCAAAAGTTCACCAATTCCATACAACAAAATATTTTTTATTCAAAGTAACTGCCCTGATTAGCTATACACTCGGACCACTTTTCAGGCAATTTTCGAATTCCTTGTCTGAAAATTTCTATTCCTTTTGAGTCGAACCAGTCAACAAGTCATTTTCGGAGTATGTCCGAGTTCGAAAATTCCTGGTTTTTTAGGGCGTGTCCTAAAGATGTGAAAAGATGGTAGTCCGACGGCGCTAAGTCTGGTGAGTACGTCGGGTGGGGTTAGAGTTCCCAGCCCAAGTCTTTTATGGTGTTTTTGACCACCGTAGCGTTGTGGGCTAGAGCGTCTTCATGCTGCAGTATCAGGTAGTTGTGCTTTTCACGCCATTCCGGTCTTTTTTCATTCAACGCCTCTCTCAAAGTGTGCATTTGTTGTTCGTAGCGACTAGTATTGACCATTTGCCAGGTTTCAGGATCTCGAAATATACTACGCCGGTCTGGTCCCACCATATGCAAAGCATTGCCTTTTTTTTCCGAAGCGATTGGGCCTAGGCGTCTGTTTTGGAAATTGGCCGGGCAGGCCCCACGACTTTTGGCGCGTAGGATTGCTGAAGTGGATACATTTCTCATCATAAGTTACGATTCGGTGCAAAAATGACTTCTTTTCATGCCTGGCGAGCAGCCCTTCGCAGGTTACCAGACACCGTTATTGCTGCCTTTCGCTCAACTCGTGGGGGACCCATCTGAAAAGCTTTTGGGTCGTTCCGAGGCTGTTTAAACGTAGAGAAACAGCACCTTGAGACACTTGGAGCTGTTTTGCGAGTTTCTCCTGCATTTGGGTACTGTCCTCATCCAACAAAGCTTGCAGTTCAGCGTCCTCGAACTTTTGGGGCGGTTTTCCATGTAGTTCATTATCAAGTTCAAAATCGCCACGTTGGAATTTTTTAAACCACCTGTAACACTGCGATTTGCTCAGAGCGTGGTCGCTGTAAACTTCCTCGAGCATTCGGTGTGCTTCAGTGGCACTTTTCTTCCAGTTGAAGGCGAACAACAAAACTTCCCGCAAATAGACACTTTTTGGCTCGGAAATAGCCATTTTCCACGGGCTCCAGAAATTTTTCACGATTTGAATTTTTCTAAAACTGCACGCATGCTGATGCCACGTAAGTCAAAGAACAAAACGCCTAGAACAGCGCCACCGTCGGCTCAAATAAAGTTGGACAGCGGCCTCTGGCGCCCATTTTCGCGTTTCATACTAATAGACCTGGTATATATTATCTTCCTTATAAAGAATGTTGTAACAAAGTATTTATTAATTTTATTATTTTTATTAACAGAGTGGTCATTTTTATGTTCATATTTTGCTATACTCTGTACACTTCCCTCTTTTGCTTATCTTTTGTTGACCATTCATAGTTTGTCCTTGCCTGAAATAAATTGTTGTCTCCTCCTGAAGTTTTTCTCTTCCCTAATTTTTCACGTGGCAATATTCAGAGGCCAAGGATATTATTTTTAATATTTTGGTTTATATTAGACAAGAGCTTTATCTTTACTTGACTCTTAAGAAAATTCCAGTTTAATATGCAATAGCTAGAATTTACAAAATAGTTAAAATCAACTTATCATTCAAATACATCACTACTTCAAAATCAAGAAAATTTTGATAATCCAGCAGAATCTATGCATTATAAGGAACTCAAGAAACTTTTGACAAACCAAAATCTATGAAAATGAAACCTATTTTTGAGATATCGAAAAGATATAAATATTTTCTTGTAGAACGAGAGGTATCGTGATTATGATGATATTTTTTTATTTTCGAAAACTCTTTCGGAATTTTTTTTTTACTAATTCACCGAAAATTTTTATCATACCTTGTATTTTTCACATACACTAATTTTTGTTCCAATCTGACAACTATTTCATGATGCCTCCATTTTTTTGTTGTTGTTTTGTGAGTCTTATATGGCGTCTAAAGGTCAAATAGAGCAAATCGCGCACGCGGGGGAAATGGAGTATTATTATTACATCTATATAAATACTGGTATAAACATAGTTTATATAAATATCACTGGAAGTTTTGAAAGAAATATTCATATCTCTAAAACGTGAACATAGAAAAATATTTTTAATTCCTTATTAAAGGAAAGCAATCAATAAGTCTTTATTAAAATGTTTTTGAACTTTGAGCAACCTTTTAGAGACTTATAAATTGATGAATATTTTAAAAGGATTAAAACCCTTTTTTAGAATCTAAAAATCGATTAGAATTAGGTCAGAGCTCACATCTTTTGATAAACATGAAAACAGTATGCCATTAAAGAGTTGTGTTTATATTAAAAATCCCTCTTTTTTTGTAAATAAGTATATTATAAAAAAAGGGAAATATTGTGTAAAATAAATTCTACATTTAAATGAAGCAAAAAGTTAAAAAAAAAAACAAAATACAAATAAAAGAAGATAGACAACAAAAATCAATGTAAAACATATTAGTTTATAATTGATAATACAATTTTTGATGAATGTGTTTTGTATGATTTAAAATGTATTAAATAAAATTTCACAAAGCATGCTTACCTTTTTGTAAATAAATGTAAAGATATATATATTATATGCAGGTAAAGGTAAATGCAAGAAAAATAAAAGCTGGGGAAGTGGAGAATTTAAACAGAAATATATTTTTAATGCCTTGGTTCTGGGAATTCAAGATATCTGTTAATGGAATGTTTTGGGTAAAGAGCTCTTAATGTTTTTTTTTGTTATTTTTGAATATTTTTTCTATTCTAAGAAATGTATTGTTGGTTTAAATTTGGGATATAGTGACCTGTTGTTTTTTATTATTGGTAAAATACAATATCTGTGTTGGTTTTAATTATAGTATTTATGTTTTTGTTGCTATTTTTATATATAAATTTATACAGTAGAAACTCCCTTTAACGAACACCCTGCTAGCGGACACCTCTCCACAAAGAACAGTTTTCATTTGCAAAATTACCATTTTTACAATTTAGCAACTCTCCGGTAAGAGGACACTTCTCCCTAAAGGATAATTTGGCTCTACAATTAGGTGTTGTCCTTTACAGGGAGGTTCTACTGTATACATAGATGGAAATTTTACCGGATGGAAATTGATCTAAAAAATCATAAGGCTCCTATTCCGTCAAATTAAACGTCAAATCTAGACGCTATCTATTGACCGTCGCCACAAACTAGCGGCCTCGGGGATAGTAGGTATATTAAAAACAAAAAAAGGCAAATCCTGACCCACAGATCCAGGTACGCACAGTTTTATTCAATGTTGTTGTTGTCGTGTCCATTTGGGTACCCGGGCCAGACGGGGATGGCCACACACCCGCCCTAAAGAGGCTCTACCAGAACGACAGCTCCAGTCGTTAGACCTAGCGACCTCCCAACACTCCAAAGAGGTCACACTCCGCGCTCCAGGATGAGGGCGATGCTCTAGACACCGCAAATATATTCAATAGAATCACTTTTAACTCATATATAGTACCACATAGAAAATGAGGAAGAACAAACGTAAGTGTGACAAGACACTTTGATCCAAACAATTTCCGACTTTTCTTAGGAGATATAAAAGCTAACAGAGACAAGTTTATATATTATCAAATATGTCTCTACACAGAACACACAGACCTTACTATGGAATGATAAAAAAAATACATTGTCCATTACTTACGGAAAAAACCTAATCTGTTTTAAAATGTAAAATAACAAAAAAAAACTTTTCGTCGTTACTTTTTTATCACCTCTTAGAAATGATATCCGAAGAGATTTCTCCTATTGTAATTACCAACTTATCAACATAAGATAGAAGATAGGCAAGACTACTCGGAATTACCAGCTCACTGGTATGTACTAGTGATAAGCAGTTTAATTCACGCTCTGAGTGGATTACTGAGAAGGACCAGTTGATCACAAAGTTCCATGCTGAAGTCCAATCTGAGAGGCTGTCCATAGATGTAGGATTGAAGTGGATCAGTCCAAACAGAATGGCTTACTTTGTCTCATGAAAGCCGGACACCTTAAGAGGAAGTAAATTAAATTTAATTGTCATCTATCGTTAAAATTTTACACAAATAAATTTACAGGCAATGCGCTTCTTTTAAATATCATCAAATATTATCTCTACAGACCTTACTGCAATGATATGAGTTATTGAATGAGAAGGCTTGGCTCATCAGTAGTGAATCCTCTCAGCGGTTTCGCCAAATTAATCTCTAAACCGCTCTACTATTGTATTGGATTGGTTTGGATGAAGAGAAAGTGTTCAACTGTCTATGGTTCTTCCTAACAGTAAGAGCAAGTTGGGTCTGAAGATAAAATTACTGAGTAACATAATATCAATAGCATTATCCTGTTTAATAACATCAATAAAGTATCCAGGGATAAGTTTCTTTTACGATTTTTATTTCTCAATCTTTAAGACTTATCAATCCTTCGACGGGAGTATCACACTGTACAAGAAACTTAGCCCTGGATGGCTTATTGATGTTATTAAATTATAAGTCAATGTAAGAACGTTTATTACCTTGTTGATAAGAGAAATAACATAAAGATGAGAAAATCAAACCTCCAGGAATAGGTTTCTTTCTTTTTTTTAATTGTTTCCTTCACAAATCTCTTTTGGGTATGGAAGCCCTTCTACACGAGAAAAACACGATACAATAAATCACCAGAAGGATAAAAGTTTAAGTATATATTTTTATTTTGAAGCTTTCGGACTTGTCAATCCTTCAACAGGATTATCACGTTAACAAATTAATGATATATACTATTTTATATACACATTATTATTTATATACTAAATACTTGTGATATATTGAGAGAAAAATATATCACATTATTTCTGTGTGAAAACAACTTTTTGAAAATAATAATTAATAAAATCAAATGCTATTTTACATATTGGGAGTATATTTTTAGTTCTTGCGGGGATTTTTTCTAGAATTGAAGATTTATTGTTAGAAATTCAATCTTCAAAGTATTGTCCGTTGCTAGCCACTACTTTTTCCTATCTTTCTGGAAATTGACGGATCCCATAGCGGAAAAAATCCGACTCTTTGGCACCTATCCATTCATCGATCCATTTTTTGACTTCATCGTAAAATGAAGACGAAACAACGGAATAATAAACTAGTAACGCCATCTTTATCAAAAACCGTACGTACTTATTTATACTCCCAATAATTTCATAAAACTGCTGTAGATTGTATCGTGTTTTTCTCCTGTAGAAGGGTTTCCATGCCCGAAAGCTTTGATTTGTAAAGAAAATATTATTGTTTAAAAGAAATCAATCCCTGGAGGCTTGATATTTCTACCTTAATATGGAAATAAACAAGAACTGTAGGATTCCACCTAAGCACAGTTGGTACAGTGGAGTGGACCCAGAAGGAGCTTTGAACATCAGAAATAGACAGCATCAAACAACACTAACAAGATTTAGAACAGCCTATCTCAAGCCATTGAAGATAAAAAAAATAATAACAAAATCTACCCCACTTGCCCAAAATGTAGCTTGGCACCTGCAGCTTCAGAACACATTTTGGCTTGCAATAGATGCACTAAACAGGACCTTTGGGAGAGGCCGCAGCTCATCATAAAACAGCTCGAGGAGCATGAACTCATGGAATTCGTGTAATCTTTACACAAGATGATAAGAAACAACATCAACCTAAATATGGATACAAAGGATTATACATCAACAACAACAGAAGCCTTTATTGAGGACCTCTCGTCTTATAAAGGATTCGCCAGTTTACAGAGTAATTGAAGAGAAGAGAACTAAGAATACAGAGAGAAACCTATATGTAGTAGGTATAGTGTAGTATTTTCTACACTGTGACTATATACAACAGCAGCAACAAGCCTTTTACTGGAATCAAAGTCCCATACAGGATTCGTCATTCTAATCCTGACAAAGATTATTTACATATGATTATTTACATCAGTTAGATTATGTATATAGCTTCCTTCTCTCTTCAGCCGTCTTCCAAAATTTGAACAACGCAAACGCTCCAGCTCTGTTTCTCACCACCTCGATACAAAGGATTATTTGATCGAGTTATCGAAGAACAATAAGTATTCAGTTTCAAGAGTAGACCATTGATAGAACATCCACAGTATAAGTAAAGAAACCAACCACTTCAGTAATTATATTCTATGGTATATATAGGAGGCCTGAGTACTTAGATTTCAGTTTCTCCAGCCGAAGACATACTTCGCGTGAGTGTTTCCCTCATTTTAATTAATTAATTATGAACGCAATCAAATAAATCCATCTTTCAATTGAGATATAAATGTGGAGAAATTAATTAATTTCTAAATACGGTATATTCCAGCAAATGTCATTCGATGAAATATAATATTATAATATTCAAGGATAATATTATCTCTAAGTAGAAAACATCAACAGAGTTTCTGACGATTTTAATGGTTCCAAAAATGTTTAAATAATTAATACTGTTGTGTATAAAAACATTATATATGTTATAAATAAATGAGATTTCTGTTTATTATCTTGAAATATAAAGAATTATTACTTGATGCTTGATTTTGGTATCCATGAGTATTTTACGATATTGTTCTGCAGTCGTGGCAATAATAAAATAGTTTTGATCAGAGATTTCTTTATTTGAGCTAAGGAATATATATGAAAAACATAATTTGATAAAAGTACTGCCTGGCTTAAGGCGAGTAGAACAAGGAAAACAAAAGATTATTTACATAATGTACAAAGATTTGAGCCGGCCATCGGGAAACAACAACAACGAGTTTTTATAAGGTAAGCGTGACCTCTGGCGGTCGATTTAACAGAGTATTTGTATCTATGAAATATATTTTAAAAACATATTTTATATAACATATATATATACTGTAAAATGTAAATTTAAATAATTTTTCACTTTGTCTAATACGAGAAATGATTTATATATATACGTATATAAAAAATGGCATATCCTGACCAAGAGCACATGTGCTTTACAGAAGGCAGAGCGCCATCTGGTGGAACAGAAATCAACTAAACATTGATTTAGCCTGTTCCCTGATATTTGGCCAACCCAATTTCTTGATAAATCAAGAAAAGCCATCCACGAACGCGTTTCGCGCTTTTTGGCGCTCGTCAGCGTGGACTAGGCTGAACCATTGCGACCAAAAAAGAATTTTTGATCCCAATGGTTTCCCGAAAAACCAAGAAATGGGTATTTAAGGCCAAACTTGCGTAAATACGCTTAGCACATTAAAAAACGAAATAAAAAAATAAAAGATAAAAAGATCAGGTGTTGAAATCAATATAAAAAATGGCATATCCTGACCAAGAGCACATGTGCTTTACAGAAGGCAGAGCGCCATCTGGTGGAACAGAAATCAACTAAACATTGATTTAGCCTGTTCCCTGATATTTGGCCAACCCAATTTCTTGATAAATCAAGAAAAGCCATCCACGAACGCGTTTCGCGCTTTTTGGCGCTCGTCAGCGTGGACTAGGCTGAACCATTGCGACCAAAAAAGAATTTTTGATCCCAATGGTTTCCCGAAAAACCAAGAAATGGGTATTTAAGGCCAAACTTGCGTAAATACGCTTAGCACATTAAAAAACGAAATAAAAAAATAAAAGATAAAAAGATCAGGTGTTGAAATCAATATAAAAAATGGCATATCCTGACCAAGAGCACATGTGCTTTATCATTTGCCAACAACTATGAAAAACAGTTCACCCCCAATCCCTATACATCCCACTCCAAACCTACTCGTACATACATCAAACGTGTGAATTCATACATGAAAAAAAATAAAGAAACAGGACTAGAACCAACAAATATTGGTGAAATAAAAGCGATTATTGAATATCTACCAAATAAAAAAGCTCCCGGAATCGACGAATTACCTAATGAAGCTCTCAAACTGCTCCCTAATCATATACTAGCATCAATAACCGAAATATTTAACGCCTCACTGCAGCTTGCCCACTTCCCTGACAGATGGAAAACGTCCATTATCTGTCCCATACTTAAAAAAGGAAAATCCATCCATGAACCAACAAGCTACAGGCCCATCTCACTGCTACCTGCCATCTCAAAACTATTCGAAAGAATTGTTTTAAGAAGACTCAGAAAATCCCTAGAAGAAAAGAATCCACTCAGACCTGAACAATTTGGCTACCAAGCCAAACACTCAACATTGCACCAGCTAGTAGTTGTCACTGAAAAAATAAGAAAAGCCATGGACCTAGGCCAAATAACAGGAGCCGTATTCTTCGATATCGCCAAAGCATTCGATAAAGTCTGGCACGAAGCCCTTCTCTACAAAATGTGCAAAAAGCACCTTCCCGGAGACATCATAAAAATAACGCAAAACTTCTTAACAAATAGAACATTCAAGGTACGAGTCAAAAATGAACTTTCAACAGCTAGGAACATCCTTGCCGGGGTCCCACAAGGATCAGTCACAGGACCAACCTTATTTGACATATTTATAGACGACTTCCCCTGTATTGAAGACACCTCTTTACACCTATTTGCCGATGATACCGCCATTTTAGCCTCAACATATAACTTCGACAATCTCCACATGAAACTCCAAGAGGCCTGCATCTTTTCCACGCTCTGGTGTAAGGAATGGCGAGTCACAATGAACCCCCAAAAAAGTGAAGCAATCATTTTTTCCAGAAAAAAAGACAAAATTAAGAAACCTTTAGACGAACTTTTTGTCTTCGAAGACAATATTAAATGGAAAGAGAACATCCGATACCTAGGGATGACCCTAGACGAGCACCTAACCTTCAAAAAACACATCGAAAACAGAATTAATTTGGCGAAAGCTGCCCAACACCGACTATCCCTACTTCTAGGACCAAAAAGCAAATTATCCCTTCATTGCAAAAGAACCATTTACACATCAATAATAAGACCAATACTCATATACGGCCACCCAATTTTTATGACAGCACATAAGACCATCCTTAAAAAGCTAGAAGTATTTGAAAATAAAATGATCAGAAAAATCATGTCTCCACCCTGGTTCGTTCGGAACACAATCCTCAGGAACGATCTAAATATCGAAAACATCAATGACTACATTATTAGACAATCATTTAAATTTTACGAAAAATCCGAAAAATTAGAAAATCCCACCTTTAAGGAAGCCACAAACTACAAATGCGGAAAAAGGAAAATAAGAAATTTGAAACCTAGACAAATTCTCCATCAATTAAGCCAGAATGACGAAAAGTGGAAAAAAAGGAAAAACAAACCCACCTTGAATATCAAACAAGCCCGAAAAAACCTTCTCAAGAAAAATATCCCCAAGGACCTGAAAATCCGGACCCAACGACATCATTATAAATTATAATTGTAAATGAACCCCTGTACATAACCACTCCCCTCAATATATTGTAAATATGATGATCTAGGTTGTTCTTTTTGAACGGCACCTAATAAAGTTATTTGGAACTGGAACTGGGACATGTGCTTTACAGAAGGCAGAGCGCCATCTGGTGGAACAGAAATCAACTAAACATTGATTTAGCCTGTTCCCTGATATTTGGCCAACCCAATTTCTTGATAAATCAAGAAAAGCCATCCACGAACGCGTTTCGCGCTTTTTGGCGCTCGTCAGCGTGGACTAGGCTGAACCATTGCGACCAAAAAAGAATTTTTGATCCCAATGGTTTCCCGAAAAACCAAGAAATGGGTATTTAAGGCCAAACTTGCGTAAATACGCTTAGCACATTAAAAAACGAAATAAAAAAATAAAAGATAAAAAGATCAGGTGTTGAAATCAATATAAAAAATGGCATATCCTGACCAAGAGCACATGTGCTTTACAGAAGGCAGAGCGCCATCTGGTGGAACAGAAATCAACTAAACATTGATTTAGCCTGTTCCCTGATATTTGGCCAACCCAATTTCTTGATAAATCAAGAAAAGCCATCCACGAACGCGTTTCGCGCTTTTTGGCGCTCGTCAGCGTGGACTAGGCTGAACCATTGCGACCAAAAAAGAATTTTTGATCCCAATGGTTTCCCGAAAAACCAAGAAATGGGTATTTAAGGCCAAACTTGCGTAAATACGCTTAGCACATTAAAAAACGAAATAAAAAAATAAAAGATAAAAAGATCAGGTGTTGAAATCAATATAAAAAATGGCATATCCTGACCAAGAGCACATGTGCTTTACAGAAGGCAGAGCGCCATCTGGTGGAACAGAAATCAACTAAACATTGATTTAGCCTGTTCCCTGATATTTGGCCAACCCAATTTCTTGATAAATCAAGAAAAGCCATCCACGAACGCGTTTCGCGCTTTTTGGCGCTCGTCAGCGTGGACTAGGCTGAACCATTGCGACCAAAAAAGAATTTTTGATCCCAATGGTTTCCCGAAAAACCAAGAAATGGGTATTTAAGGCCAAACTTGCGTAAATACGCTTAGCACATTAAAAAACGAAATAAAAAAATAAAAGATAAAAAGATCAGGTGTTGAAATCAATATAAAAAATGGCATATCCTGACCAAGAGCACATGTGCTTTACAGAAGGCAGAGCGCCATCTGGTGGAACAGAAATCAACTAAACATTGATTTAGCCTGTTCCCTGATATTTGGCCAACCCAATTTCTTGATAAATCAAGAAAAGCCATCCACGAACGCGTTTCGCGCTTTTTGGCGCTCGTCAGCGTGGACTAGGCTGAACCATTGCGACCAAAAAAGAATTTTTGATCCCAATGGTTTCCCGAAAAACCAAGAAATGGGTATTTAAGGCCAAACTTGCGTAAATACGCTTAGCACATTAAAAAACGAAATAAAAAATAAAAGATAAAAAGATCAGGTGTTGAAATCAATATAAAAAATGGCATATCCTGACCAAGAGCACATGTGCTTTACAGAAGGCAGAGCGCCATCTGGTGGAACAGAAATCAACTAAACATTGATTTAGCCTGTTCCCTGATATTTGGCCAACCCAATTTCTTGATAAATCAAGAAAAGCCATCCACGAACGCGTTTCGCGCTTTTTGGCGCTCGTCAGCGTGGACTAGGCTGAACCATTGCGACCAAAAAAGAATTTTTGATCCCAATGGTTTCCCGAAAAACCAAGAAATGGGTATTTAAGGCCAAACTTGCGTAAATACGCTTAGCACATTAAAAAACGAAATAAAAAAATAAAAGATAAAAAGATCAGGTGTTGAAATCAATATAAAAAATGGCATACCCTGACCAAGAGCACATGTGCTTTACAGAAGGCAGAGCGCCATCTGGTGGAACAGAAATCAACTAAACATTGATTTAGCCTGTTCCCTGATATTTGGCCAACCCAATTTCTTGATAAATCAAGAAAAGCCATCCACGAACGCGTTTCGCGCTTTTTGGCGCTCGTCAGCGTGGACTAGGCTGAACCATTGCGACCAAAAAAGAATTTTTGATCCCAATGGTTTCCCGAAAAACCAAGAAATGGGTATTTAAGGCCAAACTTGCGTAAATACGCTTAGCACATTAAAAAACGAAATAAAAAAATAAAAGATAAAAAGATCAGGTGTTGAAATCAATATAAAAAATGGCATATCCTGACCAAGAGCACATGTGCTTTACAGAAGGCAGAGCGCCATCTGGTGGAACAGAAATCAACTAAACATTGATTTAGCCTGTTCCCTGATATTTGGCCAACCCAATTTCTTGATAAATCAAGAAAAGCCATCCACGAACGCGTTTCGCGCTTTTTGGCGCTCGTCAGCGTGGACTAGGCTGAACCATTGCGACCAAAAAAGAATTTTTGATCCCAATGGTTTCCCGAAAAACCAAGAAATGGGTATTTAAGGCCAAACTTGCGTAAATACGCTTAGCACATTAAAAAACGAAATAAAAAAATAAAAGATAAAAAGATCAGGTGTTGAAATCAATATAAAAAATGGCATATCCTGACCAAGAGCACATGTGCTTTACAGAAGGCAGAGCGCCTTTATTTCTGTTCCACCAGATGGCGCTCTGCCTTCTGTAAAGCACATGTGCTCTTGGTCAGGATATGCCATTTTTTATATTGATTTCAACACCTGATCTTTTTATCTTTTATTTTTTTATTTCGTTTTTTAATGTGCTAAGCGTATTTACGCAAGTTTGGCCTTAAATACCCATTTCTTGGTTTTTCGGGAAACCATTGGGATCAAAAATTCTTTTTTGGTCGCAATGGTTCAGCCTAGTCCACGCTGACGAGCGCCAAAAAGCGCGAAACGCGTTCGTGGATGGCTTTTCTTGATTTATCAAGAAATTGGGTTGGCCAAATATCAGGGAACAGGCTAAATCAATGTTTAGTTGATTTCTGTTCCACCAGATGGCGCTCTGCCTTCTGTAAAGCACATGTGCTCTTGGTCAGGATATGCCATTTTTTATATTGATTTCAACACCTGATCTTTTTATCTTTTATTTTTTTATTTCGTTTTTTAATGTGCTAAGCGTATTTACGCAAGTTTGGCCTTAAATACCCATTTCTTGGTTTTTCGGGAAACCATTGGGATCAAAAATTCTTTTTTGGTCGCAATGGTTCAGCCTAGTCCACGCTGACGAGCGCCAAAAAGCGCGAAACGCGTTCGTGGATGGCTTTTCTTGATTTATCAAGAAATTGGGTTGGCCAAATATCAGGGAACAGGCTAAATCAATGTTTAGTTGATTTCTGTTCCACCAGATGGCGCTCTGCCTTCTGTAAAGCACATGTGCTCTTGGTCAGGATATGCCATTTTTTATATTGATTTCAACACCTGATCTTTTTATCTTTTATTTTTTTATTTCGTTTTTTAATGTGCTAAGCGTATTTACGCAAGTTTGGCCTTAAATACCCATTTCTTGGTTTTTCGGGAAACCATTGGGATCAAAAATTCTTTTTTGGTCGCAATGGTTCAGCCTAGTCCACGCTGACGAGCGCCAAAAAGCGCGAAACGCGTTCGTGGATGGCTTTTCTTGATTTATCAAGAAATTGGGTTGGCCAAATATCAGGGAACAGGCTAAATCAATGTTTAGTTGATTTCTGTTCCACCAGATGGCGCTCTGCCTTCTGTAAAGCACATGTGCTCTTGGTCAGGATATGCCATTTTTTATATTGATTTCAACACCTGATCTTTTTATCTTTTATTTTTTTATTTCGTTTTTTAATGTGCTAAGCGTATTTACGCAAGTTTGGCCTTAAATACCCATTTCTTGGTTTTTCGGGAAACCATTGGGATCAAAAATTCTTTTTTGGTCGCAATGGTTCAGCCTAGTCCACGCTGACGAGCGCCAAAAAGCGCGAAACGCGTTCGTGGATGGCTTTTCTTGATTTATCAAGAAATTGGGTTGGCCAAATATCAGGGAACAGGCTAAATCAATGTTTAGTTGATTTCTGTTCCACCAGATGGCGCTCTGCCTTCTGTAAAGCACATGTGCTCTTGGTCAGGATATGCCATTTTTTATATTGATTTCAACACCTGATCTTTTTATCTTTTATTTTTTTATTTCGTTTTTTAATGTGCTAAGCGTATTTACGCAAGTTTGGCCTTAAATACCCATTTCTTGGTTTTTCGGGAAACCATTGGGATCAAAAATTCTTTTTTGGTCGCAATGGTTCAGCCTAGTCCACGCTGACGAGCGCCAAAAAGCGCGAAACGCGTTCGTGGATGGCTTTTCTTGATTTATCAAGAAATTGGGTTGGCCAAATATCAGGGAACAGGCTAAATCAATGTTTAGTTGATTTCTGTTCCACCAGATGGCGCTCTGCCTTCTGTAAAGCACATGTGCTCTTGGTCAGGATATGCCATTTTTTATATTGATTTCAACACCTGATCTTTTTATCTTTTATTTTTTTATTTCGTTTTTTAATGTGCTAAGCGTATTTACGCAAGTTTGGCCTTAAATACCCATTTCTTGGTTTTTCGGGAAACCATTGGGATCAAAAATTCTTTTTTGGTCGCAATGGTTCAGCCTAGTCCACGCTGACGAGCGCCAAAAAGCGCGAAACGCGTTCGTGGATGGCTTTTCTTGATTTATCAAGAAATTGGGTTGGCCAAATATCAGGGAACAGGCTAAATCAATGTTTAGTTGATTTCTGTTCCACCAGATGGCGCTCTGCCTTCTGTAAAGCACATGTGCTCTTGGTCAGGATATGCCATTTTTTATATTGATTTCAACACCTGATCTTTTTATCTTTTATTTTTTTTATTTCGTTTTTTAATGTGCTAAGCGTATTTACGCAAGTTTGGCCTTAAATACCCATTTCTTGGTTTTTCGGGAAACCATTGGGATCAAAAATTCTTTTTTGGTCGCAATGGTTCAGCCTAGTCCACGCTGACGAGCGCCAAAAAGCGCGAAACGCGTTCGTGGATGGCTTTTCTTGATTTATCAAGAAATTGGGTTGGCCAAATATCAGGGAACAGGCTAAATCAATGTTTAGTTGATTTCTGTTCCACCAGATGGCGCTCTGCCTTCTGTAAAGCACATGTGCTCTTGGTCAGGATATGCCATTTTTTATATTGATTTCAACACCTGATCTTTTTATCTTTTATTTTTTTATTTCGTTTTTTAATGTGCTAAGCGTATTTACGCAAGTTTGGCCTTAAATACCCATTTCTTGGTTTTTCGGGAAACCATTGGGATCAAAAATTCTTTTTTGGTCGCAATGGTTCAGCCTAGTCCACGCTGACGAGCGCCCAAAAGCGCGAAACGCGTTCGTGGATGGCTTTTCTTGATTTATCAAGAAATTGGGTTGGCCAAATATCAGGGAACAGGCTAAATCAATGTTTAGTTGATTTCTGTTCCACCAGATGGCGCTCTGCCTTCTGTAAAGCACATGTGCTCTTCGTCAGGATATGCCATTTTTTATATTGATTTCAACACCTGATCTTTTTATCTTTTATTTTTTTATTTCGTTTTTTAATATATACGTATATTAACTATTTTGAACATATACACGCAAATATCTATACAGGATATAGTGTGGGTGTTTTGTAATAAATAAATAAGTTGTTCTGTTTTTATATATAGCATCTCTGCGTAGATCTATTTATACGTTTTTATATTATAAATTTTTTCTATGACTGATAATTATCACCATATATATTAATCTGTTTCAAATATAATCTATTTCAAAAGCGTAAGATTCTTTTTGAAATTAAACAATTTCTACTGCCCTTACTGCAATGTAAAAATTAATGGGAGGGCCATTTCAGTAAGGGCAGTAGAAATTGTTTAATTTCAAAAAGAATCTTACGCCTTTAAAATAGTTTCGAATTTTGATAACAGATGGCGCGCTAGTGCATCTCATAATATAATCTATATTAGCTATAAAACCCGGGCATTTAACAAATTTTAACGCCTTGCCAAATGATTTATTTTTATATATTTCTCCTGACGAAGACAAAAGATTTTTGTCAAAACGTTGAGAAAATAAAAAACTCTAACTGGCCGAAGTGTCTATTTTTTATATAAATATGAATGCCGACCAGGCAGCCTCTATCTTCAGTATCTCTCTAGTATTGTTGCAAGGTATTTATTATTTTAATAACAGAATTATTAATTTTGATATTTATATTTGGCTAATCTATAAACTTCCTTTATTGCCTGTCTGGCATTTTATAATTTTTTTATTTTCATTAAATAAATTTCCATGTCATATATGGGGCATGTCTTTCTTAATTATCATTGATGTAATTATAAAATTATTAAGCTATAATTATATTTAGAGACGTCATTATTTAATTAAATCGTGTAAAAATTAATATCGTATGTAAATATTTATCCTTTAATTTTTCTTATAACAATAATAAAAAATTGATTTTACAAATTGTCTATATTAAAATTGATTTTTACCATTGTTTATTTTTTGTATCAATAGCTAGTATTACTATCCTTGATCAAAAAGAAATAAATTATTTCTTTAAACATTTTATCTACTCTATAACGACTTCACACTTTAAGGGTAATAAACATTTTTTAAAATAATAATAATTTGCATAATCACTATATATGTATACATGGTGATGTTCTCTCATTACGTCTTTACTGATTGCCAGCGCCACACCATTTTTTCTCCATCCTTCACAAGAGAACAAACCATCGCTTATACAATATGTCCAGGGTAGCCTAGTAGACATGGCATCTGCCCGGTAAGTGGAACACTGTGGGTTCGATTCCCATCCCTGGACACTTTTATTTTTCCGTTTATCATTACTCTTCACAATTCATACTTTCATAACTCATCGTTATTTCTCGTTGGAATAAATTTTGATTTTTCGTTGAAAAGAAACACATGCGGGATAATTTTTGAATGTCGTTTTACAAATATCAACTGTTAATATAGCTTTTAATATATTGGTTGTCTTTTGTCTGAGAATATGCTAAAACTGACGTCATGGTCTATTCTTTCATCTAGAAATATACATCTTGACCCAAAGACAAACAATAATTTTATTACCAGATGAGGTATCTTTTTCCTACGTAATAGAGAATGTATTTTAATTATTGCAGTAAGGTTTGTGTAGAGAAATTATTTGATAATAAATATCATAAGAGAAACATATTACCAAAAATATTTAATACTTATACATTTTATTGATAGATGGCAATTGAAATTATTAATGGTTTTTATTAAATTAATATTTTTAAATGTTTGGGGGAATTTAGAATACGCAAAAAGAGTATTTTAAATTAAGAAACCGGTGTGGATTTATCCATAGCATGTGCGATATTCACTAATAATATGTGATAGGGCCGGGTTTAGAGCTGGTATGTGAACAAGTTTGGGTCATCGCAGATAAGAGCACGATGACATAGGAGGGCTGAGATGTCCAGACAAAGAACTGGGTGATAGGTAGCCAGACGACAGAACAGGTTCTGCTGCCGCAGGGACCTGTTCTGGACCCTAGGTGTCTGGTAATGGACATTGTCCAGCTGTCTTCTTGTCTCTATAACTTCTTATTAAACGGTTAAGAAAAATGAAACCTGATTAAACCACCATGTACAATTTCACTTTTTTACTATTTCTTTATATTGTTTTGTTTTCCCAAGCACAGATATATGGAACTAATTGCCGTGTTAAATAATATGTTTCCTCCTTCTCTTTCAATGCCTTCCTCTTCTGAGGGTGGCTGGCCATATAGTCTCTCCATATTTCCCTCCTTCAGTACCTTCCTCTACTGATGGTAGGTCACATGATCTCTCCATACTTCCTCCGCCATCCTCTTCATCTCCTCGTAGGTGTGTCGTCCAGTTCATTGTTTTAGATCTTCTGTGTATCCCTGTCGTCTCCTTCTCCTGGAGCTTTCCCTCCAACACTGTCAGCAATGTAATTGTACAATCTATAGTGTCAAGTTCCTGGGAATAAGCTGCCTTGCTGTAGAATGGAGAGACTTTCAAGTTTCAGGAACATGCCATAGAATGTAATTCCTATATATTTTATTTTATTATTATATTATTTAATAAAAACCAGCAAGCAAATCCAGAGAGCCAAGTTTCTTTACTATTTTAATTTCCCTAACTTTCGGATCAACATGTCCTTTAACAGGAGAACTAGAACTTCTATATATACATACAGATATTTTGCTGGTAGGAGGTTGATCTATCAAATTAAAGGGGTCGACTCGTCTGTCAAAGTGACGCTAAAACTAAGCGTCTTTTATTGACCGTCTCCGCAAACAAGCGGACTCTAGTGACAAAGCCACAACACCAGCTTTGGCAAACTGAGAAGCGTCCACCTAGAGACCATGGTTTCGGGCTAATGGCCCTCGTCAGTCTAGGACAGACTTTATTCTATGAGATCCACACGGGATCTAATGGAATCATTACAATCTGCCAAAGAGGTGTTTAACTGTGTGTGGGTTAGGTCAAATCTATGCCCAAAATATAGATGGAAATTTTGCTAGGTGGAGATTGATCTATAAAATCAAAGTTCGTCTCTCCCGTCAAAATATAGAGGCTAAAGCTAAGCGTCATCTATTGACCGTCATTGCAAACCATGTTGTGGCTTTGTTTCCGACCTGAAGCCGCTAGTTTTCAAAGACGGTCAATAAATGACGCTCAGTTTTAGCTTCTAGTTTAAAGGGAGAGGTGATCTTTATTTTTACAGATCAATCTCCAACCGTCAAAATATTTGTTTATATTAACAATAGGGAGCATTTATTTCTTCCGTAGACCCATCACAGAATAATCGAATTAGAAACATCAAAATCACTAATACAATCGCTAGTACATCCAACTTCTTTGTAGAATGCAATACTATTGTATTTAAATCTCTATTGGAACACGTTAACAATTTTTAGACACGTTCATAATTTTAGAACAATAAAGTAAATCTCCAAGAAACGTTTTTAGAGCTTTCAAGAGAACGCCCTTCTACAGGAAAAAGTTGATACAAAATTATTTGTATTAATTTTTTCCTATAGAAGAGGTTATCCCGAAAGCTCGAAAAACGTTTATTAAAAAAGATACTCATCCTTGAACGTTTACTTTATTGTTCTAAAATTGCTAGCAAAGGATTATTTTCTAAAATTATCATAATTGAAGAATCTTCAAATTATATGTATATATATGTACCTCTACAGACCTCTTAAGTTTATTTATATTAAAAATAAGCACTTCGGCCAGTTGGAGTTTTTATTTTCCCAACGTTTCGACAAAAATATTTTGTCTTCTTCAGGAGAAGTAAATGAAAATAAAGCATTTGGCAAGGCGTTAAAAAATTTTCTCTAAGTTTATGTCTATAGATTCTTTTAAAAGCACCCCTAAGCAGCCTTTCTTAGTGAATGCAGGATATATACCAAACCAATCCAATACAATAATAGAGCGATCTGTAAATCAATTTGACCAAACCACTGAGAGGGTTCACCACTGATGATCCAAGCCCTCTTATTCAATAACTTTTATCATTGCAGTAAGGTCTGTAGGGATAATATTTTATGATATGTATAAAAAAGATACATTTATAAGAAAAAAACTAATGGATACCAATTTTGAAGTAGATGGCAATTAAATATATAAATTGAATACTCTATTTAAAATTTAGCTTCCTCAATTTAATCTCTCCAAAACGTTACATAAACTAAATTCATTTTAAAAGCACGAATGTTTATTTTATGCATAATACAAATTTCTACTGCCCTTACTGCAATGAAAAAATATATTGGAAGGGCTTGGCTCATCAGTGGTGAACCCTCCCAGCGGTTTCGCCAATTTAATCCACCAGACCGCTTCTCAGAGCTCTAATACTGTATTGGACGATTCTACCCATATATGCAGAACTGAAGGATGGAATCTCAGGAATACGTGAAAATATATCATTGAAAAAGACATATAAATATATACATAAAATTTTAGGAACACAGATATAAATTTTAAATATATATAATATTATAATACATTATAATGTGGCTTATGACTGTAGAACGAAGTTTGAAAATTATACCGCATGTGTTTCTTTTTTAACGAAAAATCGAAATTTATTTTAAGGAGAAATAACGATTATTTCTAACCTTAGGGATGAAGTATGAAATGATGAATTGTGAAGAGTAATGATAAACGTATAATTCCCATCCCTGGATACTTTATTTTTCCGTTTATCATTACTCTTCACAAATCATCCTTTCATACTTCATCCCTAAGGTTATAAATAATCGTTATTTCTCCTTAAAATAAATTTCGATTTTTCGTTCAAAAGAAACATTTGCGGTATAATTTTCAAATGTCGTTCTACATATATAATATTAAATATTCAATCTATTAAAAACTAGCATATATTGATCAATAATAAGAAGAGGACATTAATGAATAAATTAATTAAAGAAACTTGTATATATAAATTAGGTAAAACATTAGGTCACTCTCTGTGAATAAAGTATTTATCAGAGTTTCGTAATACCTTAAAAGGAGTTAAATTGATCAGACGACAGTTCAAGGTTCTCTATGTTCTGCTGGAAAGAAACTTTGATAAATGGCCACTAGGGGGACCCACTCAGGTTTTGTCACTCCCTGGTAAATATTTCAGGAGCACTCTGTGTCAATTTTGGCGGGACACGAAGATTTCTTTTGGCAAACTCGTCTGGACAGAATTCCCTATTAGTTATCAATATGATTTCTATATATTTATTAATTATATAATCTCCGCTTTTCTCTATATCATGCATACCCTTATCAAGCCATTGATATCTTTGTATCTTTTCTTTAAGCATACATAGCTTCGATGGTGCATTAACTAATGATTTGTATATATAAAAGAGCGTACCCGTATCTGTAAAAAAAAAAGAAAAAAAAACATTTTTTTTCTCAAAATATTTCGAGAGATTGCTCCCTCTTTATCAATTTATTACACAGTAAACTTAATTTACAAATTATTGTAGATCACATGAGAACAACTTTGTCATTTTTCATGTGATCTACAAGAATTTGTGAATTAATTTTACTGTGAAATAAATTGATAAAGAGGGAGCAATCTCTCAAAATATTTTGAGAAGAAATTGTTTTTTTTTTTTTCCCTTTACAGATCCAGGTACGCCATTAAACTTAATTGATGGATCGCCTTCTGAGTCAAATAATAATTTGTAGTTTTTTTATGATTTATCCGTATTATGTTAATTAATATATTTGCATATCCATCTCATATTTCTTATATTTATATATGTACTTATTTATATTTAAAATAATATGAGAGCATATCCTGATCAGGAGCACATGTGCTTGTTAGATAGCAGAGCGCCATCTAGTGGAACAGAAATCAACTAAACGTTGATTTAACCTGTTCCTTGATATTTGGCCAACCCATTATCTTTATAAATCAAGAAAAGCCAACCACGAACTCGTTTCGTACCGTTTATACCTGTCGAAGGGCTGTTACATCTGAAAGCTTGTATTATAATGTTTAAAATATAAACTTTTCCCTCAGCAAATTTATCTTTTATATATAGATGTATGGTAATTATCTGAACTGAAATGGAAATTTTTCTGGAAGGATATTGATTCATATAAAAAGAAAGCCCACCATTCCCGTCAAATTAGATGATAAAATAAAGCGCTATACGCATTCTCAATTTATCAAATTTGGTGGCTCGGCTTTGACACCGATTGTTTTTATTGAAATATGTAAATATATTTAAAACACTACAAAGATTTCTCACAATGAGTCACCTTTTATATTATAAAATGCAAGCTCTCTCAAGGGATAATCGCTCTTCATCGGACTTAATTAACAAACACGTTGACTAGTTCTTACGAGAAATGTTTACAAATATACAAATTCGCATTGAATATGAAATATGTAAATATAGTCTCTCTGATATTTTAGTTTTGATATTTTTTGGGAAAAATATAGATTCGTAGAGGAAAAGAAAAACATTTATTACCTAAAAGTATAAAACAATAAAATTACATTATAACAAAGTATTTAATAATTTTATTATTTTTATTAACAGAGTGGTCATTTTTATGTTTACATTTTGCTACTCTGTAAATTTCCCTCGTAGCTTATCTTTTGTTTACCATTAATTGTTTGTTCTTGCCTGAAATAAAGTGCTGTCTTACCCCGAAGTTGGTCTTCCCTAATTTTCCACGTGGCAATATGTACATCAGCAGCTCACGCCGGCCTGACCTATCCAATAACCGCTAGCCAGACTAAAAGATCCAACAAAACTGCGCTATATAGGCAGATATGTCAATTTGCATAGATAATACTAAAGTACTATGCAAATCACACGAGTATTCTTTTTCCGAAGTTGTTAATATAAAAATAGCAAACATTCTTTAGAGATAAAAATACACAAGTTCCTTTGTCGTATCATTGAAATATCAAACTCTTAATTCACAGTATCAACTATACCGACACTACTAAGAAAGAGGAAAATTTTTCATATTTTATTATATTGTCTATATATAATATCTGTGTATAATAATTCAAAGTAGTGGAAGAGTGTGGGAAATTCCTTATTCTAAGGTCCCATCTTCTAGAAAGAAAATATCCCTACCTGTGAAATCCACCGCGCTATTTTTCCCTCAATAATCATCAATAAATGGACCAACAGGAAAAAAAAGATCGTAATACCTCCAGACTATGGCTAGTGATTGATCACATCGTAGAGAAACTTTATTAAGGAGGCCCACCAGTCTTAGATTTATGAAATATTAATAAAAGCTCTATATAGATATCAACACCAATCTAAAAAAAATCATCCTTTATTGGGCGCACCGCGCCGGAATTTTGAGAAGTTGCCAATCTGGAATAAGTTGCGGGGCGTAGGCAGGGAGGATCTGGGAGTGGTGTCCCCCAGGAGTTGACAGACCCCACGGTGAGTAAGGTTCAGTCGTGGAGAGAGCACTGGGACATCAGAAGGTCCCCAGGCTCCCCGTGCCCCGGTAAGAAGCCTGGAAGACCCTGATGTCCATTCCTGGTGTCCAATCCACAGACTATGTCCACTCCAGGGTGGTCTAGTTCGGCAGGATGGTCTCTAGCAGCTGACAACAAACATAAACAAGTTGAACTTCGCAATCCTCTACAATAGTAAGAATGTTGTTACGACGATACCCGGAAAAAAAAGATTTGTCAAATTAAGCTCTGATAAACTGACCGCAAAAGAAGAACCGTTAGAGAACACGTGCCCTACCAAGAATAGATTAAGGGAAGTGCGCGTGGGAGGAAAAGCAACAGTCGGATATGGGGAGTTCAACAGCGAGGAGTATCGGCAAGATGGTTGTGAAGTGTCCAGGGGCAGACATCCAATGGATATCAACTGTTGGTCTGACCGCGGAGGTATCTTGAAGCCTGCCATGTTGTGTTGGCGACCGGGCTATACGGATTGGATTGAATAAGAGATTTATTTGTCAATATTTCGGTTGACTGAACGCCAACCTTTATTTTAATTTGTTTAAATTATAATGACTTTTTTTTAATTCTAGAATTTAAAAGTTTCTTTCCCGTTTCAAATAATATTTTTCTAGAAAAATTTGTGCGAACAGAATCTTTTAGAATTAAAGAACTGGAATTATTCCTGCAGCGAGATACCTGTGATTAAAATGTAAGTGGGCTGTATGGAGCGGAGAACTCTGTGGAGAGTGGACACCGGAACGATTGTGTCGATCAACAGCAGCGGATCAGCCTACAAGTCAGTGTCATCCAGGCAGGTCGCGGACTGTATGTGTGTGGAGCGGGATGCTTCGCAAAATGTAACATCCACAGCTTCAAGAACCCTTCTGACGGCAGAGATTGGAGACAAGTTCAACTTATTGTATTCCTCCCAATTTGTACCACTTTAATAAAGCCCTAACTTAAGTTCATCTATATTACGATTCACTTGCGCGCCATCTGTTATCAAAATTCGAAACTATTTTAAAAGCGTAAGATTCTTTTTGAAATTTAACAATTTCTACTACCCTTACTGCAATGGAAAAATTAAAGGGAGGGCCTGGCTCATCAGTGGTTTGCGGTGACGGTCAATAGATGGCGTCTAGTTTTGACGTCTATTTTGACGGGAGAGGCGACCTTTGTCTCTTTAAATCAATATCCTCCTGGCAAAATTTCCATCTATATATGTTTTTGTTGTTGTTTTTCCTCTTATTAAATAAAGACTGTTTTAAAATAAAAATACAACCTTTCGCAATGAGTTTCTTTTATTATGATATGCGCGAGCTTTCGGGCTGGAGCCGCCCTTCTACAGGATTTTAGGCGGCTCCAGCCCGAAAGCTCGCGCATATCATAATAAAAGAAACTCATTGCGAAAGGTTGTATTTTTATTTTAAAATTTGTAGCGGAATCTTTTCTTTTACTTCAAGAAAGACTATTTTGTGTGAAATAACAATAAAATTCATTTTCAGGTTGGGAGTTTCTTTAAAAATAATATAGTTTCCATCAAAACCCTCATTTTTCCTAACATTTCAGTAATTCATTGTCACCTTTCTCAGGGGAAATGTAAAAGTTGGCATCGAAAAACGTCGGGTAAAGAATCTTAAAAAGTGTTTTGATGAAACTATATTCTTTTACCATTTTATTCTAAAGTAACATTACTTAGACAATAATGAAGAGCTGATAAATATTGTTGATTTTCTCATTTACATATAACATAGGCAAATTCATAAAACCTCAGCGTCAATATGCAAATATATACAATATGTAATTTATAGCACAATTAAGAATTTTGTATTCTAGAAAGGAGATAGAGGCTTTTAAAATATTCACAAGTATTCCATCTTACTGCAAATTCAGATAAAGTTCTTCCTAGGATCCATACGAGATTACTTGCTAGGTAAAATACGCAATTTTAGGAATTTCGAATCATTTCACTCATAGCAGCTTACACATGTAGGTCATCTTTCCATCCTATACTGATGAGGGCCTAATTACAAAACAATAATAATATTGCATTCAATAATTTAGTATACAGGTTGTTTCCCGAATATTTTATAAACTGGTTTAATGGCAAATTGAATTTGATCATTATGAGTGAAAATGAAAGATATATCTGGTTTCCTAAATAAAGGTATGCTCTATTAATCCACAAAATATCAACCTATCTTACAAATTCAGATATTTTCCATCTAAAGCTCTTGAAAATTCGTAATTAAACTGAAAGACGAATTTCAATGTGCATCTTTTTTTATATATACAGTATATATATATCTTCTTCTTCTTCTTTCTTATCTCCATTCACAATCATATTAGGGTCTGGGTGAAATAGAATGCATCTGCCTTTGTCATTAAGACTGGGAGCACTACTCAGTGGCAGGCCAACTTAGCTCCAAAAGAAATGGCCGTCTCTGACATGAGGAACACACGCCATGTGCAGCCGCTCTTAACATGGAGTACAAACGCTGCTCATCCTGTATCCTTGGATCAGGAGCCCTTACAGGGTACTATCAGCCGGGCCAGCTGAGCCCAGGTTTTTTAGCGAGCTTGTTACTGCTCCACCTCCTCCTTTTTCATCCGGGCTTGGGACTGGTAAAGGTGGAGTTTTTTATATATTCGGTACTAAAGTCAACTCTTCCTCGGCTCTTCAACGTTCGAAAGGTGGTCGAATATTTAATAAAAGAGCACATTTTGTCTTTTTACTTTTATTAAATACATAAGTGTCTCTTCACATTCTGAGCCCAATGCATTGGTCAAATTCTGGAGAACAGCACAGAGTGACTCAACTTGAGAAAAGATTGATGTTGTTCTCTACTTTCTGTAGATAAATGTTGCTTCTGTTTACCCATCTAGGATAACCCTGTATTAGACAAATGTCCCTAATGAAGGCTTTTTACTGTTGTTTTTGTATCTTCACATTCTAAAGTTACACCAGTAGTATAGCGTCAGCTCACCTCCTTCAGTCTCCTATAGATCTTTCTGCCCTTGCATTACTCCCTGGACAAACACAATTTGCATAACGTAGTCATATATGCAACTTTTCTATAAAACATAATATTACATAGGTTAAACAAGAAGTATAACAAAAGCCTGAATAGAGTATTTGTTTATTTTGTTTCTCTCTCTCTCCACCAGTGTGGCGAAAGCTACCCTCTACAAGTACCATCTTGGTCTTGATGTGGGTAACTCCAGCTATCTCATCGACCTGCCCACTCTGTGGGAAAGAACTCTCGCAGTCCACCGGTGGGAGAGTCTTTCCCGCGGTGGGCCTCACCAATGAAGACTGTGTATATTTTTCTATATAATTGTATATTTATCAATTTTATGTGATCTTATTTATACATATTTATTCGATTATTTTATATATAACCGTATACAATCGTATATGAACGATTAATAAAGAAGCTTCAATCTTAATCTCTCTCTCTCTCGGCGGTACAACTACTACAATAGGAACGATACAGAGAAGATTAGCATGGCCCCTGCGCAAGGATGACACGCAAAATCGTGAAGCGTTCTCTCTCTCTCTCGGCGGTACAACTACTACAATAGGAACGATACAGAGAAGATTAGCATGGCCCCTGCGCAAGGATGACACGCAAAATCGTGAAGCGTTCTCTCTCTCTCTCGGCGGTACAACTACTACAATAGGAACGATACAGAGAAGATTAGCATGGCCCCTGCGCAAGGATGACACGCAAAATCGTGAAGCGTTCTCTCTCTCTCTTTGTATTTAACCTTATCTTATATGGACAACAAAATAAAGTAGTTTCAATCTCACACATACACACACAAAAATCTCTCTTCTGATGTATTACAAGTGGACAAACTATATAACATCTTCAATCCAAATATTCAACATCACTATAGAGAAACATTTCTTATAGTTAAATCTACTCTTACAAGCCATGAAGGTTCTTCCTGAGATCCTTAACCAAACATAGTAACAAGATAGTTATACTATCAAATCCATATAGTATAACACTGTCTTGTATGTTAAGATAAGAACCTAATGAAGAGCTCCGTTACTTGAAAGCTAACCCAGCTTGTAATAAACATGTCGCTAGAATGTTATGGAATATCTTTATGTTAAAATTAGACTGGTGACTTTAGCACGATGAATCGTCATACCTCGCGGTCCGAAGACACCGCGGCACCAGTCGACGAAGCCATTTGCGGAACCGGTGTCGCCTGGAAACATGCACAGTTGAAGTATTCTGTGTTGTCAACTCTCTGTAGTTATGGGGAACTCACCAAGGTGGAGCCACAGGTACCCTGCAACAAAATAAAATAGTGTATAGCTTTTATATATGACATATATATATAATACTAGTGAATGTTCCCGGCTTCGCCCGGTTTTTACCCGAGTAAAAGTTTGCCTAACGAACATTTGTTAAAACAATTCTAGAAAACATTCAATCCATCTATATATATATATTTATAAACGTATATAAATATTGTTATATGCGTTTAAATATATTTTTGAAACACATTTTTTTTTTGAAAACATTTATTAAATTTTAAATAAGATATTTTCTTCAAATATATATTAATATTGAAATGCCAAGTTTTTTACAACGTCATTGGAATATTATATTACTAAATCCTCAAATTAAATATTAAATTTATTATACTTGGAACACATATTAGCATTTTTACAATTTATAAATGTAATTTCCTCAGATGCCGCGAGAGGCGCTGCTAGCGAGTGAAGGTAGAAAATTTGCAAATAAAATTGCGATGAATATTTATTTCAAACCAAATTCAAACCAGAAACCTTCCCAGTAGTATAGTAAACAACTTCATAAAGTGTCACGGCGATTGGATAATCTTACCTTTTAAAAACATTCATCGTGTAAACAAACTAACATTCATCGTGTAAACAAACTGCGTGTAAAATTATTAACCAATCAAATTCATTTATCGTCGCGACCAGTGCTGCGCCAAGCGGTAAAAGGCTGGAACTAACGCCTTTTGGTTTTACATTTTTTTAAATCACATAAACCTTTTTAGTTTATTGAATAGCCTATATGTTAAACGAAATCTTCAGCTAGCATTCGAAATTTCATAATGATTGAATCTGTAGATTTTGTGCAACGCGATAACAAACATCGATTTTGGATTTCATTTTAATAGATATAAAGGATAATACAAAGCAAAAGAGCGCCATCTATACTCTATATAACGAATGAAGATATTAAGACGCGAATGTTTCTTTAGGCATAAATTTACACAAAGCAATAACGCGCCATCTATACATATAAAATGAAAGGATTTAAAAGCACGAATGTTTCTTTTATACATAATGCAAACTTCTACTGCCCTCACTGCGATGAAAAATATATGTAGAAGTTTGTATTATGTATAAAAGAAACATTCGTGCTTTTAAATCCTTTCATTTTATATGTATAGATGGCACGTTATTGCTTTATCTTAATTTATGCCTAAATGACCTTGTCTTTATTGTTTGCGGAAGAGCATTGCTCGATGCAAATATTTGAATGTAATTCTACTGTCCTATAATCTTATGTCCATAGTTTTCTTGAAAACCATTTCTGATATTCCATCCTTCAGTGCTGCATATATAAGCAGAATCGTCCAATACAGTATTGGAGCTCTGAGAAGCGGTCTGGTGGATTAAATTGGCGAAACCGCTGGGAGGGTTCACCACTGATGAGCCAAGCCCTCCCAATATATTTTTCATCGCAGTAAGGGCAGTAGAAGTTTGTATTATGTATAAAAGAAACATTCGTGAATTTAAATGTTTCTTTTCACAAATAAAACTAACTTCTACTGTCCTTACTGCGATTAAAAAATATTTGGAGAGTTGGCTTATCAGTGGTGAACCCTTGCAGCTGTTTGCCAATTTAATCCACCATACCATTGTGATATTGCATTCATGCATCTAATATGATATTAGACTTTTCTTCGTTTATACCCGATACAATAGTAGGGATTTTTGCAAATTATTTTGGTTTCAATGATATTAGAATTTCAAAATTGAATTTAGTAAAAGCATCGAGCTTAATTTGTAGGACTTGGTAGAGACTGGAGATCAACTATCTAAAAAATGCTCCAATGGCCCCCTTATCTTGCAAAAGTACAACCCCACCAGCGAGTGCAAGTAACCAAAACGGGGCTCTGGCACAGTTGTAAGTGCAAAGTCGAACTGCTTTTCACATGTGTAGACATATGGTGCACTTACAGTAAAAGCAGTCACAACTTCTACCCACCATGATTATCATGGCCTGTACCACGTGTACTAGGGATAAGCAAAAAAAAACTATCTAATGATGAGTTATCCGGTTAATGGAACATCAGGAATCTTGAGCCACAAGAGTTTTACCACCAGAAGAATGTTGATCATAGAACGTTCCAGAAACTCACCCGCCAATTCTTAGCTGTAGCGGCTGGATGTAGATCATGCCAATGATTTCCTGCCTTGTTTCTTGGTCTTTGTCGAGCCAAGTAACAATTTTATTTATCTTATAAAATAATATATTGCCGCCATTTGGTAGCTTCACTTGAGTCCAGTTGATTCTGTCAATGGTCACAGTCTTTGGAGATATTTGTCTCTTAAAGAAGCACATAGCGATACTTGGTCAAATTTATTTATTTGGAAACCTTGGCAACGATTCTTTTTTTAAACTAGTTTGTTGTCGTTTGAGGTCCGGAGACTTCTGTACCGTCTTGAAGATCTTTAATTATTCAAAAAATCCATTTTATTAATTATTTTTAAATTGAAATATATGATGTTCTCTTCTTCTTTCTTATCTCCACTCAATCATATTAGGGTATCAAGCTTGTTTGACAACCATCATGATTGGGTGAAGTAGAATGCGTCTGCCTTTCTACTAGACTGGGAGCACTACTCAGTGTCAGGCCGACTTAGCTTCAAAAGAAATGGCCGTCTCTGACATGAGGAACAGACGTCATGTGCAGCCGCTCCTAACATGGAGTACAAACGCTGCTCATCCTGTATCCCTGGATTAGGAGCCCTTACAGGGTACTATCAGCCGGACCAGCTGAGCCCAGGTTTTTTAGCGAGCTTGTTACTGCTCCCCCTCCTTTTTCATCCGGGCTTGGAACCGGAAAAGGCGGAGTTAAATATATTATGTTAAATATGTTTAATTAGTTTTAAATGAATTGTATACCATAGTTTTGAGTTCTGGCCCTCATCAGTACAGGGGCGACTACTGACGAGTGCCATCCCCCGAAACTATGGTATACAGGTTGGCTTTTTGTCTAAATTTTCCAAATATTTGTGTTGTGGCTCATTCTTAATTGATAGTAAAGATTTTTACTAGGGTGATGTAATAGTGTCATCGTTCTGATTCATATTTAAAAGGAAAGGTACCTCTTTTGGTACATATATATTTTGAACTATAATTGTTTTGTCTGCTTTAAAAATCAGAATGCGAAGATGAACAATTAATTATATTTATTTTAAGAGAGGAAACTTCCTAACTTATATGGCCTATCTATCAACTATATATATACATCCTAACTTGAGCTGTCTCTATATATATAAAAAAAACATGAACAATCATGATGATAACCTTTCTTTTTTACATTCTACGAATTATTTACAGATTACATCACAATAATTTCCACACAAAAAAAAATATTTTATTGTGAATTGAACTAAATCTCCTGGACATTAATTAAATAATTAAATAAGGTTTCCAGAGATGTGTTTCTTTTTATTACAAATACCATCTCAAGGTTTCGGAAATCTCTGTCCTTCCACAGGAGAAGTTATAGAATGAATATAACGCCGCCTGATGCTGCGGGCAGCGTTATATTCATTGTATATGTTTTCCTGTAGAAGAGCAGAGATGTCCGAAAAGCTTGAGATGGTATTTGTAATAAAAAGAAACTCATCTCTGGAAACCTTTTTTAATTATTTAAATAATTTTAATGTATTACACAATGGCCGTTAGCAATACATTTTTTTTACTTATCCTCTAATTTATACTAATAAAAAGATAAGTAAAAAAATGTATTGCTAACAGCCATTGTGTAAGACAGCGTGACATCACTCAATAAACGGACGTGTGTGGGAGATAGTATACTTATCCAGGGATAAGGACACAATAGAAGGAGGTGGGAGAGATAGGATCCGGCCCTGAGAAGATAACATCTAAGATACCCGAGTTCAGACGAATAGATCTTTTTACCATTGTCACATGTGAGCTTCTTTAAGATTATGTTAATGTTTAGACACAACACTCTTCAAACCCCCAAACACATAGGAACTTTAAATAAAAAGGCATATATTGTACCAAATATAATTTATTTACCAATATTTCAGTTGGCTGAACACCAACATTTTTCAAGGGGCATCAATGTATTTATGTCAACAACAAGCTCAGCGCCACATAACGTCAATTGAATTAAATTTAATTGTGGGTGAATGTCAGATTGAAGCGGCATGCATTCAGACAGGTCTGAGACAATACAGAAAAACCTACTCTTTCAATACAAAACCTGACAAAATTAAAAACTTTTAAACTTAACACGCTATCTATATACATGTAATAAAATTATTAAACATGAATTTATATAAACACACATGGAAAAAAACATATATATTTATATTATGGGCAAAATAAATTTTATAAAATATGGGTGTGAATAATTTTGTCCATAATATAAATATATATATCAAATTATTTTCTCTCCATTGAATATAAGCAAAAAAAAAATTAAACTTAATTCTAGTGACGCTATGTGGCGCCAAGTTTGTTGTTGACATAAATATGTTACAATACCTTGAAAAGGTTGACGTTCAGCCAACTGAAATATTGGTAAATACATTTATTTTTGATCCAATATATGCCTTTTTAATTAAAATCCTATTTATGGATTGCTCTATTTAAAAAAAAACATGAGTACATTTCCATTTTGATATATTCATGGAGACAAAATTTAAGGAAAAGTTTCATATTTTAAGAATAACTACTCCTTGTTTGTTTTTAAGGAGACAGAGGCAATTTTGTTCACACTTGGTTTATCTCGTATGTGTCTTCAATAAGGGTCTCTGTATATTAAATATTTTTCAGAGATATTGTCTGAAACCCGATGTATATAATAAAAGGTAAACAGGCCTTTCTAAAGTTTTTTCCATTAGTGTATTTTGAATATTTTTCTTTAAACATTTTTTTATAAATTCACTAAATAAAATTTATAAGTTTTCTACCTGTGTTTTCATCTTTATTTGATAAATATTGAAAATTGCCTTATAATTAACATAGAAATGTTTATATTCAACTATGCCAATGCACCATAATGATTTAGTTTCCCTTTTATTTATCTTTTTCCTTATTTTGATTTTCTTTAAATTTGCGCAACACATATCTCTGTCGCAATAAAGTATATATTGTTAAATTTCACTTCTATCTTCTATAGTTTATTGAAATAATATATATTTATAAATTATATATATATTGTTACATCATGATTAATGGCGTATTTCTTATATTAGTTTTAATATATTTGAAATTTAAATTATATATTTATTTATTTTTATATAAAATATTCTATGATATTTATTTAAAACAGATTATTTAGATTATCATCATTTGTATTTAGGTACACGTGTGACTTCACTGCTCTCTTTGATGTGAGGAAAAAAATAAATTATTCTGGAGGTTACTTAAAGTAGACTTATCTCATTATTCCCTTATATAAATTTGTAGGATGGTTGAAACACGCTCTAGTAAGATGCAAGACCCAGCACAGGAGAGAATCAAGGCTGAAGAGTCTGCCAAGCCGCAACCTGGTGCAACAATATATACGTAATATATCTTTTTAAGAAAATTAATTGCTAAATAAAAGACAAGAAAATTTAATATAAACCTAATTTGAAAATAAAAGTTTAATAAAAAAACAACATATTTTAGAATCACGAAGGGAAATAATATATATTATAATTAAAATAGTTTAAAACAATTTTTAAATGATTTTCAATAATAGGTCCAATAATCAAAGCTGCGAATTCTATTTCGGCTGAAAAAAAAAAGAAAACAATAAAACCCGGATGTAATAAAAGCTAAGTGAAAATATTTATGAAAGTTGAACAATCTACCAAAATAAATTGAAAATATTTTTTTTCACAATGCTAACTCAGTAAATTTGGCTCAAATCTTAATTTAGACTAGAAAGTGTAAATAATGTGCTTGTATTTTATTAGCAGTAAGTAAATAAAATTTAATAGTTTGCTTTAAAAGTTCCATATTTCTTTTGCAATTAAAACGGGTACTTTTTTTATTGCTTCAAATTATTCAAAATGAGTTGTGCAATTTAAAATATTTATCACCTACAACTTAGATATATTAGTTGTGTCGTTTAAATTAAACAAAAAATGTATTGTGTGTGTGGATGAAAATATATATATATTTTTAAGGCATATATTAGATCAAAATATAATTTATTTTACCAATATTTCAGTTGGTTGAACACCAACCTTTATCAAGATATTATAACATATTAATGTGTGTCAACAACAAACTCAGCGCCACATAAGGTCAATAGAGGTGTTCAGCCAACTGAAATATTGGTAAAATAAATAATATTTTAATCCAATATATGCCTTTTTTAATAAATATTTATTTATGGATTGCTCTATTTTCAATATATATATATATATATATTGTTCTTAAAATAGGGCAATCCATATTTAAATCATTAGATGACAGAGAGCCATCTAGTGGAACAAAAATCAACTAAACGTTGATTTAATTTGTTCCATGATATATACTTTGATCTCAGCCAAAAAAGACTGAGAAGCTTCCTATATAGATATAAATTATAATCAAAATTATTAAATTAATTTCAATATAATGAAAATCAATATTTATTTATTACCAGTTGCAAATAATACACGCTATATCCGATCAGGATAATTGCGCGTGAAACTGTATACAATAATTCATATTGTAGTAGAGTAGGTAACAGAATTGTCAAAAAGAAAATAAACAATTAAGAAAAAGAGCATTGAATAAACATATACACTAAACAAATAAGCATCAACATAAACAGATAGAAGAAATCGCAAGGTAGTTATTTACAATATGTTAAGCAATCATGGAAGTTGATTTAATGAAGTTATCTGTAATAATTAGTATCGTGGAGAGAGAAAGTTGATCAAGTTGAGCTATTTACAATGAGTTATATTCTAAAGTAACTTATTAATTATTTACATTGATGTAAAACAAGTTGCATAGTAGTGTAGTTCCTCAAGCTGCATGAAGCTGTCTATTTATAATAAAAAGTCTACAGAACCTATTAAATTTCGTATATCTTTCCTTATTATAAACTATTTGACCCAGATAGGTTATTTCCATCTTTCTCTGCTCTCTTAGGTTTGACACCAGTTGGCATGAGTTCAGAATATGTTTGGGGGTTTCTTCTTCCGCTCCACAAGAGCATCTGGGCGAATCTATTTTTTTAATTCTGAAGAGATATGATTTGAAGTTACCATGACCCGTAAAGAATTGAACATGTAAATCAAGTCGCATAGTCTATTTATAATTAAAAAGTCTACAGAACCTATTAAATTTCGTATATCTTTCCCTATTATACAACAACAACAACAAAAGCCTTTATTGAGGACCTCTCTTCCTATAAAGGATTCGCCAGTTTACAGAGTAAGAGAAGAGAACTAAGATCTTTCCCTATTATAAACTACTAGCCGAATGACCCGGTCAACGCCCGTGTTTTACCCGATTGAATGTTTTTATTCAAATACTATTTGTTACAATTATAAATTGGCGCCTTAAATAAATGCATATATGTAATATAATCCAAAGTTATTACACTGCAATATTTGATGTATTACACTGTTGTAGAATCCTGTCGACTTAACCGATCTGTGACAATATCGTTGCGGAATTTCTTGTTGTTCGATTTGAATGGTGAGGGTTGGTTGAAACGCAGTCGTTGGGTGGCAAGTGAAGCATACAGTTAGGAATAATCAGGACACGTGATGGAGTTTGAAAATAAAAGGCAACTGGGTTGGAGGAAAGAAAGCTTGAGAAGGCGGAGCGGGTTTTGATTGTTAATTATCTGATCACATGGTGGTGATTGTACTTAGCTACGGGATGAGCAGAGGGAGAGAGGTCCAGAACCGATGTCACCTCCTTGGGAGCCAAAACTCAACTGATCTGAACTCGGTGGGAGCCAAGTCGCTACTGTAGGTGTTGTTCCCATGAGAGCCAAATTACTACTGACTATTCTTGCTTTTCGATTTAACACCACGAGTTGTCTTCCTTCCCATTGGTCGAAGGATGGAACGTGCCCGTTTTTCTATTGGTTGACCTATTTAGTTATTCCTTCCTAATTGGACCGGCGGCTTTCTTTGGTGAAAGATATGCCCGGCCTGATAGGAAGTATCGGGTGTTAGTTCGACTCTATTTACTTCCGCGTTATCAAAATACGTCCGGTCCTGTCCGGAAATATTGGGCGTCTCTATACTAATATAACTTCTGCGGATACCAGATACGTCCGGGCTTTGCGAGGAAGTATTGACTGTACAAGTTATTTATACTTGTGCCCGCTTTTAGCCTGCTTCCTATGTCTTGTTGCCACTTTCTTTCCTCCAGTTACCTCATTCTTTATTAAATCTTTGAAAATCATACATTGTACATGCATAGTGGGTCGGGGGGCATATAATTATATACAAATTATGACATATATTAGTTAATAACTATAGCCTATGTGCTTTATCTGTCTATGTACTGTTGGCTTCCGTAGGCGTCTCTTACTGGGGAAAAATAAGAGAGGATTCCATTTAGTTATTAACTAATATATGCATTTATTTAAGGAGCGACCCGCTCCAACACAATAGTTACAAAACGAAAAAGTGAGTGGGGGGGGCATGATGGGGGGGGGGGGGGGGGCAAAGGTGGCGTGATCGTAGCCAACCAATAGGAGAGCGCCATTCCAAAAAAAGCAAACGGTGACAGAGATGAAAACTGATTAAGAGATGAAGAACGCATGACGCTCGTAACTGTATATTGAATTTGACCTAGATAGGCTGATCAAGATGCTTTCCCTTTTCAATATGTTTTAGAAAATGTGATCACGTAGTCTGCAAGAATGAGTGAAAGGAAGCAGACGTTGTTTTATTAATTATTAATAGGCCATAAAGATATCTGGGGAATATCCATTTTCTTATTTATACTGTAAGATACTTGATGATTCTCAGTTTGCTAATAAAAAAACATTCATATATTGAATTTTATTTAAATTAATTTATTTGTTATTTTATTTTTACAAAGGTTGGCATTCAGTCGACTTAAATATTTATTTTAAAAAATCTTTTGATCCAATTTATGCCTTTTAATATAATCATTTCAATAATGTGCTTGTATTTTATTAACGGTATGTAAATAAAATTTAAGTTTGCTTTAAAAATTACATATTTCTTTTGCAATTAAAACGGGTATTTTTAATGCTTTAAATTATTCAAAATGAGTTGTGCAATTTAAAGTTCTAATTAAGAATTTTAAAAATATATATATTGTATATTTATATTTTTTTATTGAATGGGAGCTATATTTTTCTGTCAAGTATTGCCCGTTTATTTAAAGAGAAGCGCAAATAAATGTGTAAAACGATATATTTGAAAGAAAGAAATAGCTGAAAGAGGATATATCAAACTATTTTACTCTTTTGGTTCAGATCTATTCCCATTTTTCCATGAAATGTACGAGATGTGTGGGCCTAAGTTTTATTCAATAGATATGATAAACACTTCAGATGAATTAATAAGACACTATTGTGTTCATAAATATAAAATTAGATTAAATATAATTTTTTTGACGTTTTAAATATTTTAAATAGCTATTATATAACCGTTTTTGTATAATTATATATAATAATATATAATTATATAGATACATATATTTTTACATTTATCTCTTTATGAGTTATTAATGAATTATTTTTGTACTTATATTACAATTTTTTAAATATAAGATAGAACTCATTTTTTCCTTTAATATTTTAAGATATTTTACATTTTTGATTGCATTTTTTATAATATTTTTTTCATGCACAAATTTCTCCCACCTACTCTGTATTTTAATTGATTTCAACTGTGATATTATAACACTATGCGGCGCTGAATTTGTGTATACAAAAATGTAATGCCTCGATAAAGGTTGGCGTTCGGCCAGCCGAAATATTGGCAAAATAATTTTTTTTAATTAAATCCAATATATGCCTTTTTTTAATCTAATATTTATATATATTAAATAAATAATTTGGTGAATGAATGTTTATGATGTAAATGAATATTTACACGCAAATATCCACATAGTGTATAACGTGTTGTTTTGTAATAAATAAATAAAACAGTTGATTTTTTCAATTTTCAAAAAGCATTTAGATACGTATTTACAAACAAATTTCTTATTATGGTTCATATAGATATACGCTTGACAGGCTAATGTTTATGATAATTCGAGGACACAGTGTGAATATTATAAAATATATCTTGTCGCATGTGAAACTAAACGAGTAAGAATTTTGAATATCATTTGTTGGTTTGAATTTTATTTAGAAAAATATATGGTTATATCAACTAATTATTGAAGAGGACCTCAAATCCTGTCTCAACAACTTCTTCGACACCAGACCGGGCGATTTTTGGCGGAACGGCATCAACAAACTAGTTAAACGTTGGGAGAAGGTCGTAAATAATAACGGAGAATACATAATTGATTAATTAATTGTTATAATTATTGTTTTGAATGAATGAAGAGGTCCTCAAAACCTGTCTCAACAACTTCTTCGACACCAGACCGGGCGATGTTTGGTGGAACGGCATCAACAAACTAGTCGAACGTTGGGAGAAGGTCGTAAATAATAACGGAGAATACATAATTGATTAATTAATTGTTATAATTAATGTTTTGAAGGAATGAAGAGGTCCTCAAATCCTGTCTCAACAACTTCTTCGACACCAGACCGGGCGATTTTTGGCGGAACGGCATCAACAAACTAGTTAAACGTTGGGAGAAGGTCGTAAATAATAACGGAGAATACATAATTGATTAATTAATTGTTATAATTATTGGTTTTTGTCTAAATAAAATTGTCGAATAAAACAGAACGAACTTTCTTTACAACCCAATATTTATTAAATCCCCGACATTCTAGTGACTCGCTGTCATTCTCATATTGGAAGTTGTCAACAAGTCACTGGAACATCAGGAAGTAAATAAAAAATAGGTTGAGATGTAGCCATATATTTTTCAAACTAGTAGGAATATTAAGGCTAATAAAAGTATTATAAAACTACTTGTATTAACTTAATGATGATTAACTCTATTAACATCCTATATAACGTGATATACCAAACTCAGGGATATTTGCGTCAATACATTTCTTTACATCATAACAAACTCCGCCTTTGCCGGTTCCAAGTCCGGATGAAAAAGGAGGAATGGGAGCAGTAACAAGCTCGCTAAAAAAACCTGGGCTCAGCTGGCCCGGCTGATAGTACCCTGTAAGGGCTCCTAATCCAGGGATACAGGATGAGTAGCGTTTGTACTCCATGTTAGGAGCGGCTGCACATGGCGTCTGTTCCTCGTGTCAGAGGCGGCCATTTCTTTTGGAGCTAAGTCGGCCTGCCACTGAGTAGTGCTCCCAGTCTTAATACAAAGGTAGACGCATACTACTTCACACAGTCATGATGGTTGTCAAAAAAGGTTGATACCCTAATATGATTGAATGGAGATAAGAAAGAAGAAGAAGACATCATAACAAATTGGCTATATACAAGGAGAAAGGTCAAGGAGAAAAAAGACAAACATATAAAAGCAATTCCTTCAAAATACTTGTATTTGTACTCATATATACTTGTTGTAATTTACTTGTATTATAAAATAGATCTTTTGACATTTTAAAATATCCTAGAGGCCCACGTGAAAGAGATATACAAAAAAATATATATAATAAAATGTAGTGACAAAACTATATTTAGAACTTGAAATAATAGTAATATTTTAGATAAATAGGAAATTGTATTAGATTAGCAAGCTAAATATTAGTTTTGTCACTATATAAATTCATACGAGCTTGCTCTATGATATCCCCTTAATTTAAGTTATATTTCCCACACACACACAAAAGCCTTTATTAAGACACACAGATCTTACAGAGGATTCTCCTTGGGGTTACAAGACGGAGAAACCTATGAAAGTGGGAAATATACAAAGGGGTAAAAATAGAGAAAGATTATATATACATGGTAAATATATACAGATTATTATTTGAATAATCCTATGGAAAATAAGAAAGAAAAATTTTGGAAATTAGGATGGGAGAAGTGGAGAGCGAAAAGAGGAAAGAAAACAGGTATTTACATATGGAACATACATATAATGTAACAAGTCTATTTAAGCTCTTTTGCTCACACAGCACAGGTGGACCATGGCTTTTTCAAGAAATCTTTAAGAGATTTTCCAAGAAAATCCGAGTGTTCAGAGTAATTTAAGTTATATTTAAGATTTTAATTTTTATTAGACAAACTTTATTATTTACATTCAATATAATAAAATTTATAAAAAAAATTACATGTAATTATACACGGTATTGTTTTCCAACACCCTATAAATAAAACCTTTTACAGCTATAGTGTGAATAAAAAATCAATAATTCACAAAATAATGAAGTTCGGGAGAATTTCCTCGAGGCCATTTTTCTTGCGTATAAAAAATTACTTTACCAAGAAACGATTTCCGTCAATAATTTATATATATATATATACCATATTAATATATATATATATATATGAATAAAACAAAGCATCAAGGGCTGCGTTTCTTTATTAAAACAAATATATTCGAGCTTTCGGGCACATACGCCCTTCTACAGGAATTAATAAACAATAATCCAACTAGTTTGAAATAATATTTATATTTAAATTTAACGTGCATATTTTAATAAAGAAACGCAGCCCTTGATGCTTTGTTTTATTCATATATAAATCTTACAGGGCTTTTTCAATTGATATATATATATATATACTTGTACAATTTTTATCTTTGATAAAAAAAATGGCTATGAAAAAAAGATTTTGTTCACTTAATTATATCGTTTTGAATTTTTAAATTGTCAAGAGAGAAAGAGAGACTTTTTTATTAAAGGTCGAATAATATTTCTTTTTAAAAAGGTAAAAGATTTTGTTGTCAAATTTATAGAGAATTTTGAGGTGATTGAGATGCTCTTTTCAGCAAAAACAGAGTATATTTATTCTTTATTTATTTATTTTATTTAAAGGTTATTAAAATATTTAAGAGATTTGTACCCCACCGAAGTATTACACAAATATCATCTAGATGTATATAATTTAAAAGGTCAAGGTTGACACTAAACATAAATATTAATAAAATAATATAACTATTAAACAATAATATATTGCTATTCACATTTATTATATACAAACTGAGTATATAATTCCATTTTTTATGTGAATACCTATCAATAAGATAATTACTGGTATAGTAATAATTGTGAACTAATAATAATATTGTTGAAAGTTACAATTCCGGAATATTTCTACGATAGAATACTCTTGTGATTTGCATAGCATTGTAGTATTATCTATGATAATTGACATCTCTGTCTATATATCACAGCTTCGTTGGATTGTTGGCAGGCTAGCGGTTATTAGATAGGGCAGACCGGCGTGAGCTGCTGATGTACATATCATTTTTTTCTCTTGTCCTTCTTTTATTGTTTTATATCTTTAGGTTATAAAGGATCTTTCTCTCCCTTTACGACTTCATAATTTTTTTCAACAAATATAATATAGGCTATCTGGTTATTCTGTTTATGTTTGTAAACAAAACTATTGCAAAATGGATAACAAGCTATCCGAGAAGCCAAGTTTCCAGAATAAAGTTGAGGGAAGATGGGTGGACTCCAGCTGAGAGGGATGGCCATGTGTCGGGGGAACAGAAGTCATAAGCGACATTCCAGTTTAGGGGTCAACAGACAGTTGTGGTCGCATCTGCGGCGTGTGGAAGACATGGCGAGTTGCCTCCAGGAGTGTGGATGATCCTACAAGACGGTGCCAGGAGAGTCTGACATCGGAGCGACCTACAAGGAGGTATAGCCCAGGCTGGACGTGCACAGTGTGGAGCGGGATGTTTCACAAGAGTGACATCCACGGCGCCAAGAATCCTTCTGACGGGAATGTTGAAGGCAAGTCCCACTAATTGTATTCCTTCTGTTTATTTCCACGTATAATAATGCGCTAACTTTTACTGCCTTCTTACGAACTCACGTGTGTATTTTTGTGCCATCCTGATCAGTCAAAGAACACGAACAACCTCTGGGTACGACGTAACACTACTTTATTTCTTTATTTTGGTACCTTATGTTACAAAAGAACACGTTAAAAATGTAAATAATTCTGAGAGAATAAAGGGATATCTATCCAGAGAACGCCCATAGTATTTGCAAAAATACTCCAAGTTTTGGTTTTATAACTCTCCTAGGTTACTGAAAAAATTATTCAATTATTATAAGTAGGGTGTAGAATCTTTTATGGTCCTCTCATTGATTCTCTTACCCAAGAAAAAAGTTTCATTTTCACCATAGTAAATACACAGTGAAAAGTTTGTTTCATTTGGTTTTAAAAGAAACATTCGTGATTTGGTGTTTTCTTTCTTATTAAAGCTTCAGTTTAATATTGAGTCAAAAGGCGATATATCAAATAAGTTTATAAATAAAGGGCGTATCTGGATCTGTAAGAAAATAAAACAATTTTTCTCAAAATATTTCGAGAGATTGCTCCTTCTTTATCAATTTATTGCACAGTCAATAGTCACTGTGCAATAAATTGATAAAGAGGGAGCAATCTATCGAAATATTTTGAGAAAAAGTTTTTTTTTTTTCCTTTACAGATCCAGATACGCCCTTTTTTTATATAAACTTAATATTAATTATGAAAAAGGCATCTCCTTATCGTGCAACTGGAAGTTGCTGATGGCTTGCGCCAAGAAGATGCCTTTTTCATAATTTATGGACCTTATCCCAGCACAATATCACATTTGTACTATTTTTTCACTTAATATTAATTGTTTGTCTATAAAACAAAGGTCGCCTCTCCCGTCAAAATAGACGCTAAAACTAAGCGCCGTCTATTGAACGTCGCTGCAAACTAGCGGACTCAGGTCGGTGACAAAGCTACAACACCAGCTTTGGCAAACTGAGAAGCGTCCATCTGGTGTTGTGGCTTTGTAACCGACCTGATTCCGCTAGTTTGCGGTGATGGTCAATAGCGTCCATTTTGACATGAGAGGCGACCTTTATATTTATAAATCAATTTCCTCACAGAAAACTTTCTCCAAATAATTATTAAGTCTTTTTAATCCAAATTTTAAGAAATCTATATTTATCGTTAAATAAATAAACAACAGCCATCATTTTACAACAGTTATCTATTTACAGCCATAGAAAGACAAATAACTTGGTTCAGAGTCAAATTTAATTAATTATACAATGTTTTTTTTATTCACTGATATTATTTATTATTTTAATTCATTTTCCACTGATATTCTATTAATAGGTACCAGAAATTTGGGTTAATAAAAGAGATTAATTATATGATTATAATTATATATAAATTATTCAAGAGAGAGAGTGATTGAGATTGAAACTGATTTATCAATCGTTCATACAATATTATATAGTTTAGTATATTATATAGTAATTTAAAATTATAATACAGAAAGAAAAAAAAACATATATAAATGTTAATATATCTACATCATACATGAGCCTTCTCTGAAGGGGCATCTGTACTAAGTCGGATATTTAAGGCCGCCCTGAGTTTGGAAGGAAAGAGAGAGATTTTGTTATTATTTTTATTTTCATTAGCCACTGAAATTCTATTCTTTTTATTTTCATCAATCACGTCACATTATTATGTATATATTGAATAGATTAAGAAAGAACCAAACTGAAGATCACCGAGCAGACCTTGAGGACATGGGATTCCAGGATTCCACCTCTCCGTTTTAAAATCAAGTTTTTCCCTCCGAGAAGAAGATGTCCCTATAGACGCCACGATGACAAAGTTGCTCTTCACACCGCAAGAAAAAGGAGATAAGTTTCTTTGCTCTATTTAATCGATCTGTCAAGCTTTCGGGCATCACGAACCTTCTACAGGAGTATAAAACGTCCTTTAGAAAGGTTTGTAATACCCGAACGCTTGATAGATGGTTTAAATAAAGCTTATAACTCCGACTTTGCCGGTCCCAAGCCCGGATGAAAAAGGAGGAGGGGAGCAGTAACAAGCTCACTAAAAAACCTGGGCTGAGCTGGTCCGACTGATAGTACCCTGTAAGGGCTCCTAATCCAGGGATACAGGATGAGCAGCGTTTGTACTCCATGTTTGGAGCGGCTGCACATGGCGTCTGTTCCTCATGTCAGAGGCGGCCATTTCTTTTGGAGTTAAGTCGGCCTGCCACTGAGTAGTGCTCCCAGTCTTAATGACAAAGACAGACGAATTTTACTTCACCCAGTCATGATGGTTGTCAAACAGACACCATAAAGGGTCACAACTTGACATCCTAATATTATTGAGTGGAGATAAGAAAGAAGAAGAAGAAACATATCCTCGGAAGCAGTGTGTTGTTACAATTTATATTTCAGAGGATTCTATCTTCTGGTTTTGCCAAAAGGAGATGAAGCAACTAGAAACCAATTTCAAGACTCTGAGGAAAACTCTGACCAAAATACACAAGATCCATGACAAAATTTGCAAGCTATTGATCCCAAATCTCACAGGGAAAGAGCTTTGAAACAGAATATTTATTATTTTTCACAGAATAAAATTTCGATATTTTGTTACTCAGCAGATATTTCTTTTTACTTCTCTTTTATTTGATATAAATAAGAATAAATTGTGTTTTGGTCAACATAAATTGTCATTCTCACCCTTGTTTTCCCTCATATTTCTACAGGATAATATGATACAAAATTATACAAATAACTTATACAGCGCAAGGTTATTAAATATGAGAAGTTATTTTTATAAATTTACATCAATGTACCTTTTATTTTAAAAAGTATAGAACTATTTACAAATAACTTATTCCCACAACAGCCCAATGTCAAAAGTTTGGATTTTTGTATTATCCCTATTATACTTGGTGTACAGGTCATGATAATCATGGTTGGAGTATTAAGCGACTGTTTTTACTGTAATGTGCCACATGTCTACACAGGTGATTATCAGTTCGACCTTTGGACTTACAAGTGTGACAGAGCCCCGTTTGGTTACTTGCACTCGCTGATAGGGTTGGACTTTTGCAATAATCAGGGGCCATTGGGGAGCTTTTTTTATTATTATTAAAAAGTACTCAACGTGCAAGATTCAATCCCGGGTCGTAGCGGTCGAAAACCAACAGTTTAGACCACCTTTCCATCGACCTCCAAAAGAAGTTAGGATAACCATCATTATTGGTCAGTGTACTAGACATTTCGACAAAAAATTATTTGGATGATTTCTATTGGCTAGTGGGGCAGCAAAGATTCTATCCGTGTTTGTCACCAAATGGTAGAATAGGATGACATCTTTTTTATGGCCATTCCATAGCAAGGTATCTTCAAATTTGTCAGCGAGGTTACAGAATATGGTGACATAGATTACTGGAAATACGTTAGCCTCATTCCTAAGACATTTTCTAAGATTTCATCGTTTTGACTCACATTACTATGTACCGTGTTAACATGATACATTAGTGCGTTATCTATTATAAGAAATTCAACTATTTATGACGCGTTTGTTTCTTTTTAAAATAAAACAATTTTCTACTGCACTTACTACAATAATAAAATAATGAGAGGGCTCTTGACTCATCATGGTAGACCCTTCCAGCGGTTTCTTCAGTTCTATCTAGGAGAATTCACCATTAATGAGATAGTCCCTCCCATTATTTTATCATTCCAGTAAGCGCATTAGAAATTATTTTATTTAAAAAAACATACGTGTTAAAATTTTTGAGTCTCTTATATGTCTAAAAAGACAAAGGTCACCTCTTCCGTCAAAATAGATGTCCAAACCAGACAACATCTATTGACCGTCGCCGCAAACTAGCGGTCTCGGGTCGGTGACAAAGCCACAACACCAGCTTTGGCAAAATAGATGGCGTCTGGTTTGGACATCTATTTTGACGGGAGAGGCGATCTTTGTCTCTTTAGATCAATATCCTCCCGGCTAAATTTCCATCTCTTATATGTGATATGTGTGCAAATAGTTACATAGCGGTGAAATATGTGGAGATATGTAAAGTAGTATGACGTGTTGATATAAATCCCTATCATGTAAGATATGAAAAGAATGACGTATATTTGAAAGACAAGGAGTTATGTATATGATCAGTAGGGATAGATAACATGGCGTTTGAAGAGATAAGGTTATCAGCTCACCTATATAAAGCAGAATGGAAGGGTAACTAGCGGTGTTCAAGATGGCGCTGCAGGGTGTTCTTCTGGTTGGATTACTTCCTGTTCTTCTGGGGAGCGTCTGCTTCGCTTCCATCGTCAGATATGATGGGTGAGCTAATCTCTGTCTGAATACTTTATCCGCGCCGAGTTTAAACAACGTAAGAAAGGGCTCAATTCCGATAATATTTCTATGAAAAATAGACACTTCGGCTAGTTAGAGTTTTTTATTTTCTCAACGTTTCACAAAAATCTTTTGTCTTCGTCAGGAGAAGCGTTTTTGTCGATACGTTGAGAAAATAAAAAACTCTAACTGGCCGAAGTGTCTATTTTTCATAGAAATATGAATGCTGGCCAGACAGCCTCTATCCGATAATATAGCCTCAGAACTCATGAGCACTCCTAAATTCTGATATCATTTCCTATTCAAAGGATTTTTTCAGTACACAAGCTCAACGAATACACTTCCAATTTTGTAGCTCAAGCAATATAAATGAATAGTATATTTGGCGATAAAACACTGCAAACATAGCATAGATATGTTTCTATTTAATATTTCGTTCAATCAATGTAATTTTTTTTCAATATAATCATGGGAATTTAAGAGCTTTTTAAAAAGAATTAAAGCAGTAGAAGACTTAGGTTGTTTTTGTGGACATGAGGAACAAACCTCAATACATCTTTTATTGTATTATCCTGATAAATCACAATTTGGATTATAGATTATAATACAATAAAATAAGACCTAATCCAAATAATTTATTAGTGTGTGACGTTTCGGCAACAGCATTGTCACCATAATCAGACAAAGTTTTTTTTATTCTTTTGTCTGATGATGGTGACAATGTTGTTGCCGAAACGTCCCACACTAATGAATTATTTGGATTAAGTCTTATTTTCTTGTATTGTATTGTCCTGTTTTTCAAGACTATAGAATCGACAATAATTTAATAGTAATAGATCCAAGTATTTGCATTTCCAGTAAAGAAATGTATATTAAATTTAATACCTTTTGCAGATATATTTTGAATCATATAGCAACAAACATCTTTTAGGAAACTGATAATTTATATTATGTTGATTGGAGATATTGCCAGACATTTCTTTCTTTTGTGCACAGTTATTTTTTATCGTTAAGATTTCAGAGCTTCATTTGTCCTTAGAATGTTTAAACTCTTTTTTTTTGTTCTTCTCTTTTAATAATAATGATAAATGAACAATTTTGATGTAAATTTTTAATGAAAATGTTTTTTATTTCCTCTCTTTATCCTTGTTAATATCATATGACTATTCTTTACGACCTAAAATTATTGTAAATATCTATAGACAAATGTAGAAGCATACATGTATGACAGGGCAAGTGTCTTTAGGGGGACATAGCGCTTTAAATTAAAATAAATAAATATATACACACATACACAATTTCAATTTTACGCTTACAATTATTTGCTAATTTGTGCAAAAAAAATACCTTGTATGTTAACCATGTACCACCTTGTGCTTTAGCACTGTGAAAATAATTCATAATTTTCACAAAACAGAATAAATTCACTACTGAATACTGAGCTCCCAAGCAATCTAAATTGACTATTGTGGTCCTAAACATTGTAAATGAACTGCAAAATATTGTAGTTGAAACAATACAAATAAATTGCAAATTATCGCTGTATGAATAAGCTCTTCTAAATATTGTCTCTCTAAACAATATATAAATAAACTTATCAATTTTATTTAAAAAGGCATCTCCTTATCGTGCAACTGAAAGTTGCTGATGGCTGGCGCCATCTATCGGAATAAATATCAACTATTCGTTGATTTCTTTATTTATTCCAGAATTGGCCAAATACCCATTCTTGATTAATCAAGAAAATCTAACCACGCTCAACTTAACTCTTTCTCTCTCTCTCTGTGGTATCTAAATATAGATCCCAATGTAAATTAACTTCCAAATATTGTCTCTAAACAATATAAATAAACCTATCAACATATTTCCCTCAAATTATCTTAACTATAAATATATTGCTTAATATAAATAAACGTTTATATATATATATATATATTTATTAAAAAGGCGGGGGGGTCGGTGGAAGGCTGGTTAAACCGTTTGGTTTTCGACCACTAGGACCTGGGTTCGATTCCCGCATTGGACACTTTTTTCTGTTAAAAAAAATGCTCCAATGGCCCCCGATTCTTGCAAAAGTCCAACCCCACCAGCAAGTGCAAGTAACCAAACGGGGCTCTGGCATTTGTAAGTGCAAAGTCGAACTGCTTTTCACATGTGTAGACATGTGGTGCGCTTACAGTAAAAAGCAGTCGCTAACTACCCACCATGATTATCATGGCCTGTACCAAGTGTACTAGGAATAAGCAAAAAAAAAATTAAAAAGGCATATATTGGATCAAAATATAATTTGTATTACCTTTTTTAATGTTTCAGTTGATGGAACGATAACCTTTTACCTTGAAAAAGGTTAGCGTTCAGCCAACTGAAATATTGGTAAATAAATAATATTTTGATCCAATATATGCCTTTTAAATTAAATATCTATTTATGGATTGCTCTATTATCAAATATATAATAAATTTGACCGATTAAATAACCTATCTCAATGTTATGAACTCGAAACCGCGCGTCCCTGTGCTGATGAAGGCTAAAACCCGAAACCATGGTATACAAGTTGGCTTTTTGTCTGAAAAATAACAAAAAATATATTTAAAAAGTCAAGTGTTGATATTAAAAATAAAAAAGGCATAGCCTGACCGTTCACATGAACATTTTTAGATAGCAAAGCGTCATCTAGTGAACCGAAAATCAACTAAACGTTTATTTACCAATGGTAAAATGAACGGAAAAATATGTCCAGGGTAGCCTAGTGGACATGGCATCTGCCCGGTAAGCGGAACACTGTGTGGGTTCGATTCCCATCCCTGGATACTTTTATTTTCCGTTCATCATTACTCTTCACAATTCATCCTTTCATACTTCATCCATAAGGTTAGAAATAATCGTTATTTCTCCTTAAAATAAATTTCGATTTTTCGTTTAAAAGAAACACACATGCGGGATAATTTTCCAATGTCGTTCTACAATTACAAGCCGCGTTATATCGTATTACCAATGGTAAGTTATTCCATAATATTTGGTCAACTCATTTTCTTGAATTAGTGGTTGTTTTTTTGTTATTTGTCAATAAATGGGTTGGCCAAATATTATGGTATGATCTAGGTCAACGTTTAGTTTATTTTTATCTCACTAGATGGCGCTCTGCTATCTGAAAATGCTCAGGTGGGCGGTCAGGCTATTTTTGGAAGTTAGGGACCGATATAGCATCTCAGGGAGGACGTCAGGAAATCTTATTCGTCCTTTATACTGATGAGCTCAACACCCTGGTATTCAGGATTTATCTGAAAATGTCAAAAACTGGTATTGTAGCAAATTTATTGACCTGAATTTATAAGAAAGAACACAAGGTATTAAGACCAAATCCTAATAAATAAATAGTGTGTGACGTTTCGGTAAAAGCGTTGTTATCATCTTCAGACAAAAGTACTGAATGTAGATGATAACAACGTTGTTATCGAAACGTCCCACACTATTTATTTGGATTTGGTCTTATTACCTTATGTTTATAATCTATAATCCAAATTGTGCCTTATCATTGTAAGAAAGAAGATCAAGAAATTGCATTGTTGAATAAAACTCAATGGGAATATTCAATTAAGAAGCGAAATGTAGCTTTTAGCATAGATTAGCATTCATTAGATAATTTCATCGTTATTTCAACATTTTTGCAGAATCTTAACTGTTGCTTACCATTTCTACAAGTGATTTTTAATCATCACTTCTACCTGTAAAATGAACCATTTAAAACTATCCAAAACAATTAAAAAGCAGTTAGGACAGTAATATGTTTATAAAAGAAAAATCTCGCTAAAATGTTTTCATTTCTTGTACACAGATTGGGTGGTAACTTATTCAGGATGCCTGAATGACTAGTTTTTTGGTTGTTGAGGTACAGCTTGCACCACGCTGATGAGGGCCAACCGCCTGAAACGCGTCCGTGGTTAGCTTTTCTTGATTAATCAAGAATGGGTATTTGGCCAATTCTGGAATAATTTAAAAATCAACGAGAATAGTTGATATTTATTCCGATAGATGGCGTAAGCCATCAGCAAATTTCAGTTTCACGATAAGGAGATGCCTTTTTCATGATTATTATGTTTCATTAAAGTTTGTTTCGAACTACATACAATCCTGAGTTTACAGTAATTGATGGATGTATGTTGACAGACACCAGGTGGTGAAAGTCAATCCTTCCACAGTGAAACACCTCAAAGTGCTTGGTGACTTGAGATGGAGGCATCAGGTGAGTACTGTATTATATACTGCATCATACTGCAATTGTACTGTATTATATATTGCATAATACTGCAATTGTACTGTATTATATACTGTATCATACTGAAATTGTACTGTATTATATACTGCATCATACTGCAATTGTACTGTATTTTATACTGCATCATACTGCAATTGTACTGTATTTTATACTGCATCATACTACAATTGTACTGTATTTTATACTGCATCATACTGCAATTGTACTGTATTATATACTGCATCATACTGCAATTGTACTGTATTATATACTGCATCATACTGCAATTGTACTGTATTATATACTGCATCATACTGCAATTGTAATGTATTATATACTGCATCATACTGAAATTGTACTGTATTATATACTGCATCATACTGCAATTGTACTGTATTATATACTGCATCATACTGCAATTGTACTGTATTATATACTGCATCATACTGCAATTGTACTGTATTATATACTGCATCATACTGCAATTGTACTGTATTATATACTGCATCATACTGCAATTGTACTGTATCATATACTGCATCATACTGCAATTGTACTGTATTATATACTGCATCATACTGAAATTGTACTGTATTTTATACTGCATCATACTGCAATTGTACTGTATTATATACTTCATTGTACTGAATAATTTTTAACGCTTTGCCAAATGTTTTAAATTTTGTTCGCTCCTGACGAGGACAAAAGATTTTTGCCGAAACATCCAGATAATAAAAAGATTTACTGACCGAAGTATCTTTAATTTGAAGAGCATCATACTGCATTGTACTGTACACAACATCTATTGACTCCACTATATTCTTAAATGTATTTTTCAAAAATTTTTTACACTGAGGTGGAGAGGAAAAAATCAACAAATTTTATAAGACGTTACTATATGTATTACTACATGTATTTATTTGAGTCAAAAGGCGATCTATCAATTAAATTTATATAAAAGGGTGGATCTGTGAAGAAAAAAAAAAACAATTTTTCTCAAAATATTTCGAGAGATTTCTCCCTCTTTATCAATTTATTGCACCGTAAACTTGAATATTAAAGGGCATACTTAAGGAACTTATATAAAAGGGCGTACCTGGATCTATAAAGAAAGAAAAAAACAATTTTTTCTCAAAATATTTCGAGAGATTGCTCCCTCTATGTTGATCAACAACAACAACTCTATATTGATAAAAAATAAATAATTGTTTTTAAAACAAAATCCGTTAATATTGCTTAAACGATATACAGTCGAAATTTGCTATAACAATTACACTGTTAATAACGATTTTATGTTGTTAGAATTTGAGTTAAAATAATTAGGACTTTCGAATTATAATATTACTAGCCGAGTGACCCGGGCAACGCCCCGGGTTTACTCGAAGGGCCCGCAGGTGAGAAACTATAGGCATTGGTTCCTATGCCTAAAAAATTATTTAAAATGAAAAAAGAAGAAAAATACTAACAAATCAGAAAATAAAAGTGCAAACAACACATCTACACTACTTCAAGAACATGAGAGCACATGCACTGTGTAACCATACGTGTACCATTCGTAAAGACCCTGCTTAGGATTAAAATATCTCCGAAGCATAACAATACAACCAACTCATGTTTGCTAAGCAATTTCAGGAAAGAAACTATAGGCATTAGTTGAAGAGTTTAAATAAATATATTTTGAGTGAAAAAATGACACAAATAAACAAATAAAATTGCAAAAAAATGCTACTATATCGCAGATAAGACAACATATAAAAGGAATGAAAATATTTAAAGGACCTCATTAAAACTACATTTCTAGTTTATATATACAATATAACCTCGATAATTCGACCATGTTTTGTTGTCTTGACCTACAGCCTATCATATAACAAAGTGTAATTCAACACTATCGATAATTCGACCATTTTAAATTTCAACAATTGTTTGTTGCTCAAATATAACTTCACTGCCAAAAAGGTATTACAGAGAAAATGGCTGACATTGTAAATGTACAAAATGTATGTATAGAGCAGGGGAATAATAAATAAAGACCAAAATCAAATTAATTGATAATAAATAGATTATTGCCAAAAAAAAATACAAAAAATATTTTTTTCTCCTTTCTTATCTTCACTCAATCATATTAGAGTGTCAAGCTTGTAAATCTTGAAATTAACAACCATCACGATTGGGTGAAGTAGAATGCGTCTGCATTTGTCATCAAGACTGGGAGTACTACTCAGTGGCAGGCCACTGACTTAGCTCCAAAAGAATGTATCCCTGGATTAGGAGCCCTTACAAGGTACTATCAGCCGGGCCAGCTGAGCCCAGGTTTTTTTAGTGAGCTTGTTACTGCTCCCCCTCCTCCTTTTTCATCCTGGCTTGGGACCGGCAAAGGCGGAGTTTTTTTTCTTTCAGGTGAGAAACTTTAGGCATTGGTGAAAAGTGTAAATATATATTCTGGAAATGAAAAAAAAAGGATAAAATAAATCAGAATATAAATTTACAAACTATATTTCAGAGGAGACGATTTATAATAGGAATTCATTTAAATGACCTCATTAAAAACTACATTTTATATATACTTGGGTTCAACTTTACATGTATGCTATCCAAAGTTCGCACACTTGAAAAAGTCACATAAAGTCGTCTGTGCGTAAACACAGGCTCTTGTAGCAAAGGTTTGGCCTTGAGCCCTCTTTATAGTCATATATTTCAGACATTATACAGTGTGTTCAACTTTGGGTACTGTCAGTATATGTGCTTCAAGGACATGAGAGCACATGCGCTAGAACACCATACCTGTTCCATCGCAAAGATCCTATAGGCATTGGTGAAAGTGTAAATAAATATTTTGGAAATGAAAAAAAAATTGCAGATATGACAACATATTAAAGGAATAAATTCATTTAAAAGACCTCATTAAAAACAACAATTCTATATTTTTATATATACAATATAATCTAATTAATTCAACACACGATAATTCGACCATTTTTGGATGTCTCGACCTACGGCCTATCATATGACAAACTAATTCGACACTTTCGATAATTCAACTATTTTGGAAAATCAAATTTCAACAGTTGATATTTGTCTAAAACCCCTATTATTAACAACATATTAGACTGCAGAGTGCAAAAATGTAGAAAAGTGTATGTATATAATTGTATGCATATATTTGTATTAAATAATTGTATGCAAATAATTGTATATATAGATCAATGAGTAAAATAATTTTTATTTTTTGCTTATCCCTAGTACACGTGGTACAGGCCTTGATAATCATGGTGGGTAGAGTAGGCGACTGCTTTAACTGTAAGTACACCACATGTCTAAACATGTGAAAAGCAGTTCGACTTTGCATTTACAAATGTGCCAGAGCCCCGTTTGATTACTTGCGCTTGCTGGTGGGGTTGGACTTTTGCAAGAATCGGAAGCCATTGGAGCATTTTTTTTTTTTCAGAAAAAAGTGCCCAATGCGGGAATCGAACCCGGGTCGTAGCGGTCAAAAACCAACGGCTTAGACCATCCTTCCACCAACCCCCAGTAAAATAAGTAAGTAAAAAGAAGACCAAAAATAAGTGATAATAATTTATTGAATAACAAATAAAATAAAAAATCTTTCAGGTGAAAAATTAAAGGCATTGGTAAAAAGTAAACAAGAGAAATAGCAATTGGGGTTTTGTGTCTGCGGCGAGTCATATTAGCACGCCTAGCTGTTAGGGGAGTGAGTCTTCCACGGCCTTTTCGAGGCATGACAGAAGACGCTGAATAAAAAAAGGTAAAATAAGAACCAAGCAGAGGAAAACTATAAAACTGAAAGCCAGGACAGGCATAAAAAGAAAATTCCAAGCATGTGAGGAAACAATTGATGAAAAAAAAAAGGATTCCAAAAAAATACTGCAAAAAAGAAACCAGACACAAAAAGCAACAATTGGGTACACAAATACAGCATCAGCCTATTTATGAGAAGAAAAAAAAACGACAGACACAAAAATGGAGCTAAATTTAAATGAAAAACTATAACAGATCAAGTAATCAAATCAGGCATTATGAAAGATACTGTAAAAAAGAAAATCAGACACAAAAATCAGACAAAAGAATAAATGAGATTTTATTCTTTAGTTCATTTATTAAATAAGACACAAAAATGGAGCTAAATTCAAATGAAAAACTATAACAAATTAATAAAAAAAATAAGACCTAATCCAAATGTCACCATCATCAGACAAAAGAAAAAATGAGATTTTATTCTTTAGTTCATTTATTCTTTTGTCTGATGCTGTTGCTGAAACGTCACACACTATTAAATTATTTGGATTAGGTCTTATTAATGAGAAAAAAAAAGATGCCAAAGAGAGATGAAAAGATGCCAAAAAAAGATAACCAGATACAAAAATTGTGCTAAATTCAAATGAAAAACTATAACAAACACTTATAAAATATAATTATTATAGAATAAAAGTAATAATTCAATCTACAATTCGAAAAATAATATAACCTCAGCCTATTTATGAGAAAAAAAAACGTTGCCAAAGACATTAGGAAAGATACTGCAAATAGAAAACATACACAAAAATTGAGCTCTATTTAAATGAAAACTATAACAAAGTACTTACAAATTATAATCATAAACAAATGAATCAGAAATATATATTATAAATAGCGAACCCGGCCACGCGTTGCTGTGGCTAAATTGTAATATGTTAAATTAACTTTATACTAAACTATTCAGTGCAGTAAAGTTAATATTCACTTATAAAGATAAAAATGTTTTAGCCGATCTAAAGCCCTACGAGATTGAGAATGGAACGCTACGTTAAAATTTGAAAGAGATTTTTTATATATATCGATAATATAGCCCTTCATTGTAATCATTGATTATAATCACTGCATTAATAAATGTCAGTGAACTCGTTTATATGTATTGTTTTTTGTTTTCGAGATATTCTAATAGAACGTTCTAACATTTTCTGTTAAATATTAATATATGCACAAACACAGAATATAATAACTATGTCTTAATTTCGCTATAATTATTGTTATAAATATTATTCTAAAATAATTCGCCAGAAATCGTCCTGATAGTATACTAAACAACTTCCCAAAGTTTCATGGCAAACATCTAAAATAAAATAATACTTTTAATACTTTGCTACAATATTAAAAAGAGGGGGGCTTAGGTGTTTAAAATGTAAAATGTGCTCTAAATAGTATTACATAGGGCCTTCATAACAAACATATTTAAAATAAACCAATCAAAATATAATAATGCTGTAAAAACAGACCTTTCTACAATAATATAAAAGAAACGAAAATAAAAAAAGACACCCACGCTGAGCCTCGAACCTAGGTTTGTTACAAATATTATTAAAAAATTGTGTATGTTAATTTTTATTTTAAAAAGCCTACATTTTAAATAAAATAATATTTTAAATAATTTGCTACAATAATATAAAAGAAATGAAAAAAAAAACACCCACGCTGAGCCTCGAACCTAGGTTGCGGGGGTACGAAGCTGCGTACCTAACGTATAGGCTAAGCTTGACGTTACAAATAAGATCATGCGAGGCTATTTAAGGCCATACGTCCGCCGCGAGGGGGCGCTGATTGCGAGTGAATCTACGTTTTATCGTAAATAAAAATGCAACGAAAGGTTATTTCTAAAGAGTAATTAGCCAGAAACCATCCCGGTAGTATACTAAACATCTTCCCAAAGTTTCATCACGATGGGTTGTAGTAATAAGACAAAAGAACGCATTTCAAAACAAAAAAATTGATGATGATAAATGCAAAAAATCTACGATTGTAAAATAGATTAAATTAAAAAATAAAAATAACTGTTAACATTAGGAAAATAAAAACAGGCCTATCATATGAAGAAAAAAATAACGAAAATTTTGGTATATAGATCGTTATGTGTAGTTCAGAATCTTCGGAGGAGATAGCTCAGGACTTTACAATGGAAAACTCTGTTACGGTATTATCTATATAGATAACCAAGTTTATTTTTTGAAAGAGACTGTTATATCAAAGTTCATTTTTGTTCATTTTTAATATTTTTCTTGCGCGCGAATTAATTTTATAAATATCTCCACCAAAATACATTTTTCTATCAAAATATTATTTTTTTCTCTTTTTTTTTTCAAAATAATTAAATATTTTCCTATTTTTTCAATTATTTATTTCCCCTGTTGTATAACATTGCTCACAAATAATTTCATCTGTTTACAAAAAAAAAACATTCCACTTGATCTTATGAGATCAAATTATTTCTTCTGCCAATAAATTGAAAAAGGATTATGCAAATAGATCTTCTGTAAGCCAATTTGTACGTAACTTTCAACTATTGTTGATTCTTCAAGATGGCATGTTGACATCTTCTGCTTGGAAAATAAACATCGGCATTTTTATTTGTAGCCAAACGATTTCTTCCGTTTTATCGATGACAATTTATATGACAATTTATAGCCATTTTATTTATATTTATTTATGAGTAATTTATTTTAATATACAGTTAAACCTGTCTATAGCGCCCCCTCTAGGGACTCACCAAAATAGGATGCTATAGAGAGGGGGTACTATAGACAGGTCACTTTTAATGTAAATCGCATCGTACTATGTATTTAAAATCGGGCGCTATAGAGAGGGAGGCGCTATTTAGAGGGGGCGCTATAGACAGGTTTAACTGTATTTATAAAAAGATTATAAAAACGAAGAGAAAATTATTTATTTTTACTATACATGGGCTACGAGCTTTCGGGCAGACCTGTAGAAGGGCGAGGCTGCCCGAAAGCTCGTAGCCCATGTATAGTAAAAATAAATAATTTTCTCTTCGTTTTTATAATCTTTTTACAGTTCTATAAGAGAAATTTTCATGATTCAAGTTATTAACTGTATTTATATACGAGTATATACAGTTAGAAATATATTCAAAATTATATTGAAATTTTATAGAAACTACACGAATTGAGAAACATTTTTCTATTTTAAAACTCAGGTAATAAGACCAAATCCAACTAAATAAAGAGTGTGTTGATTTGAATTTGTTCTTATTACCTCTCTTGAGTCTATAATCCAAATTGTGCCTTATCTATTTTAAAACTTATAATTAAATAAAGGTAAAATAGAATTTTAAACAAAAAGAATTTAGAGAGAGAGAGAACTAGGTCAAAACTAAATAAAATAAATTCTTGATGACATTTGCTAACAATATCCATTAAATAAATGTATCTAGAAATTAAAGCTCCTTTATTAAATTAATAGCACTCTATTTCCTGGTATCGGATCTTTTTATTTTTGATTACTTTTTACAATCGATGTTGGGATATCTTATTGAAATTATTCTGTGAAACCTCCCATGTGTGATTGACCAATCTGTTGATCGACTACCTCCGTGAGCGACCGCTTGTGTAAATCAGAAACAACTTCTCCTATTGTAGTCCATTGAACGACTACCTCAAGGAGAGACCAAGAACTATCCATGTTTGCTGGATGGTCTCTAAAGGGAGGTTCTCTATTGTGTGTGGCTATTATTGAGAAAAAGTGGAAATTAAACTACAATATTCTGAATGTGATTGAAGAAATTATATCAGTATAAATATTTTTATAAAGAGCGCAGTAGACTCAAAGGTTATTAGCATTCACTTCATATATAGTGATGCTTATTGTGTAAAGTTTCTGATCTGTTTACCAGATATCGTGAATTAAGAGCCGAGATGGTTGTGTGTGGTTTTGTTCGTTTTGTACGTGCGGGTGTGTATGTGGTAGGTGTAGTGGGTGTGTGTGTTTTTGTGTATAGTGTGTGCGTGCGTGTGTTTTTATATAATGATTAAACTAAGTCTTGGGGTAAAATTATATTTTTTTATTTGATAATATGGTGTCTCAGTAACCGAACACAATAATATTACTCTAATATATTTTTTAAGGTATCACAATTTGTGGGTCTATAATCCAACCAGTGAATGTAAGTGATCAAACGTGATCCAAGTATCTTATAAGTACAAAACCTAATTGCTTCTTAATACGTTCTGAGCTATTCTTATTTTACGAAAAAATATATAGTCATATCAAAAATAGCATTTTCCCTAAACTTCCCCATTAGTAGAGCCAATTGATTCGATACCTCCTCCCGTTTAAGTTCTGGAAATGGCATCACTTCCTGTACTGATAGCCAGAAACCCCATGGTTTGTCTGAATTTAACAATCTGATGTTATGTGCGGGGTCCATCTTCGCGATTTGCAGCAATGCATACATTTGACCGTCCATGATCAAATAAGTGCATTGCTTACCATTATAAAGAAATCGGTTCTTTTATTTTTGCCCATATGAATATACATTCCTGGACAAAACTTAAGGAAGTTGTACTTTTAGAACATGTATATCGGGATTCAGACACACACAATAACTCTTAAAGATATTTGATACACAGTGACCTCTATTAAAGACACATGAGAACCCAAGTGTGAACAAAATTGCCTCTGTCTCCTTCAAAAAACAGTCGAAGAGCGACTTCAAAAACTTTGCACTTCCTTAAGTTTTGTCCATGAGTGTATGTGATGCACCTACAATACATCCCTTTACATAACATGATTATCATGGCCTATGCTCTACCTGTATTGTATTAGGAAAGTTTGACAAAGCAGGTGCGTGTGTCAGGTCGATCTCTGGAACGAGCCCAGAATGCTGGAAGAGCCGGTACTGCTCCGAGTGGCCCCTCACCAGAGAGATTTCATCCTCCGGAACCTGACAGGAGAGAACCTTCATTTCAATATCACCATCCCTGATCTCCAGAGGTAAGTCACGGATCGAGCTTTTTCACGAAAAAAAATTAAATCGTGCTGTTGATATTTAAAAAACGAGAACTAAATAGGTAAACTATCAAGGCAAAAAGGTTTTTCTTCATGATCTTAATATCATATTAAACTCGTGGAGAAAAACCTTTTGGGTTTAAACTCGTGACCCAGTTTTATCCAATTGAAGAAATTAATCGCTATAGGTCGAGTTCTTGTGTTTTAAACAGAGATTTTGTTGTTGTAAACAAGTTATGCCCCACGGAATGTCTTGATACCTGCTATAATCTAACAGAATAAATACCAACTAAACGTTGTTGCTTTCTATTTTCCTCACCGCACATATTGGCCTTCATAACGTATGAGGTAGAAAGCTGGGGGAATTACAACTTAATTTCTATAATTTAAAATAATCGTAAAATTTTTTGACAACAATCAGATAGCATTTATTATCATTTCCCATTATCACAGTTGCCATGATATATCTCTGACCTCTGTAGTTAGCAATATTTAAAGGAAAATAGAAACTAGAGATTAAGGAAGAAAATAGAAGAAGCTAACTGAAGAAAATATATATACTACGTATTCCTTGATTGGGTGTTCTGTGTTCTTATACTTAAGAATGCTCTACATACCTTCAGTTGAAGTAGATGAATAAGTAGAGGATATGTATCAATATAGGTTACTGAACCTCTCTTGAACTTCTCTAGGCTCTATCTAAATCAACCTCAGCACAGAAAAATTACAAGAGAAGGAATCTCCAGATATCATTTCGAAGAATGAATCAAAGCTAACGGCGAAGAATATCTTTATTTGAGCGGTATAATGTATAAATACGTCATGTCACATTTTGTGCTTCAGGCATTTTGACGAAGAAGCGGCGTACCTCGCCTCTCCCCCTCTCTTCCAGCAACACAAGGATATCGATGTGACAAGGATCCAGTCGCTGGAAGAGGTACTGTTCTTCCTCTTGTAGCGTTGTTGGACCATGGATACACCGGTTATCTTAGATTATATAGCACAGTTTCATACTTATCCCGAGGTAAAAACCAGCATTTGTGGCTGTGTCTTCTTACCTGTCCCAAATAACAACCAGTACCAGAGTGAGAAACCGCATCTTCCTGTTTATCCCGAGATAAGAACAAGGCCGTGCTTTCCTACACATCCTGAAATAATTACCCAAACCAGGCCGTGTCTTCTTACTTATCCCGAGGCAATAATATATGGGACATTTGTGAAATAAATATATTTTAATTTGTAGCGAATTTACAAAATGAAGGAAGACAAGTTTCTTTAATTATTCGAATAATTCGAAGCGTCGTCGAATAATTAAAGAAACTTGTCTTCTTTCATTTGGTAAATTCGCTACATATTTTACTAAGAAGAATTTTCTATATCTAATATTTTAATTTATCATCAACCTATCAATAAATAAAAGACACTTCGGAATAGAAACTACGTGTTTTCTATTTTCTACTTTTTCGTCAACATTCTCTTTCTATCTTTATGCAAATATTCATTATCAGTCCTCCAGTACGACTTTTAAACTTCGAAATCATCTCTCAATAACTAAGTCAATAACCCAAGTACATAGTCTGAAGCTTCCTATATTATGTTGTCGAAAATTTATATATATTTAATTAAAAAGGTATATATATATCGGATCAAAAAATATTTTTTTCACCAGTATTTCAGTTGGCTGAACGCCAACCTTTTTGAAGGTATAACAACATATTGTCGCGGAAATAAATAAAGCAAGGGCAAGTTTGGGGATAATTAATTTATTATAAGGGGTAATTATAGGGGGATAGAGAAAGTACAACTTACCCCCAGTTAAAGCTAATCCTGAAATGAACGGCGTTAGCCACCGTCCCGTTTTCCTTATTTACAGATCAGCTTCCCAGAAGCCCCCACACCTGTGGTCCCCCCCGGGGTCCAGGGATGATTGACAGTTGTCCCATCTGGATGGAGCTACTTGACAATATTAATGTCAACAACAAACTCAGAGCCACATCTGTTGTTGACATTATTATGTTGTTATACTTTGAAAAGGTTCAATATATTCGAACATGAATTATATAACTCCTAGAAGGCGCTTTTTTATGTGCCTTTATTGCTAGGTATGTCTATCTGTTAAAACATTTCTGCATCCAATCTACTCTTATAAATATATAACTACACTCGTTTTTTTAACACATTAGGGTAAAAATATAAAATATTTATAAGCAAAGTTTCTTTCAGTATTTTAATGTTGCGGAAGAGTTCTGAATATTTTGCTGATATATTAATTATATTTATTCATTCAACACGGATATATATTAGTCAGAGGGAGATTATCTATTTACATTTCTAAGAGTTGATTTGATATTAGTTTATCATATCAGGTTTATCAAGGTAACACATCCGTCTCAGCAGCTGTCCAATTCTCAACTTTGGACGTTTGTTCATATCCTGGCCGTTTATATCAGTAGCTTATATACTGATTGCAATTTTGATAAATATTTGTTAACACAAAACAATAACGCGCCATCTATACATATAAAATGAAAGAATTTAAAAGCACGAATGTTTCTTTTATACAGAAGTTTGTATTATGTATAAAAGAAACATTCGTGCTTTTAAAATTCTTTCATTTTATAAATATTTGTATAACTCTTGAGGAATAAGAATTCCAAATTTGATTCTCTTCTCTCAACTATTTTTAATTAGTAAAACATTAATGTAAACAACCGCTTTCTTTTAGGGAGATTTTTTTGTAATAAAAAATAAAAAGATATTAAGTTTAAAACATCAGGTTCTCAAGGATGAGTTTACATTTTATTATTAATAAAATGTGCGATGTTCTATACATTGCTACAAGTGGGCCTATGTGACAGATCTACAACTACCTGGACCGTGTTCTCATCACCTACAAATATCTGGCATCTCCCATCTCCATCGGGACGACCTATGAGAAGAGAGATATCCGAGGACTCAAGGTACGGATCTACCTGTTGAGTATTGAATGTGTCTTTTTAGATGTTTGAAGATTCCGTTGTTCTTGATTTCATGTAAATTTACTACGATTTCATCGCCAGTCTAAAATGTTTATTACTCTGTATTAAGCGGCATTCCATATTGTCAACTTTTCAAGTTGAATATTTTTTTGCTCATCTATATAGTCTCTTGTAGCGTTCAAAGTGATATATGGAGTTTAAAATATAGCCCCTTAAATAAGAAATCCAGCGCTGAAGAAGAAAATCTTCCAAATGAATTTAGATCAAGTTGTTCTACTAGTTTTAAATAAATGTTGGGTGTCTCTCAGCTCACCTCCAAATCCGGGGGATCAGACAAGCCAGTCATCTTGCTGGAGTTTGGAGTCCACGCCAGGGAATGGACGTCCCATGCTTCAGGCGTCTACATTATCTACTCGGTGGGTATCTACACAAATCTAGCACTTTAGTCGTCTACATTGTCATAGCATGATAATCCCTAGTGTGTCCCAAGCTATGGTGTGTCGCCGAAGATCCCCAAATATACCGCTCCAAGTTTATTAAAGTCCATTTGGGAGAAAAAGAGGATTTTTCCATAAATTCAACCTCTCTATGAAAATTAGAAACTATTTTAGACGCGTAAGATTCTTTTTGAAATTAAACAATTTCTACTGCCCTTACTGCAATGGAAAAATTAATGGGAGGGCCTGGCTCATCAGTGGTGAACCCTCCCAGCGGTTTCCAATGGTAGATTAAACTGGCGAAACCGCTGGGAGGGTTCACCACTGAAGAGCCAGGCCCTCCCTTTAATTTTTCCATTGCAGTAAGGGCAGTAGAAATTGTTTAATTTTAAAAAGAACCTTACACGTCTAAAATAGTTTCTAATTTTCATAACAGATGGCGCGCTAATGCATCAACCTCTCTATAATGAGGCTGGAAAGAATAATATCCCTAAGAATTATTTAACAAATTTACACGCCTTGTAAAAATTTAGTGAGCAATTTTTTATCATTTAGAAGCTTATAGTAATACTATATAGTGTCTCACTACAAATATATAGTGAGTTCAAGCTTAAGTCTCTAATAAAATTGATTGAAATCTTTTAGCAAAATTACAGAATTGGTATTATGTTTGATACGTGCAGTTGCCGAATGAATTCGTCCGGGTTCTACCCGAGTGATTGTTTGCCTAACGACTAGTGTTTGAATCTTTTACTAGATTGTCCTGTTTTTCAAGACTACAGAATCGAAAAAAAAATGGTAACAGATCCAAGTATTTTTATTTCCAGTAAAGAAATGTATATTAAATTCAATACCTTTTGTAGATATATTTTAAATTATATATAAACACAAATATCTTTTAAGAAACTGATCATTTATATTATTCTTATTGTGCATATTGACAGATACTTCTTCCCTTGTACACAGTTCTTTTTCTCGTTTTTTTCCCCTTTCTTTCTCATTGTTAATATCATATGACTATTCTATTCACGGCCTAAAATTATTGTATATATATGTATAGACAAAGGCATACATGTATGACAGAGCAAGTGTCCCTAGGGGGATATAGCACTTTAAATTGAAATAAATTTTTTAAAAAACCTTTGCTAATTATAATGTCCAACTGCTAAAAATATTAATAATTACAAAAATAATTTTCATCGCTACAATAATTATTTTTGGTAATGTATTTCTTTTCACATATATCACCAAACATTATCTCTTATTTTTATAATAAGATAATATTTGATGATATATGTGAAAAAAAAAAACATTGCCAAAAATAATTATTATAAATTTTATCGATAGATGGCATTTGAATTTATAAATATACAACTGTGTGTTATTTGTCTTATTTGCATATTATGGGTTTGAGAAATAATAACAGCGACTCATTCCAGACCTAACTCTATGTATCCTTCATATTAAAGACACTTCGGCCAGTAAATCTTTTTTATTGTCTCGACGTTTCGACAAAAATCTTTTGTCCTTGTAAGGAGCGAACAAATATTTTAGTCGAAACGTCGAGATAATAAAAAAATTTACTGGCCGAAGTCTCTTTAATTTGAAGAACTATGAATGCCGGCCAGGTAGCCTCTATCTTTACCATAATCTATGTATCCTGTAAGGCTGTCATCCAAATAGTTCGTATATTGTGGAAACATGTGGGGAACAAACACATCGTTCATATTTATATTTTGTTGAAATATATGGAGATTTTAAGAAACTCTCTAAAAAAAGTCGGTGGACGAGTGGGTAACACCCTCGATTCCCGACAGTCATGAACCGGGATTGAATCCCGCGTTAAAATTTTGTTTAATATGTGAATAACCTTCACATATTATTCATTGTTTCAATTATCATGAACTAGGTTACTCTTGTTGAGCGGTACCTAATAAAGTGATTTTGAACCGAAATTCTCTAGAAATCCGTCCATTGAGAACTACATAGCAGGGAGGACGTCAGGGTGTAGCCAAAATATATTCTTAAAATGGGAAGAATCCTTTGAACTTTACATTACAATAAAACTCAGCCTCCAAGGATAAGTTTCTTACTTTATTAAACGTTCTCTCAATCTTTCAGGTAGTGTGAATCCTTCGACAAAAGCATACAACGAATTGAATCTCAATTTTTCTTTTCAATTTTAATTTAAATTGAGATTTATTTCGTTATATGCTTCTGTAGAAAGTTTTACAGTGCCCGAAAACTTTAGAGAACTTTTAATAAAGTAAGAAAGACTTGTCTTCGTCAGGAGACACTATTTTTGTCAAAACGTTGAGAAAATAAAAAAACTCTAACTGGCCGAAGTGTCTATTTTTCATATAAATATGAATGCCGGCCAGGCAGCCTCTATCTTTACGATAAGAAAGACTTGCCTGATCATCACGGCACACTAGCACGATGTAACAACAGCTAACGTGTTCAGCTCACCAACGGCTACCACTCTGACCCCTCCATCAAAGCTCTACTGGAGAAGTACGAATTTGTCATCATCCCCGTATCCAACCCTGATGGCTACGAGTATACCAAGAAGGTGAGTACATTTCTTGCTACACTGTGAATATAAAACTAACAATTTTAATTAGCATCTTGGTTGGATCACCTTGGTGTTCCTATTCGTTGCCTATCTCGCAACTATTTCTTTACTAAAATAAGAAGCTTTCGAGAAAGCCTTTCTACAGCCGAATGTACAGCCATAACAGTAAAAAAAGGAATAAATAAACATTTCTAAAACAATTTTTAAAATCTCCTTTTTTTATCTTGATTCGTTTTCTTTGTGCACTATATCCATGTTTGCAATAATAGCATATTGATCTGTGGAAAGACTTCTCCAAAATATTTTGTTATTAATAAAGAAAAGAGTTGAAATTAAATTATTTTTACCTTAGTTTCTCGAATCCAACGGTCACAAACACATTGACCGTAAGTTTAAAACCTAAGCTAAAAGCTTTTAGCTTTTTTATTAGTTAAAAAGGAACCTCCGTATAAGAGCTAGATATGCTTAAAAGTTTGTCCAAGCCTTTTAAAATGATTAAATTTCTTGCTCAGTGGTTGTTTTAGACTTCCTTGTTGTTGGCTTCCATCAGGTCGAGTTCGACTATTGGTACATGGCTAAATATTGCCACGTGGAAAATTAGGGAAGACAAAACTTCAGGAGGAGGCAACAATTTATTTCAGGCAAGGACAAACTATGAATAGTAAACAAAAGATAAGCCACAAGGAAAATTTACAGAGTAGCAAAATATAAGCATAAAAATGACCACTCTGTTAATAAAAATAATAAAATTAATAAATACTTTGTTACAATATCTTCTAATGTGATATCTGTTAGTGATCATCGCTAACAGATCATCTAGTGGCCTTCTGGTAGCTTTCTTGACCCCTTCTAGCCAGCTTACTAGACTTCGTATTGGATGGCTATGGCTACATTGTTCCTTAATTTATTATATTATTGGCTATCCTATTATTTGTGACTGTGATCCTTTGTCCTGTCCATTCTAACACATGTCTAATTCCAATAGTGTGTCTAAGCAACTAGACTGAACTTTGTCACATTGTAAGTGCAGCGTCGAGTTACTCTACGTGTAACCAATGTACACTTACAGTACAAGCTGTGCATCTCCTATATATTTAGTAGTATATCAAAATTCGAAACTATTATAGACGCGTATGATTCTTTTTTTAAATAAACAATTTCTACTGTCCTTACTGCAATGGAAAAATGAATGAGAGGGCCTGTTATATTGCATTTTTCGAACTTCCTTCTATAGTGATACTGATGCTAGACTCTTTTGGAATGGGTATTTTAGATGAGTTATGGACATAAGATTTGAGGACAGAAGAATTACATATATTTATAAATATATAATATTATTATAAAAAGCACATGTGCTCGTGGTCAGGAGAGATGCCTTCTTTATATTTATAATATTATTAATATAAATTTTTAAAAAAGAATCACACACGTCTATAATAGTTTCGAATTTTGATAACAGATGGTGCACTAATGCATCATAGTAGTAAATGAACCATTTTTTTGCGATAAATACAATACTAACTTCTCATTTATATTTTGAAGTGATCAAAGGAGGAATCGAAATGTTCTTATTCACATCAATAATGTTTTCTCTGGGGTCGGTCGGTGAAAGGCTGGTTAAACCGTTTGGTTTTCGACCACTACGGCCCGGGTTCGATTTCCGCATTGGGCACATTTTTCTGTTTAAAAAAAATGCTCCAATGGCCCCCGATTCTTGCAAAAGTCCAACCCCACCAGCGAGTGCAAGTAACCAAACGGGGCTCTGGCACAATTGTAAGTGCAAAGTCGAACTGCTTTTCACATGTGTAGATATGTGGTGCGCTTACAGTAAAAGCAATCGCTAACTACCCACCATGATTATCAGCTTTGAGATAAGAAAGAAGAAGAAGATGTTTTCTATGCTACGATCAAACCTGACAAAAATCTGATGGTCAATTATCTTTGATAAATCAGAAATGATTTGAATCAACAGACCTCCAATGAGAAGCTTCTTCATGGAGTATCCATGTTATAGACACAGTTTCTCTTGAGAGGAATGTATTTCATGAAATCCTCTGATATTAATTGAATCCAACTTGAATAAAGGTCGATGTTAATCTCCACTTTCTATAAATAACTGTTATGTTTACTTCTGTTTCTCTATCTGGTAGAATGCTGTATGGGACGAGTATTCTCAATAAAGGTTTTTTTGTTGTTGATATTAATTGAAATAATCTATTTTGACCAATTCTGGAATAATTAACAATCAACGATTAGTTGATATTTATTCCGATAGATGGCGCAAGCCATCAGCAACTTTTTGTTCCACGATCAGGAAATGCCTTTTTTCTTTCTTAATTTATCCACCTGACCCAAGTACAAATTCACTTTTGTACTATTTTTTACATTGATTGGCGTTCTTACGCCCTTCCAGCCTAAATACCTGTTTCATGGTTTTTCAAGATGTCCTAAAGACCAGCTTTTTGGTCGTTGAGGTACAGCTTGTACCACGCTGATGAGGGCCAACAGCCCGAAACGCGTACGTGGTTAGCTTTTCTTGATTAATCAAGAAACGGTATTTGGCTAATTATGGAATAATTAAAAAATCAACGATTAGTTGATATTTATTTCGTTAGATGGTGCAAGCCATCAGTAACTTTTAGTTCCACGATCAGAAAATGCCTTTTTTTCTTTATAGTTATATCCATACTGATAAAATATGGTCTCTAAAGTCCATATTGGTGAATACATCGAATTTGTTGATAGAGAACGCTATATCAAAGCACACAAAATTGTCTTCAGTGAGTCCTTGGAGGTCGGTACATCAGGACTTTGTAAATTAGGTCATAAGGCCTCTCATTAAGACCTCCGTGTAAATTGCCTGATTAGCTTCTGTAACAGATGGAGTCCCTCGGGTCCTGACCTGTACACTTTATTAGTGATCTCACATTTGTATCTTTCGTACCGATAAAGTCATTACTGAACCTAAATATTAATTATATGCTTTATAAATGTGGTTCGTGGAGATCTCTATTAAGAACATAAACTTCATCAATTAAAGAATGGATCCCAATGGAGTTGATGATTTAAATGTAGCAAACAATCATATAGCTATACATACACTCTCTTTGATAAATGTAAATTGAGAGTATTTTGAGTTTCATTTCTTTGTTGATAGCTAATACGATATAAATAAATTAATAATAAGAATATTAAAGGCATATCTTGACTAGGAGCACATGTGCTTTACAGAAGGCAGAGCGCCATCTGGTGGAACAGGAATCAACTAAACATTGACTTAGTCTGTTCCCTGATATTTGGCTAAATTTCTTGATAAATCAAGAAAAGCCATCCACGAACGTGTTTCGCGCTGTTGGCGCTCGTCAGCGTGGAGTAGGCTGTAACACTGCGACCAAAAAGATTTTTTTAATATTAATATATAAAATTAATATAAAAATATAATATACACTCACGGACAAAAGGAAGTTGTACATTTTAACCTGTATATCGGGATTCAGACAATAACTCTGGAATATATTTGATAAAAAATAGTGACCTTTATTGAATACACACGAGATAACCAAGTTTGAACAAAATTGCCTCTGTTTTCTTCAAAAAAAGGACGAACGGCGACTAGAAAGACTTCCCACTCCCTTGTAGTCACCACGATTAGTAATTCAAGCATGTAAACATGTATTCATTGTGCTGTACATGTTCTATATGACATTTTGTAATATGTAAATCTCCATGTCTGTTGGATTATATCATTCAAATCAGTATAACGGCAATCAATTTGGTATTCTGCACCATCATCGTCATAACCCCATTCACCATAATGTTTTTCTGTGGCGAGTAGGTAGTTAAATCAAAACATTTATTCACCCTTAAATTTCTAAGGGTTAATTCAATTATGATAAAAAGAATAAACATGTACATAATAAAAACTATATGTTTTTAACTGGAATAAAACAATAAAGGGCACGAATTATACAATAATATATGTATTGTAGATAATTTATCACACAACACAATAGTATCTTGAGAGGATTAAAAAATAAATTCAACTAATTCAATTCTGTGGCAAGTAGCCATTGGAATTAAATGAACCATTTTATCCTATTCCCTGACATTTGCGTTATTTTTCTACTTGGAAATTCAGAAAGCTAAGATCATTCCACATACTTACCTGGGAGGAACAGGCTCATCAGTGGTGAACCCTCCCAGCGGTTTCGTCAGTTTAATCTTCACTGCGGTTTTCTATGGTAGTTTACATTACAGTAGATTACAAATATAAAGGTTTCTGTAGATGAATTTCTTTTTATTTTATTGAAGCAGTCTTAAGATTTCGGACATCTCTGTTCTTCTACAGGAGAACATAAATAAACGAATAAAATACTGCCTGATGCCTAACTTTTATTTTATTTTTGTAAAAGAAGATACAGTAGAACCTCTCTGTAAAAGACACCTAAATGCAGAGTAAAAATGTCCTTTAGAGAGAGTTGTCCTCTTACCATAGAGATGCCTATTAGTAAAAATGGTCATTTTAGCGAATAAAACTGTCCTTTGTAAAGATATTTTCTTTAGAAGAAGTGTCCTTTCATGGAGGTTCTACTGCAAATCCCTTTAAATATTTGTTTCAAACTATTAGGCTGCGTTTTATTCGTTTATTTATGTTCTTTTGTAAAAGGGCAGAAATACCCGAAAGCTTGAGACTGCTTTAATAAAATTTAAAAAACCTCAGCTCAAACCTTTCTAATTTGTAATCTACTGTAATGTAAACTACCATAGAAAACCGCGGGGGAGATTAAACTGGCGAAACCGCTGGGAGGATTCACCACTGATGAGCCTGTTCCTTCCAGGTAGGCGTGGAATGATCATAACTTAGAAATGCCAAGTAGGGAAATAACACAAATGTCAGGGGATAGGACAAAATGGTTCAATTAATTCCATTGGCTACTCGCCACAGAAAAACATTAAGGTGAATGCGCTTATGAGGATGATATTACAGAATACCAAATTGATTGCCAAATTTGAATTTGTAATTTATGTACAGGAGATTTACATCAATTAGTAAACAGTAAAGTTTACAGTAGAGATAGAGAGGAGGCCTCCATTGTAAAGTGGTGTTGTGACTTACAGGAGCGGCTGTGGAGAAAGAACAGAGCTCCCAACCAGATGCACGGATGTGTGGGAACTGACATTAACAGAAACTTTGACGTCAAATTTTCAGGTGAGTTAGTGGAATGTCGTCTTGATATGCCATTTGGGATGTCTCTAGCCTTAGATATATTTGGAAGAGTTTTGATTTCATTATGTTGAACGATTTTTAAATTGTACCATTCCCCTGTACGATGGCTTTTTTCGATATTGGAATTTCATTGTATCTTTTGACATTTTTGCAATACCTTTGCAATGTGATAATCCTGATATGGATTTGTTTATATCTTATAGTTTTATAGAATACCATGCTGGTATCACGATTGAGGTGTCGCTATCCCGATATTTGGATTTAAACTCAAAGTTTGATATTTAGGGAATACCAATCCGGGATAGTGTTTTATCCCATTATTGGGATTTTAACGTATAGTTTGATATTTAGGGAATACCATTCCGGGATATTTGAATCCCTTTATTAGGATTCTAACTCACAGATATTTAGGGAATACTATTCCGGGACAGTGTTTTATCCCGTTATTGGTATTTTATCTCATGCCAAGATATTTTGGGGACACCAATGAAGTTTGCTCTATCCGAGAATAGGACACCACTATTGGCCTTATTTAAGATTTTCTAAAAATTAATATAGACACTATCGTTTGAGATACTTGATCTATTTTAAGTAAGCTCTGCTCATAATACAAGTATATAGGCTTTTTTTATTAATGATAAAAGAGTGGCGTTTTTCAATGAACGTGGTCACTACTAGATATAGTCCCAATGCCAATCGACAGATGGCGTTATAATTTATTCCTATATGTATTGTTGGGTGCTCTGGGTACTGAGTGTACGTGTGTGGCTAGAGGGACCTCCAGAGATCCGACACCCCTGCAGCGAGGTGTACTGCGGGGACTACGCCTTCTCTGAGAAGGAGTCCCAGGCTCTCAGGGATCTCTTCGCCAGCCTGGGCTCCCGTCTGAAGGTCTACTTCGCCGTTCACGCCTTCAGCCAGCTCTGGATGGTACCGTACGGCTACACTAAGAGTCCGCCTCCCAACTACAGCGAGCTGGTGAGAATATATATACTGATGACGGATTGAACTGTACTGACGATATATAAAAATAAAGGACACCTCTTCCATCAAAAGTGACGTCAAAACTAGACGCCATCTATTGACTGTCGCCGTAAACTAGCGGGGTCTGTGACAAAGCCACAACACCAGCTTTGAAAAACTGAAAACGCCCACCTGGAGATCATGGTTTCGGGCTATGGCCTTCGTCAGTCAAGGGCGGGCTTTATATAATGAGATCCACAAGGGATTTAATGCAATCTTGTGGAGGATAATGATCAATATAAACATAAAGAACACCTACACATTATTGACTGTATTGACTCATCCATTGATGAGCTCTACTCTTCCCCGGCAGACACCATCAAAAATCTCAAGCTTTACAGGCTTGATACCTTAGTGTGATTGGGTGGAGATAAGAAAGAAGAAGAAGAACACCTCTCCCATTTAAAATTGACGTCAAAACTAGACCCCCAAAGCGGGTGTTAGGGCTTTGTGACAGACCCGAGGCCACTAGTTTGCGCTGTACTGATGATGGCTTTATTGTACTGATGATAGATGTAATTGCGTAATGACTGCTGAAATTGTACTGATGGCAGCTGGAATTGTACTAACGATAGCTTGATTTGTACTGATGACGGCTAATACGTGCGCAGATGAGGATCTCCCAGATCGGTGTAGATGCCATCAAGAAATCCCACGGAATTCAGTTCCGCGCAGGCAGCATCTCCAACATCATCTGTAAGTGACCGACGTCTAAATCTCACATCTTATACAGAAAACCTTGCATTTCTCGCTGTAGTATTAAATATTATTCGTGTATGTGAGAGGTAGATAATATATATCTACTTGTATATTCTACGTAATTCTGTTGTGTACCTCAGACGAAGCCTCAGGCTCCACTCTTGACTGGGCCTACATCAAGAGCTCCGCCAAGTTGAGCTTCGCCCTGGAGCTCCGTGACCGCGGTACGTACGGGTTCGCTCTGCCCCGCAACCAGATCCTGCCTGCGTGCGAGGAGACCTGGGCAGGCATCAAGGCTGCCATCGAGGCTGTGTGATACCAATAAACCCTTTCGGTCTACCTGTGGTGGTACTTGTTGTTGTGTCGCTGGTTGTTTCTATCTTTCTCTTTCTTTAGAGTATATTACATTTAGTGGCTTATTATACATTGTATTGAATATTCGAAACTATTATAGACGCGTATGATTCTTTTGAAAATTAAACAATTTCTACTGCCCTTAGTGCAATGGAAAAATTAAATAATAGTTTCGAATATTCATAACAGATGGCGCTCTATGCATCATAATACATTGTATTGTGATTTTCGGTTGTAATTCATAAGTATTGGTTCTGGTTTATTGTGAAAGTGTAGGTAAGTTTGTAATTCAGTACATGCTGTCTGGTGGTTCTTAGTTGTAGCTCGCACACTGGTTTCTGTTTGTTTCTATTTTAGGGGTATATACGCTTATCAATTGATTTAAATCTCTTGGATATTAATTTAAAAAATGGTACAGGTTTTTGGAGAGGAGTTTCTTCATCTTTATTAAACGTGATCTCGAGCATTCGGGGATAACTGCCCTTCTACAGGAGTACATAGAAACATAGAAGGACAGAGATGCCCTAAAGCTCGAGATCACGTTTAATAAAGATGAAGAAATCATCTCCAGAAACCTGTAGCATTTGTTTAATATTCGAAACTATTATAGACGCGTAAGATTCTTTTTAAAAATAAACAATTTCTACTGCCCTTACTGCAATGGAAAAATTAATGGGAGGGCCTGGCTCATCAGTGGTGAACCCTCCCAGCGGTTTCGCCAGTTTAATCTACCATACCGTTGTTATATTGCATTTTTGGAACTTCCTTTTATAGTGATACTGATGCAAGACTCTTTGAATGGGCATTTTAGATTAACTATGAACATAAGCTTTGAGGACAGCAGAATTACATACATTTATAAATATATAATGTATATACACTTAGTTTAGTGGTTTGGTACATCACCTCCATGGAGAGATCATTAAAATAAGACAAGAAACTTCCTAACAAATAGGAAATTCAAGGTGAAGATCCTAGCTGGAGTCCCTCAAGGTTTAGTCACCGGCCCAATTTTATTAGACATATTTATATCGATGGATGATTTCCCCATGTATCGAAGAAACATCACTGCATCTATTTGCCAATATACCGCCACCTTAGCCTCTGCATACATAATTTAAAGAGTCTATCTAAAGCTCCGAGAAGCCAGTACTTACCAGTATTCGGTGCAAAGAAATGGCGCGTCACAATGAACTCCCTAAAAATTGAAGCCATTATCTTTTACAGCAAAAAAAAGATAAAATTAAAGAACCCATGGACGAACTAGAATTCTCAAATACCGATATCAAATGGAAGGACAATGTTTATCAAGTTTAACCCCGTATATTTACTGAATATCGATAGATGTGTAGAAGTTTTCAATTTATATTATGTGAGTCCAATCCTCTCCACGTCAAGCTACCATTGGGACCTCCACAACAATGGACTCATTGAGTTTAGCAACCGAGCTGCTAGCGAGCCTAACTGTATAAACGATCACAACGATTGAGTAATTCTAACGAGCAAAGTGATCAAGAATAATCAGCAACAGAGCAATCAAGAGCGATCAAGCAACAAAGCAATCAAGAGATATCAAGCAATATAATAATCAAGAGCGATCAAGCAACAAAGTATTCAAGAGATATCAAGCAACAAAGTAATCAAGAGATATTAAGCAATATAATAATCAAGAGCGATCAAGCAACAAAGTATTCAAGAGATATCAAGCAACAAAGTAATCAAGAGATATTAAACAATATAATAATCAAGAGCGATCAAGCAACAAAGTAATCAAGAGCGATCAAGCAACGGAGCAATCAAGAGCGATCAAGCAACAAAGTAATCAAGAGCGATCAAGCAACAGAACAATCAAGAGATATCAAGCAATATAATAATCAAGAGCGATCAAGCAACAAAGTAATCAAGAGCGATCAAGCAACGGAGCAATCAAGAGCGATCAAGCAACAAAGCAATCAAGAGCGATCAAGCAACAATGTAATCAAGGGATATCAAGCAATAGAGCAATCAAGAGCGATCGAGCTACAGAGCAATAATCAAGAGCGATCAAGCAACGGAGCAATCAAGAGCGATCAAGCAACGGAGCAATCAAGAGCGATCAAGCAACAAAGTAATCAAGAGATATCAAGCAATATAGCGATCAAGCAACAGAACACTCATTAGTGATCAAGCAACAGAACAATCAAGAGCGATCAAGCAACGGAGCAATCAAGAGCGATCAAGGAACAGAGCAATCAAGAGCGATCAAGCAACAAAGTAATCAAGAGATATTAAGCAATATAGCGATCAAGCAACAGAACACTCATTAGCGATCAAGCAGCAGAACAATCAAGAGCGATCAAGCAACGGAGCAATCAAGAGCGATCAAGCAACAAAGTAATCAAGAGATATTAAGCAATATAGCTATCAAGCAACAGAACACTCATTAGTGATCAAGCAACAGAGCAATCAAGAGCGATCAAGCAACAGAACACTCATTAGTGATCAAGCAACAGAGCAATCAAGAGCGATCAAGCAACAGAACACTCATTAGTGATCAAGCAACAGAGCAATCAAGAGCGATCAAGCAACAGAGAAATCAAGCGGGATCTTTCGACCAGTGCGATTTTTGCGATCACCATAAGGAGCCTGCTGTGTCAAGAAGAAGCGACGTAGTAGGTAGGTGGACTTTATATTGGTCTACCACACACACACTTAGTTAAATATAGTTTAAATAGAATTGTTTTGTAATAGAATATTCAACTACGAACCAGGCTGAGTGCATTCACTTGAATACAAGATCTACCACATCCTTGTATTTAGTATCAAATAGACTATCAGGACACCTGGATTTTAAATTACTTCTTAAGAGTTTAACACACTCTTCCACAATATTTAATCCTTAAAGAAGATCCTTCAAAATTATTTTTTTAATAAAGATATGCGAACCCTCTTTACTATTGGCAAATCGCTCATGCGAATTAAGAGAAATGTTATAATAAATGTTGTAGAGTAATATTCAAATGAATATAGCATTATTTATATAAATAAAAGAGTGTTAATCTTTATAAAAAATATTCGAAAACCTTACGCAATATGTTTCTTTATTACGAAAACACCGTGAGCTTTAGAGCTCTCGCTCTTCAGTGTTAATCTTTATTGAGACCTTGATTTACCCTAGTACATGATTGTGTGTGAGCAGGTGTAAAATCAACAAACACTGGCTAAGAAAATTAAGGCAATTAAAATCATATAATTATTTGGGTAATTCCTCTGCAGTTTAAGCATTATATAAACAAGCAAATAAATGTTAACTATATGTCGGTGAAGATATATATAGTGATGAGTATAAAAATAGATATAGGGGGGGGGGGGGTGAACGCAACAGACTTATTTTCAGATATTGACATCAAATCTCGAGAGTTAAAGAGAGAAAATTAAAAAAAAAAATGTTATAAAAGAAATCTAAATAAGATTTTAATAGTCTAAGGGAGAATAAATATGTTGTGTGGAAGAGAGTTCACCTATACTTTCTAATAGCTCTCACCTGGCTTTGACTGTACCCCGGAAATGTCACCGCTGTGAATTGTCTCTTCATTCGCCCTTAATGTCCTCCTTCCTGCCGTTGTCCTTGTTTTCTTTATCTACTAACTCCTCCTGTCCCTCCCTTGTGCTCCTGTGGGTTGCCATTCCTCTCATTTCTGTTTCCCTCGTCTGCTCGTTCTCTGTGCCCACGTCTTTCCCGTCCGATGATTGGCACAACTGCCCCCCCTAGCTAGCAACATCTCCACACGGCTCCTCCTGTAAACTCTCTTGGGAGATAGGAAGAAGAAAGGGCGGTAGAACGAGTTCGGTCTGTTGGGTATAGGAAGTCTCCAGAGCAATATATTATTCTAGGGATCAGATATTCCACAGAAACAGAGACCACCCGAAGCCTCGACAAGTACAGAGGTCCCCCCGAAGCCTATAAATCACAGAGGACACCGCAGGCCTCCATTACTGAGAAGGTCGTCCGAAATTTTCTTTGGAAGGAAGATGGCATGTGCCTCCCCAGAACAGCAGATGTCGCCCCAGGTCTACCTAGATAACGTAGGTCTGGACAACTTCCGATAGAGATCTGAGGCGACTTTTGTTTTCTGGAGGCCAATGTCGTTTTTCTCCCAGCGGTTTTGGACGACATTCCTTTGTCGTGGAAGGCTTGCGATGGCCTCTGTTCCTTTGGAAATGTGGGTTACCTCCATTTCTGTTGATACTTAAGGCGAAATATATACCTGTGGAGACTTCAGGCATGTTACTTCCTAAAGCAGTGGACAGCCTCTGTTGGAGAATTTGTGGACACTTTTCCTGTAAAAGTTTCGTAAAACCTCTTTCACTGTTGGCCCCATATAAAAAATGTAATCCCTAAAGTTTTTCTGGATGCCGCTAAATACTATAAAGCCTTATAATACCGATTAAAATATCGTTCAAAGCTGCTCTGACAGTCACAAAAAGGTATAAAACTCTCACCTCTTAAAGCTAATGAAATGATGACTCAAAGTAGCTCTTGCAGCTATCGAATGGTATAAAGCTCACGTCTTGTTACACTAATGAAATGATCGCCCAAAGTTACTCAGGCTTCCAGTATATTGTCCTATAGCATTGACTCTAAATTCTATAAAATAATTTCTTGCATCAATATTGAGTAAAATTAATCATTCTTGAAAAGACACTTTTCCCTGGAGGAATGATTAATTTTACTCAATTTTACACAAATAAATTACTGGCAATGCGTTTCTTTTAAATATCATCAAATATTATCTCTACAGACCTTACTGCAATGATATGAGTTATTGAATGAGAGGGCTTGGCTCATCAGTAGTGAACCCTCTCAGCGGTTTCGTCAAATTAATCTCTGATATTTAAAAGAAACGCATTGCCAGTAATTTATTTGTGTAAGAGATTAATTTGGCGAAACCGCTGAGAGGGTTCACTACTGATGAGCCAAGCCCTCTCATTCAATAACTCATATCATTGCAGTAAGGTCTGTAGAGATAATATTTGATGATATTTAAAAGAAACGCATTGCCAGTAATTTATTTGTGTAAGAGATTAATTTGGCGAAACCGCTGAGAGGGTTCACTACTGATGAGCCAAGCCCTCTCATTCAATAACTCATATCATTGCAGTAAGGTCTGTAGAGATAATATTTGATGATATTTAAAAGAAACGCATTGCCAGTAATTTATTTGTGTAAAATTTTAACGATAGATGGCAATTAAATTAAATTTAATAATTTTACTCAATATTGACTCTAATTTCAAAAAGAATCTTACGCCTTTAAAATAGTTTTGAATTTTGATAACAGATGGCGCGCAAGTGCATCATATTATAAATGTTCTAATAAAAGACACAATTTGATATTCGCGGAAGAGTGATTGCTCGAAGCATATTATATATTTATAAATGTATGCAATTCTACTGTCCTCAAAGCTTATGTCCATAGTTCTTCTAAAATACCCATTCCAAGAGTCTACCAACAGTATCACTATAAAAGGAAGTTCCGAAAATGCAATATAACAGCGGTATGGTAGATTAAACTGGCGAAACCGCAGGAAGGGTTCACCACTGATGAGCCAGGCCCTCCCTTTAATATTTCCATTGCAGTAAGGGCAGTAGAAATTGTTTAATTTCAAAAAGAATCTTACGCCTTTAAAATAGTTTTGAATATTGACTCTAAATGTTTGTAATTTGTAACATTATGTTTTAATGGAGTCAATAAAAATGTGCACAAAGAAATCGCTTATTTTTCTGAAAACATCTCTCATAGACATATTCTTCCCTAAAAAAATAGGCTCGAGATCATTCTCAAAGAAAGTGTCAGGGACTGAGGTGTCCAGAAGCTGTCCTCCATCCTAATCACTCTAAAGCAATAACACGCCATCTATATATAAAAAATGAAAAAATTAAAGCACAAATGTTTCTTTTATACATAAAACAAACTTCTACTATCCTTACTGCTATGAAAAATATTGGAAGAGCTTGGCTTATTAGTGGTGAACCCTCCCAACAGTTTTCTTGAATAGCATTTCTAAGATTCCACCTTTCAGTATAGCATATATAAACAGAATCGTCCAATACAGTATTAGATCTCTAAGAAGCGATCTGGTAGATTAAATTGGCGAAAACACTGGGAGGGTTCAGCACTGATGAGCCAAGCCCTCCCAATATGTTTTCATTACAATAAAGTCAGTAGAGATTTATTTTACAGTTAAACCTGTCAATAGCGCCCCCTCTAAATAGCACCCCGATTTTAAATACGTAGTACGAAGCGATTTACATTAAAAGTGACCTGTCTATAGCACTCCCTCTCTATAGCACCCTATTTTGGCGAGTCCCAAGAGGGAGCGCTATAGACAGGTTTAACTGTATGTAAAGGAAACATTAGTGCTTCAATTCTTTCATTTCTAATCACTCTATCTTAATTGACCTGACCACATACTTCTTGTTGACTACCCATCCCATACCACTAGCTATATTTCAGTAATACAAATTACTATGTAAACTATTCAGTAAATATGCAAATATGTAGTCCACCTATATGACACAATAACTTGAAAACAACTTTTTATTCAATTGTTTATTGTCATTTTAAGATATTGGATACAAGGGTTGCTGCCTCTCATTTAATAAACATTTTATTAATTCGTCAATATATATTTACATATAAAACACATATAACAAGTAAGAGAGGGGAGAGAAAGGGTGAGAAGACAAATATGTGTAAATCCTCATATAATTCAAATATGACAATAGAACCAACAACCTCCCAATGAGAGACAATATCTAAAAAAACATTGACAAACATTCTAGTCTCTCCTGGAAGTAGTCTCTTATTGGATATTAAGTTAGTTCCAAGATATTATTCACGGTCACTGAACGAGGTGAGGTTCATTAGATGGGTTGTACTGATGAGATGTTGTACTGTACTATGGAACATTGAAGAAGACACAACAATGGGAGTTGACAAAGATACCCACTTCTGAACATTTCCAGAGTGGGGGAGAAGGTTGAATAAAAGAAGAACAAGAATACTAAGATACTGAAGGCCTTTCTCAGTATAACCTCTACGTACATTAGTACATTTCAAGTATTAAGAGAGTGGGGGTCTATGGAAGGATGGTCTAAACTGTTGGTTTTTGACCACTACAACCTAGGTTTGATTCCCACATTGGGCACTTCTTTCCGAATTAAAAAAAAAATGCTCCAATGGCCCCCGATTCTTGCAAAAGTCCAACCCCACCAGCAAGTGCAAGTAACCAAACGGGGCTTTGACATATTTGTAAGTGCAAAGTCGAACTGCTTTTCACATGTGTAGACATGTGGTGCACTTACAGTAAAAGCAGTCACCTACTTCTACTCACCATGAATATCATGGCCTGTACCACGTGTAATAGGGATAAGCAAAAAAAAATAAGCAGTAAGAGTTAAAAAGGTAATAACACATGGAAGAAAACATGTTAGTTTAGACACAAAGAATATCAATAACATATCATTGCTATAACTAGATGGTACATTGGTAACATAACTATTAATTGTTAGAGATAGTTAAGGGCACCAGCTAGTATAAATTGGATCCTATTGATACACTGTATAAAACATCAATGGTATATACAACATAACAACCATTAACTATTAAATTTTATAAATAGCTAAGATTTGTTAGCATAAATTGATTCCACATTTGAAAGAAAATTAAGGAATTTATACAAAAGGACATCCACTGGTCAACATCAATGGTTAACTATAAGCATATTGCCAATTACAGTTGAATCTTGCTATAACATCACTTGGGACTAAAATTTTATGTTGTTATAACATGCCATGTTATTATTATAACTAGGATTAAAATAATTGGGACTTAAAACTTGGGACTTTAGGATGTTCTAACAAAGTTTCTGTTATAAGGAAACTGTTATAAAAAGGATTTTCCTCTTAAAAGTGCCCAGAGTTAAATAAATAACATACCAGTTAACATTAACCTATAATTCTAATGATATTAATAACATATTTCACATTTTTTATTACTTACAGTAGAACCTCCCTGTAAAGGAAAACACCTAACAGAGCCAGAGTGTCCTTTAGGAAGAGGTGTTCTCTTACAGGAGAGTTACTAAATAATATAAATGGTAATTTTGCAAATGAAAACTGTCTTTTGTAGAGGTGTCCTCTAACAGGAGTGTCCTCTCATGAAGGTTCTACTGTATTATGGAATGAGAGAGAGAAATAGAGAGAAAATTGATAAATAGGAAATGTTAGAGAGATAGAGATAATATACACACATAGAACATCAATGGAATAACATTACACCAGGTAGTATGCTGGTAGGTTCATTATTAGTGGTCATAGTATGGTACACAGTGGTCATAGTATGGTACAGTGGCCATAGTATGGTACAGTGGTCATAGTATGGTTATAGTCATGATACAGTTAGAACTTCAATGATAAGATACAATTTGGATTATAGATTAGAAACATAAGGTAACAACACCACAAATCTAAATAAATAAATAGTATTATCAGTATTTTTGTCTGATGATGGTAAAAATACTGTTACTGAAAGGTCACACACTATTTATTTGGATTTGGTCTTGTTACCTTGTGTTTCAATGGTACATTAAAATATACAATCATTGAATTTCAATTTATAAATGGTCAGTTACAATAGAATCTCTTATTTGCAGAGCCAGGGTGTCATTTAGAGAGAGTTGTCTCTTTACCAAAGAGCACTTAATTGTGACAAAAGGTAATTTTGGTTATAAAAACTATCCTTTGTATCGAGTGTCCCCATTCATTGTTGTTTTACTATATAATATGCACAACACACACACAAGTAGAACCTCCATGAGAGGACACTCATGCTAGAGGACATCTCTCTACAAAGGACAGTTTTCATTTTTGCTAAATTACCATTTTTACTATTTAACAACACACCAGATGAGTACACCTCTCCCTAAAGAACACTTTAGCTCTGTAACTAGGTTTCCTTTACAGGGAGGTTCTACTGTGTATATATATTTATATGTGGCTAGAGTTATATATCAGAGAATTTCCATAGGAAGTCATCATTGTCAGTAAACAAGAGCAAAAGGGAATTCCATCATAAAAAAAAAATAATCATGGCATATTGATTTTTTGCAAAGTTAGATATATGGTAACTAGTAATGGGGTTAGAGAAATGACATAAAAATTCAAAGATGTGGCAATTAACAGAATTTCAATAGTACATCAAAACAAACATGGCACATTGGATTTTTTTTTAACTAGAGACAACATGGTTAAGTATTGAAAATTCAAAACTATTTTAGACGTGTAAGATTCTTTTTGGAATTAAACAAATGGTTAAGTATGAATGGCTAGAGAAATGGCAAAAAAGTCAAAAGTTTTAATTTCACACACACACACAAATAGACGTAGATAAAATTCCATTGGAAATAGCAATGTGTAGGTTCCATTATAGACACTATATACAAGTTGGTAGAATATGTATATATGTTTCTTTATATATATACATATACAGTTAAACCTGTTTATAGCGCCCTCTCTAAATAGCACCTCCCTCTCTATAGCGCCTAATTTTAAATACATAGTACGATGCGATTTACATTAAAAGTGACCTGTCTATAGCGCCCCCTCTTGGGACTCACCAAAATAGGGTGCTATAGACAGGTTTAACTGTATATATATATACATAAACTGCCATATATATATACAATAGATGTGAATATTCTGTATATGAATTAAATGAAGGAACAGGTTTCTGAAGATGAATTTCTGTTCATTTTTATTGAAATCTCAAGCTTTAAGGCATTACCACCCTCTTACAGGAGTAGAGAAATGAACAATAATTATCAAACTCCTCTATAGAAACCTGTTGCCTTATTTATAATGCCATATATATATATACAGTTAAACCTGTCTATAGCGCCCTCTCTAAATAGCACCTTCCTCTTTATAGCGTCCAATTTAAAACATTAAAATGTAAACATTTTATATTAAAAGTGACCTGTCTATAGCACTTCCTCTCTATAGCACCTTATTTTGGCGAGTCCCAAGAGGGGGCACTATAGACAGGTTTAACTGTATATACATATACTTCTATATATACATATACTCCCCATTTAGACATAAGTACCTCATAGGCAATTATATGAAAATGGCATTCTTCAGATTGGATATGAAAATTGAAGGGAAACAATCCAACTAAGTAAACTACTGATGTGACACATCTCTACCATTGGTAGACTAGAGGAATATTTAGAGAAGATGATGGCATGACAAGTCTTTACAGAAACCTCACACACGAGTTACTCTCATGGACAAAACTTAAGGAAGTGGAAAGTCTTTGATATCGCCAGTTGTCTATTTTTTTTAAGGAGACAGAGGCAATTTTGTTTACACTTTGTTATCTTGTGTGTCTTCAATAAAGGTCACTGTGTATCAAATATCTTTCATAGTTTTTATCTGAATCCTGATATACATGTTAAAAGGTACAACTTGCTTAAATTTTGTCTATGACAAATTGTTTGGATTTGTTCTTGTTACTTTCTCATATGTATATAGAGAAAGAGAAGAAAATAAAAAGATTTTTTTTTAAATGATGAATGCAAATAGCATATAATCTCAGTTTTTTTTTGTTTGTTTGTTTTTAAGAAATAATGAAAATATTAGATGGTGTGGTATAGTAAAAGTCTATGAAAAGAGAGATCACCATACTCAACAAAGATCATTTATCGTAAAGATAGAGGCTGTCTGGCCGGTATTCATAGTTCTTTAAATTAAAGATACTTCGGTCAGTAAATCTTTTTATCTATTCATCTAGATTACCAAGTGGATGTAAAATCTTGGAATAAAAAGGTAACAGCAGACAGTTTGTACTTTCATATACACCTATCCCCCGATTTACACGGTACTTGTTTTACACGTTTTCGCTTTTACACGGTTTTCCAAATAAGTTTTTTTTTTTTCTTTATCGCACTATATTAAATGCTACTGTGATTGCACACATGCGCTGTGTACACATCTCACGAGGAATCCCGAGCTTATGTGCTGACATGCTGCACACGCACACTATGTCTGTATTTCTAATTTTTACAAATTTTTAATTTTCGCGATTTACACGTTTTTCTCAGGAACGTATCTATCGTGTAAATCGGGGGATAGGTGTACTTGAGGAACATGAACTCATGGAATTTGTGTCATTTTTACACAAGGGGATAAGAAACTCTCACATACACTGTATTAAGATATGGTCTGACAGGATGTTTGCATTCTCAAGTTCTTTAGTTATTTGTAAAGTAGAACTAACTCTTTTATGGACAACACCTAGTTGCAGAGTCAACTAGCCCTTTAGGGAAAGGTGTCCTCTTACTAAAGAGTCATTAATTAGGAAAAATGGAAATTTTGATGATCACAACTGTCGTTTGTAGAGAGGTGTCCTAATGGGAGTGTACTCTCATGAAGTTTCTACTGAATTAGGTTGTGACATGTAATCCTGGTCCCCAAGCCCGGATGAAAAAGGAGGAGGGGGGGCAGTAACAAGCTTGCTAAGGCTCCTGTAAGGCTCCTAATTCAGAGATTACAGGATGAGCAGCGTTTGTACTCCATGTTAGGAGCGGCTGCACATGGTGTCTGTTCCTCATGTCAGAGGCGGTCATTTCTTTTGGAGCTAATTCGGCCTGCCACTGAGTAGTGCTCCCAGTCTTAATGACAAAAGGCAGACGCATTCTACTTCACCCAGTCATGATGGTTGTCAAATCTCAAGCTTTACAAGCTTGATACCCTAATATGTTTGAGTGGAGATAAGAAAGAAGAAGAAGAAGATTATGATAGGATAAGTCTGTATTGTTTTTTTCTCAAAAAGTCTATATAATGTACACAGATGTGATTTCTACTATAAGTATAATACATTAAAACCCTGCTAAAACAATCTAGGGATATAATAAACCTTCCCTTATAACAAACCCCTGAAATAATCCTCTATTTTATAATACAGTGAACTATGGTTATAACGAACCATGGCTATAGTAAACCACAGGTTAAGTCCCATTGAGGTTCACTATAGAGGGGTTTTACTATATTTTCATTTCAGGTTTAAAATTATAGAAATTTATCTTCTTTTTATAATTTTTTTACTTAAGCGAATCAAAAAATGATTTTGTGAGTGTGAAATATACTAATGGTTTCATTTAATATAAAATTTTTAAATTTCCAGATGATATTTAGTTATTCTTTGTTAATACAAAATAATTTCATTAGGTATTTTCTCTTTGATGGTCTTAATTCGTAGGATATTTTATTACATGAAACAATAGGAAGCCAATACAGTAGAACCTCCCTTTAGCGGACACCTCTCCACAAAGGACAGTTTTATTTGCAAAATTACCATTTTTACAATTTAGAAACTCTCCAGTAAGAGGACACCTCTCCCTAAAAGAACACTTTATCTATGCAATTAGGTGTCCTTTACAGGTTCTACTGTAATATGTTAACCATTTTTCAAATATCAATCAGTCTAGTTATTTAAGCCATGCTTTAATTAAATAACTTCCCTTCCAAAATGTTAACAACAAAAATGTCCTAGAAAAAGTGTCTCTCATCAGTGAAGGTTGCAATGGATTGCCAATTAACCATCAAAAATTCTGATCCATTGGGGGTCAGTGGATTAAAGAAGTTGGATTGAATAAGTCTGGAGATTAAACTACCAAAACATCTACATGGATTATCCCAATTCTTCCAGTAATTTTCCATATTTATTAAAATACCTATAGAAATTATTTCTCTAAATAGAATAATATAAAAAGATGGCACAAATAAATTCCTCAACTTTATTTAACATTATTTATCTTGTAGTTTTTTTAATACTGATAAAAAGATCTTCCCAATAAAAAATACAGATCTGAATGGAAAATATGTAAATAGATGCTATTATTTACATAACTGCCTTCATATATTTACACGCTCAAAAAAAAAATGCTAACATTCTTTTACAAACAAAACCTATCAAAATCTAAAAAAAATTATCTTTCAATATGGTTAAAAAAAACATATATATATATATATTCACATTGTAATTTTAATATATATATTTGTATTTTAAAAATTAGAGAAAAAAAAATTGTGAGGGGGAAAGTTCAAATACAAAGATATGGCAGCAACAGCAGAAGAAATATTATCACAGTTTGCAGAGATTGTCTGGAGCTGCTGTTTACTCCTCGGATTGTTGGTCTCCATTGAAATGGAAGGACTCCATATTGGGCAGAAACTCTTGTATGTTCTGCTCTATGACTTCTTCGTTGACCATTGTGGGTTGAAGGGCGAACATAGCTGGATCTATATTGTCTTCGTAGGAATTGACAAATTGGACTTCTGAATTTGAGGTGTCCATATAGGATTCATCAGCTTCTATTTGTATCTCTTCTTCCACAGTTGAGGTTTCATTCTCCAAATTGGAGTCCTCGTAGGTATTCTGCGGGATAACCTGGAAGCCATTATCAGGCTGAAGGTCGTAGGACTGTGGATCCAACATGTCGTATGCGGTGGTCCCTACATCTGGATTCTGACTGCTGTCCTCCAGGACTGTGATGTCCGGTAGGATGTCGAACTGACTCAGGTTAGATTGTAGGTTGGAGTCTTCGTCGTACTCCACATTGATGATTCCGGACTCTTCGTCATCTAACTTGGGCTCCAACTGGGTGCCTTTGGATCGATTACTGTGGGATCTGGGAGTCTTCCTCTTGGAAGTGCCTCCTCCATTCCCTGGAGCACAACCCATTAACTCAGGCAAACTACACAACACTCGCTGTAAAAGCAGTCGACTACTTTTAGCCACCATGATTATCATGGCCTGCACCACATGTACTAGGGATAAGCAAAAAAAAAAGGGAGACTTGACAACCATTATGACTGGGAGAAGTAGAATGCGTCTGCCTTTGTCATTAAGACTGGGAGCACTACTCAGTGGCAGGCCGACTTAGCTCCAAAAGAAATGGCCGCCTCTGACATGAGGAACAGACGCCATGTGCAGCCGCTCCTAACATGGAGTACAAACGCTGCTCATCCTGTATCCCTGTATTAGGAATTGATACCTTAATATGATTGAGTGGAGATAAGAAAGAAGAAGAAAAAAAAAAAACACTCGCTGTTTCTCTCCTGTAGCTTGATTAAACATTTAGTCAGCTCTATATAAACAATTTTACATACTTTACTGTAAATTCGAAACTATTATAGATGCGTATGATTCTTTTAAAAATTAAACAATTTCAACTGCCCTTACTGCAATAGAAAAATTAATGGGTTGGCCTGGCTCATCAGTGGTGAACCCTCCCAGCGGTTTCGCCAGTTTAATATATATGTGATAAGGGGTACAATTTAGATTTGTAGTCCAAAGACCAAATCCAAACAAATAGTTACAAGAAAATAAGACCCTAATCTAAATAAACGAATAGTGTGTGACGTTTCGGTAACAGTGTTGTTACCATCATTAGACAAAAGAATGAGAAAAAAATATCACAGCATGTTGACATTTCGGTAACAGCATTGTTACCATCTGTTTGACTTTTGTCTGAAGATGGTAACAACGCTGTTACCAAAACGTCACACACAATTTATTTATTTGGATTTAGTCTTGTTACCTTGTGTTTATAATCTATAATCCAAATTGTGCCTTATCATCACAGCATGTTCTTAAATAGTACTTTGTAAATTGTGCTTTACCAAACAAATAGTGTATAAGGTTTCAGTAACAGCATTGTTACCAAAACATCACACACTATTTATTTATTTAGATTTGGTCTTATTACCTTGAATTATTAATTTGGACAATTATTCTACATACAGTTAAACCTGTCTATAGCACCCCCTCTAAATAACGCCTCCCTCTCTATAGCACCCAATTTTAAATACGTAGTACGATGTGATTTACATTAAAAGTGACCTGTCTATAGCACCCCCTCTCTATAGCACCCTATTTTGGTGAGACCCAAGTGAAGGCGCTATAGACAGGTGTTAATTGAATAGAATAATTGTCCAAATTAATAATTCAAAATAATAAGACCAAATCTAAATAAATAAATAAATAGTGTGTGATGTTTTGGTAACAATGCTGTTACTGAAACTTCATACACTGTTTGGTAAAGCACAATTTACAAAATATATATTTTTAATATTATATTGGAAAGTAATACCTTTGTTTTTTATTTATATACTTGTTTTTTATAACCATGAGAGATTAAAACAATTGAAGCAAAAGACTTTAGAATTAAGGATGTTATAACAAATTTGCCATTATGAAGAGATTCCTTGCAGCATACTGAACCTTCTGAATCTGAGATATTTTGTAAATCTCCTCCTCCCCAGCAACTGCCAAGCCATTTTTAACAGTACTGGTGACTTTGGTTCCAAACACTCGATAATCCAGTAGAATGACTTCCAGTTACAGAGACTCATCACAACAGCCTTTATATGATCAGCTACCAAAATTCTTCTCAATTTATATGTTGTTGTTTCTTATCCCCTTGGTAAAGATTACACGTTCATGTTCCTCGAGCTGTTTTATGATAAGCAGCGGCCTCTCACAAAGGTCCTGTTTAGTGAATCTAATGTAAGCCAAAATGTGTTCTCTCCATTTATATACTTAAAAAAATTGAAAACATAAAGTAAAAAGACCAAATCCAAATAAATAAATAGTGTGAGACATTTTGGTAATGATGTTGTTACAGAAATGTCACATACCATTTACAGTATAACCTCGTTAATTCGACACACCCCAATTCGACACTCGGCGATAATTCGACCATGTTCCGATGTCCCGACCTCCGGCCTATCAAATAACAAACCGTAATTCGACAGTATCGATAATAGGACAGTTCCGATAGTTTGACCATTTTAAAATTCGAATTTCGACAGTTGAATGTTATTTTACATGCAACTTTACCGCTAAACGGTATTACGGCGGCGACGATCGGCATCGGCGGGCGCCGATACTTCACTTTGCAGTGCCGTTGCGCAATTTCGCGGATGTTATTGTTGTTTTTTTTACACGGGAATTTCGGTATCATGCGCTAACTAATAATAATTTTTATTTTTTTACTTATAAATGACTGCGGCTTATAATTATAAAGCTATACAACCAGTTTAACCGCATAAATTTCTTTTTATTTATGAAAAATCATTTTTAATTTCAAAGAGAAATAATTTAATATTTCTAACTTTTGGATGACGTATGAAAAGGTTGAATATATGAAGAGTGATGGTCTATATATGAATGGATGACGTATGGAGGGTGAAAAATATGAAGAGTAATGGCGAACGGAACACCGCTCCTGGACACTTTTATTTTTCCGTTCGCCATTACTCTTCATATTTTTCACCCTCCATACGTCATCCATTCATATATTGACCATCACTCTTCATATATTCAACCTTTTCATACGTCATCCAAAAGTTAGAAATATTAAATTATTTCTCTTTGAAATTAAAAATGATTTTTCATAAATAAAAAGAAACTTATGCGGTTAAACTGGTTGTACAGCTTTATAATTATAAGCCGCAGTCATTTATAAGTATTATTAGTCAGTTTAAATATTAGTTACGAACGGAGAAATATCGTCCAGGATAGCCTAGTGGACATGGCACCTGCCCGGTAAGCAGAAAGTTGTGGGTTCGTTTCCCGCTCCTGGACACTTTTATTTTTCCGTTCGCCATTACTCTTCATATTTTTCACCCTCCATATGTCATCCATTCATATATAGACCATCACTCTTCATATATTCAACCTTTTCATACGTCATCCAAAAGTTAGAAATATTAAATTATTTCTCTTTGAAATTAAAAATGATTTTTCATAAATAAAAAGAAACTTATGCGGTTAAACTGGTTGTACAGCTTTATAATTATAAGCCGCAGTCATTTATAAGTATTATTAGTCAGTTTAAATATTAGTTACGAACGGAGAAATATCGTCCAGGATAGCCTAGTGGACATGGCACCTGCCCGGTAAGCAGAAGGTTGTGGGTTCGTTTCCCACTCCTGGACACTTTTATTTTTCCGTTCGCCATTACTCTTCATATTTTTCACCCTCCATATGTCATCCATTCATATATAGACCATCACTCTTCATATATTCAACCTTTTCATACGTCATCCAAAAGTTAGAAATATTAAATTATTTCTCTTTGAAATTAAAAATGATTTTTCATAAATAAAAAGAAACTTATGTTAAACTGGTTGTATAGCTTTTATTTTTTTATTTTTAACATTGAAATATTTTAGCTATTTTTAAATTTATAAATAAATCTTTATAAAATGTAGCCACAATGATTATGATAACATTTTATTTCAATATTCCATTTCTGTGTTATTATAAAAGATTTAAACACAAAATCAATAACACCTGCAGCAGCAGTGGATGACTTTAATACATTAAAATTTATTTATTAAAAGACATTTCAGAAGAAGAAAGACATGCATGTTTTTTCAAAATGACCATCTGGAATAAATACTGAATAGGATTTCAGTGCAAAAACAGACATCTATAAAGGAATTTTTTAAAAGATCTCTTCATGATAATTTTTAAATAATATTTTAAAATTTTCTTTTTATATTTACCATACTTATTTCCTTTCAACTGCTATATTTTTCAATTAGAATAAAATATTATTTAATATATTATATTTAATATTTTAATGTCTGTAGAGTTAATATTTGATTATATTACTGAAAAGAAACACATTGCCAGTAAATTTATTTGTTACAATTATTTATGTTTCTAAAATATGTATTAATGCCATTTTGTCCCCGATACTAAAAGTTAATCATGAAAATAAAATAAAAACACACAATGGTTTCAATTAATATCATTAATTTATATTACAAGGCTATTTTTAAAAAATATTATTTTAGCGAGTTAGATGATTACCTAATCATCTCACCTTAATTCAACACTTCCTTTAATTCAACCGAAAGCTCTGATCCCTTGGGGTGTTGAATTAAAGAGGTTCGACTGTATTTGGATTTGGTCTTATTACCTTGTGTTTTTAATCTATAATCCAAATTCACATATCTAGACATTTAAAAAAAAAAAAGAATAATTCTTTGAGGAAGAGAATTTAAATATTGAAGGCAGTTCAATAAGTATAGGTCGGTGTAATAGAAACTGACCTCACGAAATTGAAGCCTTCACAGCCCAATAATTGCATTGTGTCTTGACGCAAAACACTATTAAGAGAAATTTTTAAGGGGGTCGGTGGAAGGATGGTCTAAACCATTGGTTTTTGGCCGCTACGACCCGGGTTCGATTCCCACAATGGGCACTTTTTTCTGATTAAAAAAAAAAAAGAAAATGCTCCAATGGCCCCTGATTCTTGCAAAAGTTCAACCCTACCAGCGAGTACAAGTAACCAATGGGGCTCTGGCATATTTGTAAGTGCAAAGTCTAACTGCTTTTCACATGTGTAAGACATGTGGTGTACTTACAGTAAAAGCAGTCACCTACTTCTACCCACCATGATTATTATGGCCTGTACCACGTGTACTAGGGATAAGCAAGAAAAAAAAAAAGATGATTTGGGATCTTGGCCAGGAAATTATATCAGGATAGCATTATGCTGAAGTTTCACCAAAGAAAAAATAAAAAAAATAAAATACCATCTAATAACTCCCAATAACTCCAAATTAAATTTCATTAAACACCAGCCAACTGCAGGTTACAACAACGACGACAGTAGCCAACCAACCAATCAGCAGCTGCTGAGTGACCTAGATCTTTGTTATCACAACATATTACGCAAGCTAATCAGATACTTGCCAACTTTGGTAAACTTACAAAATTGGTGCTATTTAAATATATTTTTAAACTAGAAATATTGTCTTAGATTCTCCCTATTAGAACTACAAGAAAATAAGACTGATAAGGCACAATTTGGATTATAGATTATAAACACAAGGTAATAAGACCAAATCCAAATAAATAAATAAATAGTTTATGACGTTTGGGTAACAGCGTTGTTACCAAAATGTCACACAACATTTATTTATTTAGATTTGGTCTTATTACCTTGTGTTTATAATCTATAATCCAAATTGTGCCTTAACATTCAACTCCTGACATTTCAGTTGAGAGTTAAAATGAACCATAGGTTGATGTGGCTGTGTTTGTCTCTGAATCAACTTCCAACCTACAAATGGTCTTCAGAACTAATCCAAATAAATTAATAGTGTGTGATATTGCGGTAACAGCATTGTTACCATCATCAAAATGTTTTTATCTGACAATAGTAACAATGCTGTTACAGAAATGTCACACACTATTAATTTATTTGGATTAGGTCTTATTGTAGTTCTAATCCAAATTGTGCTTTATCATTCTCTCCCTATTAATTTTAATAATACTTTCATATATAGATGGAAATTTTTTGCTGGGGAAGATAATCTATTGACCATCGCCACAAACTAGTGGCCTCAGGTCGGTCATAAGGCCACAACACCAGCTTTGACAAACTGAGAAGAATCCACCTAGAGACCATGGTTTCAGGATAATTACCCTCATCAGACCACGGCGGACTTTATTCCATGAAATCCTCAAGGTATCAAATGAAATCTTCACAATCTCCCAAAGAGGTGTTAGGTTTGCAATGTGGCTAGGCCATATCTTTTATATATATTACCGAAAGTAACACCTCTCTCTTTAAATATGCATTAGAACACAATGCATAATGACCAACTTTACAATCTGCCAAAGAGGTGTTTAACTGGCAAAGTGGCTAGGCCAAATCTATGGCCAAAATATAGATGGATCACCTCATATAGGCCATATCTTCTGTCAAATGCCTGAAACCATGGTCTCCAGGTGAGTGCTTCTCAGTTTGACAAAAGGCCACTAGTTTGTGTCAATTGATGGTGCCTAGTTTAGACATCTATTTTGACGGGAGAGGCGACCTTTATAGATAACAGTTAAACCTGTCTATAGCGCCCCCTCTAAATAGTGCCTTCCTCTCTATAGCACCCGATTTTAAACATTAAAATGTAAACATTTTACATTAAAAGTGACCTAAACACATGGTAATAAGACCAAATCCAAATAAATAAATAGTGTGTGACGTTTCGGTAACAGCGTTGTTACCATCTTCAGACAAAAGTACTGAATTCAGTATATCATACTTTCATTTAGTACTTTTGTCTGAAGATGGTAACAATGCTATTACCGAAACGTCACACACTATTTATTTGGTTTTGGTCTTATTACCTTGTGTTTATAATAATCAATAATCCAAATTGTGCCTTATCATAAAAGTGACCTGTATATAGCACCCCCTCTCTATAGCATCCTATTTTGGTGAGTCCCAAGAGGGGGCGCGCGCTATAGACAGGTTTAACTGTATATAGATTAGGTACAGGGTGTTGGTAGACATGAATGATGATCTACAACATTGATAACTGAGGATGATCTTTAATCTTGCCTGGTTAGAGGCAACAATTCCATTACACATCACTTTAGAGAAGCTGGGTTGAATAACACACACACACACACACACTCTGAGATTCTTTTAATTTTAAACATAAGGGAATAAGACCAGGATTTATTACCTTGTGTTTACAGTCCAAATTGTGACTTATCATCTCTTATTGACACCTTTGTGCTTAATATCTTTATATATACAGTTAAACCTGTCGCCCCCTCTTGGGACTCACCAAAATAGGGTGCTATAGAGAGGGGGTGCTATAGACAGGTCACTTTTAATGTAAATATTGCATCGTACTACGTATTTAAAATCGGGTGCTCTAGAGAGGAAGGCGCTATTTAGAGGGGGTGCCATAGACAGGTTTAACTGTATATTTTATATATATTTTACAAAAACTTTTATTTTTAGCTTAGAATTTTTTTTCCTGCCATAATATAGCTTATAATTCTTCCCTTCTTTTACACTTTGACAAATTCAATAAGGAATCTAGGGGCTTGGTTTCTTTTTTTTCAGTTTTTTTATTTCTCGGGCTTTCAGGCTAACATAACAACAACAACAACAACAACAAAAAGCCTTTATTTAGGGTCACTGACCCTATACAGGATTCACCAGAGGTATGCATAAGAACAAAGCAGTGAGACAAAGGAAATAACGATATAGACTGAAGAAAAAGAAAAAAAAAACATGAAAGAGAAAGAGGGAAGCAAGAAAAACAACACAAAAAGAGTAGCAGTAAGAAAGTGAGGAGTGAGTGTCACTTGGCCTTCTTCTGAGATATGGACTTGTCTTTCAGGCTAACATGCCCTTCAACACGGAGATCTCCGGGCATGTTAGCTTAAAAGCTTGATGAATAAATAAATTGAAAAAAGAAACCAAGCCCCTAGATTCCTTATTGAATTTGTCAAAACTAATATAGTTTATAAGATAGCTTTGTTACTCACCAGCGAGTGCAAGTAACCAAACAGGGCTCTGGCACATTTGTAAGTGCAAAGTCGAACTGATTTTCACATGTGTAAACATGTGGTGCACTTACAGTAAAAGCTGTCAACAACTTCTACCCACCGTGATTAACATGGCTTGTACCACGTGTACTAGGGATAAGCAAAAAATAATAATGATAATAATAATAATAAGATATAGATGGAAATCCTGCCAGGAGGACATTGATCAAAAGAGACAAAGGTCGCCTCTCCCGTCAAAATAGACGTCAAAACTAGACGCCATCTATTGACCGTCACCGCAAACTAGCGGTCAAAGTCCGCCCTAGACTGACGAGGGCCATTAGCCTGAAACCATGGTCTCTAGGTGGACGCTTTTCAGTTTGCCAAAGCTGGTGTTGTGGCTTTGTCACCGACCCGAGACCGCTAGTTTGCGGTGACGGTCAATAGATGGCGTCTAGTTTTGACATCTATTTTGACGGGAGAGGCGACCTTTGTCTCTTTTGAATAATAAGATAGTTTTAAAATTAGGTTAGTTTTTCTGATAGGTTAGTTAGATTAGGGGTTTGGTGGACCAGTGATCTAAACCGTTGGTTTTCTACCGCTACGACCCAAGATCGAATCCTGCATTGGGCACTTTTTTTCTACTTAAAAATGTTCCAATGGCCCCCCGATTCTTGTAAAATTTCAACTCCACCAGTGAGTGCAAGTAACCAAACGGGGACTCTGGCACACCTGTTAAGTGCAAAAAGTCGAACTGCTTTTCACATGTGTAGACATGTGGTGCTCTTACAGTAAAATCAGTTGCAAACTTCTCTCCACCATGATTATCATGGCCTGTACCACGTGTACTAGGGATAATTTTAAAAAGTGTTCAGAACTGTTAAATTAGGTTAGTTTCAGGTAAGTTAAATTTTATTAAATAATAAAATCATACCAAAACATAACCAATCATAGCCTTTGTTTACATCGTGCATCACCGTGACGTCACGACCCATGAGAGACTTAGTCTCAGATTGGGCCAAATGTCTCGGAGTCTCCCAAAAATAGTTTTAAAATTGAGATTATGAGGAAGCACAATTTTCTTGTAGCTATAAAATTGAGATTCAGATTTTAAGTAATGTGTTAGATTCAGATTAGTCTTGGTTCAACCTCGTAATGGATATTTGTGATAAACATAAAAAATGTCCTGTAATCTCTTATCAACCAAAACATTATGCAACAAAGGGCACGTGCAAATAAGGAAATGACATCTAGTGACCAGTCAGCACCTGCATAGCTCATGTGACTGATTGTACCCTCTGTAAGGGCTCCTGATCCAGGGTTACAGAATGAGCAGAGTCTGTACTCCATGTTAGGAGCGGCTGTACGTGGCATCTGTTTCTCATGTCAAAGACAGCCATTTCATATTGGAGCTAAGTCGGCCTGCTACTAGGTAGTACTCCTAGTCTTAATAATAAAAGCAGGGGGGTCGGTGGAAGGCTGGTTAAACCGTTTGGTTTTCGACCACTAGGACCCGGGTTCGATTCCCGCATTGGACACTTTTTTCTGTTTAAAAATAATACAAAATTCTCCAATGGACCCCGATTCTTGCAAAAGTCCAACCCCCACCAGCGAGTGCAAGTAACCAAACGGGGCTCTGGCATTTGTAAGTGCAAAGTCGAACTGCTTTTCACATGTGTAGACATGTGGTGCGCTTACAGTAAAAAGCAGTCGCTAATTACCCACCATGATTATCATGGCCTGTACCACGTGTACTAGGGATAAGCAAAAAAAATAATAATAAAAAAATAATAATAAAAGCAGACGCATTCTACTTCCCCTAATCATGATGGTTGTCAACACTATCAAAAGTCTCAAGCTCTCTAGGCTTGATACCTTAATATGATTGAGTGGAGATAGGAAAGATACAAGAAAATAAGACCTAATTCAAATAATTTTATAGTGTATATAGGCAGAATAACTTCTTAGGTCCATTGAAGTCTATCAAAAATGATAAAGCACAATTTGGATTATAGATTATAGCTACAAGATGGATCTAAGAACTTATTCTTCCTATAACACACTATTAAATTATTTGGAATTCCGCCTTTGCCGGTCCCAAGCCTGGATGAAAAAGGAGAAGAGGGAGTAGTAACAAACTCGCTAAAAAACCTGGACTCAGCTGTCCCGGCTGATAGTACCCTGTAAGGGCTCCTAATCCAGGGATACAGGATGAGCAGCGTCTGTACTCCATGTTAGGAGCCGCTGCACATGACATCTGTTCCTCATGTCAGAGGCAGCCATTTCTTTTGGAGCTAAGTCGGCCTGCCACTGAGTAGTGCTCCCAGTCTTAATGACAAAGGCAGACACATTTTACTTCACCCAGCCATGATGGTTGTCAAACAGACACGATCAAGGGTCACAACTTGATATCTTAATATGATTGAGTGGAGATAAGGAAGAAGAGTAAACTGACACCTTTTCAACCACAAGAAAATATTTCCACCGAAGTTTCGGAGAATATCATTCAGTCTCATCACAGAAATAAACTAAATGTTTGTAAGTTCTCTACTTTACCCTATCTTGAGATAAGAAATAATAAGGGAAGAAGAAATTATTTGGATTAGTTTCTTGTATCTATAATCTACAATCCAAATTTTGCTTTATCATTGGAGATAGGAAAGATGATTGTTCATGTAACCTAAACAATGTGAGGGTGACTAATGGTAAAAATCAATCTTGTCTATAATAACCACACAAATGATATATTTTAAACCAAAAGACAACTTACCTTGGTCATCATCATCAGACGATGATGAAAGTACAGCTCCAAATAAGTCTTCTTCAGTAGTAGGCAAAGGTTTTGTTGCAGGTTCTGGGTCAATCAGTCTATACTCCACTTTGGTTGCAATCATATCACTCTGAAGTATATATTTAAGTTCTTTACTAATACTTTGTGCTTCTGAATTTGCTTTTTTCAAAGTTTTTCTAAATCTTCGCTTTCTTACATTCTTTAGTGGGGGTGTAATTCCATGCTTCCACTGAAAATAGGCTGGATTATTTTGAGGGTTGGTATTTTGTGGTGGTTGAGACGTATTTTCCTTGCAAATAAGCATTTGTGAAACATCTGCTGTTTTATAAAATGTAACATTATCGACTGTTTTAAAACTATTAGTTAATGCTGGAAGTTCAACTAAAGTTGCTTCCATATCCCACTCATCAAAAGTTACACGTCCAATTTTATCTTGTGGATCGATATCAATTTTCAGTCTATTTTTTAATTGTGGTGATTTTGCTTTGAGTATTTCTCTTAGTCGAGTCGACTGCGTTTTTGGTAACCTAAGAACAAATTGCTGTTCAGGCTCAAAATTTTCGTGTAATTTTTCATCCTCCTTTTGTAGAAATTTCATTATTACCTGATTTAAAAGATTTTAAATTAAATCAAGATCATTGACTTTCGTTTTTAGAACCAAACCCACGTGTGTTTAGTTTACATTATGAACTAATTTTATTACAGAGTATTTGAATCGAAATTTTAAATTTTTTCTATTTTACTTTTTGAATTTATTATTTTATTTTTTAAAATATTTTATATACATATAATTCTCCATTATTTAAATTAAGAATATCGTTTATTTTTATTAAATAAATATTATAAACATTTTAAATATTTTTTCTGCCAACTTTTTCGTTGTAAATAGAAATCGAAATTTGAAAAACACCTAATTATACAATTAAAACTTTGAATTGCGAACTAGGGTAACTTCAGAGTGTAATTCGGTAAAATATTTTACCTCTAAAGATAATATATTTTTATTATGAAATTAATTTTGTGGTTCTGAATGTGATAGCTACTTCTGGATACTTCTTAATTTAGGATATTTCATTCAATTTAATAATATGGTTTGAGCGCTAGGCTATATTACTGTCTCGATACCAGGTGATTTTGAAGTAGAGAACTATACTCCCATTTAAAATTGGACTATCCTAATACAGAGTATAATCTGTATTACACACACAAGTCAAAATGTTTTCTAAACCCTACCCCCTATTAGTTTTATTTCGAAAATTTTTTTTTTTTTTTTTGGACAGCGCTCTATAGCATTATTTGGTTTATTAAAAAAAATTGTTCTTAATCACCTAACAATATATTCAAAATTAATTTTAAATTGCTGACTAGTATTATATTCGAATTTTAAATCTAATCAATTCAGACATTTGACAAGATCATTAAAAATTGTATTATCATCACAATTAAGCACAATATATCGCGTGTATTGAATATCTGAAAACACTTCTCCTATTGCAAAGCGTATCCAAGCCACCTAGAAAAGGGCAGACATGTATACATAAAATTTGAACATCTGATGATGGGATCTATTCTTTTGAAAATCTAAAAATCTTGAAAAATATTTCACTTAAAAAATTAGGAAAAACAAACTTCTAGAGACAAAGGAGTGCAGCATCTTAGTACACTTTTATTTTGTAGCAAATCTTTATTGTCTTAGTAAAGTCTGATACAGCATTTTTGTTGTTTTGCGAAACGCCAAAAAATGACAACAACAAAACAAAGATGATGATAACCTGCGTCTTGCAGATTAACATTTTCATAGAAACATATATATATATACATATTTATTGCTAGCTATATATCACCATCTTCTCTCTTCAAATCTCACAGGAAGTCTCCTCGCTCGAGGTGGGTTCCGCCTTAGGACAGGACCCTCCTCTTTCAAGGCCTCGGGGTCCAGCGAGGGAAGAGGCTCCAATGACTTTCCATCGTCTGTATCACTCTGAACCTCTGAATCTTGATCCGACCGCTGGCTAGTTAGTCCTGGCGACATCGACTCCACATAACCTCTGTCTCGTACAACCTCCGAGATTATGGCATTGGGACCTGCTCCTCTTGAGTGCTCGGGTTGACGCTCTCCATCTCCACTCTCATCTTCCTCACCATTCCTCCACCTTTTTCTAATTTGATCCCTGTGATAGGCCTTTACCTGTCCGTGGATCAAAATGGTGTAGACTCTAGTTCCCTTCTTGCCCACAATTTTTCCTGGGATCCATTTATCACCACCTCTAAAGTTTTTACACCACACTAAATCATCTATCTGGAATTCTTCCAAATGGGTTCGCCGATCATACTTCATTTGCCTGGCTTGCTGGTCCCTAACTCTAGATGCCAAGCTGGGATGTATCAACGACACTCTGGTTCGAAGCGCACGCCCAATAAAGAGCTCTGATGGAGTCTTTCCCGTTGTCACATGCGGGGTGCTTCGATATGCCAGAAGAACTTTTGACAAGGTGTCTTGAATGGTGTCCCCAATTTTCCTTTTATTTTTATCCAGGGCAGTCTTAATTGTTCTAACCGCTCTTTCAGCCAAGCCATTACTTTGCGGGTGGTACGCCGGGATCAATGTTTGTTTAATTCCATTTCCTTCCAGAAAACCTTTCATTTCACTCCCAGTAAACTGAGGTCCATTATCAGATACAAGTTCCTCCGGTAACCCATAGGAAGAAAAAAGTCGCCGTAGTTGCTCAATGGTTTTGCGTGTGGTGGTCTCTCTCATTGGGATGGCTTCGATCCACTTTGAATGACTATCTACTACTATTAATAAATTAATGTTTTCCTTATTTGCAAAATCAATGTGAATTCTTTGCCAAGGTCTGGTTGACCATTTCCAGGGTTGCCATTTTCCTTTATTTGGCCCATCCTGGGATTGCTGACAGCTTCTGCACTTATTTACCAAAAACTCGATTTGGGTATCTAGATTAGGCCACCAAAAATGTGATCTTGCTACAGCCTTCATTTTGTTCATACCGGAATGAGTCTCATGAAGACAGTTCAACATTTTTATTCTGAGAGATGGTGGAATGACAACTCTCATTCCCCAAACCAAACACTCCCCATCTACAGTTAGCTCAAGTTTCCTTTGAAAATAAGGTCTGAGGTGATCAGCCACCTTTTCAGGCCAGCCTTGCTGAGTATAAAATTTGGCCAATGAGAGCACTTCGTCTTTTTCAGTTTCCGTGGCAATTTCCTCTGCTGTGATCGGCAATTCTTCCACAAAGGATAAAGCATAGACATTATTCAATCTTGGAATTTCTTCACAGCCCACAGGAAAACGTGACAGAAGATCTGCATTCCCATGGTCTTGAGTTCTTCGAAATTTAATATCGTAAGTATAAGCTGACAAAATAAGCGCCCAACGCTGCAATCTTGAAGTAGATAAGGTGGGGATTCCTGATCTTGAGCCCAAAATGGTCACCAATGGCTTATGGTCTGTAATAAGAATAAATTTTCTTCCATAAATAAATTGATGAAACTTGGTAACTCCATAAATAATGGCTAGAGCCTCCTTCTCAATCTGAGAATAATTTTGTTCTGCTACCGATAAAGTCCGTGAGGCAAACATAATCGGTCTCTCCTGGCCTTCTATAATATGTGACAACACAGCGCCCACTCCAATCTGCGATGCATCAGTGGCCAAACACAATGGCAAAGTCGCATCATAAGGGACTAGCACCCTCTCAGAGGTAATGCTATTCTTGCACTTGTCAATGGCCTCTCCACATTCCTTTGTCCAAACCCAAGGACGTTTTTTGTGAAGAAGCTCATGAAGAGGCTTCAAAAGCTCTGGCAAATTGGGTATGAACTTCCCATAAAAGTTAACTAAACCCAGAAATGACCTTAATTCAGAGATATTCGTAGGCATTTTGGCCTTCTGTATTGCTTGTACCTTATGATCTAAAGGTCTGATGCCCTCTCCCGTGACAAGATGTCCTAAATATTCAATTTCTTTTTGCAAAAATAGGCATTTTTCTTTCTTTAGTTTGATATTATACTTCGCCAAGCGAGCAAATATAGTCTTCAACAACGCCAGATGTTCTTCAATTGATGCTGTGGCTATAAGGACATCATCAATATAACAAATTACGCCTCCTATACCCGACAAAACCCTATCCATTACAGATTGAAAATAACTGGGCGCATTTGCCAATCCAAATGGCATTCTCTTAAACCTGAACAGCCCTTTATGAGTATTTATCGTTAGTAACGGTCGGGTGCCTGGGTCCACCTCTAATTGCAGATAAGCGTTCCTCAAGTCCAATTTAGAAAAGTATTTTCCCTTGGCCAATGTGGAGAATAAATCTTGCTGTGTGGGAAGGGGATAGGCCGCAGTGTCCAAATATTTATTTAGAGTTACCTTGAAGTCGCAGCAAATTCTGATCTCTTTATTTTTCTTCGGCACTACAACCACTGGAGTGGCCCATTTACTGCTCGCCACCTCACATAGATAACCCTTAGCCACCATTTTGTCTAATGCTTCAGTAACTGCTGGCCTAATGGCGAAAGGCACCGGACGAGCCTTATGGAAAATTGGATTCACATCACACATGTTTACTGAAAATGTGAAACCTTTTATTGGTTCAGTTGTCTCCACAAATAAGGCTTGATTTTCCTTCAAAATTTCCTCAATGGTAATTTCCACAGGCATATGTTTTACCGCGAAACAGCCCAATTTCAATCTATTTATCCATTCTCTTCCCATCAACGCCCTCTTTTCTCCTTTCACCACCAACGCTCTAAGTTTGTAAGTAATATCTTGACACTCCACTTTGACATTGATTTTACCCAGAATGGGTACCACGGTACCATCATAAGTTCTTACAATAATACTCGCTTTTTCCAATTTCAAGTGTTGAAGACTATTTTTAAAATCCTTTTCTGATATCAGTGTTAGACCACTACCCGTATCCATTTCAAATTTAATAAAGTTTCCTTCTACTTTTAACTCCATTAGATAGGGAGGGTCACTTGAGGCAAAATTAATTTTATACTCAGGTATCGTCACGCTTATAATTTTCTGGACATACTCTTCCTCCTCTTCTTGGTCTCCTATCTGATGTATATTTCCCGGCTGATTCTGATGTTGCCTTAGATTTCTTCTACTGCTCCAACATATTGAGGCAATGTGTCCTTTTTTATTACACTTAAAGCATATCGCCTCCTTAAATCTACATGGTTCTTTGTGCGGTTTACCACAATGTTTACATTTGCCATTCTGGAAATTTGATTCAACCTTGCGTTCAATCCTCAACTTATCTACACAATCTTCACCCTGCTCCAAATGGAATAATTTTGTATTTTTCTCAGCCGCTTCCATAGATAATGCTATCTCAATTACTTTAGCTAAAGAAATGTCACCCTCCGACAAAATTCTATTTTGTATTTTGGCATTATATAACCCACAAACCATTTTATCACGTAAAGAATCCTCCAGAAAATTTCCAAAGTTGCATGAGGAAGCCAAACGCTTAATTTCCACCAAGTAGTCCGAGATGCTTTCTTCCTTTAATTGCATTCTTTTAAAAAAATGAACCTCTCTACTACAATTGAGCGCTTTGGAGAGAAGTGCCTTTTCAAGATATCTATTAGGTCATCAAAAGTTTTATTTTTAGGTAGAATAGGACTGCACAAATTCTTCAAAACACCATAGGTTTTACTTCCCATGAGGGTTAGGAGATAAGCCTTTTTCTTCTCATCCCCTGCCTCCTCCAATATGAGAAACTGTTCCAATCGTTCATAAAACGTTTCAAAAGTTTCAGTTTCTTCATTATATTCCTTAAATTGGTAACTAGCCATTTTATTCCACTTTTTTTTTTTTAAATTTGCATCCTAAAACTTTGCAATTTTAGTCTTTTAAAAATAACTTTCAATTATATGCAAAATCAAAGATAATTTCTAAAAATATTTACTTCAAAATTCGAGGGTACTTACTCTTATATCCTCGTCGCCAAATGCAGCATCTTAGTACACTTTTATTTTGTAGCAAATCTTTATTGTCTTAGTAAAGTCTGATACAGCATTTTTGTTGTTTTGCGAAACGCCAAAAAATGACAACAACAAAACAAAGATGATGATAACCTGCGTCTTGCAGATTAACATTTTCATAGAAACATATATATATATACATATTTATTGCTAGCTATATATCAAGGAGTTCATTTTGTTCTAAACTAATTCATCTTTGTTTAAAGAGATAAATATTTTTAACACAGGTTCCTTGAGCGCCAACGCCAACTAACAGGTGAAGAGATAGATAGTGCTTGGGCCTTTTTTACACAAAAATAAACAGAGAGGTAATAAAATAAATTTGCTGAGTAACAAAATTTTGTAAATAATAATCTGTTGATTGAATATCAAACATTGTTAGGCTATTTTTAATTCAGGAAAAAAAATAGGCGAGAGAATGATAATTGGATTGGAAGATTAAAAAAAATGTCTTTATAGTGGCAATGGTGGAAGATTTCTGTCATTTCTCTTGCGATGAAAAACATACCACTGCTTACAAAAGAAAAGGGAACCTAAAAGAGAGCTGCCTATTGTTCATTTTCAGAAAAGAATAATAAATCGCCTATATTTCGCAATTGGAACCATATTTTGACATTATTTTTAATATAATGTGTGTATAATGTTGTGTGGCATGATCTTCTTCTCAATCTCTCTCTCCTGATTGAGCTGTCTTAAAATCTTTGTATAAACCAAATCTAGGTTAAGTATGTGAAAATATATGTGATGTGACTGACTCTTTCTGTCCCCCCATACTCTCATTATATTTAAATCTTTCAGTCTTAGGCATTTTCTTTTAATGCACACACACGCATGCGGCAGTGATAATAAATACAATCATATTAATACTTGGTTTAAAATAAAAACCAGTTGTTCTTGACTATTGGTTCATTATTACCTAAACCTATGTTAAAAGCAGCATGTGAAGTTCAGACATTTTGTTTAAGACAAAAATTACCATTTAAAACAGGTTTTACTGTGCCAAGAAGAAGTAATGTTGTTGGCCTGCATTTGACTGCCATTAGTAATCCATGCCTCTGAACTGATTAAGATATTGAAGCATCTGCATTATTTAATTCTGTTCATATCTCTCTCTCGGTCGTGCCGTGTGAGCTCTGCGTATTTCAGCAAAAGGAAAGGTGGAAATGGAGGTTTCAAGCTCCTATTAAGTACTCTCGGAGAAACAAGAGGATGTGAAAGATGATAGTGAAACTCCTTTCTAGGAAACAACGGGGGGGGGGGGGGCTACACAGTCATGGAAAGCAGGCAGGAGCCTTTTATAATGCTGAACGATGGCCTGAAGATCCATCAGCTCCCAACGCACCTCGAAATCAAGTTTGAAGGAGATACTACTCCGTAATTCCTTTTCCGTGGAGTCCAGTGCAACAAATACAACAAAATGGGCCACCACCGCGTCAACTGTCCACAGAACACTGGGCGGCAGCAGAACGCAGAATATCTTCCCCGCATATGTCGACCACAAGTATAGACAGTAAGCGTACACCTACTGTCGCTTCTCCTGCTGCGCGGTTACCAGTTCCTGATCCTATGCCGCCCAACATGTCACTACGGCAGCGGCTTCTATCCCGATTGCACGCGCTTCTGTCCTTCCCGCGTAAGTAGCCTCTGCAACAATCACTACGGATAAAAGAAAAGTTTTAACGAAGTCAACACCTCTACCAATAAGCCTGAAATTCCGGAAGTGAAGATCGACCCTCCACCTCAAGCTTCACAGGACAAAGAACAACCTGAAAAATCCATGGCACGCCAACTGGCTTGTAGAGTTCGCATAAAGTGAATACGCGGGAGAAATGAATTGTTGTTGCCAAGGCACGACAACAAATGGATACTTTGATTGAGAACCACAAAGCTTTTGGCAGCCATTGATGATCTTAAACCACTTGGACTGGAGAGAGAAACCCTTCTCACAGCATTCACCATGAACGCAAAGCTCGACTCTTTCCTGGCAACATCGAATTCGGAGCAGAAGAAGGCCATCGACATCTTGGCTATAAGGCTCATGACTCTGCTGGGGGATACCTTGTGTACCTTCTGCAAAAAGCTGCCAAGAGCCAGGACCTCTAATAAGCAACAGCAATGAGCTTCTGCATTGCGAAGAATGGAGCTCTGATCTTTCCTTCAGCAGCATGCCATCGGCCTCGAATTCGGGCAGTAGGCTAACGTGACGACCCTGGACAATGAACAATATCTCTGTCTTGGCTACAGAGCAGCCATCGCGCCATCGAGTCTACTATTTGATCTGGGCTTGCTTGTGTCGCCGCTCCTGTAATCACTATCCTCTGGTAGTGTATACTATGGCCAAGGAAGATTGCCGTGGTCAGCGCCAATGTTCGGGTAACCAAATATCATTGGTTAACTGTCACCTTTACCATGCTCTAGGCGAGCGGCTCCTACACCTCGCGACCGAAGCAATCAGAGATGCCTGGGTCCTTCGTGACCTGAATATTTAAGAGTATAAGCCCATACAGAACTCCTGAACCAAGTCGACCAGGTGGACGCTGTGTACATCTTCGAGGTCACGCACCTACCAACTAGGGTCTATACATTCGGGAGAAAATATGGTTTTAAGGGCTACTAACACCATTTTCTCTCTCTTCCGAGTGTAGCGACCCTAGTTGGTAGGTGCGTAGACTCGAAGATGTACACAGCGTCCACCTCGCTCTAGAATATCTGACCACGTCACACATCGTTGAACATTAAAAAGATAATAGACATATCCTGACCGCGCTTACATGAGATTTTTTTGATGACAGAGCGCCATCTAGTGGAACAGAAATCAACTAAACGTTGATTGATATGTGACCAAACCAATTTTCTTGATAAATTAAGAAAAGCCAACCACGAACGCGTTTCGGGCTGTTGGCCCTCGGCATTACTGAATTACGTTATTACTGGCTGTCGACCCCCATGCTGTAATTCTTCAGTTTAGCCAGCCACCTCCTCCACGTCCTCGCTGCTATGCTTCCCTCGAGCATCGTTATTACCAAAGTGGCGACGCTCTTCGACGACGCCTGTAAAGCTATCATGGACTTGTCCAATAAGTAACTCTAGAGAAATTGGACTTTCATAAAAGCTAATATACTCTCACATATGAAAATGATTGTTATCGTGCCAGAGGTTTTTACAAGCCTGGCTTGAAGCCGCTGATCTTGGTCGAGCGCTTCGTGCGCGTCGTTCGAGCTGAACAATTATTACGACGAGAATGGGCGTCTCCCATGGAAGGTCGGGTGACGCGTCGCAAAATCTTCACGACCTTCCAGGAACGCTTCTCCCGCCCATCCTGCGACCCTCATATTGCCGCGGATTTCCCGCGTGAAGAAACGACCCCATTACCCTAGAAAATAGTGAACCCCTACAAAGGCATGAGATTTCTTTAGAGGCGATTACCGCAGTCATACGCGGCCTGCCGCTCGAAAGAGCACCTGGATAATATGAAATAATCCTGCGTAATGATGATGGCCTTCGACGATTTCTTTGTTGGTGCGCTCCAGCGAGTCTTCGAGCTGTCACGGATTTGCCAGGCCGTACCTTCTTCAACACGATGGAGCTCCATCTGTCTTATACCCAAGATGCACGGTGGTTAACGGCTACAGACTATCTCCATTCCAACTAATTCGGGTCCTCAGCAGTGTTCTCTTCAGATGACTATGGCCTCATATTCCTTTCCTAGTGCTGGAGTGCTAGACCTATTCTGTTCCGGGACAGTCCTCATCTTGGAATATAGCTCACCTGTATGACTAGGTCGTTGCAGCCTCAAGAAAAAACACACTGTTAACTGTCATCTACACAGACCTTGATTCTGCCTTCGACTGGAGTTTCTTGATTTCTTCAATGGTATCAGTTCAGCTCCCGCTGGTCTTCTCGAGTTCCTCGTACTGTATGTGGGGGCAGATGCTAGAGTCAGTACACATCCGGAACATGTTGGCTTCCACCTCGACGTCACAGACTCCACACAGATATGGGAAGCAATTTCTGACTTCTTAGCGCTGGACCAACGGATTATGCCTTAATAAACACCAGCTGAGGGACCTCACTATCATTGGAGAATGCAGGTTTCTCTGGTCACCTGACCTCTTCGCTGCCATACCATGGATAGTAGCACGTATTGGGGACTTCAATGAACTGTGTTACCCCTCACTTGCCCAACATGATGTGCTCTTGCAGATGCTGCTGTATTGACCAACTTTTGAAATAGACCATTAGCAGGTAACCTCCGTGAGTTCCATCAAGCGGACCATCTAGGTAAAGCTGTGGCGCTGCGCGGCACAGTCCCTCCGTTCACGCGCCTAACAACCCACACTATCTATGTATACTTGAGCACTAACATCTGGTTACCCTGCTCATTGCTCAGCTACTGTACCAGTGGCAAGACTTTGTCAACATTCCTATCACCATGGCCATCCCTCTGATATTGCGCCTTCTCAGGGCACAATGTCAGCATCGCAGTACTGTTGGCCCTGCACACTCTTCTCCTGCACATCCGGCCTCTACTAGAGTAACCCGACATTGGCCCACCAGTACTGGTCCTGTAGCTCCATCAGACCCCTCATACGGGAGGCCTTCAACATCATACAGTAGCCACTCGACCTGCAGGGCTGGCTCTTCGGCCAAGAGCTAATGACAACGCCCTCACCATTCTCACGTCTGCCAAGTCATCCATACGCAGGCTCTTTCTGTTCCTTGATGTGCGAGTGTGAAAGCCTCCTTATTGTCTGGACTGTTTGTCGTTGGGAAGGACTCCTGGACTTTACTTAATAGTAAATAGTATCTTCTTTTTTATTTTTATAAAAATATATTTTTTCTTTCTTTTTATGTATATTTGTTATATCTTTGCTACCATTGGTGTCAATACATTATTTTAAAGTTTCAAATCTATCTCCATAAAGTGTTGGTATACTGAGGCCTATAGTAAAGATCAATCAAACACTTGGAATGCTATGATCCTGTTTAATCCATCCAGCCAGAATGTATTTATCACTTGTTAATCCTGTTCTGTGCTGCATTATTACTGTCACATCAGGCCTCTGCTAAGAATATCTTTATCCTTCATCTGCCATTCCACTGAGGATTCGAGGTCATCCGAGAGGTGTTCTCCATCATCGGCTGGCCACCGGACCTGCAGTCCTGGATCTTTCCAGTTGGTCTCGAGGACCACGCCATCACCATCTCCTCAGCGGCGAAGTACGCGATCTACGTATTCTTTGTAGATCGCGAAATGCGTGGTGTCGCTGGAGACCAAATGGCGATTCTCCACCAAACTCTGCAGCACTGGCAGAGGCGCCATATTCATTGTACATAGTGTATATATAATCCATATTATCTTTTTTAAATAGTGAAGACTGTGCATTTTGCATGTATTGACAAGATGTCAATAAAATTTATTTTAATTGTCAAAATTTAATTGTTCACTGGGGATTTGCAAGCATGGATCTTTGAAGACCGTATTATCAAAGTAGTAGTTAAGGCATTCTTGATATTACATACTAATGGACTAGTACAAGAAAATAATCCAAATAATTTATTAGTGTGTGACGTTTCGGCAACAGCATTGTCACCATCATCAGACAAAAGAATAAATGAGAAAAAATATCACAGCAAGTTCTTAAATAGTACTGTTATCAAGTGTTTAGAATAAATGAGAAAAAATATATAAGAAAATGATAACAGTACTATTTAAGAACTTGCTGTGATATTTTTTCTCATTTATTCTTTTTTTTTTGCTTATCACTAGTACACGTGCTACAGGTCATGATAATCATGGTGGGTAGAAGTAGGCGACTGCTTTTACTGTAAGTGCACCACATGTGAAAATCAGTTCAACTTTTCACTTACAAATGTGGCAGAACCCCGTTTGGTTACTTGGTGGGGTTGGACTTTTGCAAGAATCGGGGGACATTGGAGCTTTTTTTTTTTTAAAACAGAAAAAAAGTGTCCAATGCGGGAATCGAACCTGGGTCATAGCGGTCGAAAACCAACGACCCCCTTATCTTCCTTTTGACTTAAGCCTAACTGTGTTCACCAAGATGATGTCAAACAGAATTGACCTCTGCTAATCTGAGAATCAATGAGGCAGCTCATTTATCCATAGAACAAAGTCCTAGATTGGGGTTTAGCTGCTTTGGTCCTACAACAAGTCCACCTCAATAAATATATTCTCTTTGGCCTTCTTTTTGAGTCATCACCCTCATCAACATCTTTATATAAACATTAGGTTCAATTTAGATTATTGATTAGAAACACAAGGTAAATAAAACCAAATAAATAGTGTGTGATGTTTCAGTAACAGCCTTGTTACCATCATCAGACAAAGGTATTGAATTTTCAGTACTTTTAATACTTTGTAAACATGTGTTACACGGAAACATGGCACACTACTTACTTATTTGTATTTGGTAAAAAAATTGAAAAAATAGTCGGTGGACGAGTGGTTGAAACTCTTGATTCCCGACAGCAATGAACCGGGATTGAATCCCGCATTGTATACTATTTTCTGTGAAGAACCTGTTCATATTTCTCATGTCCTTCTTCTTTCTTATCTCCACTCAATCATATTAGGATATCAAGTTGTGACCCTTGATGGTGTCTGTTTGACAACCATCATGACTGGGTGAAGTAGAATGTGTCTGCCTTTGTCATTAAAAATGGGAGCACTACTCAGTGGCAGGCCGACTTAGCTCCAAAAGAAATGGCCGCCTCTGACATGAGGAACAGACGCCATGTGCAGCTGCTCCTAACATGGAATACAAACGCTGCTCATCCTGTGTCCCTGGATTAGAAGCCCTTACAGGGTTCTATCAGCTGGGCCAGCTGAACCCAGGTTTTTTAGCGAGCTTGTTACTGCTCCCCCTCCTCCTTTTTTATCCGGGCTTGGGATCGGCAAAGGCGGAGTTAATATATTAATATTTATCATGTAAGTTCTCATTACCTTGTGTCAATTATAAATATGTTTGCTGATAGCTCCTTCTTGAAGGTTCTAGTAGGCCAGAGTAAAGTTGGAACATGTTCTATTAAACACCTTACCTCATATAATAGGCAAGTTTCACACAGATTTCTCTGCATAAGTGTTTGGTATATAACCACATAAAATATTAGAAGAAAATAAAGCTATTTTGATCCAGTATGAGTCTTTTTGATAAATGAGAGGTATGTATTACTATACTGAGTGGTACTTCCAGGTCTTCAGACCAACAGCATGTGCACCCCTCTTTCCTTCTCTAAGCTGACACAATGGAACCTAATGGAGATCGTTTAAATGACTTGAAGAATAAGCAACAACATGTATTACTATGTTTAGAAATCTATAACAAGTATGTATGTGAAAAAAATAGTACAAAAGTGAAATTGTAATGGATCTGTGAATAAATTAAGAAAAAAGGCATGTCCTGATCGTGCAAGTTGAAGTTGCTGATGGCTTGAACCAGAATAAATATCAACTAATTATTAATTCTTAATTGATAAGGCACAATTTGGATTATAGATTATAAATACAAGGTAATAAGACCAAATCCAAGACTTCAATGGACCTAAAAAGTTATTCTTCCTATAAGCCGAGGAAAATGAATTCCAAATAATACACTATTTATTTATTTAGATTTGGTCTTATTACCTTGTGTTTAATTCTTAATTATTCCAGAATATTAGCCGGAAACTTTCAGTTTGACGATCAGGAGATGCCTTTTTTTCTCTCAATATAGCAAGTATGTTTACTTGTAGCATATTGGGAAGGTAAATTTTTAAATATATTTTTTTGCTTTCATTTTTTTTAGATGTATTATTTCTATAAAGAAAGTTCACAGTTCTTCAATGAGAGATCCCACCTGGCTACATATGGGTGGTTGGTATAGTTTAGTTGGTTTTGATTTTAAAGAAATAGCTGTTCATCAGATGGATTTCTAATAAGAGATCTTATTGTATTAAAGGGTGAATACAACTTCGCCCTTGTCGGTCCCAAGCCTGGATGAAAAAGGAGGAGGGGGAGCAGTAACAAGCTCATTAAAAAACCTGGGCTCAGCTGATAATACCCTGTAAGGGCTCCCAATCCAGGGATACAGGATGAGCAGCGTTTGTACTCCATATTAGGAGCGGCTGCACATGGCATCTGTTCCTCATGTCAGAGGCGGCCACTTATTTTGGAGCTAAGTTGGTCTGCCACTGAGTAGTGCTCCCAGTCTTAATGACAAAGGCAGACACATTCTACTTCACCCAGTGTGGAGATAAGAAAGAAGAAGGGTGAATACAATTTTGGTCATCTTACATTCTAGACATGAAATAAACTAGTGAGAGCCTGGTTGACCTTTCGTAATCTATGGGCTTGCCGAAGAGTAGAAACTCTCTGTAAAGAACACCTAGTTGCAGAGCCAAAGTGTCCTTTAGAGAGAGGTATGCTCTTACCAGAAAGTTGCTAGATTGTTAAAATGGTAATTTTGGTGATGGAAACTGTCCTTTGTAGCGAGGTGTCCTCTAGCGGGAATGTCCTCTCATGGAAGTTCTACTGTATTGAGGAATAAACTTGAAGCAATGTTTAGTTGATATTTATTCTACTAGATGGTGCTCTGCTAAGATGCTCATTTGAGTGACTTGCTAATATGCACATTTGAGTAAATTGCTAATATGCACATTTGAGTAAATTGCTAATATGCACATTTGAGTAAATTGCTAATATGCACATTTGAGTAAATTGCTAATATGCACATTTGAGTAAATTGCTAATATGCACATTTGAGTAAATTGCTAATATGCATATTTGAGTAAATTGCTAATATGCACATTTGAGTAAATTGCTAATATGCACATTAGAGTGAATTGCTAAGATGAACATTTGAGTAAATTGCTAATATGCACATTAGAGTGAATTGCTAAGATGCACATTTGAGTAAATTGCTAATATGCACATTAGAGTGAATTGCTAAGATGCACATTTGAGTAAATTGCTAATATGCACATTAGAGTGAATTGCTAAGATGCACATTTGAGTAAATTGCTAATATGCACATTAGAGTGAATTGCTAAGATGCACATTTGAGTAAATTGCTAATATGCACATTTGAGTAAATTGTTAATATGCACATTTGAGTAAATTGCTAATATGCACATTTGAGTAAATTGCTAATATGCACATTTGAGTAAATTGCTAATATGCACATTTGAGTAAATTGCTAAGATGCACATTTGAGTGAATTTCTAAGATGCACATTAGAGTGACTAAGATATTTTCTCTTATCACAACCTACCCTCCTACTCATCTTTTTTTTCCCACAGTGAGAAACTAGGGGTAACTCTGGCTCTCTCTCTCTCTCCAGAGCTGTGAAGGTATTGTTGCCAGGTCACACTGGGTGAGACATGTTAGACATGGCACATCATGAGTCAATTTTAAACTGATATTTTAAAATATTATTATTTTTAAGAAAAGGAACTGTTTGTTCTCAATTGCTTGCATATAAGTTTATACTAAGCCCTTCTTTCCTCCTATTTGATACATTGTAAATAACATATTGATCATATTTACTATTACTGTATATGGCCGACAGATTGGCAAAGGAAGGAGCAGCTGGACATCCTGATGCGGTGAACTCCGAGACCTTCCTTTCAGCAAGGGACCATATTAACAAACTTAAACTACAACTGATAAGGAACCATAGAGATAGTTTCCATCATTCTTGGTACCAGGTAGAAACCCCAAAAAACAGACTCTCCAACTAAACAGAAGGGAATCGACACAGTTGGCCAAATGGAAATCTGGTCACCTGCACCCTCTAGTCTATAAAGAGGGAGCCGAAAGCTTCCCCATGTGCACTAGGTGCAAAACTGAAGAGGCCACTCCCCAACATATACTAAATTGCATTGGAAAGGACAAAATGAGCATGACCTCCAAGATCTTGTCTAATTTAGACTAAAAGTAAAAAAAAAAAAAAAAAACTATTACCATTATTTCTATATACACCCTCTTCTACTCAGAGAATCTGTATAAGACCAAAAGGTCTTAATAAACTTTTTGTTGTTGTTGATATTTAAAATATTCTAATACAGGGGGAACTTTGTTATAAATGACTTTTTTGTAAAAGCAACATCAATGACAACATAAATTTAAGGGTCTCCAAGTTCTGATTATTATAACCATGGTTATGGAAACATGAAAATCTATTAAGTAGTTTGAATGAGGTTCAATTGTCTTCTTCTTTCTTATCTCCACTCAATCATATTAGGGTATACAGTCAATAAAGTGTTTTGGGGTTGCAATTGGGGTTCAACTTTAGGTGCAGGCAATGCCTAATAACAGCGGAACCTCCCTGGAACCCCCTGTAAAGAATAACACTTAGTTGCAGAGCCAAAGTGTCCTTTAGAGAAAGGTGTCCTTTCTTATCTTCACTCATTCATATTATGGTATACAGTCAATAGGAACCTCCCTGTAAAGAACAACACCTAGTTGCAGAGCCAAAGTGTCCTTTAGAGAAAGGTGTCCTTTCTTATCTTCACTCATTCATATTATGGTATACAGTCAATAGGAACCTCCCTGTAAAGAATAACACCTAGTTGCAGAGCCAAAGTGTCCTTTAGAGAAAGGTGTCCTTTCTTATCTTCACTCATTCATATTATGGTATACAGTCAATAGGAACCTCCCTGTAAAGAACAACACCTAGTTGCAGAGCCAAAGTGTCCTTTAGTGAGAGGTGTCATTCTTTCTTCTCTTCTTCTTTCTTATCTCCACTCAATCATATTAGGGTATCAAGCTTGTAAAGTGTGTTGATGGTATCTGCTGGGGATGAGTAGAGCACATCAATGGATGAGTCAATACAGTCAATGATGTGTTTTGGGGTTGCAGTTGGGGTTCAACTTTAGGTGTAGGCAGTGCCCAATAACAGTGGAACCTCCCTGTAGAGAATAACACCTAGTTGCAGAGCTAAAGTGTCCTTCTTTCTTATCTCCACTCAATCATATTAAGGTATCAAGCCTGTAGATCTTGTTGATGGTGTCTGCTGGGGATGAGTAGAGCTCATCAATGGATGAGTCAATACAGTCAATAATGTGTTTTGGGATTGCAGGTTGAGAATTGCAGAGAAGTGTCCTCATTCCAGAGAATTGCTAATTAGTAAAAATGGCAATTTTGTCAATAAAAACTGTCAATTTCAGAGTAATGTCTTCTAGTGAGAGTGTCCTCTCATAGAGGTTCTACTGTATTTATAAGGCTCTATTAGTTATAATTCATTAAAATATATTTTATAAGGTATTGGATTCAGGTTCAGAGTGAGATATTTTAACCCCCCAGTGTATCAAAATTTGAAACTATTATAGACTATTAATAGTTTCGAATTTTGATAACAGATGGTGCGCAAATGCATCATAACTTAGTGTATATACATGTATATATTAAAAGAAGGAAAAAATAACCATAAATAATAATTTATATAAAGCATTTTTATTTTTATATATATATAACAGTTCTATTTTTAAAAATATATTTAAAAAAAATTTACAAATAAATATATATAGAAGTGAAAAAAAATTGCCAGATTATTTTATAATCTTTACATATTTTTAAATAGCAAATAACAATAAAAGAAATGGTGGGTGTTCCTATCAAAATTTTAAAATTATAATTTTTTGTGTGGTAGATTATATACAAATAGATATACAAGAAAAAGAAACATACAAACATTGCATTATACATATATAGTTGAAAAATATATTAAAGATTTAAATATGGAATAAATAAGCATTTATACATTACTCTACTCATCATTTGTAGGGTAAAGTTTAATTGGTATATATTTTAGGCTAAATTATTAAATATCTTGATGAGCATACTAGCTAGAATCTTTTGCATAGTGTTATATTTAATATAAATATTTATAAATATAAAATACTAAGTGAGTTTTTAAGAAGTTTACTGTGTTCATTGTTGTAGAATGGAATATATGTCATTATACTCACGTTGATAAGCATCTTGTTTCTTTTTTAAATTTTCAATTATGGCTTGAAAACGTTGTTTTAAGGCTTGATTTTCAATATTTTGTATTTCCAATTCTTGAGTTTGTCTTTGTGCTTGGATTGCTGATATTTCTTGTTCTAAATATTCCAGACGTTCAATTAGTGACTTTTTTTCATCTTTTATTAAAAAGGGTTCATCTTTAATTAAAAATTGTTCATCTTTTATTGACATTTCTGCAGGCGTCTGCTCTACTTGATAACCATCTTCCCCTAATGCATATTCACTTTCATTCATTCCTCCTTGTTCATAAATAAATGTTTTATTTTCTTGTTTATCTGCATTATTTTCAACTGATTGACTTGTTGTATCTTCAAATCCAAGTACATTATCTTCCTCGTCTGAACTGCTTACAACTTCACCAAAAATATCATGTTCAGCAACATCCATATTTAGAAGGTTGGCATTATTTTCACTTGAACCTGCTTCTCCTCCTTGTTTGGGCTCTAAATCTTCTGCATTTAATAACTCATACCTTACATTAATAGCTTCATTATCCATTCTAAACAATCTTTTGACTTCCTTTTCTATTTCAGGAAAATCAACATATTTCTTTTTTAGAGTTTTTCTAAAACGTCTTTTACGTACATTTTTCAAGGGTGCTGTAACTCCGTGTGGGAAAAGAAATCTTTTGTCTACTTTATTATCTTTCTTGTCTTTTTTCTTTGATAAGTCTTCCTCTTCTGGTTTTATAGGTAATGGGTCATCTTCTTCTTTGCATATTAATATTTGACAAATGTCTGCAGTCTTATAAAAAGTTTTTTTATCAAGAGTTTTATGCGATTCAATTACACAAGGCAATTCCATTAGCTTTGCTGGAAGCTGCCATTTATCAAATTTGCAAGTACCTTGTCTGGTATCGGGTTCTAATTGTATTGACAATCTTTCTTTAAGATTCATCACTCCAGATCTTAAGGCCGCTCTAAGAGATGCTGCAGGGGTTGGAGGAAGCCTTAAAACAAATTGACTTTCTAACTCAAATGGTATATCATCAGTGTTTCTTTTAGATGCCTCATCTTTTTCATCAGGCATTTTAATTTAAAATAATGTCAGTAATATAATTTTTGGCGTCTAAATTTTCGTTAAACGTAAACAACAATAAAATAAACAATATTAAAAAAATGGCCACAAATTTAGCAACAAATATGCAATGTAGCAAATTGAATATTTAAAAATAGGTCATTGGTGCTTAGGAGAGATAAAAACTTTAGAAAATCTAAAATAAAAGGGACATTATTTATCAAAATATATACGATATGCAAAATATGAAAATATTATACAATCTATCTAGCTAAACGAAGTGCCAGATCATGAAAAATATTATGTGTGCAGATGACTTCACTTGTTCTTATGGCAAATTGCAATATTCGACTATATATAATTAATGATGCAGAGGAATGTACCTAAAATGAAGTATTAAATCGATATTCCTGTTTCTTATATATATTTTTTCTTGTGAGAAACACAAATCTTAAATCTTGTATAGAAATCATTATAATAAACATACCCCTTAATTCTAAAAACAAAAATAAATTTTGCGCAGGATATTTTTATTTATAAGGCATGATAACAGTGATATAATACATAATTGCAAGTGAGATATTAGGAATATTTGGAATGTTGTTTCTGGTAAAGATGGCAAATGAACATAATATTTAGTTTTCTGTTCTCTAGCTACAAGAATATGGATCTCAGAAATTGCATTTAACATTATTTTTTTGAACAGAGATATTTTGAGAAAGAACTTCACATATAAAATTGAGTATGATGTGGCGCATATTGTACATTACTTAGTACTAAGTTTGTAATATGCACAAAGAAGTTTTATGATATTTTTTTTCGAAATTGAAATACAACAAGCATGCAACAACGAAAGGAAAAAATTAGAGGGCAAAATTTTGAAACAAAAAATAGAGGCTATTTAAAATTTTTGAATAAGTTTTTGTAAATATTTCAAACACCTTTCAAATAGATTAATAGGGTGTCCCATTTATGCTTAATGCAAAAATGTAAAAATTCTCGATTATATCATCTATAGTAATTTAAAAGTAATGAATAATTGTTGAACATGAGAGAGAGAGATGTCTGGTAATACATTTCAATAAAATATAAAATAGACTGTTATCTAAACATTAAATTAAATTTCAAGCAAATATTCTAATTAATGATAATGATAGTGATCATGAAAAATAAAATTCTATTCCAAATTTGTTGATTTTTCAAATTATTTATAAGAAATTGAATAAAATTTGACGATGGATCTCTAGGTCATCATCACTTGTAAACATTGCGTTTATAAATGTGTTCTTTTTATCATCGATATTGCATTGCAATAAAGTTTTAAATTTTAGTTCTGATTTAGCTAGTATTTTATTTCCACAATAAGTTTCATATCATAATGATTATTTCAAAGTCATTTTTATACCACATTACTTGATTCGACAACAATTTATCAGGTATTTATATGTTGTAAACAACTTCTGTTTACAAATTTCCCTCCATTTGTATTTAGGCATCTAACACCTGCACGTATAATTAATAATAACATGAACTCGAAGGGTTTAAATAAGAAGTGGAGATTATCTTATAAATTTAATATTTTGATTTAAAAATATATATACTTTTTAAATGTCAAATTTGGCCATTAATTCAAATATCAATATCAAATTAAAAAAAAAAAAAATGTTTTCTAAACACATCACTTGAACGTTTAAATCGCTCTTTAATTCTAATAAATATTTGCTTTATATAAAAATCAAAAGCAAATAATTTTTAAAAAGGTACTCAATTATTTTTAACATATACACATAAGATTTTTACATTGTTAGAATATAAATTTATTTACAATATTTAAAGCATTAATATTTGATAAAAATAAAGATTTCATTAGTTTTGAAGTTATTATTGTTCCTTGAGTAACATTGCATCATTGGTTTTTAAATAGCTAATACCGTAGAACCTCTATGAGAGGACACTCTGGCTAGAAAACATCTCTCCATAAAGGACAGTTTTTATTGTCAAAATTACCATTTTACTATTTAACAACTCTCCAGTAAGAAGACACCTCTTCATAAAGGACACTTTGGCTCTGCAATTAAGTGTCCTATACAGAGAGGTTTTACTGTAATATTATATACAGTATAACTTCTCTTTAGGGGACATCTCTCTACAAAGGACAGTTTTCATTTGCAAAATCACCTTTTTTACAATTTAGCAACTCTTCGGTAAGAAGACACCTCTTCATAAAGGACATTTTTGCTCTGCAATTAGGTGTCCTTTACAGAGAGGTTTTACTGTAATACCATATCCAGTATAACTTCCCTTTAGGGGACACCTATCTTTTCATTTGCAAAATTACCATTTTTACAATTTAACAACTCTCCGGTAAGAGGCCACCTCTCCCTAAAGGACACTTTTGCTTTGTAATTAGATGCCCTTTACAGGGAGGTTCTACTGTATTAAGATACAAGATTAAATAGATACTTTTTAACTTTTTATTTTATTTATTTCTTACATTTTGTGGTGACCCACTGGCATCCTTGTTAAGGAAAAGCAATCCTCTTTTGCCTATTTCTTGCCCCTTTATTAACAGGTTCATCAAAACTTGAGAAAAATAAATAGTTAAAGTAAATATTTAATTGATAAAGTACAATTTGGATGATAGATTATAAACACAAGGTAATAAGACCAAATCCAAATAAATAAATAGATAGTGTGTGACGTTTCGGTAACAGCGTTGTTACCGAAATGTCACACACTATTTATTTGGATTTGGTCTTATTACCTTGTGTTTATAAATATTTAATCTAAATGCAATAATAAAGACATAGCACCATCTAGTGGAACAAAAATCAATTAAACGATGATTTAACTTTGTTCCATTATAATGATAAGGCACAATTTGTACATACAATGTAATAAGACCAAATAAATAGTGTGTGACATTTTGGTAACAACATTGTTACCGAAATGTCAAACATTATTTATTTAGAATGGAATTTGGAAATTATACCGCAAATGTTTCTTTTCAACGAAAAATCTAAATTTATTTTAAGGGGAAATAATGATTATTTCTAACCTTAAGGATGAGGTATGAAAGGATGAATTGTGAAGTGTAATGATAAACTGAAAAATAAAGTTATAATAACGAAATGATTCAAAAAGGATAAGTTTCTTTATTTGAAAAATCAATTCGAGCTTTCGGGCGTAAGCTGCCCTTCTACAGGAATAATGGATATAATTTTAAGTAGTCATGTATTTACAGTTATAAATATTTTCTTTAAATGGTTTCTCGCTTTGTTTTTCAAATAAAGAAACTTATCCTTTTTGAATCATTTCGTTATTATAATTATTGAAAGGATTATTCATCTTAAATTGAAAAATAAAGTGTCCAGGGATGGGAATTATCCGTTTATCATTACTCTTCACAAATCATCCTTTCATACTTCATCCCTAAGGTTAGAAATAATCGTTATTTCTCCTTAAAATAAATTTTTCTTTCAAAAGAAACATTTGCGGTATAATTACCAAATTCCGTTCTACAATCATAAGCTGCATTATATTGTATAATAAACTATTTATTTATTTGGATTTGGTCTTATTACCTTGTGTTTGTTCCATTATAGTTGACCAATCCATGATATATATGAACAGCGTATTTATGCAAATTTGGCCTTAAATATCCATTTCTTGATTTCTCAGAGAACCTCTTGGACCACATTTTTGTTCGTTGAAATACAGCTTGCACCACGCTGATGAGGACCAACAGCCTGCAATACATTTTTGGTTGACTTTTCTTGATTTATCAAGAAAATGAGTTGGCCAAATATCACAAAACAAGTTATATCAAACTGATAAGGCACAATTTGGATTATAGATTATAAACACAAGGTAATAAGACCAAATAAATAAATAGTGTGTGACGTTTTAGTAACAGCATTGTTACCATCTTCAGACAAAAGTACTGAATGTAAAAAATTTATCCAATTGTTTACTGTGATGATAAGGTCCAATTCAGTACTTTTGGATTCAGTACTTTTGTCTGAAGATGGTAACAACGCTGTTACCGAAACGTCACACACTATTTATTTATTTGGTCTTATTACCTTGAAGTTATATCAAGTTGATTTTTGTTCCACTAGATGTCACTCTGCCATTTAAAATGTTCTTGTAGCGGTCAGGATATGCCTTTTTTTTTTTTTAATATACAGTAGAACCTCCCTTTAGCAGACACCCTGCTAGCGGACGCCTCTCTACAAAGAACAGTTTTCATTTACAAAATTACCATTTTTACTATTCAGCAACTCTCCGGTAAGAGGACACCTCTCCCTAAAAGACAGTTTGGCTCTGCAATTAGGTGTCATTTACAGGGAGGTTATACTGTATATACAGTAAAACCCCGCTAATACGAACCCTGGATATAACGAACCTTCCCTTATAACGAACCCACGCCGATTCCCAATTCCATCCCATTGAAAATACCATTGTTATAACGAACTTTGCGATTTTTAGAATAACGAACTACCCCTATAACGAACCTATTTTCGGTCCAAAAATAATAAAATCTATTTAAAATACTATGCTTATAACTGAGATAAGAGGATGCCAGCGGGCGACGCTGGCATGGGACGCCGGGAATTCTGCGAGCTGGCCAGCCGGCCTGCGCGCGCACCGGGGGCTGCGCGCGCACTTTTTGAACACCGCCTGATGTCGCCGGCTGTTTACCGCGCGTCGCTACAACCTGCAGCGGTTCCTTCTATTATATAATACTCTAGGCGCTGGTGGAGTAAAAACTGTACTCCACCTGCCTCTTATAATTGTATGTAATTTTTGGACACTTATTAAAATATAAATTATTAATTTATAGTTCTCACTGCAGCTCGAACCTTTACCCTAACGCGGTAGAACATGGCGCAGTCGACATTCGGTTAATTATAGCCGTTTTTTAAGTGACAGCTCAGTGACAATTAGTAATCAAGATGCCCTCAAGAAGGAATCGCCGACCATCCCAAACCCCTCCAGAGAACCCTGCCTCGCCGACCAGCACCGACATCCTCAGGTCCATGGCCGCACTGTTGCAGCAGATGGCTACTCGGAATCCGACACCGACAGTCCCATTAGGAGCTCCTCCTCACCACGCCACAAAAATCATCCAGCTTCCTAAACTGGCTTCCCCGGAGGAGTTAACGATGTCTTTTTTCCGCGATTGGAAACAACGTTGGAACGACTACGTGGACGCCCAACAAGTAGCCACCTTCCCGCTATCCACACAGCAAGTGACTTTGCGTGCCGCCCTCCATTCCGAATGGACCATCCTTTGGCATTCAGGCCGCCTTCATATTTCTACCACCACCACCCTCGATGAAGCCGTGAATGCTCTCGAGGCCTACCTACGCAAGAAGCGAAACCCCCTCCTTGATCGGCAAGATTTTCATCGTAGGGACCAACAAACCGGAGAATCGGTGGATCGCTACTTCGCAGCCCTTAAAGCTCTTGATGACTCGTGTGCACATGAGCTGGATTTTAAGTGCAGCACATGCGGCGACCCGTGTATTACAATATGCACAAAAAGAGCTTGTGGGAAAACGTTTGCCCTTGCTGGTTATCAACAGCAACTCCGTATCCGTGACAGGTTAATATGTGGCCTGTTTGATAAAGACCTCCAACGAAAAGTACTGGCGGAGCAGTACAATTCCGACCTCTCCCTGGACCGAGTCCTCTCAATTTGCATCGCACATGAGAGTGCTACCGCCGTGGGCGCGACTCTTTCACCCTCCCCAACCACCTCCCCCGAAGCCTTCATTGCAACCAGACGTGCACCATCAACCTACAAGCATCAACAAGCCAGCTCGTCTGAAACCTCACCTAAGGCCAACCGTTTCTTTCAGAAACCCTATGATCCTAATGACCCCTGCTCCGGATGTGGGGCGAACCCAAGACACCGCCGTGACCAGTGCCCAGCAAAAGACATAGAGTGTAACAAATGCGGCATCACCGGGCATTACGGAAGGGTTTGCCGACAACTGAAACGGAAACCCACAACCAAACCTAATATCCCGCCACCCGCAACCAGAAACAATCAGTCCCAACCAGGACCCTCAAACACAGTTGTTGCAGCTGGAGTACGCAACGAACTCATAACCATTACGACCGATATCAACCATAAGTTACACCAAATCCGTTGGCTGGCGGACCCGGGGTCAGATCTGGATCTAATCCCAGAATCAGAATTCCTGTTACTGGATGAGCAGACCCGATCAGCACTCAACCCGAAGAACGTCCCTTGCGTAGGAGCCAACGGCATCAGCTTAAGTCCTTGTGGATCGTTCGTCGCGGCACTGCATCTCAACGGGAAAACATACAGTACTACCGTTGGAGTCTGCAAGCACCTGAACGCCCCTCTCTTGAGCAAGAGCGGATGCAAAGCCTTAGGACTTCTGCCGGATAACTGGCCCCATTCAATGATCGTCAATGCCATAACCAACGGACAAGTTCTAACGTTCCCGCCGACCCCGGTGAGAGCCAATGAGATCGATAAGCAGTCTATCCTTACCCATTATGCTAGAGCGTTCGACGACACAGTGTTAAAACCCATGCAAGGACCCCCCATGTCTATCGAACTAGTTAAAGATGCCGTTCCTTGCAAACGCTACCGGGCATACAACGTTCCCTTTCACTGGAGAGACCCCGTCAAAACTCAACTCGATACCATGTTGGCGAAAGGGATAATCGAACAGGTACCCGTCGGCGAAGCCATCGATTGGTGCCATCCTATGGTAGTCGTCCCGAAAAAAGGCTCATCACAAGTCACTATACCAAATGATCTCGCCGGTGCCATCATTGGGAAAGGTGGTCAACGCATCAGGAAGATCCGGCGCGAGTCTGGTGCGGGGATCACCATAGATGAGTCTCAACCTGGTAGCAACGAACGGGTCATCACCATCTCTGGCACGCCCCAGCAGATCCAGATGGCCCAGTACCTCTTGCAGCAAAATGTAAGAGAACATTCCTTCCGGAAGCGATACAATCGCAACGCCAAGCCACTCTCACATTTGGAAGTGGGTGCAATAGTCCTTGTCCAGGATCACCGCACAAAACATTGGACCCTCCTTGCTGAGGTTCTCGAACAACTTCCACGCGGTCGCAGCTACCTCATCCGGACCGACGCCGGACGCCTTCTTCGCCGTAATCGCAGATTCTTACGACCTTTCGTGCCTCCACCGTACACCACCCCACCCAACTCAGCTCAACATCAGCAGACCTTATCCCCTCGAACCCGAGAACCGAACCCGCGTTATAGCAACTACGTTGGATCGGTCCCAAGTCCCAATCTCCAGGGGGGGCATGAGATAAGAGGATGCCAGCGGGCGACGCTGGCATGGGACGCCGGGAATTCTGCGAGCTGGCCAGCCGGCCTGCGCGCGCACCGGGGGCTGCGCGCGCACTTTTCGAACACCGCCTGATGTCGCCGGCTGTTTACCGCGCGTCACTACAACCTGCAGCGGTTCCTTCTATTATATAATACTCTAGGCGCTGGTGGAGTAAAAACTGTACTCCACCTGCCTCTTATAATTGTATGTAATTTTTGGACACTTATTAAAATATAAATTATTAATTTATAGTTCTCACTGCAGCTCGAACCTTTACCCTAACGCGGTAGAACAATAACGAACTTAGAATTGTAATAAAAAAAAAATAATTAAACAACCAAATTTTGAGCATGTTTCAGCTCGCGGATCGCGATTTCAAAACAATAAATTTAGCGCCATTGTTTGTTTTGAATTTTGCACTTTATTTTTGCTTTATGTTGTATAAATTTTAACACATTATACTTTTTATTAAATAGAATATATTTGCATCCATTAAATTTGAAATATAAAAATACAAATGGCTTCCAAAATGAAGAAAACAAAGGCATTTTAAAAACAAAAGCGTTATTTCTTTAAAAAAAAAAAAGAGGCCATTTTCAGAACTTTTCAAAGTGAAACAACACAGGCAAAATGTTAAGAACATATTAAAATAAGTGAATATAACTTTTCTATTATAAAAGATAAAATATAAAGCTATTAAAAATTGTTACAAAAAGGAATCACCTCAACTTTTGCCGCGATCGCGATCGTACGTTTTAGGGCTAAAAAAAAAAAAATCCAAATAAATGGTCCCGTGATGAAACAAAAACTATTTTTATGCCATTAACTATGGTGATTTTAAAGTCAGCAATGTTTGGCATGACAGGTTAAAAAAAAAAAAACGAAATCTAGACCTAGAAGAATATGTGGGAAAATGAAATGGAAGAAAAACACTAACTTTATTTGAATGGTGCAATGCTTGAAGAATGCTTTGAAGCAACAAGGTGTTAGAGCCATTTTTCCAAGTAAACAATGTATTATATAATGTGATAATGATGTTTTAAAATATCATTTTATATCTTTGAATATATATTTAATAAAACTTTGCCTAGGATTTGTCTTGATTTTTAAATTAGACATAGAGGTACATGTATGTTAATGATAAGAAGAACCTATCATCTAATGATTTCTATTATTATTCAGTATTAATGTACGGAAATTGGTCAATTAAGGGAATTAAAACAAAGTGACCACTATTAAGAGGAAGCCTCTTCTTGTGTGTATGGCTGTCCTTTAATTATACGGTCTAAAAATTTTGAAAAGTAAAAAAAAAATAGCCAAACCGTGGCTATAGTGAACCAAAAGCTCTGTCCCATTGGGGTTCACTATAGAGGGGTTTTACTGTATATATATTTATAGTAAAATAAACACAAGGTAATAAGACCAAATCCAAATAAATAAATAAATAGTGTGTGACGTTTCTGTAACAGTAACAGTATTATTTATTTGGATTTGGTCTTATTACCTTGTGTTTATAATCAATAATCCAAATTTTGCCTTATCATTATAGTAAAATACTTGAGCACTTTTCATGTGAGCCCATAATTGTTCATTTAAGGAAAAAGGAGAGCCAAACAGCATAGTTTCTGTGACATCATTCTGACAAATGCTTCCATCAATCAATTAGGCAACACTCCTTTTTCTTTTGGTAGAGGGCTCTGATAAACATACAGCTGCTAAGTTCAGCTTCCTCATTGCTGCAAATTGATACAAGACACACCAATATTGATGGTTTTTATTGTATAGCCAATGAGAAGGTGCACTTTGGATTATATATTCAGTATTTTGTCTGATGATGGTTACAAAGCTATTGCCGAAACATCACGGACATTTCAATAATTTGGATTTGGCATTGTATAGCCAACTCAAGTTTTCTCACAAAACTTTCATGAAAGTTTATCTCTACAGGTTGAGAAAATAACTTAAAAGAAATCATCTAATTGTTTACTGTGATGATAAGACACAATTTGGGTTATAGATTATAACTACAAGAAAATAAGACCAAATCCTAATGAATTAAAAGTGTGGGGAATTTTTGTAACAAACGTCACATACTATTAATTTATTTGGTCTTATTTTCGTGTTAACTGTGATAGTTTTTTAAGACAACTTGAAATATTCTTCTTAGAATTAAAAGTAGATTTTTTTAAAAAAGATAATAAAAAGCATATCTGTAAATATTATTTATATTTCCTCTTTCTTCCATTCTATATCTTTTTCATCCAAAAAAGACATGTGCTTCAAATTAATAGAATGGAAGAAAGAGGAAATATAAATGATATTTACAGACATGCTTTTAATTATATTTTTAAAATCCACTGTTTACTGTGATGTTTTGGCAGCATGTTGGTTTACTAACCTATCATTTAACATTACAATATAGATTTGAGATGTGACAGATTTGTCTATTTATTTATAAATTCAATTGCCATCTATTAAATAAAATGTGTAATAATTTTTTTTAGCAATGTGTGTTCCTTTTCACATATACAGTAGTAGAACCTCCCTGTAAAGGACAACACCTAATTGCAGAGCCAAAGTGTTCTTTAGGGAGAGGTGTCTTCTTACCGGAGAGTTGCTAAATTGTAAAAAAATGGTAATTTTGCAAATGAAAACTGTCCTTTGTGGAGAGGTGTTCTCTAGAGGGGTGTCCGCTCATGGAGTTTTTACTGTATAATCAAATATTACCTCTATGGAGAGTTTCTTTAGATGGGTTTGTGGTGGATTCATGTGGAGCATCATCAACTGCCACTCAAAGTTTCTTTTCTAATTTGCTTTTTTTAAGCACAATTTGGATTATAGATTATAGCTACAAGAAAATAAGACCTAATCCAAATAAATTAATAGTGTGTGACGTTTCAATAACAACACTGTTGCCAGTCCCAAGCCCAGATGAAACAGGAGGAAGGGGAGCAGTAACAAGCTCACTAAAAAACCTGGGGTCAGTTGGCCTGGCTGATAGTACCCTGTAAGGGCTTCTAATCCAGGGATACAGGATGAGCAGTGTTTGTACTCCATGTTAGGAGCGGCTGCACATGGTGTCTGTTCCTCATGTCAGAGGCAGCCATTTATTTTGGAGCTAAGTCAGCCTGCCACTGAGTAGTGCTCCCAGTCTTAATCTCAGGTCGGTTGGTGATGTTCTTGGCTCTGTGGGCGTACTCCAGAGTGGAGAGGGTTTCCTCCAGGTTACACAGGGCTGGGGAGATGGTAGCAATGATGGAGGTCTTGGTACGGCCACCCAGGGAGTCCTGGAGCAGCCGAGTCAGCTTGCTCTCCCTGCAGCCACACTTCCACTCACCTCTTTGTCACCACAACACAACATACCTGTCTATAGCGCCCCCAGTAGTGCTCCCAGTCTTAATGACAAAGGCAGACACATTCTACTTTACCCAGTCATAAGCTTTACAAGCTTGATACTCTAATATGATTGAGTGGAGATAAGAAAGAAGAAGAAGGTCTTGTAGTTACTATTTTTAAATTATAACTTTTTAACCCACTTTATTTTTACATTTTCATCTATGAATTGGCAATTTTATAATCAGTGATATAAATATTATTACACAGCATTTTCCCCTTTTCACCTCATTGCTTTGAGATAAAACTTTTTTTTTTTGAGCTGAGGAAATTAATGTTAGCAAAACACGGTTCAACTTCTCTTCAATTCCACACCCCAATGGATTAGAATTTCAGTTTGAATATAAAGACAGTGTTAAATTACAATTGGGTTAACGTAAATAAGCTGATAGGGATTTACAAAAATACTGTTTTATTTAAAAAGTAAGTGTTTTGAATTGAAGAGGTTAATACTATAAATAGAATTTTATTTTCTGGTATACAGTAGAATCTCCCTTAGCTGGACACCCTGCTAATGGACACTTCTCCACAAAGGACAGTTTTCATTTGTAAAATTACCATTTTTTACTATTTAGCAACTCTCCAGTAAGAGGACACCTCTCTCTAAAGGACACTTTGGCTCTGCAATTATGTGTTGTCCTTTACAGGGAGGTTCTACACTGTATCTGCTTTATCTTATTTCCCTACTTATAGTTTGTTCCATATTGATTTACCCTTAGGTCTTATTACCTTGTGTTTATAATCTATAATATAAATTGTGCCTTATCATTTTTGATAGACCTCAATGGACCTAAGAAGTTATCATACACTATTTATTTGTTCTGAAAATAGAGCAATCCATACTTATATCATTAGATAGTAAAAAGGCATATATTGGATTGAATAAAAGATTTATTGCCAATATATGCCTTTTTACTATCTAATACACTATTTATTTATAAAATGAAAGGATTTCAAAGCACGAATGTTTCTTTTATACATATTTCAAACTTCTACTGCCCTTACTGCGATGAAAAAATATATATTGGGAGGGCTTGGCTCATCAGTGGTGAACCCTCCCAGCGGTTTCGCCAATTTAATCCACCAGACCGCTTCTCAGAGCTCTAATACTGTATTGGACGATTCTGCTTATATACGCAGCACTGAAGGATATAATCTCAAATGGTTTTCAAGAAAACTATGGACATAAGCTTATAGGACAGTAGTTGGATTTTTGTCTTATTACCTTATGTTTCAGCTAGTTGTAACGTTGTATTATTATATGTTGAGTGTGAGTGGTGGCACAGGAGGCCCATGGACACCTCCAAACTCCAAGAAAGGATCGCCAACGTCTACTACCGGCATGGCCTCTTCTGTGCCCGGCATCCCGTGGCCGTCATCTGTATCTGTCTGCTTGTCATCTCCTTTGCATGGTAGGTCCTTCTTCTCCCTTCTATCTTTTGTTACCTTTTGTTTCTATTCTATGATCTAAGTTATTATCTTTGTTGTGGTTGGACTTCTGTAGTTAGTTAGCTGTTGAGCACAGAGATAGATTCCATGTGCAAAACTCAGATTGCAACCCTTATGTCTCTCTTCTCAATAATTAATAAATAAAAATACATTTAAAAAAAGCTTTTATTCAAATACACTAAAGAATAAAATATTGTATCTTCTGTCATTGAGCAATTAGATGTATCTAAGTGAAAATAAAAGCAGTGGGGGATGATCATCATGAATTTTGAACCTAATGAAAACCCAGATTGCACCCCCCCTGTATCTCTTTTCTTAAAATTAGCCATCTCTATATTTGACCGTAGAATTAGCCCAGTCACTTTATCTGCTAGACACCTCTTTGATAATCACAAGGTGACAAAATCAGTTAACTGATTTATACACAACATTTCAATAATTCCCCTTTTGGATTTGGTCCTAGCTCTGATACCTCATCATCACCTTCTTTGTCAAATGTGGAAGATTTCATGAATTCCTTGTGGAACCCAAGAAATCAAAGCCTGTCTCTCCTCTGGACTGATAAAGGCTAATGACCCCCCTTAGCAGAGCTGACTGTTACAGGGCACGTCCTCAGGTGGTGGATAGTAGGAATGACCTTCAGGTATGAAGGCAGCTGTGAAACACGCAGAATAACTCTGACAAATAAGCAGTCATAGACCAATAGCATCATTGTTAGAAAGAAGAGAAAGACCTTTTTAACCCGGTTGATAGACCTAGGCAAGGGTTCATCTCCAGGGATACTGAGGAGCTACGTCTGTACTCAGCAATCGGCAGCAAAGGTGTCTGCTTCCATGTTAGGAATGGCCTCAAATTACAGGCAAAGTCAGACTTTCACCAAAGTGTGCCTGGATCATGGTGCCATAATCAATGAAAGCTACACCCCATTCCATGAGATCAGGCAGGAGGAGCGTGGACTCATGGAATAAGTGTGATCTTGGCACAAAGGGAAAAGAAACAACAACAGGACTATTAAGCTGAGACAATGGTGGATGAGAGTTCAGAGTTTGTCATAACTTAGTGTTGTAGCGTTGTCATCGACCAGTCTTCTAGATTGCAGAGATGGTCAATAGATGGTCCCTAGTTTTTGAATCGTAATTTTGATCCAGTAGAACTACCTCCCTGTAAAGGACACCTAATTGCAGAGCCTAAAGTGTCCTTTAGAGAGAGAGGTGTCCTCTTTCCAGAGAGTCGCTAAATAGTAAAAATTGTAATTTTGCATATGAAAACTGTCCTTTATAGAAAAGAAAATAAGACCTAATCCAAATAATTTATTAGTGTGTGACGTTTCGGCAACAACATTGTCACCATCATCAGACAAAAGAATAAAATGATGATGTCTGATGATGGTGACAATGCTGTTGCTGAAACATCACACACTAATAAATTATTTGGATTAGGTCTAATTTTCTTTTATTTTAATCTATAATCCAAATTGTGGTTTATCTTGTCCTTTATAGAGAGGTGTCCTCTAGCGTGAGTGTCCTCTCATGGAGGTTCTACTGTATTAGTAAAATTCATTAGTAGTATTAATTAAAGTCAATTCTAGATAGGCCTACATACAACCAATGTCTACACAATCACTATAAAGTAACATATTCCCCGACTCCATCAGTGGTGAACCCTTGTTTAATTTAGAGACAGCTATGATCATTGAACAGGTTCATAATTTGTAGTCCCCCAGTCAGCCCTTGTTAATGAGGACTTAACCCCAGGGAGTAACTAATTAGTCCAAATTATCATTAACCCCAATTAATGGATATATATTTGAAATACTCTCTTACCCATTTTCCACACAGACACAAACTAAATCCTGTAAAAAATTAAGACATGTAGGAATTGAAAATGATATGTATACAATTTGAATTATAGATTAGAACACACAAGGTAATAAAGACCAAATCCAATTAATTTTTATTTGGGTTTGGTCTTATTATCATTGTGTAGGGGAATAGAAAAATAAATCAAAGGTGAAATTTTAAAATATTTCAAGGGATTTGCAGTATAACCTCCATGAAAAAACACTTTGTCTGAAGATGGTAACAACGCTGTTACCGAAACGTCATACACTATTTATTTATTTGGATTTGGTCTTATTACCTTGTTTTTGGCTGTTAATAAAGACTGTTTTAAATAAGTTCAAATGTATCATTAACAAAATAACTTCTTTCTTAACTACCATGTAAAATATTGGGGGGGTGCCTCTTTCTATGTAGCAGTCTGGTAGATTAAACAAGTGAAGTCGCTAAGAGGGTTCACCATTGATGAGCCAGGTTCTCTCATTATTTTTATTATCACAGTAGAATACAAACACAGAGTAGAAAGTTTATTTTATTTGAAAAGAAAAAAAAATAGTGCTAAATTGTTATCATTTGTGATGGCCATGACTCAACTTGTTTTCCCACCATGTACTAAGTGCAATTCTCAACCTACAACCCCAAAACATATTATTTACTGTATTAACTCATCCATTGATGAGCTCTACTTGTCCCCGGCAGACACCATCAAAAGTCTCAAGCCTTACAAGGTTGATACCCTAATATGATTGAGTGGAGATAAGAAAGAAGAATAAGTTTGATAAGGCACAATTTGGATTATAGATTATAAACACAAGGTAATAAGACCAAATCCAAATAAATAAATAGTGTGTGACGTTTCGGTAACAGCGTTGTTACCATCTTCAGACAAAAGTACTGAATGAGAGAATTTTACCACAGCATGCTTTTAAATAGTTCCTGTTATCAAGTGTGTAAACAAGATAACAGATAAGAATCATTATCTTGTTTACACTTTCAGTACTTTTGTCTGAAGATGGTAACAACACTGTTACCGAAACGTCACACACTATTTATTTATTTGGATTTGGTCTTATTACCTTGTGTTTAAAAAGAAGAATAAGATGACAACTTTTCATTTTAATTTTTCTTTCTTTCAGAAAATTAGGTTTTTTTTTTTACTTATCCCTAGTACACGTGGTACAGGCCATGATAATCATGGTGGGAATTATGGATAAACTTAAGTAAATACAGTATAACTGCTAAACTGACTTTAATTCAACTGAAAGCTCTGACCCCTTGGTGGTATTCAATGAAAAAGAATGTAGACCTCCTAAATATAATATAATAAATTTATCAGCACTCTCTCATCAAGGGGGGCCCAGGCAGATATTTATAGCTTTAATTCTGCAGCCAAGTGCACATATCTATTCCAGCCACCTGCCAACGTCTCTTACTTTTGGCATGCTTTGTTTTATCTAGTGATTCACATTCCCCCAGTCAACACATCTCAGATACCTTGATATGGTACAATTTGGATTATAGATTAGAAACACAAGGTAATCAGACCACAAATCCAAATAAATAAATAGTGTGTGAGGCTTCTGTAACAGCATTGTTACCATCATCAGACTTACAATTTGGATTATAGATTAGAAACACAAGGTAATAATATCACAAATCCAAATAAATAGTGTGTGAGGTTTCTGTAACAGCATTATTACCATCATCAGACTTACAATTTTGATTATAGATTAGAAACACAAGGTAATAAGACTACAAATCCAAATAAATAGTGTGTGAGGTTTCTGTAACAGCATTGTTACCATCATCAGACTTACAATTTTGATTATAGATTAGAAACACAAGGTAATAAGACCACAAATAAATAAATAGTGTGTGAGGTTTCTGTAACAGCATTGTTACCATCATCAGACTTACAATTTGGATTATAGATTAGAAACACAAGGTGATCAGACCACAAATCCAAATAAATAAATAGTGTGTGAGGTTTCTGTAACAGCATTGTTACCATCATCAGACTTACAATTTGGATTATAGATTAGAAACACAAGGTAATAAGACCACAAATAAATAAATAGTGTGTGAGGTTTCTGTAACAGCATTGTTACCATCATCAGACTTACAATTTGGATTATAGATTAGAAACACAAGGTGATCAGACCACAAATCCAAATAAATAAATAGTGTGTGAGGTTTCTGTAACAGCGTTGTTACCATCATCAGACTTACAATTTGGATTATAGATTAGAAACACAAGGTAATCAGACCACAAATCCAAATAAATAAATAGTATGTGAGGTTTCTTTAACAACATTGTTACCATCATCAGACTTACAATTTGAATTATAGATTAGAAACACAAGGTAATAAGACCACAAATAAATAAATAGTGTGTGATGTTTCTGTAACAACATTGTTACCATCATCAGACTTACAATTTGGAATATAGATTAGAAACACAAGGTAATTAGACCACAAATCCAAATAAATAGTGTGTGAGGTTTCTGTAACAGTGTTGTTACCATCATCTGACTTACAATTTGGAATATAGATTAGAAACACAAGGTAATTAGACCACAAATCCAAATAAATAGTGTGTGAGGTTTCTGTAACAGTGTTGTTACCATCATCTGACTTACAATTTGGAATATAGATTAGAAACACAAGGTAATAAGATCACAAATCCAAATAAATAGTGTGTGAGGTTTCTGTAACAGCATTGTTACCATCATCAGACTTACAATTTGGAATATAGATTAGAAACACAAGGTAATAAGATCACAAATCCAAATAAATAGTGTGTGAGGTTTCTGTAACAGTGTTGTTACCATCATCTGACTTACAATTTGGAATATAGATTAGAAACACAAGGTAATAAGATCACAAATCTAAAGTCAAACCCCACCAGTGAGTTCAAGTAACCATAGTGTTAGCACGTTTTCTTTGAACTTTCTTCTAGAAAGAACGAGCTGACTCACTTCGATTCAATTCGATTTATTTCAAACAACAAAAAAGAATTACACTAAGATTTAATGCGATTTAGTTGTATATATAACATAAAAGAAAAAGAGACTATATTAACACAAAAAAAAAAAAGAAAAACAACAAAAAGAATGATGATAAGTAACAATAAAATTCTATGAATATGAATTATAATTAATTAATAAAATACAATAATAATAATAATAAAAAAAAAACCTAACACATAGTAAATATCCGTGCCTTACTTATGGCATGCTTTATTTTATCTAGTGATTCGCACCCCCCCCCAGTCAACACATCTCAGATACCTTGATAAAGCACAATTTAGATTATAGATTAGAAACACAAGGTAATGTTTTTATTTCCTATATTTATATAAGTTCAAAAGTTGATCCGCTTTTTACATGTGTAGCCATGTGGTGCATTTACAGTAAAAGCTGTCACAAGCTACTACCCACCATGATACTAGGGATTGAAAATAAAGTTTTTGAAGTTGAAATTATATTTTGGGTGAACCACACACTATATCCTCATGATGAGCGGAGGAAAATTGTTCGGCTGAAACTTCCTTCCTTTAGACAATTTAGGAGAGCCATCAGCACCAAACTTATGAAGGCCAATTGAGAAATCTCCCTTATCTTGTAAAATGTATATTTCTATCCTGTAAATAATATCTCTCTGAAACATTTTTCTCTTTGAAAAAACATAGTACAGAAGTCAAGTTGTATTG
>CP092864.1:24514615-24547463 GCA_030710605.1 Cordylochernes scorpioides | reverse complement strand
AAGTTGATATTTATTCTGACAAATACTACAGTTGTATGGTTGATGACCGGCATGCATGTGTGGCTGACCACCAATTTGCATGCTGTCTGCTATATACTACAGGGGTGTGGCATGCATGTGTGACTGCCATATACTTACAGCTGTGTGACTGACCACTGATGTGTATGTGTGGTCGCTATATACTGCAGCTGTGTGACTGACCACTGATGTGTATGTGTGGTCGCTATATACTGCAGCTGTGTGACTGACCACCAATTTGCATGCTGTCTGCTATATACTACAGGGGTGTGGCATGCATGTGTGACTGCCATATACTACAGCTGTGTGACTGACCACTGATGTGTATGTGTGGTCGCTATATACCACATCTGTGTGACTGACCACCAATTTGCATGCTGTCTGCTATATACTACAGGGGTGTGGCATGCATGAGGGCCGCTATATGCTACAGCTGTGTGGCTGACAACTGGTGTGTATTTGGTCGCTATATACCACATATGTGTGGCTGACCACCAACAACGTGTATGTGGTCTGCTATATATCACAGAGGTGTGGCATGCATGTGGTGCCTCTATATACTACAGCTGTGTGGCTGACAACTATTGTGCATGTGCAGCTATCCCCTCATCTATCTGCCCATCTTCAAAAGTGCCTTCTATTTCAAAACTCCACCCTTCCAAGCCCCGTCCTCCTCCCAGCACTGGGTGAGTCAGTCAGTCTTCCTGCTATGTATACATCACACATAATTAGTGAGGGTTGATTAGTGGGGGAGTGGTATAAACTGTTGATAAAGTTGATTTTTAATTTGAAGGTAAGGATGAATAGTGAAAAAAAGTTCCAATGCTTTTGAGTCATTATTAATCTATAGTTGAGCTTAATTATTTTAAATATAAAATAAACCTCTAGTGTCCTAAAAGCTTATGCCCATAGTTTGCTTGAGTACCATTACTAAGAGTCCCCCCTTCAGTGTAGAATATATAAACAGAATCGTCCAATACAGTATTAGAGCTCTAAGAAGCGGTCTGGTAGATTAAATTGGTGAAACCGCTGGGAGAGTTCACCACTAATGAGCCAAACCCTCCCAATATTTTTTCATCGCAGTAAGGACAGTAGAGGTTTGTTTCATGTGTAAAAATAAGACATTTGTGCTTTTAATGCTTTCCTTTCATGTATATAGATGTTTCTGTTGCTTTCTAACTATCATATAGTTCAACTTCTTTAATTCAAGGAATCAGAATATTGGGTTGAATTATAGTCGGTTTAAAATGAATATCAATTCATCTCAACATTCAATGTTGGTGGGACACTTAAGGTGAATTAAAGTCTTGTGTTGAATTATAGTGGGTTAAAAACACAAGGTAATAAGACCAAATATAAATAAATAAATAGTATATGAAGTTTCTGTAACAGCGATCATTCAGTACTTTTGTCTGAAGATGGTAATAACCCTGTTACACCGAAATGTCACACACTATTTATTTATTTGGATTTGGTCTGATTTACCTTGTGTTTATAATCTATAATACAAATTGTACCTTATTTACAGTGGGTTAAATTAAAGTAAATAGGTTGATTGTCTTTTGATTTATAGTTATTTGAATTAAAAGATGGTAATTTGAAAGGTAAATATGTGTTGATAAGAATTATAGTGGGTTGGATTAAAGAGGTTGTACTGTAAATATTTATATATGTATTAAACCAGAGAGCATCGTTGTTAGGTTGTCAATCTTCTCTTCTTCTTTCTTATCTCAACTCAATCACACTAAGGTATCAAGCTTGTAAAGCTTGAGATTTTTGATGGTGTCTGCCGGGGAAGAGTAGAGCTCATCAATGGATGAGTCAATACAGTCAATAATATGTCTTGGGGTTGCAGGCTGAGAATTGCACTTGGTACATAGTGGGAAAACCTTGCAGGTTGTCAATCATATGTCAAGATAAAAGGCTAAATGTAAAGTAAATGTAAGTAATGTAAAGACATTTTCTCACAAGGTTTCACTTAATTGGAATGTAACTTCGCCCTCTCATCAACTCTCTTATCCCATTTTTGACAAATCGTCTTTTCCCATCATATTAGAACTTGATAAGCCCGCCAAGCAAAAAAAAGAAATTGATAACCATTATCTGAAGGAATGAAGATTACTTTGAGCACTTTCTCGCACATTTAGTGACACCAACCAAATTTATAATGACCCATCATATTCCTTATAGCATGTAAAGTAGAACCTCTCATGAGAGAACATACTAAAACATTTGTGCTGATAATTCCTTATTGAAGATTGGATTAAGTCAAGACATTTTTTTTTTTATTTTGTAATGGTGGTTGTGCTCATCAGATTGGGTTTCTTATGTAAATGCGATTTACATTAAAAGTGACCTGTCTATAGCACCCCCTCTCTATAGCACCCTATTTTGGTGAGTCCCAAGAGGGGGTGACAGGTTTAACTGTTTAAATCCTTTTATTTTATATGCTTTGTATTAATTTAACTGTATTCTGTCCTATACTCCTGTAGAAGAAATACCTGAAAGCTTGAGTGAATATGTAAATAAAGCAAGAAATCTATCCCCTCGGAGGCTGTATTTTATACTATTGCTTTCATTTCAGAGGATTCTATCTTTTGACTAAAGTAGGTGTTGAATTATAGTCGGTTCAAGTAAATAGACTGAATTAAACTTATAAATCTTGAAATATAATCTCTTGTAAGTTGTATTGTGTTTGTATTTTAATTAAGGATTTTTTTTTGTGTGTATGCATTTTGTCAATATGAACCAATATATTTCTCTTTATTTCACTTTTTTACTTAAAGATGTATTAATAAACATGACTTTTTTTTAATATCAAAATTTTATTATAAATATATGATAAGGCACAATTTGAATTATAGATTATAAACACAAGGTAATAAGACCAAATCTAAATAAATAGTGTTTTACACACTAGTAGTGTATATAACACACTAGTTATTTATTTGGATTTGGTCTTATTACCTTGTGTTTATAAATATTCTATATACAGTTACGAGCGTCTTTCCTAATCAGTCATCTCTCTCTGTCACCGTTTGCTTTTTTTTTTGAATGGCGCCCTCCTATTGGTTGGCTACGGTCACGCCACCTTTGCCCCCCCTCCCACTCGCTATTTATGTAACTATTGTGTTGGAGCGGGTCGCTCCCTAAATAAATGCATATATTAGATAATAACCAAATGGAATCCCCTCTTTCCTTTTTCCAGTAAGAGACGCCTACGGAAGCCAACAGTACATAGACAGATAAAGCACATAGGCTATAGTTATTAACTAACATATGCAATTAATTAAGGCGCCAATTTATAATTGTAACAAATAGTATTTGAATCAAAACATTCAATCGGGTAAAACACGGGCGTTGCCCGTGTCATTCGGCTAGTATGTATATAAGCTCCACTTTTATTTTATCTCTTTCTCTTTTCTTTGTTAAAATCTCCCAGAAGAGATGTTATGTAAGACTAAAATGTCTTATTAAAGGTTATGTACGTGTGTGTGTAAATCGAGGCAGAAGGAAGTTTTATAAAAAAAATTTTTCTATGAAAATAATTATCTAAGGCTGTGGGTAAATACACTGACCAAAAAAAAAAAAAGAAGAAAAATTGCCAATTTTTTATTCAGTGAATATAGGCATGTTTACATTTAAATCTAATAAATACATTTATTTATGTAAAAAAAAAAGGTGTACCTGAATCTCTGTGAAAGAAAATATAATTTAAAAAAAAATTATATCGAAGTTTTTTTTTTTTTTTTTTGAAAATAAGTTTTTTTTCTTTGACAGACTCAGATACACCTAATCCAAATTATGCCTTATCATTTTAAATAATTATATTCAATGGGTCACCTTTTATCTCGGAATAAATTAAGAAGAAAATAGTTAATTAAAAGGAATGACTCAGAAACACTGATGAATGTTGCAAGCTTGATGATGCTTTAAAGGTTTTCCTTTTACTCTCTTTTTTTGACTTATTATGTTTTAAATTATATATTCTATTCTTTATTTCAACACACAAAACGCGATATCCCGGCTAGGGATAATTGTGTCGATTTACATTTTTAAAACAGAAACAGTTATATACAAGAAAGTAATCAAAAAAATAAAAAGAGAAACAATAATATATATTAGGAACCTGAACCTTTCAGGTTAGAAAGATAATCATAAATATATCTACAAAAATAGTTAAATCTGTGATAATTCTCTCTGCTATTTACAAATTTATATAGATCTACAACATTATTTATTGTCTGTTGTCTAGCGGTGAAGAAGAGTGGGCATTCCAGCAGTAGATGTCTCGAGTCCTGGAATTTGTTGCCACAATGACAGCTAGAGTCTTCAACCGCTCCAATTTTTGATTAAAATCCCTTAAAATTTTCATGGTTCGTTGTAAACTGGGTATTATAAAAATTGGAACGGAAAAATGTTGGAATTCCAAACGGGAAAAAGCTTTGGAATGTTTCATTTGTTTTTAGAAATAATTCATTTATTTTTGCACTTAAAAATGATCTAATTATACTTAGGGAATGTAGTCTATAAGTATTTTAATCCTCTATTGAAAGATGAGACAAATCATATTTAATTATTTTAGATTCAATATAACCTGTGAGAAGGGGGATGTTCGCAAGACTATGGACACAGTTGGAAGATGTAGTTTTGTAGGCTCTGCTCACCCAAAGGAGAATTTGATATTGAATAGAATTTAGTTTTCCTTTGCATCGACTATTTATAAATTTGTACCATATTTTTTAACCATACGTAAGAACTGGCCTGATAATTGTTTTATACAAAATTATTCTTTTTTTAGTATTTATTCCCCACATCTTTCCACAGAGTGAAAACAGAAAATTTTTCATTCTTATGATCCAGCACAGAATGTCTCGTTAAATGTTTCATTTTCTTGTGAGAACATCCTCACAAAGGAAAACATTCTATATCTAAAACAAACACTATAAAGCTTGAATATTTCTTTCAACACCAAATGAAACAAACTTTTTTACTGTCCCTACTGCGATGAAATAAATATTGTGTAAGGGCTTAGTTCATTGGTGGGGAACCCTCCCAGCGGTTTAGCCAATTTAATCTACCAGAACGCTTTTTTAGAGCTTTAATACTGTATTGTACGATTCTGCTTTTATAGGCAACACTGAAGGATGGAATCCTAGTTGTGGTATTTTTGGCAAACTATAGACATTGGCTTTTTTTAAGACAGTAGAATTACATTAGAATTTTTCATCGCAGTAAGGACAGGAGAAGTTTGTTTCATTTGGTTTTGAAGTAGCTTTATTTCTGATATATAGATGGCACATTATTGTCTTGTATTTAATACTGTCCATGACACACAGCAAAGGTTGGAGTTGGTATTAATATTTACATATTTAGCAGTAATTTGATTTGTACAGCTTTTCAGAATAAGGTTCTAAATGCTGGGCCAGCACAGTAGTTATAGGAGCAAAGATTTTCAAAATTATTATTATTTTTTATTATTATCACATTTCCTTTGTCTCACTGCTTTGTTATTATGCATACCTCTGGTGAATCCTGTATAGGGTCAGTGACCCTAAATAAAGGCTTTTTGTTGTTGTTGTATTATCCCTAGAAAACACACGGTACAGTTCAAGATATTCAATGGTGGGTAGTAGTTAGCTTTTTACTACTAGTGCACCACATGTCTATACATATGGAAAGTAGTTCAATACTTGCACTTACAAGTATGCCAGAGCACTGTTTGGTTACTGGTGAGGTTGGATTTTTGTAAGAATAAGGGACCATTGAGGAACATTTTTCTTTCATAAAAAAAGGGCCCAATGCGGGATTCAATCCCGGGGTAGTGACTGTTGAAACTGGACAGTTTATACATCACTCTTCCAACGACATGCTACGGATATATACTATGGTACATGGATAAAGTAGAGTGCTAATCTGTGGCTACAGTTCCAGGAGGGGCCGGTGGCCTACATCCTCCAAGTTGTGCTCAAGAGCTCAGTCCTGCCCTGGCAGGAGGACCTCAAGTTGCAGGATGCCTTCCGCGGACCCCTGGCACAGGTCTTCTCTCTGGAGGAAGCCATTCTCAATCATCAGCTGCAAGCTCAGTGAGTCTTTACATTAGCAATCTCTCTGTTTACGGTTGCGTAACTTCTGTGTATTCTATTATGTCTCCTGTGACAGCTCTTAAATATCAAGCTGGACAGTCTTAAGTCTCCACAACAAGCTGTTGCTCTCTTTTAGTGTGTGCTGACAGATATATATATTTATTACAACTAAATATTCACATATACAGGGAAACCTTTTTGATAGATTTCTCTTAATACGTTAAGCTGATCCCAGTACGATTTCACTTTTAGATAATGAAAAGGCGCTGTAAAAATGCGGCGCTGAGTTATTTATACAAAATGTAATGCCTTGACAAAGGTTGGTATTCAACCAACCCAAATATTGATAAATAAATCTTTTTATTAAATACATGTATTTTTATTGTCTAATGATTTAAGTATGGATTGCTCTATTTTCAAAGCAATTTCACTTTTGTACTAATTTTTCCCTATCATTTGATAGAGCCAACATTTAAAAAATAATTTTACCTTTATTATAGTTAAGATTGATGATCCAACTTTTTTTTTTATTCATTGAAGAATGACCTCCTTACCTCATTATTAAAGTTGACAACCTTACTAGAAATAGGAGACATTTTGGCTAGTAGAATGTTTATCCTAAGTGTCTCTTATTTCAAGAACAATGAATGCCAGCCAGACAACTTCTATCTTCAATATCTTTTCAGAAAATCCACACACACATATATTCAATCCATCTCAATTGTGGGACCTCTCTAACCATCAAAACTGGTTTGGCCAATGATAAAGCACAATTTTAATTTGGAAGGCATACTATATATTTATTTAGATTTGATCATATTATCTTTGAGAAATTTTAACCTCCTCTCCAGTTGTGGGGCAACATAGTGAGATTGTGGGAAGGAGTAAAAGGAAGTCTTTAGAGATAATTGGTGGTGAATGGAAGCTCTCTCCGGCCAGCGACCTTGAGTCCTGATGAATCAAGAGCCTCCTCCTCTGTTTACAATGGATTTATCTTAATTGGGAAAAAGATTGAGGAAAGTTGTGTTTACATTTCTTTACTTTGCTCTGGACTCTTAGGTTCTGTAGAATTCCACAGAAGCTCTCTCTACTATGATAGAGGGTGAATTGTATAGAGTTTTTATACACTCAAGGACAAAACTTAAGGAAGTTGTATCTTTAGCATGTATATTGGAATTCAGACAATAACTCTGAAAGGTATTTGATACACAATGACCTTTATTGAATACAACACGAGATAACCAAGTGTGAATAAAATTGCCTTTGTTTCCTTAAAGAAAAAAATATATAGACAAGCAGCGATATCAAAGACTTTCACTTCCACAAATGGGTCGCTGCTGGTAACTTTGCTGTTGATGAAATGCCACATCTAGTTTACTTATTTTTACCCCTCATGGCAATTTTAGCTATAATCCAAAATTGTGTAGTTTAAAACATTCTAAAAATTATTGTATCTAAACATTATCTATCTAAACCTTATCGATTGTACCACATGATGTGACCCTGTAGGAATGGATCTGTGATCAATCTCTCCCAGCTCTGTCTGCAAGTGTCAGAGCCCCTGAGGTTCTCTGCCCTGCTGCCCCACTACAGCTGCCTCGTGGTCTCCCCCAGCCATCTCTGGAACAACGACATCTCCACGTAAGCCTTGATTGACACTAGGGAATGTTGAGGTTTAGAGAAAAATGTAGCAACATACAAGGATTGAACCTAAAACCTTCTCTGATCTAGGATGCCAGTGAGATATAGCTGATCACGCTGTAATACACTGGGTAACAGCGAGATGTAGTCCAATTGAGTCAATGTTTTTTTTTTTTTTTTTTTTAATAATAATTATACACATTTTGAAAATTTGTAAAAATACTTTTTTACATATTGTACAAAAAATATAAACATTAAATTTTTTTTTTCAGTAAATAAATTAATAAAATTTAAAAAAAGTGTCATATTCTCTATTAAAAAAAATAAGAAATATGAAAATTTTTTCAGCCAAAAATAAAAATGAACAAACAAATACATAATAAAGAATTTCCATTTCAATGGATCTAAACATAGGACAGGTAATTCACAGTAGCATTAAAACCACAATAACATAGACCATATTAGAGACATTTTTACCTTAAATTGTATCAAGAATGCTGGTGACAACTCTTACCTTGCTTGGAAAGTCACATGGCACAGTGATAAGGCACAATTTGGATTATTCTATATACAGTTACGAGCGTCATTCTTCATCTCCTAATCAACTCTGTCACCCTTTGCTTTTTTTTTGGAATGGCGCCCTCCTATTAGTTGGCTACGATCACGCGACCTTTACCCCCCCCCCCCCCCCCCCCCCATCATGCCTCCCCCACTCGCTTTTTTGTAACTATTGTGTTGGAGCGGGTCGCTCCTTAAATAAATACATATATTAGTTAATAACTAAATGGAATCCTCTCTTTCTTTTTCCCAGTAAGAGATGCCTACGGAAGCCAACAGTACATAGACAGATAAAGCACATAGGCTATAGTTTTAACTAATATATGCATTTATTTAAGGCGCAAATTTATAATTGTAACAAATAGTATTTGAATAAAAACATTCAATCGGGAAAAACACGGGCGTTGCCCGGGTCATTCGGCTAGTAGATTATAAACACAAGGTAATAAGAGTTTATATATATATACACACACTCAAGTACAAAACTTAAGGAAGTTGTATCTTTTAGCATGTATATTGGAATTCAGACAATAACTCTGAAAGATATTTGATACACAATGACCTTTATTGAAGACAACATGAGATAACCAAGTGTGAATAAAATTGCCTCTGTCTCTTTAAAAAAATATATAGACAACCAGCGATATCAAAGACTTTCCACTTCCTCAAATGGGTCGCTGCTGGTAACTTTGCTGTTGATGAAATGCCACATCTAGTTTACTTATTACCAAATAACTGGCTTACCAAATTCAAATAAATAAATAGTGTGTGAGGTTTCAGCATTGTTACCATCTTCATTCAGAACTTTTGTCTGAAGATGGTAACAACGCTGTTACACTGAAATGTCACACACTATTTATTTATTTGGATTTGATCTTATATTACCTTGTGTTTACATGGCACATTCTACCAGTGATTGATTCCTTAACTAGCTACCTCCATCTTCCATGTGTGTCTAGGTTCCATCAAGATGAAGACATTGTAAGGACCATCTTCAATAGTCCAGATCCCAAACTGGACTCCTCAAACATCAAAGGTATCTCCTCCCTCCTCCCACTTATTGTTTTCTTTTTAACCTCTTGATAATGTCATAAAGATAGGGGCTGCCTGGCCGACATTCATAGTTCTTGAAAATAAAGATACTTCGGCCAGTAAATCTTTTTATTACCTCGATGTTTCGACAAAAATATTTTGTCCTTGTCAGGAGCAAACAAAAATTAAAACATTCATCAAGGCGTTAAAAATTATTCTTGATAATGATTGATTTGAATTTTAGATTAGAACTACAAAGGTAATAAGACCAAATCTAAATGAATAAATAGTGAGTGTGAATAGTTACACAAACTATTTATTTATTTGGATTTGGTCTTATTACCATAAATAGGCTTTTTATACCTCACATTATTGAACTCTTCTTCTTCTTCTTCCTTATCTCCACTCAATCATATTAGGGTATCAAGTTGTGACCCTTGATGGTGTCTGTTTGACAACCATCATGACTGGGTGAAGTATAATGTCTCTGCCTTTGTCATTTAGACTGGGAGCACTACTCAGTGGCAGGCCGACTTAGCTCCAAAATAAATGGCCGCCTCTGATACGAGGAACAGACGCCATGTGCAGCTGCTCCTAACATGGAGTACAAACGCTGCTCATCCTGTATCCCAGGATTAGGAGCCCTTACAGGGTACTATCAGCCGGGCCAGCTGAGCCCAGGTTTTTTAGTGAGCTTGTTACTGCTCCCCCTCCTCCTTTTTCATCCGGGCTTGGGACCGGCAAAGGCGGAGTTTATTGAACATTATTGAACTAAACATTAATGATAAGGTACAATTGGGATTATTGATTAGAACCATAAGGTTATACACAACCAAATATTTAAAAGGCAAGCTATGCATTATGGAAATTCTGTAGGATCATTGTTATCAGAACTGTCTTCTCTTTAAATATTCTCAAACTGTTTTTATTTATGCTTATGAGGTGATACAGCAGCGTATTTACAATTAGAGAGGAGACAAAATGAATTAAATCTAGAAAAAAGAAGTGAGGACATATCGGTCTGTTAATACACTGGAACATTGTGGCAAATTGCCCGTACATTCTGTAGGATGCACTATTGATACAATTTCTGCTTGGTTTCTCCCATGCCTACCTTCTTGTAGATTGTGCAAGTTGTGTAGATGCTCACCCTTCCTTTTAATAAGCTTTCTTTGTGTTTCCTATTTCAAGGTTATTTAACAACCTGTGGCTTCTACTGGTAGATTCTACTGCTCGAGGAGCATGAACTCATGGAATTTGTGTAATCTTTACACAAGGGGATAAGAAACAACAACAACAAAATATATTATTCATATTTATTCTCTATATTTTTATCCTTATTATTTTATAGATTTATTTTATATATTTATTTTGTATTTAACTTTATATAATTTTATATGAATGATTTTTTTTTTTTGCTTATCCCTAGTACACGTGGTACAGGCCATGATAATCATGGTGGGTAGTTAGCGACTGCTTTTACTGTAAGTGCACCACATGTCTACACATGTGAAAAGCAGTTCGACTTTGCCCTTAACTAATGCCAGAGCCCCGTTTGGTTACTTGCACTTGCTGGTGGGGTTGGACTTTTGCAAGAATCGGGGGCCATTGGAGCATTTTTTTCTTTAAACAGAAAAAAGTGTCCAATGCGGGAATCGAACCCGGGTCCTAGTGGTCGAAAACCAAACGGTTTAACCAGCCTTCCACCGACCCCCTATATGAATGATTAATAAACGTAGTTTAATCTCCAGTATCAGAGAGAGGATGAAGAAATCCTTAAAATTTCCTGATACATCCATCTAATGATGGCAATTATGGAAATTGTCTCTGCCATTTCAATATTAATTTTAAACATAACTTCCTCCTCTTCTTCAAAATGTAACTTGTTTTTGGGGAAGAATTTATATTTTTGAATTGATGTGGTAATTTTATTGTAGTACCAAAATATCACACACCAAGCTTGTCTTTTATAAGATTTAGATTTATATACTGATAAAACACAATTTGGAGTATAGATTATAATACAAGAAAATAAGACCTAATCCAAATAATTTAATAGTGGGTGACGTTTCGGCAACAGCATTGTGTTACCATCATCAGACAAAATAATGTTTTTTTTTTTGTCCGATGATGGTAACAATGCTGTTGCCAAAACGTCACACACTATTAAATTATTTGGATTAGGTCTTATTTTCTTGTAAGATTGATTTATTTACCTTTTTTTTTTTTTTTTTTTCAATTGAGGTTTTGTGTAAAATTTACTTGTACAGTTTCTTATGTTAATCCTAAAATAAAAGTTTATAGGAAAGAGTATCTTGATTCCTGATTAAATAAGCTTTTGGACCTGTTAGTTATCTACAAATGCATAGAATGAATCTAAAAGAAGAGGCCAATATTACCTTGTGTATATCTTATATAGAGAAAGATATGATTTTCTGCTTGTATTTAATTATCTTGAGGATTATACTATGTTAGTTATTTGCTGGTTCTTTTTTAGTAATATATGGTATTGGTGATGCAGTCGTGGTTAAAATCTTGAAAGTATAATAATAAATATGGTTTTGATCAGATATTTCTTTATTTGAGCTTTAGGATTATATAATAAACATAATTTGATAAAAGTACCGCCTGGCTTAAGGCGTAAGAATAAAAAATGAAAAGCTTATTTACATAATGTACAAATGTTTTGAGCCGGCCGGCGGGGAAGAACAACAATGAGATTTTATAGGGGAAGCATGACCTCTGGCGGTCGATTTAGCAGAGTATTTGAATCTATGATATATAATTTTAAATAAAATAATACTTTAATATAAAATAATTTCAAATAAAATATTTTAATATAACATATATATACAAATGTGTATGGGGGGTCGGTGGAAGGCTGGTTAAACCGTTTGGTTTACGACCACTACGACCCGGGTTCGATCCCCGCATTGGACACTTTTTTCTGTTTAAAAAAAAAAATGCTCCAATGGCCCCCCGATTCTTGCAAAAGTCCAACCCCACCAGCGAGTGCAAGTAACCAAACGGGGCTCTGGCACATTTGTAAGTGCAAAGTCGAACTGCTTTCACATGTGTAGACATGTGGTGCGCTTACAGTAAAAAGCAGTCGCTAACTACCCACCATGATTATCATGGCCTGTACCATGTGTACTAGGGATAAGCAAAAAAAAAACAAATGTGTATACAAAATATGCTGTTATGTCTTGACAAACAAAATACATATATACAGTTAAACCTGTCTATAGCGCCCCCTCTAAATAGCGCCTCCCTCTCTATAGCGCCCGATTTTAAATAGTAGTACAATGTGATTTACATTAAAAGTGACCTGGCTATAGCACCCTCTCTCTATAGCACCCTATTTTGGTGAGTCCCAAGAGGGGGCGCTATAGACAGGTTTAACTGTATATATATATATATATATATGCAGTAAAACACCATAAAAGGAAAGATCACCTCTTCTGTCAAAATAAAGGCCAACAACTATGCATCTTCTCTTGGATGTTTCTGTAAACTGACAGTTTGAAGTGAGAGACAAAGCCAGGTTCTATACCAGCTTTGGCAACTATAGAGAACGCTTACCTTGAGACCTTGGTTTCTGGCTAATGGCCTTCAGCATTCCAGGGTGGGCCTTGATCTCATTTCTGGATTTGCCAAAGCTGGTGTTGTGGTTTTGTCACAAGCCTGAATTTGTTAGTTTGCAGAGAGGCACTCAAGAGATGCCACATAGTTTTTGCATCTATTTTGATGGGAGAGGTGACCATTCTTTTTATGGATTAAACTTTTCTCCCTTCAAAATGTTCTTCATTACTTCTAAAAATAACTTAATTCTTGGGGGGTCGGTGGAAGGCTGGTTAAACCGTTTGGTTTCGACCACTACGACCCGGGTTCGATCCCCGCATTGGACACTTTTTATGTTTAAAAAAAAAATGTTCCAATGGCCCCCCGATTCTTGCAAAAGTCCAACCCCACCAGCGAGTGCAAGTAACCAAACGGGGCTCTGGCACATTTGTAAGTGCAAAGTCGAACTGCTTTCACATGTGTAGACATGTGGTGCGCTTACAGTAAAAAGCAGTCGCTAACTACCCACCATGATTATCATGGCCTGTACCACGTGTACTAGGGATAAGCAAAAAAAAAAAAAAACTTAATTCTTTGGGACACACAGGATTCAGATAATAGGTAGAGGATATAACTGATTTACTGTGTGTGGTTGTTGAATGACCTGGGTAAAACCTTGTGTGTATTATAGTATTTACATGATGTGGATCTGGACATTAAATGTAACAATGTGTAGCCCTTATTTTCTCTCCACAGATAAAGTAGAATTATCTCTTTGTGAAGGATTCCTAGTTGCAGAGCCATAGTGTTCTTCAGGGAGACTTGCTAAATATATATATATTTTTTATACTTATCCCTTGTACCCGTGGTACAGGCCATAATAATCATGGTGGATAGAGGTAGGCGACTGCTTTTACTGTAAGTGCACCACATGTCTATACATGTGAAAAGCATTTCGACTTTGCACTTACAAATGTGCCTGAGCCTCGTTTGGTTACTTGCACTTCCTGGTGGGGTTGGACTTTTGCAAGAATCAGGGGCCATTGGAGCATGCTAAATAATAAAAATGGTAATGATAAGGCTCAATTTGGATTATAGATTATAAACACAAGGTAATAAGACCAAATCTAAATAAATAAATAGTGTGTGACATTTTGGTAACAGCGTTGTTGCAGCATTGTTACACACTATTTATTTATTCCGATTTGGTCTTATTACCTTGAGTTAAAATGGTAATTATGGCAATGAAAACTCTCCTTTATAGAGAGATACTCTCTAGAGTCCATTCATAGAGGTTTTACAGTATCTCCCAATAAAAAAAATAAAAAAAGAATAGATCACAATGAAGTTGCATCAACATTATACTTCAGCAAAATTCCATTGATTCTTTTCTGTACAATATCACATACACACTATACATGAGATTCATGGAATTTGTGTAATCTTTACACAAGGGGATAAGAAACAACAACAACATACATGAGATTTAATAATATCAAAAAGTAACCAGTGCAATTCTCAACCTGCAACCCCAAAACACATTATTGACTGTATTGACTCATCCGTTGATGAGCTCTACTCATCCATGGCAGACACCATAAAAAGTCTCAAGCTTTACAAGCTTGATACCCTGATTTGATTGAGTGGAGATAAGAAAGAAGAAGAAAAAGTATCCAGGGCTATATTTCTTGCCCTGAAATTTACCCTTAGATGCTTTTTGATATTATTAAATTATAAGTAAGGGAATGAATGTTTACAGTACCAAATAGATGGGGGAAAAATAATTGAGATTAATGATAAGGCACAATTTGGATTATAGATTAGAACTACAAGGTAATTGGATTTGGTCTTTATTACCTCTTCATAGAGATTTGTTTAGTAATAGATGTGCTCTGTGGTTGCCATCCTTCCCTAAAATCCCATTAAACACAGCAGCTGTTTGAGCAGAAATCCTCTTTGGAGTGCCTTGGAAGGAGACAGGGATCAAGAGGTTCAACGTGCGCACAAGGTCCCGGGTCCTCACCTACGCCGTCACCATTGTGATGAAGGACTTCAATATTGAGTGAGTAGAGTTTTATCTGTGATGTGACTTCACAAGGTAGCTGAGACATCCAAATCCCCCCAAACAAGTACAGTTAAACCTGTCTATAGCACCCCCTCTAAATAGCGCCCGATTTTAAATACGTAGTATGATGCGATTTACATTAAAAGTCCTTTGGGAGAGGCCGCTGCTCATCATAAAACAGCTCGAGGAGCATGAACTCATGGAATTCGTGTAATCTTTACACAAGGGGATAAGAAACAACAACAACAACACATTAAAAGTGACCTGTCTATAGCACCCTATTTTGGTGAGTCCCAAGAGGGGGGCGCTATAGACAAGTTTAACTGTAGTCTATAATTGAAATTTACACATACTACTATGAAACTTCGAAACTATTATAGATGCGTATGATTCTTTTAATAATTAAACAATTTCTACTGCTCTTACTGCAATGGAAAAATTATTGGGGGGGGCCTGGCTTATCAGTGGTGAACCCTCCGAGTGGTAGTCTATAATAGTTTCAAATTTTCTTAACAGATGACGCACTAATGCATCATAACATACTACTATTAAAAAACATACCTTGTCATGTTTCCATTTGGCTACAAGCAAAAATGAACTCACAAAGAAAGGTTGACTCCTTAGACACGTTGAATAAAATTTGTTACAATTAACCTAAAACTATTTTTCAAATGCAAAATAAAAAAGAATTTAATGATTCTCTTAATATTGGATATTCAACACATTTAGACTTTAGGGGCTTATAATAATTTAGATGCGAATGTATAAGTCAGGATTGCAGAAAACTAAATACCTAAGAAATGCAAAGGAAATTAAATTAAAGGAATCAATACTGGCTTTTAATTTAAGAGAAAATCTTTTGGAAAGTTGAGTTGCAGAAGTTTGACCTTACTCATTTACAGATAGAGCCTGGTTTCCTTTTAATTGCCATCTACAAACCTTCAATATTCTCGCTCTCTTTCTCAGTTTGTATCTTCATCAAGTGAGAGTTGGTGTTTTACTCAGTGTTTGTTGCTCAGTTTCCTACGCAGTCTGCGGCACGAGCTGACCAGGAAGTATCCCCATGGCACGCAGTTGTCCCCTGTCTACAATGAGGAGGATCTCTCCTTCCTCCACTTCAACAATCAGGGGCAGGACTCTGCGCATCTTGTCCAGTACCTGGCTCTTACCTACCTGGTGGCCTTCATCTACATCTACTTCTCTGTCTGTAAGTCTCACTACCTGGCACAACTACCTCACTGTAAAGTTTACTTAGTTGCAAAGCCAAAGTCTCCTTTTTAGAGAGGTGTTTTCCCATACTGGAGAGTTCCTAAATAGTAAAAAGGGTATTACAAGGTAATAAGACCTAATCCAAATAATTTATGAGTGTGTGACGTTTCGGCAACAACATTGTCACCATCATCAGACAAAAGAATAAATTCATTTATTTTTTTGTCTGATGATGGTGACAATGTTGTTGCCGAAACGTCACACACTAATAAATTATTTGGATTAGGTCTTATTTTCTTGTATTATAATCTATAATCCAAATTGTGCTTTATCAGTATAAAGGGTAATTTTGGTGATGAAAACTGTCCATTGTAGAGAGAGAGGTGTCTTCTAAAACGAGTTCGCACTATATGGTACAGTAGAACTACCTCGCTGTAAAGGACAACACCTAGTTGTAAAGCCATATTCTCCTTTTGAGAGAGGTGTTTTCCCATACTGGAGAGTTCCTAAATAGTAAAAAGGGTAATTTTGGTGATGAAAACTGTCTTTTGTAGCGAGAGAGAGGTGTCTTCTAAAGCGAGTTCTCACTACCTGGCACAACTACCTCACTGTAAAGGACAACACCTAGTTGAAGAGCCAAAGTCTTCTTTTGTGGGATAAGTATTTTCCCTTACTGGAGAGTTTCTAAATAGTAAAGGTTAATTTTGGTGATGAAAACTGTCCTTTGTGCGAGTGTCCTTTCATGAGGTTCTACTGAATCAGCAAGCTATTTGGTTTGCTGCTACTTTGGTAGACTTGTTTACGAATACTATTCCTATTTCCCCCCTCCCCCCCTCTCTTTTACTTTAAATACACTCATGGACAAAACTTAAGGAAGTTTTACCTTTTAGCATGTATATCGAGATTCAGACAATAACTGAAAGATATTTGATACACAGTGACCTTTATTGAAGGTATATTAGATTACCAATTGTGAACAAAATTGCCTCTGCCGACTTAAAAAAAAAAAATAGATGAGCAGCAACAACATAAAAGACTTTCCACTTTCAAAGTTTTTTTGTCCATAAGTATAGTTAGTTTATATATTATCAAGGTGTTGCAAACTTCTACTACTATGTGATTATCATGGCCTGTAGCACTTAGATAATAAGTAGGACTGTCTTGATATGTAAGAAGGTAACCCCACCATTGGACTACTGACCCTCCAATCATGCTGGTGTGTGGTCCGGCAGGCAAGATGGACTTGGTAGAATGGAAGGTGCTGATGGCCCTCAGTGCCGTGGCCACCTTGATCCTCACGTTGCTCATGGCCGTGGGACTCTGTCTGTGGTTCGGCCTGCTGCCCTCCACCTGGAAACCCATCGGCCTCCGCTGCGACCTCAACGACATCCTGCCCTACGTCATCATCGTGGTGGGGCTGGAGAACCACTTCATCATCACCAAGTCTGTCATCTCCACCCCCACTCACATCGACCTCAAGCTTCGAGTGGCACAAGGTATTGTTGTCCCTGGTGGAGTGGTCTTTCTGTCTGTACTTATGTCGCTGAAGTCCTCTTTGCTGACTCCACTGCGCTGTAGAATGTGATCAAAGGAATTCTCTGCTTGACAATGGCACTTAGTGATGTTTGTAAAATTTGATTATTTTTCTCTTTAAGCATCCCTATATCATACAGTAAAACCTCGCCAAAACAAACTGGAGATTTAGAGAACCTTACCTTATTAAACTGAATTAATCCCCAATATTAGTGATCTTATATAATGTAACCATGGCTATAGTGAATATATGTTTATAGTGAACCAAAAGTTCATTCCCATTAAGTTTTGTTATAGCAAAGTTTTACCGCAGTTTGTTTTTAATTTATTTTGTTCTACCTTTGCTAGAAGTTGTGACCTCACTAATGAATTTTCTGCATTCCATTCTGTCTTCAGCTCAGCTTTCTTGTTGTTATTTTTTTCTCCCCCAGATTCATTCAGTAATTTGTCTAATTTGTGGTTATTCACATCATCTACTGAGTCTTCCTTTTCCCCCTCTTTTCCCATCAACCATCCTTTTTGAACAATGATTTTCTCCAGTGTGAATTTACATTAATTAAAAATCAGATGCATTAAGGTTATTATGGAAAATATGTTGCAACCCCCATTATCCTCCCTGATTATGATGGCCATTGTATATTTACAGCACAAATATATTCCCCTGAGAGAATACAGTAGATACAGCATACTGGATACAGCTGGAGATGTTGGTTCTAATCGAACACTGGAATATGTCAGGTCAAGACATGTTTGATTTTATAAAGGCTCAGGCTCTTATTCTTTCCCTGAGTTGTTGCTCTCATGTTGAGATAGATAGTCTAAAAGAAATGAACAAATGATTTCTATCAGGCTAAGTTTTCCAATTAATGTTACCATGTTTTGATTAGGTACAATTTGGATTATAGATTATAAACACAAGGCAAAAAGACCAAATCCAAATAAATAGTGTGTGACGTTTCAGTAACTGTTGTTATCATGATAATAGTAATAGTGTTGTTACCATCATCCTCAGACAAAAGTAGTGAATGTATACATTCACTACTCTTGTCTGATGATGATAACAATGCTGCTACAAAAACATCATGCACTCTTTATTTATTTGGATTTGGTCTTATTACCTTGTGTTACTATGTTTTTAGAAAATGAGCTAAAGGAATTTGAAGGGGTGCGAACTACACACACACACTTGGAGTTCACCAACAGTATTGAACATCTCCCAAACTGATGGGTAGAAGGATGAGAGAGATGTGTGATGCAGGACTGAGCAAGGAGGGCTACTCCATCACCAAACACTTTGCCATGGAAGTGGTGCTCCTGCTGATGGCCTTCTGCACCTGTATGCCCACCATCCAGGTACTGTTTACTCTTTCTTTCTTCTTTACCCAAAGTCTAGAACTGAGACTTTCCTCATACATGTTTAAGACTTTTTGTCCTCAGCTTGCTGTTTCTCAATTACCAAATAAAATATTCATAGAAACTATTTAATTAGTCAAGAAGCTTTGAGATTTTTGTTCATTATTCTGGAATAAATTAAATTTTCATTGATGTTAGCATCCACCAAGTCAGATTTGACTTTTGGTAACTATATTGAAAAATATTTTCCGTTAAAGATGAGATATTTGATTTGTATAGTTTTCTAAATAGTGTTTGATACAAAAATGGTTTGCCACTGCCTTCTTCCATCTATACCATTGGCCATATAAATTTGACTATTCCACCTTTTGGGGCAATTTCTCCCCCAAGGACAAGAGAGTGTACTTCTTTCTTATAAGAATGAAGTTGAAAGCTTATCCTGGCTTTCATTTGGTTCCCTTTTGTGTTAGCCATCCCATTAGAATGTTGTCCGTCTTCTACCGGAGTTGTACTCACACTGGGGGGTACAAATAGGGGTTTTTCATTCATTGGGAATGAGACTAAATGGCATTTCTCAAAACCCTCCAGTACTTTTTTTTTTAGAGGACTATATTGATATTTATCCTGCGTTATGGCACAAGCTACCAGCAAGTTTTTGCAAGTCCACGATGATGCAAATTCACCTGAATAATCAGGAGATACTCTTTTCCCCATAATTGTTATTTTAAATATAAACTATAAGTTAGCAGAGTTTTTTGTATCAAGAGGTGAGTCCTTCAATTCTAATGGTATGTCACTAACCTTCATGTGGGTGTTGTAGGAATTCTGCCAGGTGGCGTTTGTGGGCATCATCTCTGACTTCTTCCTCCAACTGGTGTTCTTCACCACCCTGCTCTCCACCAACCTCAAGAAAATTGAGGTACTCATCATTCTTTTCTGCATGTATATGATAAGTGTGTGATGCACTTACAACAATTTTTTTTTTCATATCCCTAGTACACGTGGTACAGGCCATGATAATCATGATGGGTAGAGGTAGGCGACTGCTTTTACTGTAAGTGTACCACATGTCTACACATGTGAAAAGCAGTTCGACTTTGCACTTACAAATGTGCCAGAGCCCTGTTTGGTTACTTTACACTTGCTGGTGGGGTTGGACTTTTGCAAAATTCGGGGGTCATTAGAGCATTTTTTTTTTAATCAGAAAAAAGTGCCCAATGCGGGAACAACTTACGCTTACAACAAATAAAAGACAGGACTCAACAATGGCCTGTAGCACATATACTTTAGAGGGATGAATTAAAAAAAAAAAAACACTTTGTGAATATTATTTCAATTAAAATAATTTTTTTTTGGCTAAGCAATCATTATGCTATGATCTTTAAACTAAAGTATTCAATATCTAACCATAAGTATTAGATTTTTTGAAAAATAAACCTTTTACATCAAAAGGTTCACAGGAATGTATTATTTATCAAGCAGGCTACTTTTAATTACTTTATATTATCCCACAATTACAAATGCCATAATAATATTCATGGTGAGTAGTAATTTGCATTTGCTTATACTGTTGAGTTCACTCAATGGAAATTTGGATATGTACAAGGATCTCTTGCAAGCAATTTAATAATGTTTTTATAGAACTTCTCAATGTGGACCCTGGGACTTGGTTACTGAAAATTAATTGTTTTTACTCCCAGATTGGTCACTAGATGAGCTGAACATGATGGTCTCTAACAAATTGGAGAATTTTTATCCATATAGTCACCAAAAATAAAATTCAACTTGAAGAACACTAACAACAACACTCCTAGATTATTTTTATGGTAATTGAAGAAAGTCCTGTGAGAATGTAGAGGAATGGATGATACTCTATCTACTGGACCTATCCAGTCCTGCTATGACAGCACCATGTGTGTGTCTGATCCCCAGGTTCTGGTTACTGAAAATTAATTGTTTATACTCCCAGATTGGTCACTAGGTGAGCTGGGAGTGATGGTCACTAACATATCTGAGAATATTTGTCCATATAATCACCAAAAATAAAACTCAACTTGAAGAACACTAACAACAACAACACTCCTAGATCCTTTTTATGGTAATTGAAGAAGGTCTTATGAGCAGTAGAATAGATGGTACTTTGTCTACTGGACCTATCCAGTCCTGCTATGACAGCACCATGTGTGTGTCTGATCCCCAGGTTCTGGTTACTGAAAATTGATTCTTTATACTCCCAGATTGGTCACTAGGTGAGCTGGGAGTGATGGTCACTAACATATCTGAGAATATTTGTCCATATAGTCACTAAAAATAAAACTCAACTTGAAAGACACTACCAGATCCTCTTTATGGTAATTGAAGGAAGTATTGTGAGTAGAGGAATGGATGGTACTCTATCTAGTGGACCTTTCCAGTCCTGCTATGACAGCACTATGTGTGTGTGTCTGATCCCCGGATCCTGGTCACTGAAAATTGATTCTATATACTATCAGATTTGTCACTAGATGAGTCACTAACAAATTGGAGAGTTTTTTTCTATATAGTCACCAAAATAAAACTCAACTTGAAGGACACTAACAACACTACCAGATCCTTTTTATAGTAATTGAAGGAAGTCCTGTGTGTAGAGGAATGGAGGCTACCATGTGTGTGTACAGTCCCTGGACTCCTACAAGCCCTACCACCTCCACAAGACAGTCCCCAGTCTGGCTGCTGATGGAAGCAAGCAGGACCTACCCCAGCTTTACACCACACCAGTCCTATCTCTCTCCAGGTAACAATTGGACCTCTATATAAGCCCCTGGAGTTTTTAGATGTTGCTGTAATCATTTCCCCAATTATACAAAGAACCTTAGTTGCTGAAAATTTGGCCAGAAAGGAAAAAAAAAATGTGCTAAAGTTTTTAAAATTCATTTTCTGTACTATTTTTTGGGAAACCTGATGTCTCAATATGTTCAGCCATTATGGAATGCCATTTTACCCCCTAGAGTGAGACCATTTCCCATGATGTGATCTAGAAGTTGATGCTGTATAAAGGTCTCTACAACCAAATAATATAATTGTTGATCAAAGTGGATGAATTGCTGATCAAACTCATAAACTGTCTCCCCTTGACTTGACCAGAGTTTAGGAAGTTGCTAACATGGCTATATTGAAGGAGAAATTGCAAAATGTTTATTAAAACATATTTGCGATGAACTTATTTTATTATGTATCTAAAAAAAAAGTTTTATTTTCCTGCTTTTTAAAATTTTCAAAAAAAGAAAATAATTTCAAATCTATATATATAAAAATGAATGTATGTGTGTCTGTTTGTCCTTTATGCCTGACCAAACCACTCATTGGAACGCCATGAAACTTTGGGAAGTTATTTAGTATAGTACTGGGAAGGTTTCTAGCGAATAAAATTTTTGAAATAACTTTTCGCTTTAAAATAATCAAGATAAATATTCTAATTTATCTGTTATAATTCAACAATCTGCTCTAAATATTATCATGATGATACGATGATTTTGTAATGTAAAAAATTAGGAAAGACAAAATTCAGGATGACACCGCAATTTATTTGAGACAAGAATAATGATACAATTCCAAGGCAAGATACTATTCCTTTAACTTCCAATTACTGAGGGAACCAATTAATATTGATTTTATTCAACTTATTGAGTATTTTTCAAGGGACCGGGAAAAAATGTTCACTTTATCGAGAGATTCGTTAGACAAACCTTTACTCGGGTAAAACCCGGGTCAAGCCGGGTACGTCCATACAAGAATAATGATACAATTCCAAGGCAAGATACTATTCCTTTAACTTCCAATTACTGAGGGAACCAATTAATATTGATTTTATTCAACTTATTGAGTATTTTTCAAGGGACCGGGAAAAAATGTTCACTTTATCGAGAGATTCGTTAGACAAACCTTTACTCGGGTAAAACCCGGGCGAAGCCGGGTACGTCCGCTAGTATTTATATAAAAAAGGTGATCCATTAAATATATTTTTAAAAATAACTACAGTTAAACCTGTCTATAGCGCCCCCTCTTGGGACTCACCAAAATAGGGTGCTATAGAGAGGGGGTGCTATAGACAGGTCACTTTTATTGTAAATCACATCGTACTACGTATTTAAAATTGGGCGCTATAGAGAAGGAGGTGCTATTTAGAGGGGGCGCTATAGACAGGTTTAACTGTATATTCAACGGAGATTGCCTTTTGACTTGAATTATTGCAAAGAAATTTTGTGAAATATTTATTTATAGAATCATGTGCTATGTTGGGAATATTCAGAAAGGTGATTTCAGGTTAGAGGTACAAGCAAGTGTAAGGGAATACTGGTGCAGACAGTTTAAATGGCCTAGCTGAAGCAGCTAACCTCTGCCCAGGGCCATGATGTCCAAGATGGCCTTCCGGAGGAATGGATGGAGCCACTTCAGCCGATCCTCTACCCCCATCCTGGTGACTGTGCCCAAGAGACTTCGGTTTGTTTACTTCTGGGCCCGCACTAGGATGGTGCAACGGTTCCTCATGGTGAGTGGTTTTGTTGGCACTGCCAGCTTTTCTATTCCTGGATGCTGAGTTGTACAAGATGTCTTTACATTATGGTTGACTCTTTCTTGTCTTGTTTAGAGGTACTGAGCTATACTGATAGCTGTGGGGTACACCACTACCTATCATTGGGATTCCAGGTGGCTACAATCAGCAGTAGTTATCCCCTTGTGTAAAGATTACATAAATTCCATGAGTTCAATCTCATGGAATTGAGGTGTAGGGGTGCAGCTTTTGTTGATCATGGCACTATGATCCAGACACACTTTGTCAGCATTAGTGAATATCTAAAGTTGAACAAAAAGAGCAAAATAATGAATTATTTAATTTTGACTAACAAGATCTACTGTGTTTTAAATTAAAGTGTGGAAATAAAAATATGTGCAATATATATAAATATATTGAATATACTGTTTATATATGCACCAAAAATTGCACCTGGGATTTGTGATTGCTTATAGTGTAAGTACACCACATGGTTATTGGATTGCATTAGATTCACTAAACAGGACCTTTGAAAGAGGCTGCTGCTTATCATCAAACAGCTTGAGGAGAATGGACTCGTGGAATTTGTGTAATCTTTACACAAGGGGATTAGAAACAACACCACATGGTAACACATGCAGAAGTAGTTTAAATTTTTTTACCTGTTGGCAGAGCTGACTGCTATAGGGCGCGTCCCCAGGTGGCGGATAGGGGAACGACCTTCAGATATGAAGGCCAGCTGCGAAACAAGCAGAATAACTCTGACGAATAAGCAGTCGCGGACCAACAGCAGCATTGTTAGAAGAGGAGTAGACCTCTTTAAAAATCTGAGTTCAACTGACCCGGTTGATAGACCTCAGCAAGGGTCCCACTCCAGGGATACGGAGGAGCTGCGTCTGTACTCATGTAAGAGTCGGCAGCAAAGGTGTCTGCTTCCATGTTAGGAACGGCCTCAAACTACAGGCAAAGTCAGACTTTCACCAAAGTGTGCCTGGATCATAATGCCATGATCAACGAAAGCTGCACCCCTATACCCCATTCCATGAGATCAGATGTTGATTTGCATGCTGCATCGCCCGTCGCGCAGAATAAACAGGGGCGCAGTCAGGACTTAGGTAGAGGGTTCTGTCCGATAAGTATAATACAGTCTCCACAAACTTCTAACTTTGCAGCTTCCAAGCAATTGAGAATTTTGCAGTGCAACAACATAAATGGATTGTGCTCAACAGCAACAAAAATAAAATTAGAAGAAATAATGGAAATAGCTGAAAAACAAAAGATACAAATTATAGCCTTACAGGAAACCAAATTAAATGAAAAGTACAATCTCAAATATAAAAAACTATAATATCCTCAGAAAAGACAGAAATAAAGAAGGGGGTGGCCTTGCATTTTTAATCAAGAATTTGTACTATGAAGACATAGCCATTAATATTCCAAACACATCAGACCTCGAAGCCCAAGGTATCAAAGTCTACCTCAGTCAAAACAAAACCATCAACATATTCAATATGTATCACCCACCAAACAATAAACTTATTGACGATGGAACAATGGCTCAATTTCTTACAGACAACACAATTATTGTAGGTGACCTTAATGCCAAACATCAACTATGGGGATGTTCCATGCCAAACCCAAGAGGCAAAATACTTTCAAACATATTTGACGACAATGCCTTCATGTGCTTAAATGATGGGAATCCCACCCACCATTCCTACAGCTATAATACTGCACAAGCACTTGATATAAGTTTCTCCAGTCCTGACATTTTCCACAAATGCAAATGGCAAATATTAAAAAGTATTGGAAGTGATCATTTGCCTATTTTGATAGAAATTAGCACCAAGACCAAAACCAGCTCAATTAAAGAAAAATTCTGGAACTTCAAAAAGGCTAATTGGAATCTTTACCAGAAAAACACCAATGAAGACTTTAGAAAAGCACCCACTAGAATAAAAGATCTGGAACAAAATTGGATATCTTTCAAAAACACCATTATTAAAGCAGCCAAAGTTTCAATACCAAGAGGTAATATTAAGAAATGGATTCCAAATTATACACACCAGGCAAAAGATATTCAAACACTTATAACTAAAAGAAATGAACTACAAAAAAAGTGCACCCAAAACCAAACAAATTGTAGAACTGAACTGAACATTGTGAATGCAAAAATAAAAAGGTTATACGTAAATATGAAAAGGGAAAAATGGAAACAAACTTGTGAAAACCTGAACCCAAGAAACCCGAATACAAAACTTTGGCATTTGGCAAAACAAATTGACAGAGCCCAGCCACAAACTGAAAACACAAATATGATTAAGAATACGGATGGTACCCCAGCAACTAATGACAAAAATGCTGCTAATCTTTTAGGTAATTCATATCAAATAAGTAGTAAAATCAAATTCGAAATAAAAGATAAGAAAGTTGAAAAAAAGGCCCGAAAGATTATTCATGACTGTAAAAATTTCACCAGCACTCATAATATTTTCCATGAAAAAATCAATATGAAAGAGCTAGATTATGCATTAGAAAACACTGACCTAAACAAGACTCCTGGGCCAGATGGAATCCATGGCCAAATGATATCAAACTTGGGCAAAAATGGCAAAGAAATACTTCTTGATATTTTCAATAACTCCTGGAAAACTGGAAAATTGCCTCAAGACTGGAAAACTGCAACAATAATTCCTATTAAAAAACTTGACAAATCTGCTGATGACCCAAAAAACTACCGACCTATCTCCCTCACAAGTATTTGCTGCAAATTAATGGAAAAAATTATACTCAGACGACTTACCTACCACCCCGACACAAGAAATCTCTTACCAGAAGAACAATATGGATTTAGGAAAGGACATGGGACAATAGACCAACTCTTATTTTTCACACAAAAGGTAAAAGATGCACAAAACAGAAAACCAACTAGCCACACCATAGCTGCTTTTTTAGACCTTACACAAGCTTTTGATAAAGTATGGAAAAACAAGTTGATTACAAAATTATACAAGCATTTCAAAATTGATGGAAAAGCTATCACTTGGATAAATGATTTCCTTAAAAATAGATACATCAGGGTCAAATATAATGGAACTCTATCTAAAACCTTCAAATTGTACCAAGGATTACCACAAGGATCAGTCCTTAGCCCAACTCTCTTCACCCTATTTATTGCAGGCATAGAAAAAAATTCACATAATACCAATATTGGACTTTTCGCTGATGTCATTATTCTATGGAGCAGCAACACTAACTGGAAAAAAAGCTGAAAGGGATTTGAACAAGACTCTTCTCCACCTAGAAAAATTTTCTAATAAACATAAATTAGAATTTAACCCTCAAAAATCTGAAACCTGTCTTTTTACTACCGATAAGAAACTATACAAAATAAGACCAAAAATTATTCTGAAAGAACAACAATTGCAATATAATAAACATCCTAAATATCTTGGCTACACCCTGGATCCAGAAATTAACTCCAGTAAACATATTGAAGAAATTATTAGAAAAGGAAGAGACCGACTAAAAATCCTGAAATATATTTCAGGAAGAGAGTGGGGAGCTGATGCAACCACACTAAAATTAACTTACACATCTCTAATTAGACCTATCCTGGAATATGGATATCAAATCTATGGTACAGCATCTGAAACAAATCTAAAATCACTGGAAAGGATACAACTAAGTGCAGCTAGAATTATTACAGGTCTTCGAAATACCTGCCCTAACGATATTGTACTTTACGAGGCAGACATTATGCCCTTAAAGGATAGAAGAAGCTACAATCTGCCAAAATATATAAACAAAATCAAGAGTTATGGAAACAAACACAGAACTTCCAATTACATACTTAATTGGGAATCCAATCTAAGACTCAAAAAAGAAGGTCCTCTCCACCTGGCCAAAAGAAATGGATTTTTAAAATATAAAGTAGAAAAAATTATTTAGCAGAAAAAATTTCTCCATGCGAACCACTACAAAATGTTATTTTTAATGACACTTTAAATGAACCCACCAACAAACAATACCAAAATCCAGAATACTTAAAACAATTATCATTAGAAATAATTAATAACATTCCTAAAAATGCAATAACTATCTATACCGATGGTAGCAGAGATGAGTTGGGACACACTGGCAGTGGCTGTCTCATCAAAACTACAAATGGCATTGAGAAAATGAACAGAAGAAACCCAGATTTTTGCTCAGTCTTCAGATCAGAACTTATAGCCATCTATGAAGCCTTAAAATCCATCAGAAATACTAATTATCAAGATATCTGGATTCTTACTGATAGTAGAAGTGCCATACAACACTTGAGTCACACAGGGGAACTCAGAGACAAAGTAAGCAGGAACATAATTGGTTATCTCCAAAAACTCTCAAAAACCTCAAAAATTCACCTTCAATGGATACCCTCACATGTTGGAATTGAAGGCAATGAAGCTGCTGATGTTCTAGCGAAAAAAGGCACAAAAGAACCCTTGCCACAGAAAAATAAACTTACTTTTAAATAAATAGAAACAGTAGACAAAACAAAAATAAACAAGAACTAGAGGATCCCACCAAAGCACAGTTGGTACAGTGGAGTGGACCCAGGAAGAGCTCTGAACATCTGAAATAGACAGCATCAAACAACACTAACAAGATTTAGAACAGGCCATCTCAAGCCATTGAAGATAGAAAATAATAACAAAATCTACCCCACTTGCCCAAAATGTAGCTTGTCACCTGCAGCTCCAGAACACATTTTGGCTTGCATTAGATGCACTAAACAGGACCTTTGGGAGAGGCCGCTGCTCATCATAAAACAGCTCGAGGAGCATGAACTAATGGAATTCGTGTAATCTTTACACAAGGTGATAAGAAACAACAACAACAACAAATTTTTTACACCTAAAAGGTGTTGTTATTTCCACTCACGTGCAAATTTGGCTCTAAATACCCATTTCATGATTTATCAAGAAACTGGGGTGGCCAATATTATGGAATAAACTTGAATCAACGCTTGTTGTTAGAATCCTTTAAACTGAGTTCAACTTTTGGTGACTCTGTACTGACAAATATTCTCAAATTTGATCTGTTAGTGATCATTACTCGCAGCTCATCTAGTGAATCAATGCTTAGTTGACATTTATTCAGATAGATGATGGAGATTTGTCATCAAAAATACTCATTTGAGCTGTCAAGGTAGGGTTGTTTATTGATTATTATTATCCCTATAGTCATGTGGTACTGGCCATGATAATCATGGTGGGTAGAAGTAGGCGACTGCTTTTACTGTAAGTGCACCACATGTTTACACGGTGTGAAAAGCAGCTCGACTTTTGCACTCACAAATGTTCCAGAGCCCCCGTTTGGTTACTTGCACTCGCTGGTGGGTTGGACTTTTCGGAGGTCATTGGAGCATTTTTTATTTTTTATTTTTAATTAGAAAAAAGTGCCCATTTTAGGATTCGATCCTGGGTCGTAGCGGTCGAAAACCAACGGTTTAGAACATCCTTCCACCGACCACCTTGTTTATGGATTAATAGATGGATGTATGTGATCCAGCTGTGCCTCATTGGATGGATTGTCTGGCTGCTCTACATCTCAGGGTTTGTGGAACACCTCCATCTCAACATGGGACTGATCAGCACCCTGCTCTCCGGTAACTAACAATCCTGTCATTGGAATATTTCTCTCTAGCCATTGTGAAGATAGAAAATAACAACAAAATCTATCCCACTTTCCCAAAATGTAGCTTGGCACCTGCAGATCCAGAACATATGTAATTATATGTATGCACTTCTACAGAACAATAAAATTATGTTCATAGATTCCCTAAACACCCCTAAGCTGCCTTCCTTCTACCCTTCAGAACATTTCAACTGGTCTCAAATATTCAATTTATATGCTATTTACCTTAGCACCTGTACCTTGAAAAATGAAGGAAAAACCATGAAAATCATCAGGGGACTTTTACCCTCCTATATTTTCATTCTGAATAGCTTCCCTAAGTTTCACTCTAGGACACCCTGTAGATTGATTGATGCTGTACACAACCACTTCTTCAGAGGTTGAGGATACAAGAGTGTGTACGACAGCCCTGCAGCCCCTGCTGAAGCTGAGGACCTATCAGGACAGGGGGGAGCTGGACCTCAACGGGACTCTGGTCCATGGAGACCCAGAACTGTGGAGACAGCTGCCCCCCCAGCACTGGAGCACACTCCTGGGACTATACAACATCTCCTTGCTAGGCAGGTATGTTGTCTCCTCACCCCGGACTCTGGTTGCTGGACCTGTGTGGTGGGGTGTACAGGTCCGTCAGTATCCTGCCCCCCTTACTGCTCTCTGCTCCAGTCAGTCCCAGCATGGCTGTGGGACACTCCACCCTGCCGCTCCCCACTGACCTCGGTAACCCTCTCGTACTTAAACTTGTGTTGTTAGTTATAAGAGAAGACAATAAAGTGTTGTTGCTTATTCCTCAAGTGTTTAAAAGATCTCCATTAGATTCCATTGTCTCAGCTTAAAGAAAGAAAGAGTGGTGTACCTGCTGTTGGTCTGAAGACCTGGAAGTACCACTCAGTGTGACTTTGTTTCTTTTGGTCTCCTGACATGGATTACAGACGCTACCAATTGATACCTTCCTACATTAGCCGGGTGTGTAGCACAGCCTTCACGCCTAGGGTGGCCCTACCAGGAGTTAAACTCTCGACGTCCTGTGATACCCGTTTACACCCTCCCGCCACTTTGAGGCTGTAGGATAGGATTTTTGGGAGGGAGACAATAAAGTAGTGTGGATCTGTCTGCCCTCTCCCTAGCTGACCTACTGAGGTGTCTGTATGTACAGAGGAGGAGGATGTTCCCGGGGAGGAACTCTACCTCACCCTGGCTGTGTCAGTCCCCACTGTCTGCCTGGTGGTCTACATCATGATTGTCCTCTACCGCTGCATGTGTACCCGTCACTACGCTGAGTGGCGCACCTCCTGGACCCACCGTTCCTCCAATGTCTCCTCCAACCTGGCCTTCCCCAATCTGGACAACTACGCTGTGATGGAGGCTCCGCCCATCTCCCTGCCTGACCACTCCCATGTTGGTACCTTCTCCTCAACTCTTTCTTTTATTTACATATCACTCTCCACTTCACAGTAGAATCTCCATGAGAAGACACTCATGCTAGAGGACACCTCTCTACAAAGGACAGTTTCCATTTTTACTATTTAGCAACTATCCGATAAGAGGACACTCCTTAACCTCTCAACCTACCTGAATTTAAACATTTTGTTTATCCTGAAGTGTGTTTTCCAGTCAAAAATTGGGCCTGTTACTGCACTGAAGCAATAATTACCAGCACATTGAAGCTGATTACTGTTTCCATCCAGTTTGAGCCTCATTGATGCGAGGTCTAATAAGATTTGCTATTTCTATTCCTTACCTAGGTTAGGACCACCTGAACCAATTCCTGAATGGGAAAGAAGTATTCCACAAATCTCTGTGTTACAGCAATAAAGAATACTTTTCTGTGTCTCTTAGACTTAGCTCCATTGTTTAGTTTATTTATATATTATTCTTTATTATTTAAAAAATATATATAACAAAATAACACAAGAAAATAAGACCTAATCCAAATAATTTATTAGTGTGTGACGTTTCGGTAACAACATTGTCACCATCATCAGACAAAAGAATAAATGAATGAAAAAAAACAGTCATTTATTCTTTTGTCTGATGATGGTGACAATGTTGTTGCTGAAAGGTTACACACCAAAAAATTTTTTATATTAGGTCTTATTTTCTTGTGTTATAATCTACTAGATGGGTGACCCGGGCTTCGCCCCGGGATTGACCCGTGTGCATATCTACCTGAGTGATATATATTTAGATAAGATTTTTTTTTTATAATTGTTTGTTATTAGCATTATCTATTTGTTTGCATCAGCATAATTTAATCTAATCTTTGATAGAGGGCGCTTTTTGTGAGCTAAGTAGAATAATTTGAATATATAGTTTTAATAATTGATTTATATATTTTTTAAAATAGCCTATCGTCTTCCCCGTATTTTTATTACCTATGTATGGAAATTTTGGTTTGAATTAGTGAACTACTGCGAATTTGTATACCGGACATACAAACATACAAACATTGATTTTTATATATATAGAAGAAGATAATCCAAATTGTGCTTTATCATAACAAAATAACGAAACTCATTGCCTTTGGTCTCTTCTTAGAAATGATATTATGTAATTCCTTCTATTGTTTTTTTTTTTTTTTTTTCTTATCCCTAGTACACGTGGTACAGGCCATGATAATCATGGTGGGTAGTTAGCGACTGCTTTTTACTGTAAGCGCACCACATGTCTATACATGTGAAAGCAGTTTGACTTTGCACTTACAAATGTGCCAGAGCCCCGTTTGGTTACTTGCACTCGCTGGTGGGGTTGGACTTTTGCAAGAATTTGGGGGCCATTGGAGCATTTTTTTTTTTTTTTTTTTTTTAAACAGAAAAAAGTGTCCAATGCGGGTTCGAACCCGGGTCGTAGTGGTCGTAAACCAAACGGTTTCACCAGCCTTCCACTGACCCCCCTCCTATTGTAATTTGGATCAATATGTTGTACAGAGCTATCATCTCACTGGTTCTGTTGGCTGTAGGAACTGGAAGACCTGGTCAGCCACGGCAATCTGGTGGTGGGCACCTGTCTGACAGGAGATGTCCTGGTGTGGGACAGCCGCTCCGGGGAGTGTATCAACCTCATCCTCCGCAACCAGTAAGTTCTGTGTAAGTGTTGCTGCAGCGGTAGACAGGGGGGTGTTGCTGCAGGGGAGGGACAGAGGAGGACAAAGGCACCCCCACCACTCCTGTCATCACCAGCACCTACCCCACCAGTGAGGAGCCGGGATATGACTTTGGCCGGTTCTACAGCACTAGCCCGGACTCCTTGCTGACCCAGGAGTCACTCATATCCCACAGTGGGATCACAGAGCCCGTGGAGGAGAGCAGGGTCCATCGCTCCAGTCTGCCCTTCCAGCCTGTCTGGAGCCTGGACTGCCACGACTGGCTCTGTGTACTGGGCTGTGCCAAGGGCCGCATAGAGGTGGGTGGTACATTGCTGGAGTTGTTAACACAAGGTAATAAGACCAAATCCAAATAAATAAATAGTGTGTGACGTTTCGGTAACAGCGTTGTTACCATCTTCAGACAAAAGTACTGAGTGAGAAATTTTATCAATTTTACTTTTGTCTGAAGATGATAACAACACTGTTACCAAAACGTC
>CP092864.1:24491234-24514515 GCA_030710605.1 Cordylochernes scorpioides | reverse complement strand
AATTTGATGGTGTCATTGGTGGATTGCCTACCTTAGTCTCGAAAAGTCTCCACTGTGGCGTCTTCGGCTTGGTGTGGCTGGCTTGGACTATCTGCTGGACCGGGTCGGGACCTTTTGCACTGTCCTCGCAATTGAAAGGGAAATTTAGTCATTTGTACTGCTTCCATTCGAGTGGACCGCGTTGTCGGTACACTGGGCCCGTGTCGCGTGGGTTGCTTCCGTGTGTACTGGTACGGCATGGCGGGGTGGCGATTCCTCGGTGGGCGTCAGGTTGTTCGGACAAGTACCGGCGGTGCGGGCGTCGGCTGTCCCGAGGGTGGCGCTCCGGAAGACCGCTTCCAGTTGCGTGGATCTTGGCCCTTGTAGCGCGGCGGTCAGTTCTAAAATTACCGTCGCAAGGGGGTGTCTTGTCGCTTCGTTCGTTGTCAGTCTCTTTCCGCTCGTTGCCAGTTTCTTCTCTCTTGGTTTGTCATTGCCTTTTGGTTTGCTGGTGTCTGGGTTAATTTCCATTTTGATCCTGATTAAGCTCCATAATCTTTATCCTGTCGACTTAACCGTTCTGTGGCAATATCGTTGCGGGGTTTCTTATTGTTGGATGCGAATGGTGAGATTTGGTTGAAGCGCAGTCGTTGAGTGGTAAGTGAAGCATACAGTTAGGAATAATCAGGACACGTGATTGTTTGAAAATAAAAGGCAACTGGATTGGAGGAAGAAGGTTTGAGAAGGAGCGGGTTTGATTGTTCCTTATCTGATCACATGGCGGTGATTGACATAGCTATGAGCTGAGCTGAGAGAGAGATCTCTAGAACAGATGTTACCTTGGTGGGAGCAAGTCGAAGGCTGATCCGAACTCGGTGGGAGCCAAGTCGCTACTGCAGGTGTTGTTCCTATGAGAGCGAAAACCTAACTGACCATCCTTGCCTTTCGATTTAACACCAAGACTCCGTTTCTCTCTGATTGGTTGAGAGATGATCACATGCTTTTTTCCTATTGGTTGACCTATTTAGATGCTATCTTTTGATTGGCCCGCGGCTTTCCTTGATGAAAGCTGTGGTCTGCTTGATAGGAAGTGTCGAGTGCTATTTTGACTTTATTTACTTCCGTGTTATCAAATACGTCCTATCTTGGGTCGGAAGTATGGGGTGTCTCTATACTAATATAACTTCTGTGGATATTGGATACGTCCTGTTTTGTCAGGAAGTATTGAGTGCATCTTGGCTAAAATAACTTCTGCGGTCACTAGAGACGTCCGGTCTCTGCCCCTGCAATATTGACACAGGGGTGCCCAGAATAGTCGTGCCAGCCTTAGGTCTACTTCCTATATCTTAATGCTACTTGCTTCCCTCCAGTTACCTTGTTCTTTATTAAGTCTTTGAAAATCATACATGGTACATACATAGTGGGTCGGGGTTGCATTTAATTATATACAAATTATGACAGATGCGCCCCCTACATGTGAAGAATTCAAGAAGGGGTTAGCCTGAGAGAATTCTGTAAAATGAAAAATAATTTTGTGGGAAAATTAGTTGTAGGTATTGAGGGGCTATATACAAGCATTGCTGGTGACATAAGTAAGATAGAATGGGGTTGATGATATAGGTTGAGTATAATTAATAGAAATCAAAAAATTTTTTAATTGTAAGAAATCAATGAAGGTTATGGTACATAGTGGGTAAAACAAAAAAAATGCGCCTAAACGAATTCTACTCGAGATAAGAAATGATATCGAGGGAGTTCTATTAAGGCTTTTGAAATCAAATAAAAATAATATAAAAATAGTTGAATGAAATCAAAATTGAATGTGTTTGGTTGAAAAAGAAAAATATTTTGTTGCATGGTGACAAAGACAACTGCTTAGTTACTTTTTTGCTCGAATTCTGAGAAAAAGGAATCGAGGAAATTTCATAAGGTGCTTTGAAATCAAAACAAAATGAAATAAGAAGTTGAATGAAATCAAAATTGAGTGTGTTTGGTTGAATGGTGAGAAAAAAAAGAAAATGCCTAACCATATTCTAGCTCGAAATTGGGAATGAAATCGAAGGAATTCTATTAGGTCTTTTGAGAAATCAAAAATAAAAATAAAATAAGAGTTTTTTGAGCGAAATCAAAGTTGAGTGCTTGGTTGAATGGTGAAAAAAAAAAGGAAAAAATGCCTAATTACTTTTTTGCTTGAATTTTGGAAAGGAATTCGAGGAAATTTCATAAGGTCTTTTGAGAAATCAAAATAAAAATAAAAATAAGAGTTGAACGAAATCAAAGTTGAGCGTTTGAAAAAAAAAATGAAAAATAAAAAGGTTTCAACAACAAAGGGTGATTTAATGTTTTTAGTTTAATCGAAAACCAGTGGGTTTTCGTTGATAATTGAGTTGTGGCAATATAAGTCAAGTGGTAAATAGAATGATAATTGATAAATAAAAATGATAATATAAACTAATTGGAAAAAAAATGATAATTAATGATTAAAAGTGGCAATAAGTTGAATAAATTGATAAATTGATTAAATATTTACATTTTTAATTGCGAGAAAATAATGAAAATGATTGATATGAAAAATAAGGTGTATTGGTTGGAACCCTTTGGTATCTACATGCCCTGATCTAAATGTATTGATTGTTCCATTTTGCCCTATAAATGTTTTACTTGCTCAATTATGCCCTATAAATTTTTTGTCTCATCTGTAGCGACACTTAGGTGAAAAACGTGATTCTAGCCCTCAAGTGCGTTTATGCTGTGTGTACAGGAGACATGGAAATCTATATAACCTTTATGTGTAATTTTTTGTCTTTGTGTGTGTGTTGTGAAAAAATGTTAGAAGTCTGTTGTGTAAGAAATGTGTGAGTTAGTTCTATGTGTTGTCTCGTGGATGTGGAGTTGGTTGGTAAAAATCGATATGTAGACTCGAACTGGAATCAAAATCGGTGGTATAGCGAGGTTCCCAGTTGACCTCAATAGGGGATCTTCTCATTGTAATTAGAGATACGGAAGTGGGGTGTGTCGGGCAAACGAGAGGGAATGAAATTGGAGATCGGACGAGGGCGCTCCGCTTTGTTTACAGAGGCCGAATTTATCGCTGCGAACTACACTTCCGTCGTGGTGTCTCAAATTCTCGTTTCCTGCCGTCTATTTATTTTTGGTGCGGCTCGGGGCTTGTTTTTGGAGTACGGTTTCTCCGACATTGTTTGGTCATTTTTTTTCAGTTACTGCTATCTTTTCGGAGTTTATTTAGATTTTCTGCAAAGATGTTTCCTAATGTTTGTCCAAAATTAAAAACTGCCTCTTGTAGTTCGAAGATTTTCTGAGCGGGCATGGTATATATAAACAAGTAATTGATGAATAAAATTGGAATACAGTTGTATGGCAGAAGTAACAAACAAAGGATGAAAATCAGATGAAAAATAGGGTATTGCCCCATGTTCTCTCGTATTTTTGTAAATGGGGATTTTGAAATATTTGTTTGATCCTTATTAATTGTAGAAATTGAATGATTGGTAGGTTCGCAGTTCTCTTGTTTGATATCTTTAGGGAGTGATGTGGTATGATTGAACTGTTTGTCCGGTTTATAGTTCTCCTGTTTGATCGTCAATGGTTTTATTAGAGATATGTCGGCGGTAATTGGTTTAGGTTGAGATGTGTGATCTTTTCTCTGACGTGGATGTGGTAATTTTGGCATTATTTGTGTTGTGTGTACGCTGTGCTTTATGTACGAATTTTGTTTTGTTTGGGTACCTGTGTCGGTATTTTTACGTGCAGGTTGTTTGTATTCATCGATTCTTCTAGCGAATCGGCAGGTGGGGCAGGTTTTTACCTGTTTTGCGATGTCTTGTGTCATGTTCTGCCAATAATATTGTGCTGAGATGAGTCTCGTCATCTTGGAGATGTTTGGGTGGTGGTGTTGAGTGTGTACGGATTTAAGAAGTCTGGTTGTAAGTGAACTTGGGACTATAGTTTTAAGTACTCCTTTTCGGGAGACGGTGCGCAGTTTATTGTGATCTATAGTCACGCGAGATTTTCCCGGTGGAGAAGACTGTTGGCTCTGTATGAGTGGCGCATCTAGAAAGCCACAAAATGGGATACGAGTTCCAACGCCCGTTTCATATTGTTGTACTCCATTTATGCTACGGACCTCATATTCGTATCTTGACAATCTTAACCTCCATCGAAACAATCTACCTGACGGAGCTTTGATCTCTTTCAACCACTGCAATGCGGGATGGTCAGAAAATATTGTAAACTTTCTGTCCATTAGACAGGTGCGGAAATTATCCACACTTTCCACAATGGCTAGGCATTGTAGTTCCAAGTCTGAATAATTTCGCTCGTGACTACGCAGAGATCGGCTGAAATGTTGAACGGTGTATGTCTTCCCATCAGGGTAGACTTGTTTAAGAACGCCTGTAATGCTGAATGTTGAGGTGTTACAGTACACCTGGCATGGCAGACCTTCCTGGTAAAGGTGTAATGTGGGGTGTGTGGTAAGGTTTTCTTTCAGGTTAGTGAACGCTTTCTGGCATTCGTCATCCCAGACCCACATGATATCCTTTTTTAGAAGGTTGATAAGTGGCGTCCGCAAGCGGGCGTGGTCCGGAATGAACTCTTTATAGGCGTTCACAGCTTTTAGGAAAGATCGCAAGGCTTTTCGATTGTGTGGTTGTTTGGTGGCGTGAATTTTTTCTATGTTTTGTGTAGACGGGATGATTGTATTATCCTTAACGGTTGTGCATGCGCTTGTTTGTCGTTGTTGTTGTCTTTTGGCGTGCGTGTTGCGTGTGTTGTGCGGATTGTGTGTGTTACCGTTGTGTGACGACGTATGGGTGCGCGTGTTGTGAGGTACATTTGCGTGTTTATGGCGTTGCGAAGTATGGTCATGTGTGGATTTTGGGTGGTAAGTGGGTGAGCTGTGTCGGTGTACGGACACTTTTTTGGGCATTATTGGAATTGTAGGTTGGAGTCGTGGTGGTTTTACATGTTGTGGGCATATAGTACTGGTAATTGGGTTGAGTGAAAAGTTGTGTGGTGTGAGATTATAATGGTGGCATGTAAATATTTGGGGTTTGGGCAATGAATGCAGGCAAGGTTTTCCATGTGTGAAAGCTTTGGGTGCTGTGCGAGTCCTTTGGGACAGGTTTTGGCCTAGCCCGTGCTTGCATTCATTTGATACATGTTTAAAGTGGTAGATAAGATTAGACAATGGGACGCCAAGTTGGAAAATAGTGCCGCGATTATAATTTAGTTTTAATTTATACTGATAAAGGGTTTTTAAGGTAAGAACTCCAAATGGCAAGGATGCATTTACCACGTGGAAGTTCTCTCTACGGGTTATTTGGCCTATTGTCAGAGGGAAAGTTAAATGTCCTATTATTTTCGTAAAACTATTTAGGGTGGATAGATCAAGGGAAGGTTTTTTAATACTTAAATTGGGAAGTTGTGCTTTTAATCTATTGTATAAATGATACGGCAATATGTTCGAACCTGCGTCTGGTTCAATGAGAAAGGTACATGGTAGGTCCTGGGTCAGATACAAGTCCAAAGTCAATTTGATGGTGTCATTGGGTGGATTGCCTACCTTAGTCTCGAAAAGTCTCCACTGTGGCGTCTTCGGCTTGGTGTGGCTGGCTTGGACTATCTGCTGGACCGGGTCGGGACCTTTTGCACTGTCCTCGCAATTGAAAGGGAAATTTAGTCATTTGTACTGCTTCCATTCGAGTGGACCGCGTTGTCGGTACACTGGGCCCGTGTCGCGTGGGTTGCTTCCGTGTGTACTGGTACGGCATGGCGGGTGGCGATTCCTCGGTGGGCGTCAGGTTGTTCGGACAAGTACCGGCGGTGCGGGCGTCGGCTGTCCCGAGGGTGGCGCTCCGGAAGACCGCTTCCAGTTGCGTGGATCTTGGCCCTTGTAGCGCGGCGGTCAGTTCTAAAATTACCGTCGCAAGGGGGTGTCTTGTCGCTTCGTTCGTTGTCAGTCTCTTTCCGCTCGTTGCCAGTTTCTTCTCTCTTGGTTTGTCATTGCCTTTTGGTTTGCTGGTGTCTGGGTTAATTTCCATTTTGATCCTGATTAAGCTCCATAATCTTTATCCTGTCGACTTAACCGTTCTGTGGCAATATCGTTGCGGGGTTTCTTATTGTTGGATGCGAATGGTGAGATTTGGTTGAAGCGCAGTCGTTGAGTGGTAAGTGAAGCATACAGTTAGGAATAATCAGGACACGTGATTGTTTGAAAATAAAAGGCAACTGGATTGGAGGGAAGAAGGTTTGAGAAGGAGCGGGTTTGATTGTTCCTTATCTGATCACATGGCGGTGATTGACATAGCTATGAGCTGAGCTGAGAGAGAGATCTCTAGAACAGATGTTACCTTGGTGGGAGCAAGTCGAAGGCTGATCCGAACTCGGTGGGAGCCAAGTCGCTACTGCAGGTGTTGTTCCTATGAGAGCGAAAACCTAACTGACCATCCTTGCCTTTCGATTTAACACCAAGACTCCGTTTCTCTCTGATTGGTTGAGAGATGATCACATGCTTTTTTCCTATTGGTTGACCTATTTAGATGCTATCTTTTGATTGGCCCGCGGCTTTCCTTGATGAAAGCTGTGGTCTGCTTGATAGGAAGTGTCGAGTGCTATTTTGACTTTATTTACTTCCGTGTTATCAAATACGTCCTATCTTGGGTCGGAAGTATGGGGTGTCTCTATACTAATATAACTTCTGTGGATATTGGATACGTCCTGTTTTGTCAGGAAGTATTGAGTGCATCTTGGCTAAAATAACTTCTGCGGTCACTAGAGACGTCCGGTCTCTGCCCCTGCAATATTGACACAGGGGTGCCCAGAATAGTCGTGCCAGCCTTAGGTCTACTTCCTATATCTTAATGCTACTTGCTTCCCTCCAGTTACCTTGTTCTTTATTAAGTCTTTGAAAATCATACATGGTACATACATAGTGGGTCGGGGTTGCATTTAATTATATACAAATTATGACATATATCAACACAATTGATATATGTACAAAGGGTTGGTAAGCAAATTTAGTTAAATGAAATCAAATTGTAAAGTATTGTGTTTATTCGAGAAAAGCAATTTACAGATTAAAAAAAGGTTTTAAGGAATATTTTATAATGGAAATCTGCTAGATATTAGAGAATTATTCAGTTAAAACAATACTAAAAAGAGTTAATTACTAAATAAAAGCGTTCCAATGGAATTTAGTAGTTTATGTAAAACATATGGTTCTTGAATCAAAAGAATGTCAGGTAGGTCATCTCTATTGTTGGCCTGTAGCTCACTTACCGCAGTAAAACTTTTTCTTACATGTTGTTGAATACATCTCACATTTTCAATCGTATAGGATATTAATCTATTTAAGATTGAGCTTCAAATTGTATTTGATACATCATTTCCCTCGTATATTTGTGAATATTGTGTCCTTTGGATAATTCTGTCTATTTGTGATTTATAAATCGGGCATTCACTTGAATTTGATTTATGGTTTGTAGAAAGGTTTTTAAATTTAGGGTGCTTATAGCAATTGTGACAATTTGGTGCTTCAGTACAGTTGTGGCTACCCTGTACACCGCATATTTTACATATTTTAATGTTTTGGCAGTCTTTTGTTTTGTGGTTCGGATTAAATTTAAAACAATTTTGGCATTGTCTTACAAATATTCTGTCTTGTGTAGAACATTACCCATTTTTCTTAGAATTTGGTAAACTTTAGGAGTTACTCTAACATGGCCCCCGGTATTTTGTGAAAGTCTGCCCGTACATGGGCTAGTGTTGCGTCACCTGGTGCCCCTTCAGTTTTTGTCCAGCTGCCTTTGTAGCTTCCAACAATAAACATAGGTGTTTTCCTCCATTCCATTGTGTCTGTCACCAAGGCCGGAGCCACTCGCCATAAACTCGCGGATGCCTCCCGTGGAATAATTGGGTGCCTATCTCTTGTTGGACAATGGGTGGGTGGATTACGTGGGAAGATTCTACGCAAGGTGTTCTTCCTATATTTCTCTCTACAGATTCTATTCCTGTAAATCTTCGTGGGTTGTTTCTGGGGGATTAGATTGGAGGATTTTGGTTGTTCTGGGTATCTTCTTATATGTTCCTGTAGCTTTTATTCCAGTTACCTCTCTCGAAACACCATAGTTATTGTGTAGATATTTAAGAAAATGCTAGAGTTCTGGCTATTCGCTAGTTTCTTCCTATAATTATCTGCAGGTTATTACTGTAAATCTACGCGAATTATTTCTCTTCCATAAGTGTTTTGGTAGAATCAGGTTGGAAGATTCTGGCTATCTTCCACACACAGGATGACTCTCTTATCCTTCATTCAAGTTACCCGTCTCGGAACACAATAGTTGTTGGCAAAAATACTTGGGAATACGTTCGGCACCTCATATACTTACACAATACTTGTATATATTGTATAGCATTTTATAAATGCTGGAGTTATGGATCTTCGCTTGTTTCTTTCTATAATTCTCTGCAGGTTATTAATGTAAATCTACGCGGATTGTTTCTTTTCTATAAGTATTTTGGTAGAATCAGGCTGGAAGATTCTGGCTATCTTCCACACACAGAGTGACTCTCTTATCCTTCATTCAAGTTACCTCTCTAGGAACACAATAGTTTTTGGCACTTAGGAAGATGTTATGGTACCTCATACTTATATACGAATGTATTCTTTTATCTTTTTGTGGCTTGTTCCTGTACATTTCAATCATATAGTCATATATCATATTGATCATCATATGGTTGCTACCAGGATATCACGGAAATGTTTAAGTTTTTCTGGCTCTCTGCAAGGTTAATCATTTACCTTTCTGAGGGTTTTTACTGTTCAGGGTAATAGTATGGTAGAATAAACGGCACGATTAGGTTAGTTCCCCTATTAAAATATGTTTTATATAAGTAAAACTATCTTCCATAGAGAATATAACAACGATATTGATTTGTAGATGTACGATGATATAGCTGATGATGATCTTCACCAGTAATGAACCATCTCTTAACTCTGTTTTCATCGAATTATGTATAGAATTCTGTTTAACGTCGAGTAATTACGATGATATAAAACACAATTTAGATAATAGAGTATAATACAAGAAAATAAGACCTAATCCAAATAATTGAAGTGTGTGACGTTTCGGTAACAGCATTGTTACCATCATCAGACAAAAGAATAAATGGATTTTATTTATTATTATCAGTATTATACAGTAGTGACTTCGACATTCTGATGTATCATAACACCCGCCACTATCTTCAACGTTTGTCTTGTTGGGTTGGACATATTGCGGACACGTGTGTCTTAACTCTTAACTAGTCTACTATAGGTGGAATTTAAGATTGCTTTATATATATATACGTCTTATATGTTACTGGTAGAGCAGTGATAAAAACCCTCAATTTTCAAGAACCGAGGTCTGTGTGTGTGTGATCGAATCCAGAAATGAGCACTTATTTATGAAGAAAAATTGTCTCAATGGCCCACGATTCTTACAAAAGTCTAACCTCACCAGTAAATGCAAGTAACCAAACGAGGCTATGGCACACTTGTGTATTGACATGTGGTTTACTTACAGTAAAATCAGTCTCTAACTACCAACCATGATTATCATGGCCTGTACCATGTATACTAGGGATAATTGAAAAAGTATTTCAGACTTATATGTGTTGTGTTGTATATTTTACTTAGAGTCTGTGTTACCCACCATTCATTATTATCATATCAGAATATTGGCTCAGTAAGGTTTAACAAAAAGACAAGAAAAGTGTTTTGACAAGAAAACATGCAACATGAATTAAAAGAATATTAATAGGAAATAAATTAATATTAATATTGTAACAAAGTATTTAATATTTTTTTAACAGACTATCATTTTTCATGTTTATATTTTTCTAACTCTGTAAACTTCCCTCGTTGCTTATCTTTTGTTTATCATTCATAGTTTGTTCTTGCCTGGAATAAATTGCTGTCTCATCCTGAAGTTTGCCTTCCCTAATTTTCCATGTGGCTTATAAATTAAAAAGAGACAGAGGTATTATGCTACTGACTAAATATCTTTATCCTTTTATTAACTTTTTTTTTTGAAATTCAAGTTGAAGACTTCATCAAAACCTGTTTTAAAAAGGTTTATTGTTATTTTGACGTTTCGGAGACCCACTGTCACCATTTTCAACCCTTTTAATTTAGTGAAGTATTTTTATCCATCTCAAGAGCTAACGATGTAATAAAAATCGTAATAATAGAAATTTGTTTAAATTGTAATGTAAGTGCTAAAAAAATTGTAAAACTGATCGAATACTTCAGTTGTAAATTTACGAATTAAAAAATAACATTTCTTTTTAAAAATTCTATATAGTAGAACCTCTGTTGCAAAACAAAAGTGTTCTTTAGAAATAGGTGACCTCTAACCGGAGAGTTGCTAAATAGTAAAAATGGTAAGTTTAGCTATGAAAACTGTCTTTTATAGAGATATGTCCTCTAGTAGAAGTGGCCTCTCATGGAGGTTCTAATGTGTTTTAATTGACATTATATAAAATTTCTACAGTCATGCCTTATGGAAAATTAAAATTATTCTAGAACTCTCGTTCATCGATGTCTTTTCAAAGGTTTCACAAGTTTTTAATCAATAAATTAATAAATAAAAAATCATAAAATAGAAACGGGTAAAATATCATTTCAGGAATAAATAATGCTATGTTTTTACATGATATCAGCTGAAATTAGGTTTGTGTACAAGGTTATTGTTAAAAAACAAAACTTTGTTGTTGTTTCTTATCCTCTTGTGCAAAGATTACATGAATTCCATGAATCTTACGGAATGAGGTGTAGGGGTACAGCTTTCATTGATAATGACACCATGCTCCAATTTGGTGAAAGAGAAAAAACGTATATTTTGAAAGTAGAATTCAAATACAATCAGACCAATTCTAAATTATGCGCGAAATTTCGTAACAGCATTGTTACCTTGTTTAGTTTACTGTGTTTAGTGTCATCCTTGCGTAGGGGCCATGCTAATCTTCTCTGTATCGCTCCAACTTTAATATATGTACCGCCGAACAAGCGTGTACAGTTAGTGTGCTTAGTGGTCTTCAGTATCATACTAATTATGTTTAAGAAGGAATAAAAGTTTACGGCAACTATTTTATTTTATACTGTATAATCGGCAAGCTTTCGTACTTTAAAATGAAAGGATTTAAAAGCACGAATGTTTCTTTTATACATAATACAAACTTCTACTGCCCTTACTGCGATGAAAAAAATATATTGGGAGGGCTTGGCTCATCAGTGGTGAACCCTCCCAGCGGTTTCGCCAATTTAATCCACCAGACCGCTTCTCAGAGCTCTAATACTGTATTGGACGATTCTGCTTATATACGCAGCACTGAAGGATGGAATCTCATAAATGGTTTTCAAGAAAACTATGGACATAAGCTTATAGGACAGTAGAGTTACATTCAAATATTTGCATCGAGCAATGCTCTTCCGCAAACAATAAAGACAAGGCCAGTTAGGCCTAAATTAACACAAAGCAATAACGCGCCATCTATACATATAAAATGAAAGGATTTAAAAGCACGAATATTTCTTTTATACATAAGGACGTCATAGTCCGAAAACTTGCCGATTATACAGCACAAAATAAAAGAAACACGTCACTGTAAAGTTTTATTTCTTCTTCAAAATGATGTTTGGCAATTCCTTCTCTTGTAATCATACTAATTACCTGGAGCGTAGTTTAATGACTCGCTCCAACTCGCGAAGGAAAGGGTTCGAGCCTGTACTAGTCGATTTTTTTTTAATAAGTCGATGGACGAGTGGGTAACACCCTTGATTCCAGACAGTCATGAACCGGGATTGAATCCTGCGTTAACATTTTGTTTAAATGTGTGAATAACTCACATATTATTCACTGTTTCAATTATCATAAACTAGGTTGCTCTTGTTGAGCGGTACCTAATAAAGTGATTTTGGAACCGAATACTAATTGGTTAGTACACTCTATCAAGTGCTCTTAACTATTACTATATATAAATATTATTACCAAAACATCAGGTAGAAAGTTTACTTATTAAGATTTTATTATCCTTTGAATTTATGTATAAGTAGAGTAGTCATGGTAACCAAAGAAAAACCTCAAAGCAAGTGATCTATCACACTTCTCATTTTTTAAAAAAGTAGTGGATTTGTGGGAAAAGTAAATCCTTCCAAACTGGGGATATAAATTGGCTGTAAAAAGTAACCTAACTACAGGATCAATGGATCCATCTGGTACCGGCGTTCTAATCTTCATCGTCTGCTCACAATTAGCCGCCATTTTGTTCGAACTTTTATTGGACAGACGAACATTTTAATCTTCATCACTAATAATCTGCTTTCATTTACGCTCTTTTTTTTTCTTGAAAAACTGTTTAGAGATTATGTGTTAGCGGTTTATTTTCACTTTCTTTTTATATTATGGTCAAAGATAATTAAATAATAATCACAGATTTTATGTATATTTTAAATTGAAAATTTCGAAAATGTTTATAATTGAGCGAATAATTTTTAAAAATAATATTATATAAAGGTAATGTAAAAAATTTGAAATATATTCCATATTAAAAACAAAAAAACACCAAGGCCATATGTAAATAGGTAAATTATATGAGATAATTCAGTAGCAGTATTTATCTTCACTAACTTCACTTGGTCAAAAGCTACCACGCAATTTAACTGAATTTCTAAACCTTTTTGTATTATTAATTCTAATAGTAGTTATTCACTAATCATTGTAGGGTTATTTATTAAATTACAAGATAGAGAAAATATTTTAAATATGACTATACTTTTTTTTTTGTTTAAATGTAAGATTTTTTAGAATCGTTATTTATTTCACTTTTAGCCCTGGATTATTAGTGCCATATGAACCACAGTAAGTTTTAAAAATCTATCGAATCTTTATAATTATTAATGTAGATCGCGCGTACGATCAGAGTAAAGGTTATAATAAACACGATCTGGTAGATTTAACTGTGGAAAACTCTGGGAGGTTTCACCACTGTGTGGGGGGAGGAGGGGGGTGTTGTGTGTTTTGTTCTGTATGTTGTGTGTATTTGTGTTGGGTATGTGCTGTTGTTGTGCGTTTGTGTTGTGTGTTGGGTGTGTAGGTAAAATATTTTATTGAACTTAAGATTATTTGATTGTTGATTTATAGCGAGCATCAACGAATAAATAACAGAGGCGATAGACCATGCAGTCCATCAGCTTTCATATTTGACATTTTCTCTCGTCCTGGTACAACCCCCATAAAGTTGAACATAAGGTAGTGTGTGTGTTGGGTGTGGGTTGTTGTGTATGTTGTGTGTATATGTGTTGTGTGTAGGTGTTGTTGTATTCTATGTTGGTAGTGTGTTGTTGTTTGTGTTTTTGTGTATGTTTGTATTGGGTATGTGTGTTGTGTGTGGGTTGTTGTGTATGGTATGTGTATATATGTTGTGTTGGTGTTGTTGTGTGTTTGTGTCTTTGTGTTGGGTGTGTGTTGTTGTTGTTGTGCGTGTTTTTGTTGGCTGTGCATTGTTGTGTGTGTTTGTGTTGTGTGTGAGAGCTAGACCATTATAATATTTTTTCCAAATTATTTTCCGTTATATTTATCAAAATTTACCTTTCGCGAAAGCATTTATAACCACAATGAAGACGTTTCCGACAAATAAAAAGCGCCATGAGTGTTTTATGCGTCATATTGCCGTACTTAAGACTTACTTTCATGTAGGCAATCAGAAGTGAGTGAATTACGACATGTACAGTATAATGACGACATGCCCCTATTGCAGATTCTGAAGCACAAATCTTGAAATGATTTTGAAGAAAGGAGAAGTGTGTGTGAGTAAGAAGTTAGAAACTCAAGACCGTTTAGGCCTTAGTCACGCTCAAGATTAGAACTTTTATGGTGAACTCGATATAGCATCAAGATTGCATGGTACTCTACCAGGATACGTCCCGTACTGTCTTATCTATTGCTCGGCTAAGATAACACAACTTCCTATTTTAAAATCAAAGACCTATCACCTAAATATGTTTAGTTCAGGTGATTCATTCCTAAAACTGTTGTACTTTCTCTCAATCAGGCTCCAGTAAGATTATCGCTCCTTAGCTATAAGTTTCAACTTATGTTATGATATTGCCACGGTTTCTTTCTTAGTTTTTTACTACAAATCCAATACGAGGGTATCCTCTTGATCCTTCAATGTGTCCTTCAATCAAATATTTCAGTAGGCTATCATGACCTAGCATATGTGGTCCATTCACATAATTCAGCCTTCGTTTAACAGCATTCTAATGAGGCATCTCGCCAGCTCAATGCTAACACCTTGCTATGTACAGTATTTTCAACAAACGTCTCCAACTCCATAGGCTTCCAATAATTCGACATCTATGGCAAAAATATGATTATTCGAAACTATTTTAGACGTGTATGATTCTTTTTAAAAATTAAAAATTTTCTACTGCCCTTAATGCAATGGAAAAATTAATGGTAGGGCCTGGCTCATCAGTAGTGAACCCTCCCAGTGGTTTCGCCAGCTTAAAAATATGATTATAACTATATTAATAAGCTTTCTTATTCTATATCTCTCATCAAATATTATCTCTATTCACCTTACTGAGAACCTCTTAGCGATCTCGCTAAATTAAAACCTCCCAGAAATCTCCAGTAAGGTCTCGGTAGAGATAATATTTTATGATATATTATCATAAGAAACATATATTGGCAAAATAATTACAAATTATATCGATAGATGGCAGTTTAAATTAGAAATTTTAATTGTTACTTAGCTTTATATAGAGTCGAATTTTCATTTCAAAAGAAGTTCCCACTTATAGCTACTTCCCAGGTTACATTCCCTTAGACACTTCCCAAATACAGTAGAAACATCAGGGAAAGAAAGTCATTGATACAACTGGACGCTCTTTGTTCTATATATGGCTGAAATATTTATGTTAATAATTATTTCATTAGAATATTCTCTAATAGTTTTCTATCAACATATATCCTGACTATTGAAGGTCGTTATAGAGAGAAAAGAGCTTTTAAGAGAGAAGACAGATTGTTTATTAAACGGGCTGAAGGAATATCGCAGGAAATAACTACGAAAATGAAAGATGGAGTTGGGAAAAGTCGTTCTGACATGGCTGGTGATGGATGGTACGGTTTGTTGGAGTTCTTACTTTATTTGGGAGGCTGCCGGGGATCGAATCCTATATTGGCCACTTGTTTTTTTCTTAAAAACTAAGATGCTTCAATGACAGAAAAATAATAGCGATTTTATTCTCAAAAGAGAGAGAATTAGTATATATAAGAGAGTATAAACTTTCGCATTAAAGAAAAATAATCTTTTCTTTCATAAAATAACGATTAGGCTTCATAACTTCACGCAGAAAGTAGTTTGATTGTAAACTCTCATAGTTCTGTGCTCATTGTAAAAACAGCTGATAGATGGTACTTAGATGTTTGTATCTTCTTTTTTTTTTTTGGGGGGGGGGGGGGGGGTAATTTTTAAAGAAGATTATAACTTTCTGTCGATATATATATATATGATATCAATCAAGTCATACAAAAGGGATATTCAATCAAAAGGCCATAACCTGATTTATTTATCCAACATTTTGAAAAACTTATGTGCATATGACCAATAGGTGTAGACAATGTGCACATACAAACTCCTTTATTAGTAACATGAAGGATATGACTTATATCGCTTCATATGTAACTTGAAGCTTCCCTTTCTCTATCCAATATTATGACCGCCTATCTATATTAATGTACTAGGCAAATGATGTGGCTTCGCCGGGATAATGAGGAACAGAATATGCAAATAGGTTCGTTATCAGACTAATTTGCATATTCCGGTATCTACAACTCTTTCTGACCTATGTGTCTATTGGCGTCATAACTGAATTTAACAACGAAATAACTTCGACTTAACTAAATTCTCAACCTCTATTGAGAGATCATTTCCGGAAAAGACCAGGAGAATCCAGGTTTATGTTCTCTTCCTGGTGATGGCTGGATATAGTTTGAAAGCTTTGATACCATGGAATTACTAAGGTAACTAGTTTTTAGATTTTGATAAAGATGAGCTTTGGTAGCTTTTGTTGAGATATTTTGAGTGCGGATTGGCTTTTGATTATTAAAAAATGTTCGTAGAAAGAGAAAGAAAGGATTTCGGTGTCGTCGAGTCAGTGGGGTAGAGTTACTAACAGCGAAAGTTGTGCTGCCGATTCAATTTAAAAAGGACAATGGAGAACTCCCAAACAAAGGAATGGGGGGAAAGCGTGAAGAATTGCTCCAGCCTTTTCACCCGTTGGATGCTGAGGACTTGGAAGTATTCTCTTGACTTGGCGCGATCTTAGACTTGCATCATTTTCTTATGAAATCTCAAATATTGATGGAGTGTCTTTTTTTTACGACTTATTGTGAATCTCTCTCCTCGTTCTTTTTTCAATCCATGTATTCCTTTTTTTCCACTTTGGAAAATTTTCAAATTTGAGTACTTTGGACTTTTTGAGTTACCTAAATGTTAACTATATTGGGGTATATCCTATATTCACCTTTTAAAATTTGGAATATATTCTAATAACATCTCTAAGTGTGAAATCTGTTTTACAAATTCCTTAACTTAACAACATATTATTATATAAAGGGGAAAATAAAAACTTTTTTTTTATATTTCGAGGGATTGGTCCCTCTTTATCAATTGATATAGTCAATTGAAACATTCAAAAAATACCTTTTTCTCAGAGATACAGCAGGTTTATATAACCATATCCAATGGAGATCTCATTTTAACTCAAATTTTAACATATTGTGTTTCACACACAATCTCTGGACTTGTCTAAGATTCACGAGTACGTATAGTTCTGATCTAACTGGCCTAGAAACGTATTATACTGAACGTTAGCCAATTTTACACAGAATTCCCCTCTGAACTCAAGACGTTTTGTATATGAACTCCCTGAAGTTGTTAGGTCCCTGAGAGCGTATTGTTTCTATTTAACTGGAAAAATAGCGGGTTCTTCTTAAATTTCTTAACTCGAAACGCCTTATCCTGAGATTTCTGGACTTTAAACACTTTATTCTGAAAGCCCTAGGCATGAAAAGTGTATATAACGATACTTGAACAAGAGGATCGAGCTGGTTTACTTACTTTTCCCGGTGAAGAAAATTTTCATCAATTTTTATAGAAAGATTTAGATAGGTATAAAACTTTATCTGGAAACTTTACATGTTTATTTTGATGTGATGTAGGCTTGCAATAATACTGAGCACTAAGTGTCTTCCGTGTGAGGAAAACTCTCAAAAAGGGGAAATTCCAGGACTTATGCAATCATAAGATTATGAATTAAAAACCTGACGACGCTATGCAAATTATGTCTAATATGTAAATAAATCGAATATGTGTTTTTATATGTAACAGAAAAAATGTATGGTGAACACCAATTCGTTTTATATTATATATATATATATATATTAAAAATAAAGAAGGCATTTCCTGACCACGAGCACATGTGCTTTTTAGATGGCAGAGCGCCATCTATTTTTTTTTCCTATCATTTTTTCATATATATATCCTATATTTACCTATGTAAATCTAAATATTTATAAGTGATATAAAAAGAAATCCTTTCCAAAGAAGCATCTATTTTACATCAATCATCATTCTCATAGAGTTCCTTTTTTAAAATTAATTTTAATAATAAAGTAGTAAGTGTGTTGGTACTAAGTAGTAGGGGAATACCACTAGAGATAGAATATCTGTGATATTATGATAAGAAAAAAAAATTATTTGACCACACACACTGACTGAAAAATGGCGAGAGCTTTGTTGTAAATAATATCCAAGAAGTAAGGGAGAAAAAGTTTGAAATTGAAATTTTAATGGAGTTTTCGCCTGGGTAATTTTTTTAACGATAGAAAAAAAAATAATCCATTTTTCTTTCCTTTACGTTTTATATTAGCAGAAGAATTAAATGCATTAAAATGGTAATTTAAAAGAAACGGGAATGAAATGAAAAATTTCTGCATAACATTTATATTTTCGTTCTGTCAGCGAATTTATTTTATATTATTGTGTTTTTTCCTTAGTTGGAAATATAGGAAAATATGATACGTCAACATTTTAAATTGTCTCAATAAAACGAAATTAAAAATCACAAAATAGTCTTTGTGATATATCCTCAATACATATAGTGAGCTTACCAACCAAAAGGACTATCTTTGAAGTTCTTTTTACCTTACTACGTGAATTTGATAACAAAAATTGCATATTCTAACCGTGATAGTAGGAGAGGTAGTACTTTTAATACAGAGTATCTGTAGAGAATCTGTAGATTCCGATTTTAGCATATTATTTTTAAACGTATACACTAAAATCTTAAATAAAAAAAGCGCTTAAAAATATTTTCAATATTCAGTGCTATAGAGCGCGCTAAGTTGATGATGATATTATAATGGATCTGTGAAAAAAAAATATTTAGAGATATCGCTTCCTCTTTATAAATTTATTGCACAAAAGAAATCTTCAAGTAATTTAGGAATTCTTGTAGATCACGTGGAAACAACTTTATCATTGGTCAAATTTCAATAAAGTTGAAAATTTTAAATGGGATAAAATGAATAAAATATTAGTCATTTATTATATTACCTTTATTTTATTCATTTGATCACACCTTTTAATTTTTCATCTTTATTGTATTTTGACCATTGCCAAAGTTGCTTTCACGTGATCTTACAAGAACTTGTAAATGACCTAAAGTTGCTTGTACAATAAATTGATAAAGAGGGAGCACACACTTCGCGAAATATTTTGGAAAAAAAAAGTTTTATTTAACAGATTCGGGTATACCTTTAATACAAGTATACACACACAAAGCTTTATTAAGACCACCGGTCTTATACAGATTCACCACAGGAAGAGAGGAAGTATAGATGGAGCTTCTGTACTCCAGGCAGCACAGCACCCAACAACAGCCTCCTGGTCCGACACATGTCCAGTGGCCACACGTTCCTTCGTGCATACGTCATGGTTAGCGAATCACTGAACAGGCTAGTGTGGTGGAATCAGCCGCGTTCTAGTCTTCGCTTTCCTCGTCCAAATGGACCACGACATTCGGCGATTCTATTAATCTCCTCCGAACGGTGTTTATAAAAGATAGTATTGTAGCACATTTTCTTATCTTAAAACGTCTGCATTTTGTCAAAAGAAGTCTTAAAATACATTTTTGAATTCTTTTCACCGAATCTCTGAAGACATAATTTAAGGATTATTAAAGTATTTTAGAAATAAATCTGCAAGTTCCAAAATAACTTTACTAAGTGCAGATCAAAAAGAACAACCTAGCTTATGCTATTTACAACAATGAATAATATATGTGAAGGTTATTTACACATTAAAACAAAGTGTACAATGTGGAATTAGATCCCAGGTTCATGACTGTCGGGAATCGAGGGTTTTAACCACTTGTCCACCATAAATCTGTTACTTGAGGACATAATCATGATTATTAAATTAATTTGATAGAGCGGTAGCTTTTACTAATTAATATCCCATTATATTATTATCCTCTCTCTCTCTAATTTTTAAAAGCTCTTCGTTAATTGAGTTTTCCTCGAAATTACTTCTTTTATATTTTTTATTTTACAATTTTTAACCAAACACTGAAAATTTGAAGGAAATATCAATTTTTAAATTTTATATGTGCGTAGTTTGTTGTAAAGAATCAGAAAGATGTGATACATGTGTAGACATGTGGTGTACTTACAGTAAAAGCAGTCGCCTACTTCTACCCACCATGATTATCATGACCTGTACTACGTGTACTAGGGATAAACAAAAAAAAAAAGAAAGAAAGAGAAAAAGGGGGGTTGTTTTGAGGTAGAAAACTATGTTTCTCGCCTAGATTAATGGTTAGTTTAAAATTCAACGGAGATTCGCTTTTTAGAATTGTTTAAACATACATATATACAGATGGGAATCTTGCCGGGAGTAAATTGATCTGTAAAAGCACATAGGGCGCCTCTCCCGTCAAAACCAGACGCCATCTATTAACCGTCGCCGCAAACTAGCGACTTCGGGTCGGTGACAAAGCCACAACACCAGCTTTGGCAAAATGAGAAGCGTCCACCTAGAGACCATGGTTTCAGGCTAATGGCCCTCGTCAGCCTAGGACGGACTTTATTCAATGAGATCCACACGGGATCTAATGGAATCTTCACAATCCGCCAAAGAGATATTTAACTGGAACAGTTAAATAAACATCAAAACTAGACGTCAAGAGAGTGAGGCGCCCTATGCTTTTACATATCAATATCCTCCCGGCAAGATTTCCATCTATATTTTGGCCATAGATTTGGCCCAGCCACTTTGCCAGCTAAACACCTCTTTGGCAGATTATGAAGATTCCATTAGATCCCGTGTGTATCTCTTGGAATAAAGTCCGCCCTAGGCTGACGAGGACCATTAGCCTGAAACCATGGTCTCTAGGTGGACGCTTCTCAGTTTGTCAAAGCTGGTGTTGTGGCTTTGTCATCAATCGAGACCGCTAGTTTGCGGTGACAGTCAATAGATGGCGTCTAGTTTTGACGTTTATTTTGATGGGAGAAGCGCCTTATGCTTTTATATATACAAATATATAGGCAAAAAACATACACATGGTACAAGCCATGATAATAATGGTGGTTACAAAGGGGGTTGTAACTACTTACAGCATAGTGTACCACATTTCTACACGTATATAAGCAGCTTGACTTACATTTACAAATAACTGGATGAATGCAATGACGTTTGATCAAGGTCTTCTTTTTGGTTTATATAAATTCTACAAGGCCGCAGTCACCGTTCGGAGGAGATTAATAGAATCGTCAATGTCGTGGTCCATTTGGATGAGGAAAGCAAAGACTAGAACGCGGCTGATTCCACCACACTAGCCTGTTCAATGATTCGCTAACCATGACGTATGCACGAAGAAACGTGTGGCCATTGGACATGTGTCGGACCTGGAGGCTGTTGTTGGGTGCTGCGCTGCCTGGAGTATATGAGCTCCATCTATGATTCCTTTCTTCCTGTGGTGAATCTGTATAAGACCGGTGGTCTTAATAAAGCTTTGTGTGTGTGACTTACATTTACAAGTGTGTCAGAGCCCCATTTAATTAGACGTACTCACTGCTGGAGTTGGTACTAGAACTGTGCGACATTTGTATTAAACAATATAATACGTAGGGTTTTAAATATACACTGGTGTCCAAAAAATAAGAAACTTTTGTTTTTTAATGATATGTTTTAAAATATACAAGGCTAAAAGCTAAAAAGTAATTTAATTAGGTATTTTAAGTCGTAGAATTTATTTATCGCAACCATTCGATTCGGTAAAATTGAAAATATGCAAATTTTTGCTTGTCTTTATAAGTGTGCTATTTGGCGTGTCATTTACCCCATCTAAGAATTGTCCAATTATAATTTTATTTAATCCTTGTTAATTATGAGTTTACGAAATATTTTAGCAGATGATTTAAAATGGAGAGCTGTTGGAAGAATTGAGGCTGGGCAATCACAAGTTGAAGTAGCAAAATGGCTAAATGTGAATAAACCTGTGGTCAGCAAAATATGGAAACAGTTCATTGAGACAGGAACTATCAAAAGAAAAGAAGGTTCTGGTAGAAAAAGAAAAACAGATACCTCTGAAGACCGTTATCTGGTCGTAACTGCCAAGCGCCATAGGGAGATGACAGTTATTCAACTCTCTAATGAACTCTCAAGTGCTAATGGAACGAGAATTTCAAGACAAACTGTTTACCGAAGGCTTCACGAAGGTGCTCTTTATGCAAGACGACCAATGGTCTGTATCCCTTTAACCTCTGCTCACAGGAGAGCCCGCTTGAATTGGTGCTTGGAACATCATGCCTGGACTCATGATCAGTGGGCCAATGTTCTCTTCAGTGACGAGTCAAGATTTAGTTCAAACACAGATTCTCGACGAGTTTTCATCTGGAGGGAGCCTGGAACCCGCTATCATCCCAGTAACATCAGGGAAATAGACAGTTTTAGAGGGGGCAGTTTCTTAGTCTGGGCTGGCATCAGTTCTAGCAGACGCACACCCCTCCACATTTTTTCTGGGGGCACTTTAACTGCCCAAAGGTACAGGGACGAGATCCTTGAGCCCTATCTAAGACCTTATAGAGATCAAATTGGTCACAATTTAATTTTTATGGACGATAATGCTCGTCCGCATAGGGCTAGGCTAATCAATGAATATCTCCAGAGTGAGAATATTCGAAGGATGGATTGGCCAGCCAGATCTCCGGACCTGAATGCAATAGAGCATGTGTGGGATGCTCTAGGGAGGCGTGTTGGAGCTCGTCATTCCTCTCCCAGAACCCTCGTTGAGCTAAGAACTGCTCTATTGGAGGAGTGGGGTTTACTACCCCTGGACCTCCTCCAAAGCCTGGTAAACAGTATGAGGGCTCGCTGTGAGACCTTGATAGCTGTTAGAGGTGATCATACTCCCTATTGATATCTTATTTCTTTAAGATCTGGAACCTTAGCTTTGGGTATGTTGGTAATAATTTGCATATTTGATAATTTCAAATATTTTTTTTATTTTCATATAGCTAGTCAAATTCTCCATAGTTTAAACTATATTTGTATACTAAATTTTATATTTGTTAATAAATTAGCTTTTGAGAAATTTCAATATTGGTTAAGTTTCTTATTTTTTGGACACCAGTGTATACCAAAATATATTTTTTAAATGGCTTGGCTTTTCTTGATTTATCAAGAAATTGGGTTGGCCAAATATCAGGGAACAGGCTAAATCAATGTTTAATTGATTTCTGTTCCACCAGATGGCGCTCTGCCTTCTGTAAAGCACATGTGCTCCTGGTCAGGATATGCCGTTTTTTATAATTTTATATCAAAATATATAAATCAAAATATATTTTCCAAAAATTATAATAAATATCGCAATTACAGAATATATAAAAGTAATTGCATCCCTAGTACACATGGTACAGGCCCTGATAATCATGGTGGGTAGAAAGAAGTAGGCGACTGCTTTTTCTGTAAGTGCACCACATGCCTACACATGTGAAAAGCAGTTCGACTTTGCACTTTAAAATGTGCCAGAGCCCCGTTTGGTTACTTGTACTCGCTGGTGGGGTTGGACTTTTGCAAGAATCGGGGGCCATTGGAGCATTTTTTTTTCCTCGATTAGAAAAAAAAGTGCCCAATGCGGGAATTGAACCCGGGTCGTGGCGGTCGA
>CP092864.1:24455952-24491134 GCA_030710605.1 Cordylochernes scorpioides | reverse complement strand
AGCAATTAGAAATAGTAGCTTGAAATATGTACAGTCAACATTTTCGCCTTGAAATATACATCTTGCAGAATCTATTAAACTTAATGTATTGGTCTTATTGCAAGCAACTTGTTTTGTATTGGTCAGGTAAAGTTGGTTTTCTTCCCTTAGATCAGAAGTTAATGGACATATCATATCCCAATATTTGGAAGACAGTATACATCAGAGAGCACAGAATCCTAACAACGTAGATTTTATCATTTAAAGCAAATGTACATTTACAGTAGATAAATACAGTCTATACTGACGTATAAGCTCTGTTCTTAAAACATCTCTCCACAAACGCTTTACTAAATAGCCTTTCATCAAAATTATTATTTGCATGAATATTTTAAAATGGTATATCGAGAAAGAGTGTGCCGAAATTTTCTTTTTTTTTTTTAGAAAATCTTTTGAGCCATTCATTTGGTAATCCCTTCAATGTTAGACTCACGAAAGAAATTGGCAGGTTATTTATATACATACAAATATACTATAAACGCATTATTTTTTCAATATTATATATTTTTAATTGAAAATTCAAGGATATCTCATTAGAAAAAAATGTATAAATATAATAATATTGAACACAACAATGAAGCAAAAAGTTTAAGAGCGATCGAGAAAAAATGTTTTTATATAATAAATTTATTCCTATATTTTTTGTTACATGTCTAAATGGAGATTATTAATTAGGGAACAACAATAAAGCACATATATATAGTGCATATATATGTATGCGTGTGTGTGTGAAAGAATGGGTCTTATAGTGAAGGAATTGCCAGTTGGCAAACTCGTGACTCTAAAGCCTGTGTCCCCCATTTGTCGGAAAAAAAAAACAATAAACCCTTTGCACAGTTTATGAAAAAGGCATCTCCTTATCGTGCAACTGAAATTTGCTGATGGCTTGCGCCATCTATCGGAATAAATATCAACTATTTGGCCAATTCAGGAATAATTAAAAATCAACGAGAATAGTTGATATGTATTCCGATAGATGGCGCAAGCCATCAGCAACTTTCAGTTGCACGATAAGAAGATGCCTTTTTCATAATCTATGCACCTTATCCCAGTACAATATCACATTTGTACTCTTTTTTTTTCTCTTTGCGCAGTGTTTTTAAATAGTATTTAATAAAAAGTCTTTATTCGCTTGCAACAACGCCATGTTAATCATGAAAAACCCCAGTGGCTCTTATATTGACCGTGTAGAGGCTAAAAATTATATTTATTCCAGAAATGTGAATGGAGAGGATTAAATGTTTCAAGAATCCAAAACAGATACTTAGTCTTAGATGAGATTCTACTGTGGACTCCAATAGAGGAAGATATAGAAAAGTTGGGTATGAAGAAAATAATCTAAATTTTTCATGGACAAAATTTAAAAAAGATTAACTTTTAAGCATGTATATTTTATTATATTTATTTTTTAAAGGAGGATGGGGGGAGTGATTCGGATTTACGTGTAAGGAAAATCCGACGTTATATAAACAAATAGGATGCCGTTTATACTTAAACTATGAAACTTCCTTAAGTTTTGTCCATGAGTATATGTCTAATATATACTCATATACAAACATATATCTCATATCTGTATATCGAATGAATATAAACATGCCTTATATTGTGGATAAATGCAACAACAATCTAATGAAGAAATTCTAAGACGAATTGGAGAATTATCAATCAAGAAGAAAATGAAAAGACAACTAGATACAATATAACATCTTGCTATATAATGTTTTAGAAGGCGGTTTGCCAATAAGAAAGAATTTGTTCACAGGAATACAAATGATCAGCCACATTGCTAAATAAAACGGCAGTTAAATGGCTAAACAATTTTTTTTTCCATTGTTCAAGTAATAGATTATTATTCCAAGAAAGAAGTTGTTTAGGAGAGATATTTATAACCCAGGTTCCTGGAGCGCAGAACGTCAACTACCCGGGGAGTCCAGTTCACTAGTATGGACTAGTGTTGAGCGCTTTTTAACTCGCGTCCTGTTTTGATTGCTGAGTTGAACCAGTTGACTAGAAGTTTCCATGCTGAGGGTTGAGTCTGGTAGGCTGGCTGAGGTTGTTTATTATATTGTAACGCCTTTATAGAAGCCAGCGCGAGACTGGCGGTGTGTGTACGCGTCTCGGTCGGCGAGAATTCAGGGAACGTTGTTGTTGATAAGCGTTAACTAGACGTTCTTCTTTTCTTTCCTCTCTACCGCCATATTTAATTCTATCTTATATTAACTTATTAAACTTATTTATAATACAATATAATACAGCCCATGATTGTAGAACGACATTTTAAAATATCCCGCATGTGTTTCTTTTGAACGAAAAAATCCCATCCCTGGACACTTTTATTTTTTCCGTTCATCATTACTCTTCACAATTCATCCTTTCATACTTCATCCATAAGGTTAGAAATAATCGTTATTTCTCCTTAAAAAATGAATTTCGATTTTTCGTTCAAAAGAAACACATGCGGGTTATTAAACTTATTTGGTTTATTAAGTCTATTTGAAAAACTGTTATAGACGCGTATGATTCTTTTGAAAAATTAACAATTTCTACTGCCCTTACTGCAATGGAAAAATTAAAGGGAGGGCCTGGCTCATCAATGGTAAACCCTCTCAGCGGTTTCGCCAGTTTTAATATACCACGTCATACGCGTCTGTAATAGTTTCGAATTTTCATAACAGATGACGCGCTAATGCATTATTAAGTCTATTTAACTTATTTTGAGTGAGCGTCTATTGCATCGCCTCACGAAACCAACATCACAATATTATCTATTATGAAAATAGAGCAATCCATACCTAAATCATTAGATAGTAAAAAGGTATATATTGGATTGAATAAAAGATTTATTTGCCAATATTTCGGCTGGCTGAACGCCAACCTTTATCAAGGCATTACATTTTTGTATACACAAACTCAGCGCCGCACAATGTTATCTCATAGTGTTAATAATAACACTATGCGGCGGTGAGTTTGTGTATACAAAAATGTAATGCCTCGATAAAGGTTTGGCGTTCAGCCAGCCGAAATATTGGCAAATAAATCTTTTATGCAATCCCATATATGCCTTTTTACTATCTAATATTATCTATATATGTGAATTTAGTTATATGTATTACTTGATAGAGAAACAACCAACCAGCTATAGCTACAGCTCTCCGATTTGCATACTCTGCCAGTACTTGCCGACGTCATCTAAATGACACAAATGTAGAACAGCACTTCCAGACAGCAGCGTGGCCAGTCATTGTGTGCCTCTGAGTATCTCTTCAAGCAATTAATCTCCTTTGTATCACTGAGTGTCCGGTCAAGTGAAGGATTAGGTTCCTGGTAGCTTCCGTATTGTACCTCCCACGTTACACTGGAGATCTCTAGCGGACACACATGGACAAATATGTAAAATTGTAAATTCTCGTTTTGTTATTTATATATATATTGTTTGAAATATATATTGTGGCGAAGAAATATTTTATTATTTAATTTAATTATTCAATGAAATTTGTGAAAACAGATTTTTATTAATTAATATTTTTAAAATCATCATTTAGTTACCTAGCTTGCTTGCTCGATATTCTCTAGCTGTAGATAGTTTGGTTGGTTTGTTGATAATTGTCGACTATCGCCGTGACGTCATCAATAAATACTTTCACACCTTCAGATATACAAAGACTTGATTTCTACGCTACAATATAGATATATTATATATTGTGAAAAAATAGTGCAAATGTGATATTGTACTGGGATAAGGTGCATATATTATGATGCATTAGCGCGCCATCTGTTATGAAAATTCGAAACTATTATAGACGCGTATGATGCCCTGCCCTTACTGCAATGGAAAAATTAAAGGGAGGGCCTGGCTCATCAGAGGTGTACCTTCCCAGCGGTTTCGCCAGTTTAACCTACCATACCGCTGTTATATTTCATTTTCGAACTTCCTTTTATAGTGATATAACAGCGGTATGGTAGATTAAACTGGCGAAACCGCTGGGAGTGTTCACCACTGATGAGCCAGGCCCTCCCTTCAATTTTTCCATTGCAGTAAGGGCAGTAGAAATTGTTTAATTTTCAAAAGATTCATACATGTCTATAATAGTTTCTAATATTATTTATTAATTACGTTGTTATATACCTTGAAAAAAGTTGGCGTTCAGCCAACTAAAATATTAGCAGATGAATTATTTATTGATCCAATATATGACTTTTTAATTTAAAAAAATAGATAGATATATATATATATATATGTGGAAAAAATAATACAAAATTATTTTAAAAGGTCAGGAGTTGATATTAAAGGCAAAAAGACTTATCCTGACCAAATATTATAGAACAAACCTAAGTATACGTTTAGTTTATTTTTGTTCCACTAGATGGCGCTCTGCCATCTAAAATTATCGTGTGAGCGTTCAGGTAATGCCTATTTTGTTTTTAAATATATATATGTATTAAAAATGGGATTAGCGCGAATGTATAAATTCTATTCAGTTTATGTTTTTACTATTTCACGCTTCTTCCCCGCGTATAAACTCTGCAAAAGGCCGTTATTTTCTAGTTCATTTTAACCGCCAAACTGTAAGTCTAATAGTATCTTAAATATTGCCGCGTGGCAATATTTGTAAATGGAAAGACAAACTTCAGGATCACACAGCAATTTATTTAAGTCTGATTTATAATAACATAAAAGTAACCCAGGCTCCTAGAGCAGGCAATTCTAAATTATAATTGATAAAACACAAAATAAACAATGAGGGAAATTTATAGAATAGCAAAATATCAAAATTGATACCCTGTTAATAAAATAATAAATATCTATAAAACTTGGTAACTAAATGTAAATCACCATTACAGAGATTGATGTAGAATATCTACGACAGACTGGTGAACCTGCTTAAAGAGAATCAATCAAAATCTTCAACATATTAGTAGTATTTTTAATGATATTTGAAGAAGAAAAAAATAAAAGTCAGGTAAAAAGGTTAATTTTGAATTTGCAAGCTTTCGAGCAAATATACTGCTCTTCAACGGGAAGAATAACTATTGCCCACACATGCCAATAACAAAAGTTTTCAATTATTTTGTATAAAGATTATTAAGAGATTATACATAGAGTATCAGCCCGTTGAAGAGAGCAGTATATTTGCTTGAAAGCTTGCAAATTCAAAATTAAAACAAAGTCTTTACCTGATTTTTATTTTCCCTTTTTCAAATAATTTCTGGGAACCCATTGCTCACATTTAATGATATTAATCATTTACATACCTATTAATAATAATGAAGACATATCCTGACCAGGAGCACATGTGCTTTTTAGATTGCAGAGCGCCAAAGTGGTACAGCTTACCCCACGCTAAAGAGTGCCAACAGCGCGAAAAACGTTCGTAGATGGCTTTTCTTGATTTATCAAGAAAATGGGTTGGCTAAATATCAGGGAACAAGCTAAATCAATGCTTAATTAATTTCTGTTCCACTAGATGGTGCTCTGCCATCTGAAAAGCACATGTGCTCCTGGTCAGGATATGCCTTCATTGTTTTTAATATCAACACCTGACCTTTTTATTTTTCATTTTTTTCATACCTATTAATGTTCTTAATAAGTATGCAAATTATCTAAAAATTTGCTAAGTTTTTATTGGGGTTGCAATTTTTGTGGTCCTATTGTATAATATAATAAAGCTTTCAAAATATATTCAATTAAGCATATGGAAATCAAAACAGTTTTTCTAAATTAAGTACCATCTCATTTTGCCATCAAAACATCTCTTAATTAAGCATCTATAAAAATGAAAATTTCAAAATTTTTAATATTATACACGTTCAAATATCTTTTAAAAATCCAAAGTTTTAGAGCAGATTAATTCAATGAATCTTTAAATATAATTCATAAAAATATTTAGTTTCTAATTATAATCTTTTTCATTTCAAAACAAAAGGAATTAATAAGCAAAAACACTCATTAAAAATAAAAATTACAACAAGTTTTTTATAAACTATACAAACAATGGGTGAAAATAATATTCCCATTATACTTTAGGAAGCAAAGCCACTAACAACAATACAAATACTTCAAAACTCAATTAGGCCTAAGTTAAGCCTAACTCTTCTGAAAGAAGGCTTAAGGGAGAGAGTAGAAATTCCCATTCATTTAATAGTAGAATTTTGGGAATAGTTGGACTACTTCGCTTCTGTGAGGGGAGAAAAACATTAATATTTAATAATCTGTGAGCAAGTTTGCAGCCATTTCTGTCTTGTTGGACCCGAGTGGAATTAGAAGGGAAGAATAAATTTTGCTGAGTGAAAAATTCTCTTCCTTTCTTGTGATGATATTTCCATCTTTCGGTATGGAATGCTTTCCACGTTTACAGTAGTTCTTCATATAATGTTAAATTCTTTGTCTCTTAATACTTGTAGAATACATAGCAATAACGCGTCATCTATATAATACAAATGAAAACACCAAAAGGCGAATTTTTCTTTCCACAATTAAATCTAACTTCTAACGCCCTTACTGCAATGAAAAAATATATATTGGGAGAGCTTGGCTCATTAGTGGTGAACCATCCCAACGGTTTCGCCAATATAATCTACCAGACCGCTTCTTGAGAGCTCTATGCTGAATGATCCAATACAGTATTAGAGCTCTTAAGAAGCGGTATGGTAGATTATATTGACGAAACCGCTGAGAGGGTTCACCACTGATGATCCAAGCCCTCCCAATATATTTGTTCATTGCAGTAAGGGCAGTAGAAGTTTGATTTATTTGTGAAAAGAAACATTCGCGTTTTGGTAGTTTCATTTGTAGAATATATTGAATGTTTTGCGCGCTACATTGATAACATAAATTATTACATTGCTAATATAAATGACTGTATATATTTATAAATGTATGTATTTCTACTGTCCTCAAAGCTTATGTCCATATTTTATCTAAAAATTCCCATTCCAAGAGTCTAGCATCAGTATCACTATAAAAGGAAAACCGAAAAATGCAATATAACAGCGGTATGGTAGATTAAAGTGGTGAAACCATTCAACAAATTCAAACTATATTTGACACGCTTGATTATTTTCTAAATAAAACAATTTTCTACTGCTCTTAATGCAATGATAAAATATTGGGAGGGCATAATCAGTATATTAAACTGGCGAAACCGCTGGTAGGGTTCACCACTGATGAGCTAGGTCCTTCCATTGTTTTATTATTGCAGTAAGTGCAGTATAAAATTGTTTAATTTCGAAAAGAATCATCGAAATCAGTTTAAATTTCTTATTCATACTTGTGCAACTCCATCTCAAAATTCCAATCTCTGATCGAAAAGCAAATGACAATGGAAGAATCATTGCAGTAAGTGCAGTATAAAATTGTTTAAATTTCTTATTTATACTTGTGTAACTACTTCATCTCAAAATTCTAATCTCTGATCGAAAAGCAAATGACAATGGAAGAATCATTGCAGTAAGTGCAGTATAAAATTGTTTAATTTCGAAAAGAATCATCAAAATAGTTTGAATTCCTTATTTATACTTGTGCAACTCCATCTCAAAATTCCAATCTCTGATCGAAAAGAAAATGACAATGGAAGAATCATTGCAGTAAGTGCAGTATAAAATTGTTTAATTTCGAAAAGAATCATCAAAATAGTTTGAATTCCTTATTTATACTTGTGCAACTCCATCTCAAAATTCCAATCTCTGATCGAAAAGCAAATGACAATGGAAGAATCATTGCAGTAAGTGCAGTAGAAAATTGTTTAATTTCGAAAAGAATCATCAAAAATTGTTTAAATTTCTTATTTATACTTGTGTAACTACTTCATCTCAAAATTCTAATCTCTGATCGAAAAGCAAATGACAATGGAAGAATCATTGCAGTAAGTGCAGTATAAAATTGTTTAATTTCGAAAAGAATAATCAAAAATAGTTTGAATTCCTTATTTATACTTGTTCAACTCCTTCATCTCAAAATTCCAATCTCTGATCGAAAGGCAAATGACAATGGAAGAATCATTGCAGTAATTGCAGTAGGAAATTGTTTAATTTCGAAAAGAACCATCAAAATCAGTTTAAATTTCTTATTTATACTTGTGCAACTCCATCTCAAAATTCCAATCTCTGATCGAAAAGCAGAAGACGATAGCAGAAGAAATAACAAACCTCTCAGGAAGACAAACAAACAAATTAAGTTCGACTAGACGGCTTCTCTGATATTTTTTATTTATTTTTGACCATTGATTGGTTAGGTTGTTGACCGCCGTTGCTAGGTAACTGGATTATCTTCCGTCTGCTCTCCTTTTATCTAAATATTTTTATTCGTCAGAAGATTGCCTATAACTCATAGTCTTATTTTACATTATTTTCTCATTTTGAAATATAAAAACAATATAACATTCAGAAAATTTTACGAAAAGGTATCATGTATTATATTTTCTCTTCATACAATTTACATATTATTCACATTATTATTAGACACACATTAAAATCTTTTATTACCTTGATAAAGGTTGGCGTTCAGCCAACTGAAATATTGGTAAAATAAATTATATTTTGATCCAATATATGTCTTTTTAATTTACCTATTATTCACAATGTTATGAATAGATGAGAGGGTAAAATTATAATTATATAAACCCCTATTAGAATTCTCTCTTATAACTCATGATTTCTGGTCTTGTTTTTATCGTCTAAACGTAGAAAGAGCATAAGAGAATATCTGATGGTAGAAAAACAATTGCACTAAATATAAAGATGTGAAAAAATAGTACAAATTTGATATTGTACTGGGATAAGGTGCATAAATTAAGATAGAAGATTAAGCATCTCCTTATCGTGCAACTGAAAGTTACTGATGGCTGGCGCCATATATCGGAAAAAATATCAACTATTCGTTGATTTTTTTTATTAAACCACGCGTACGTGGTTAGCTTTTCTTGATTAATCAAGAATGGGTATTTGGCTAATTCTGGAATAAATAAATATCAACTAATAGTTAATATTTATTCCGATAGATGGCGTAAGCCATCAGCAACTTTCAGTTTCACGATAAGATGTCTTTTTTTATTCATTAAAAAATATAAAAAGTTTTCCATTTTCTCTATTCCAATCGTAGCACCATTGAGAATGTATCTCGTTGACATTCCCACCTTGAAACTAACCAAAAGACCAAAGTGGGAGTTTAGAGGTGACATCCATCTTTTTAAGTCACCTTGGACTACGCCCAGCTACCAGATTAGCTCTTAAAGTCGCGAGCGCTCAAGGCTACTCAGTCATTACTTTGCGCGTTCTGTGATGACATTTTTAGCTGCATATAAATCAAACTACTTTAATTATTTTCTTTAATAGTTGCTATATTAATTACCATTTCAATTAATAGGCAAGTAAAACCTGTTTTAGTATGAAATAAAGTAAGAAGAGGAGCTTCTTTATACACATTTATTCTCGCTAGCTTTCGAACCTACATTCGAAGCTATCCATGCCAGATGAAGAACCATGTAGGTTCGAAAGCTAGCGAGAATAAATGTGTATAAAGAAGCTCCTCTTCTTACTTTATTTCATACTAATTTGATCAGGATAAGAGTTATTCTATAAAAAACCTGTTTTATAGATTTAGAATATGTAAAATACTTTAAATACACCTATTCCCCGATTTACACGGTAGATACGTTCCTGAGAAAAACGTGTAAATCGGGGGATAGGTGTATACAGAAATAAAAATAAAATGCATTGACAGGTTAAAATATGTAGTCAGCACATAAGCTCGGGATTCCTCGTGAGATGTGTACACAGAGTATGTGTTCAATCACAGTAGCATTTAGTATAGTGCGATAAAAAATTGAAAAAAAACTTCTTTGGAAAACCGTGTAAAAGCGAAAACGTGTAAAACAAGCACCGTGTAAATCGGGGGAAAGGTTGTATTTATGTATTTAGCAGTAACTAACTCAATTAAATCAGACATTGATTTATTATTACAAAATAAGAAAAAATGATGAAGCACTAAAATGCTAACTATTAATCATTACTAAAAAGGATAATAAACGCACCAACACAAAGTACCTATTTGTCATAACTTCTTCTTTAAACTTTTCTGTCTTTTTCATATTTTTCTCTCTACCTTTTTTTCCCCTTTTCTTTTTCTTCACATAGAAACAAATGGGTCCATGGAAACAACACACGCTAATGAGGTTAGAACTGTACTTTAAAACTGGTTTTAAATGAGGAAACTTGAATCCTCTCTCTCTTTAGAAAAGAGGCTAAGTGACGTGAACGTCTCCATCTTGGGAAACTTTCTAGAGATGTAAGAAGTTGAGATTTAATTGCTGCATTTGAATATTTACAAAATGCTGCCTTTATACCCGCATATGTTTCATCAATGATCAGCTAGGATTTACCAATATTTTATCATTGTACTAAAGGCAAGTAGGAAATTGTTTTATATGAAAAAAAGAAAAAAAATGCTTAAATATATTTATAATTTTGAATAAAGGTGTCACTTATATCATATAATTATTTTTTTAAATAATATCGAATAAAACTTATGGACAAAACTTAAGGATGTTGTTGTATCTTTTAGCATGTATATCGGGATTCAGATAATAACTTTGAAAGATATTTGATACACAGTGACTTTTATTGAAGATACGAGATAACCAAGTGTGTGAAAAAAATTTCCTCTGTATCCTAAAAAAAAAAAAAAAAAAACAGATGACCGGCGATATGAAAGACTTTATCTTCCTTAAGTTTCGTACAAGAGTGTATTGTGGAGTAAATTTGAGTCAACATTTAGTTGGTTTTATTCTTTAAAATGGTCCTTTGTCATTTAAAATCTTCATTTGAGCATCTCAGGATATTCCAAGAGGGTCGGTGGAAGGATGGTCTAAACCGTTGGTTTTCAACCGCTATGAGCCGGGATTGAATCCTGCATTGGGCACTTTTTTATAATATAAAAAAATGCTCCGATGGCCCCAATTCTTACAAAAGTCCAACCCCACCAGCGAGTGCAAGTAACCAAACGGGGCTCTGGCACATTTGTAATTGCAAAAGTCGAACTGTTTTTCACAAGAGTAGACAATTTGACAATTAAAATAATTTATTGACATCTTGTCAATGCATGCAAAGTGCGCAGTCTGCACTATTTAAAAAAAAAGATAATATACATTATATACACTATGTACAATGAATATGGCGCCTCTGCCTGGCGCCTCTGTGTAGACATTTATTTGGTTCACTTACAGTAAAAGCAATCGCCAACTTCTACCCACCATGATTATCATGGCCCGTACCACGTGTACTAGGGATGGTAATAATTAAAAAAAAAAAAACATTCATGACATTCTTACTAAAGAGGATGAGCTGGCGACATGTGGTGTGAGACTGAGGTGGAAACATCGCCACGCTACCAGAGGTCATTGTTATTCCCCCACATCTCCCTGTGGTCAAATCCCTCTTTAATGAGCTTGATGCTCAATGGCTCGGCTTCTGATTGGCCGGTGGGGCGATGACGTCAGCATCCGGGACACTGACCGGGATAACGGGAGTTTCATGGCGACGTATTGATTGGAAGTGACCACCGGAAGACGGCTACGTACTCTGGTAGAGCGATGTGACCATGATGAAGGAACCGTTAACAGTGATTGTGGCATTGACCGAAGCCACAACATAGGAAAGATAAAGGTACAATAAATGTGAATCTCCTAGATATTAATTAAATAATGCAATAGGTTTCTGAAGATGTGAGTTTCTTTTATTATTGTATTATCAAACCCCACCAGCTTGTGCAAGTAACCAAATGGGGCTCTGGCACATTTGTAAGTGCAAAGTCGAATTGCTTTTCACATATGTAGACATGTAGTGCACTTACAGTTAAAAGCAGTCGCTAACTACCCACCATGATTATCATGGCCTGTACCACGTGTACTAGGGATAAGTAAAAAAAAAATTGTATTATCAAGCTCGGGCATTTCCACCTTTCTACAGCAGTACAAAATGAACAATAATGAACGCCGTTAGATACTAACTAGACAAATATATTAAAGAAGTCAATAATTATCCGGATATGAGTTTCTTATTTCTTTTTATTGCCAACTCTAGCTTCCATAGCCCTTCTACAGTAGTACAAATGCTACAAATACATGCTACAAAATAAATACCATAGCAAACATTGTAAACTTGATCAATATAAAGGACCTCTAACCAATGGAAGGTACAAATAGTCAAATATCTCGAAAGGACATCATAAATACCATAGAAACAATTGTACACTGAATCTATATAAAGGACCACTATACTATGGAAGGTACAAATGGCCAAATATAAGTAAAGGTACACCATAAATACCATAGCAACCTTTGTACATTAGACCTATATAAAGGCCTTCTATCCACTACTCCTATAGAAAGGTGAAAATCCCCGAAAGCTTGAGAATACAATAATAAAATGAAAAGAAGCTCATCTCCAGAAACCTATTGCATTATTTAATTAAAGATAAAGGTGTTCATATATTGCATGGAGTAAGTGAGGTGATGTTAAAGTCTCAATTCTAGTTGAATTCATAGTGTTGATCTCTACCAACATTGATGGTTAGTTGAAGTGAGATCTAAAGCCAACATCTGAGTTCTGTGTAAATAATATCTTTAATAACCTGTTGAAAATGGTTGATTGCTACAAATTTGATGGTTGTTGGTTACAGCAAGCCCCGGCATAATAAGTCGGTATTTTGGTTTAACCTTCGACAATATTAAATATATAAGAACATTTAATGACGATTATTAATATATTAAAGGACATTGAAAATTAAGGGGGGGGGGGGGGGGGGGGGAGAAGTCCGCCCACACCTCCCTGCGGTTCCCCCTGGGCCCTTGGAATATTCGACCAAATTCTGGTTCGTTTCCAAGGTGACTAACGTGGCAAAGGCACCCATTTTCCAATGAAGAGCAAAGATAGCGGACATTGCTACTGTTGTGGTGGAGATGCATGGAGACATCTGGGGCTCTTCATTGGACACGACAACAACAACATTGAAAATTCCGTGAGCGCCAATTATTTTATTGTAAATGTACATAAAACAAGCTAAGATTTCGAGGAGTCTCTTTAATATGAAGCTAAGAAAGATGGGGCATTACACTGGGTAGTTATTAGGTTCAGAAAATATATAAAACTAGGTACTATACAGATATTACAACTAGGTACTTTATATAGATAATATGCAAACATTTTTGCATATTTCTTACATTTTACATAGTTGTGTATATGATATCTGCCCAGTGTCTTCATGCCATCTTTCTTAGCTTCATATTAAGGAAACTCCTCCGAAACCTCAGCTTGTTTTGTGATCGTTTACAATAAAATAATTGGTGCTCACGGAATTTTGTATGTCCTTTATTATGAAGTATTTGAAGTAATGAACACAATGTGTTTTTATGGATAGTGTTGAAAATTGATCAGAGGGATTCTTGAACTGTAAAAATAAATAACTCACCTAACATGACCAAACCTGCTATATACATCAATCAAATAATTGCAAAAAGTTTCTTTATTAAATAAAAATGGCAAGCTTTCAAGTGTTAGCTTATCATTGTTTCGAAAATTCCTACAATCTATTTAGAGGTGTAGGAGGTATATTTACATATTTACACTTAAAAAAGATTTTAAAATTCTCTGAGAAATACTTTAAATAAATATATCCTAAAACTTATTTACTTATGACGGAATAAACCTCCCATGAGAGACCATCTCCAGGAGAGACCATATTCTACGTGGTCTACTGTATATCACTTTAATTGCTTAATTCAGAATCGTTATATTCTTTCAACAAAGTTAAGCCTTTGTGTACCAGACTTTATTTCCCAGAGATTTTCAAAATAATTCAATTGAAGGGAATTTTTTCGAGAGCTGAAGAAGATAGAAATCTCTTTGAAGTCATTGATGTTTGCTCATTAAAAAGCTGGAAGTCTCAGGAATATTCATGGCATTCCGCGGACTTGGACTCTAAGGTTTAATGGCCTCAAGCAACATCATGCGGCTCGTAAATCCCTCAGGGATATTTGCATAGCTTGTGTGAATATGTAAACTATAGATTTACCTTTTTATTTCTAGAATCTTCAAAAGAAACGATCATAGAGATAGTCATAAAACTTTAGAAGAAATTCCCGATTGTTTGAACGTATTGTTCATTAAGAAAAAGGCATCTCCTTATCGTGCAACTGAAAGTTGCTGATGACTTGCGCCATCTATCGGAATAAATATCAACTATTCTCGTTGATTTTTAGTTATTCCAGAATACGCGTCCGTGGTGAGCTTTTCTTGATTAATCAAGAATGTGTATTTGGCCAATTCGGGAATAACTAAAAATCAACGAGAATAGTTTATATTTATTCCGATAGATTGCGCAAGCCATCAGCAACTTTCAGTTGCACGATAAGGAGATGCCTTTTTCTTAATGTATGCACCTTATCCCAGTACAATATCACATTTGTACTATTTTTTCGTATTGTTCATTGTTGCTATTGCTTAGCATTGAAAAAAAAATACAATAAAGAGTCCATTGTTTAATAATGTGTGATAAACTTATCCAACACTCGACTTCAAGATCCTATTTCAAACATAGGCTATAGAATAATGGATGTTGTTAATATTATAAGCCCTTCGGTAAAATTATAAATATATAAAATTCGTTGAGGGAAGAATTTTTTTAATCATGATAATACAAGCTTTTGGGAAAAACAGCCCTTCAACGGGTAAAACTACGCTACTAAAAAACCTTTTAGTATGATTTTAGTAGCGTAGTTTTAACTGTCGAAGGGCTGTTGCTTCCGAAATATTGTATTATCGTGATTAAAAAAGAAACTCTTCCCTCAGTGAATTTTCTTATATTTAGAATAATGGAAATGTTCGATCATATACCTTAGAGGGATGTGGTTTGAAGAGCTAGTCTCCTTTATATAGGGGTCAATGGTATAAACCTTCGACAGCCGTAGGATCGAATCCCGCATTGAGCATTTTTTTCTGAATTAAAAAAAAATGGGCTTCAATTGTGTCCCCCCGATTCTTTCAGAAGTCCAACCCCTCAAGTAAACAAACGGGGGCTCTGGTCTACTTGTAAGTGCAAAAGTCGAATGTGTAGACATGTGGTGAAGTAAAAGCAGTTAGTAAGTACCTAAGATAATGATCATGGCCTGTACACCCCCATACTAGGAATAATAATAATACAATATTTAACTTGGCTTTAAAACTTATCTCATAGCACTGCATATCTAATTACGTAATAAAAATGATCGTAATGTAGATTAAGTACTGTCTATAAGATCATCTTTCGGTGACGATGCGTTCAACACCTGAAGAAGAACGATATATAAGTCGACGTCGAGTACACTCAGCCATGCTTTACTAAGACAAACGCTTTGCTCTAAGGTTTTAGCGATCGTCTAGTAATCCTTAAGATATCCATGTGAGATTATCCCATTCTAATATTGGATGGAATTACTAGAAGACTGATTAATACGGGAAGAGGTGTACCTCAATGTTTTAAAATCTTTCACAATCCCACACACATACACTGGTCATCCTCGCATCAACTGTCAAATTAAATGGACAAACATTTTCAGTTTTTTTTTTTCTGATCAGTTTAGCGGGAAGAATGTTGTCTTCGTTTATTAGTGAACCAATCTCTCACGCCTTCTCATTGGACGAATGTAGCCATGTTTGTATATAAGAGGGGACTAAGGGAATGCGAAGGGGGCCCAGAGCGAGGAGAATTGGTGTAGAGACGCTTAAAGTGTTTTTCTACGTAATTTTTCCGTGTCTGGGGATCTCTTCGCATCCCGGTGTGACTCGAGTCCGATCCCTATCAACGCTACAATAAAGATAAGTACTGTTTTATATTTAACAATCGCGAGTTTCACTTACTTACTTCTTGTTGTTGGTGTTGTACTCTTGAGTGTACGCTGTGTATTAAGTTACATTTACTTTAGGACCTAGTATATTTCATTTTTGTGTGAGAATCCGTAAATAGTAAATTTTGTCACTGCGAAGTCAAGAATCTACCTTCGTCCAGGTTGGACTGGGTGAGGACATCGAGGACCCTGTCATCGCCTGGAGGCGGAAATTATCACGGTGGTTACCTGGCTGTAAATTTTATCGATGTAATTTTTATTCTGTGAATATTGACTAAGAAGTCAATAAAGTTGTTTTAATTGTCAATTGTCACAAACCCACAAATTAAACACAAATCTAATGCCTTATGTAGATATATTTTCGTAATTATAAATCAATATAATCAAACTTTAATTTAAACATATCTCTCTATATTTCTCTATAACACTCTATCATATATATAGCATATATGTAAATAGGTATATAATATTAGTATTTGTTTAGTGCGTTTGGATATCGCGTGGTGTTGTGGCTCTTAATCAAAATAGAAAACTAATCTTTCAATAATAATAAAAATAAAAACACATGTATGAAATGTATTTGCCTATTCAAAACAAAAGTTTTCAAATTAATTTCAAGTAGTTAAACCAAAAATTTTCAACTCTTTTTCTTTCTCTCTCTCTCTTGGCAGTTCCGTATGTATGTCAGAGCTGAGTTTTATGAGAGGGTAATAAAGCTCAATTTAATATGTCTTCATTTCTGTTTTACCATTTTTCTTGGTTTTGAGACTAATGTGGAAATACTGTTTTCTCGAGGTTATTGTTTGGATGTTTTATAGTAGAGAAAATGATTTTTTTATCTTTTCAGAGAGAGAATAAATAAAATAATTAGTTTGTTTTTAATAATATTGTGAAATTATCTATGAAAATATATATAAAGGGCATATTTTGACCGCTTACACGAGCATTTTAGATAACTGAGCGCCATCTATTGAAATAAAATGCAACTAAACGTTGATATAGATTAATCCGTAATATTTAGCCAATAATTTAAATATTAAACCACCCTGACCCTTTTAAAACATATTTTTTCTTACTCTTTCACCAATTTATCCATGAAAAATAAGCATACCCTGACAGCTCATTTGAGCCTTTTTAATATTCTATACACAGTGGCTTTTATTGAAGACACACGAGATAACCAAGTCTGAAAAAAATTGCCTCTCTCTCCATTAAAAGAATAGATCATCGGCGACATCAAAGAATTTCCACTTCCTTAAGTTTTCTCCATTGAATGTATTTTAGGCAATTTGAGGATCATCCGCGTTGAATTTCTAGAAGATGTCTTTATAATGTTGAAGGGTCTAGTTCTAAATTAGGGGGTATAGAGATTACCTGGAATATATCGCTATATATGTTCACATTTCAGGGAGAGAACAAGGAAATCTCTCATGTAGAATTTGCCTATCGAATTTTAATAATGTATATTCTGGTGGTGGTGGTATCTTGTACATGGAGCAGATCAGATCGGTCCGTGCACTCTGATCACAATACCGACACTGAGAGGAAAGGGGGGATGCCATTGCCCCGTTTGTCAGCTACATTTCAGAGTTCCCTGTTCACGGTTACCATAGCGGCTCGGGGTTCACGAAACCGTACTACAGGGCAGTCCCTTACTTGTGCTGCTTCTCCCACCCGTCACGTAGATAAGAGGTATATTCAGGTAACTACTTCAATAGATAATAAGCACATTCTACACAATATATGTAATTATCTAAATTTCATAAGAAAAATAAAATTTTGAACTAGTTGAGTTGTGAAAAAAAAATAGTACAAATGTGAAATTATACTGGGACTGGAATCGACAACTAAGGCTCTTTGGATGTGAAGCTGTAGCTCTTTACATAGTTCCATACGTAAATATTATTTATGTGAGTACTCTTTATTGTTGGAAAAAAAAATTGTGTGGCTCTTTAAAAACTTTGAAATTTTGTAAATTGTAATATTTAACTTTCCGACTCAAAAGTTTGCCGACCCCTGGTCTAAGATAAGGTGGATAAATTAAATTTCAGTTACACGATAAGGAGACGCCTTCTTCTTAGTTAAGTTGTGCAACTATTTCTTTTTCAGTTTTCTTGTATTTCCTTTTATTCAGAAGAACCCAGTGTATGGGTCTAGATGCCCTTATAAGAGACTTAATGTGTGGTATACAGACCGTGATTTTACCATTTAATATGATATGAAGTATATAACAAATGAAAACATTAAGACGCGAATGTTTCTTTTCACAAATAAATCAAAATTCTACTGTCCTTACTTGGGAATGAAAATGTATTCCACCCTTCAGTGTAGCATATAAAAGCAGAATGATCCAATACAGTATTAGAGCTCTTAAGAAGCGGTCTGGTAGATTAAATTGGTGAAACCGCTGGGAGGGTTAACCACTGATGAGCCCAAGTCCTCCCAATATTTTTTCGCAGGAAGGAAAGTAGAATTTTGATTTATTCGTAAAAATAAGCATTCGCGTCTTGATTTTTCATTTGTTATAAATAGATGGCGCGTTATTGCTTTGTATGTTATGAAGTATGCGTAGTTGCTCCATACGGAATGTCAAAATTGCGTGGATTTGTATTGTTTGAAATCTATATTGTCCACTAGAAGAGACAAAGTATATGTCGCAAGTATAGGGTATAGTGAGATTTCCAGCTATTTTTTGCCATTGTAGCGGCTAATGGACGCCATGTAGAGGGCGGTTTAAGGAAAAATAGGATCCTCGACGCAAATTAATTTCTCTATTCTTCTTTTCCTCGTTTTTGTCTGAAGTCGCTTCAATAGTCCATCGCAAGGACACGTAGCTCCAAGGTGACGTAGCTCACCAATCATCCCATAGGAAACTTGTTTAGAATTATGGTATCCCCAATTAACTGCCCAGAAAGCCTTCGTGTCTCCATACTTCAACTTCGAAATTGAACTGCCATGATGGAGTATATACACTAATAAACAAAACTTAAGAAGGTGGAAAGTCTTTGTTGTCGCCGGTGGTGTATTCTTTTAAAGGAGGCAGAAGCAATTTTTTTCACACTTGGTTATCTTGTGTGTTTTCAATAAAATTCATTGGGCATCAAATATCATTCAGAGTTATTGTCTGAATCCCGATATACATACTAAACGGTAAAGCCTCCTTAAGTTTTGTTCATGAGTGTATATATTCTATTTGCTGACATGTTAGCTACTGTTGTAAACGAAAACATACGGCAATTCAATTTGCGTTTCTCTCCCTTCAATATATGCATACTTAAAATGTAAATAATCACGAAACTAACACACAATATGTCATGCAGTACAACGAGTACTTAAGGAACATTTAAAATTTCAAAAAGATGTTAAAAGCGTACATTTTATCAAGAAATAAGCTTTGAAATAGTTGACTTTAGAAATGTAATTTGGTGCCAGAATACGACCGGGCTATGCAGTATGAAAAATCAAAGCGGAACACCCTGATATAGTAGATTTCAGAATAATTCCTAGGTTTCAGAATACACGACCGTGTTATTCACTGTTAAAAATCAAAGCGGAACATCCCGAAGTACTGGAATTTAGAATAATTCCTAGGTTCCAGAATACACGACCGTGCTATGTGGTGTGAATAACCAAAGCGGAACACGCCGAAGTAGTGGATTTTAGAACGGTATCGTTCAACGTGAAGCGATAGACCAAAGCGGAACACCCAGAAGCCGTGTACGGAAGAAGAAGAGAGAAGAAAGAAATAAAGAAACAGAAGGAGAGAACGTGAGCGAGGAACCGGTCCTTGTGTCGCCGCACGTGAGAAACCATGAGCGATCCATCAAAAGGAAGGAAGCGGATTTATTTGACGTTAAAACACCATTACAGCGTGCGTCTCTGAATTATGGGTTCGGATTTTCCCTCAAGTCCTTGGAACCTACTGGAACCTTACTCGGTCATCTCAGAGTAATCAAAGTTTTTCTGAAATGGCCAAGCGAAGACCATGCCTTTCATATACACATTCGGATATCAAAACGTCATTCGACCCCTTATTGAGTTTCCACTATAATAAACCTGCACGTATCATTCACCACCCACGTATATTTTCAAAATTTTGTTTTTCAAACAGAAATAATGTAATATATTTTTCTCTCAATATATAATAAGTATTTGTTGTTGTTGTTGTCGTGTCCAAAGAAGAGTCTCAGATGTCTCCATGCATCTCCATTACAGCAGCAGCAATGTCCACTATCTTGGGTGTGTAAAGCTGCTGCTCTGGGTCTATGTCAATTTTCTGCAAGGCTGCGGCCATTGCTGGGCATGAGAATATGTGGGTAGGTGTTAGTTCCACACCAGAACAGTTGTTGCATGTCCTATAGGTTCTTGTGCCATCTGGATGTATTGTCATTCTTTTATAGTGTTTTGTTTTAAGTCTTGTTATAGTTTAATAAGTATTTAAAATATGTATATAATAATGTGTATATAAAATTTGTATTTATTATTAAGTTGTTAACGTGATAATCCTGTTGAAGGACTGACAAATCCGAAAACTTGAAAATAAAAAGTTGTGCAAGAAACTTAACCCTGGAAGCTTCATTAATTTTATAATACTATAATAATTCCTTGTGATTAAGAAAATCATATTATTTAATCTAATAACCTTTATTATAAACATTCACTATTTAGTATCTTACCCCTCGCGGAGTCGGTGGAAGGCTGGTTAAACCGTTTGGTTTTCGACCACTACGACCCAGGTTCGATTCCCGCATTGGACACTTTTTTTCTGTTTAAAAAAAAAAACCTCGCGAATACAACTTGCCGCTGTTTCTCACACCACCGATGTCAACAGACTTCTCCCCCGCCTTTCTCTTCGTCAGCTGACCCCTTCTTCAATCCCACGGGCCAGTAGTACTTCCTTGTTTACCGCCCACGTTGTCTTGGCTCTTGTGAGATACAGATGTCATACTCTTTTCTTCCAATATAGTACTATATAACTTTTTTTTAAATCTGTAAATTGCTTTTCTCGAATACACACAATACTTTACAATTTGATTTCATTTAACTAAATTTGCATACCAACCCTTTTGTACATATATCATTTGTGTTGATATACATATATTTAATCTTTTTATCTAACTAACTTGCATACTAATTTTGTACATATTTAAAATATCTTTCTTTCTTTTCTTTCAAAATTTTTATTTATCTTTAAAGTGCAAGTGTCCCTAGGGGGGACATAGCGCTCTAAGTAAAAATAAAGAATAAATAATCATTCCTTCTCTTATCCATCAAACGTTTCATTTACAAATAAATATTAATTTATTATCTAGATTTACGTCTTATTTCTTCTTCTTATACATACTAAAAGGTAAAACTTCCTTAAGTTTTGTCCATGAGCGTATATTCTCTATCTACTGACGTGTTAGTTCCTATTGTAAACGCAAAAATACGTCAATTTGATTTTCTATCTCCCTTCAAATTATACATACTTGAAGTAAACGAAAAAATTGCGCTACAAATAATAAAAATAAAAATACAACCTTTCGCAATGAGTTTCTTTTATTGCATACTTATATGCATTATATATTCTTATATGCATACTTACAATGCAAAGAATCACGAAACTAGCAAAGATTATGTAATGCAGTATAATCTAGTTGAATTGACCTTATTATGAAAAAATTAGTAATGATCATCTCTTAAACCCACTTTTCCCGAGGGACAAAGTCTGACTGTCACCTCCATGTGGATAGCCAACTAACGACAGCAGCTCTTTTTACCCTTCATGGAGATTTATGGACTTAATATTGATATGGACACTTTTACCATCTTTCTGAGAAGAACTCAATTTTGATTAATCTAAAGGATAGTACGAGGTTTTACTGACTTCTTGGGATAAGATATAAATTGGGACGAGGGCTACAATTGCTAACTAATGGTCTCAAATTACCATCGATGGGTCAGAGTGGCTGTCATTCCCTAACACCGCTTGGCTATTAGATCCCTGATAATGGGAGTTCGTTGTTCTCCCAATGGCTTCTCTCGAAATTATTTTCCCTCGAATATAATCACACTCATGACTAATCTTAAATTTTCTAAGATATTCCACACTCTCTTTTCTCGAAATGATTTTCCCGAAATATAATCGCCAAAATAACAGACTCATTTTAAATATTGATTATGAAGATATTCCATATACTCTTCATTCAGATACACTTCTCTGAAATATGATATATATCTCTCACCGATCACAAACTTCTTTTAAATATGGACTTCCAAGATATTCCATACTTTCCGCTCAGAATTACTTTCCCGAAATATGATCACCGATTACAAACTTGTTTTAAAATATTGACTCAGAACAAGTCCTCTATCTGCCACTTGTATATCAGAACAGATTTTCCCTCTGCCGCGTATGAATCAGAACAGAACCCCTCTTTCAGTCGCTTTGTATTTAACCAAATATATTCTTATATGACGATGTAATAAAGCAGTGTCAATCTCTCTGCCGCTTATGGGTCAGAACAAGTCCTCTATCTGCCGCTTATGTGTCAGAACAGATCCTCTCTATGTCACTTATGGGTCAGAACAAGTCCTCTATCTGTCACTTATGGGTCAGAGCAAGTCCTCTATCTGCCGCTTATGTGTTATAACAAGTCCTCTATCTGCCGCTTATGTATCAGAACAGATCCTCTCTATGTCACTTATGGGTCAGAACAAGTCCTCTATCTGTCACTTATGGGTCAGAACAAGTCCTCTATCTTCCGCTTATGTGTCAGAACAGATCCTCTCTATGTCATTTATGGGTCAGAACAAGTCCTCTATCTGTCACTTATGGGTCAGAACAAGTCCTCTATCTGTCACTTATGGGTCAGAACAAGTCCTCTATCTGCCGCTTATGTGTTATAACAAGTCCTCTATCTGCCGCTTATGTATCAGAACAGATCCTCTCTATGTCACTTATGGGTCAGAACAGGTCCTCTATCTGTCACTTATGGGTCAAAACAAGTCCTCTATCTGCCGCTTATGTGTCAGAACAGATCCTCTCTATGTCATTTATGGGTCAGAACAAGTCCTCTATCTGTCACTTATGGGTCAAAACAAGTCCTCTATCTGCCGCTTATGTGTTATAACAAGTCCTCTATCTGCCGCTTATGTATCAGAACAGATCCTCTCTATGTCACTTATGGGTCAGAACAAGTCCTCTATCTGTCACTTATGGGTCAGAACAAGTCCTCTATCTGCCGCTTATGTGTTATAACAAGTCCTCTATCTGCCGCTTATGTATCAGAACAGATCCTCTCTATGTCACTTATGGGTCAGAACAAGTCCTCTATCTGCCGCTTATGGGTCAGAACAAGTCCTCTATCTGCCGCTTATGTGTTAGAACAAGTCCTCTATCTGCCGCTTATGTATCAGAACAGATCTTCTCTATGTCACTTATGGGTCAGAACAAGTCCTCTATCTGCCGCTTATGGGTCAGAACAAGTCCTCTATCTGCCGCTTATGTGTTATAACAAGTCCTCTATCTGCCGCTTATGTATCAGAACAGATCCTCTCTATGTCACTTATGGGTCAGAACAAGTCCTCTATCTGTCACTTATGGGTCAGAACAAGTCCTCTATCTGCCGCTTATGGGTCAGAACAAGTCCTCTATCTGCCGCTTATGTGTTAGAACAAGTCCTCTATCTGCCGCTTATGTATCAGAACAGATCCTCTCTATGTCACTTATGGGTCAGAACAAGTCCTCTATCTGCCGCTTATGGGTCAGAACAAGTCCTCTATCTGCCGCTTATGTGTTATAACAAGTCCTCTATCTGCCGCTTATGTATCAGAACAGATCCTCTCTATGTCACTTATGGGTCAGAACAAGTCCTCTATCTGCCGCTTATGGGTCAGAACAAGTCCTCTATCTGCCGCTTATGTGTTAGAACAAGTCCTCTATCTGCCGCTTATGTATCAGAACAGATCCTCTCTATGTCACTTATGGGTCAGAACAAGTCCTATATCTGCCGCTTATGTGTCAGATCAAGTCCTCTATCTGCCGCTTATGTGTTAGAACAAGTCCTCTATCTGCCGCTTATGTATCAGAACAGATCCTCTCTATGTCACTTATGGGTCAGAACAAGTCCTATATCTGCCGCTTATGTGTCAGATCAAGTCCTATATCTGCCGTTTATGCGTCAGAACAAGTACTTCATCTGCCGCTTATGTATCAGAACAGATCCTATATAGCTAATTATGTGTCAGAATAAATACTTCATCTGCCACTTATGTGTTAGAACAAGTTTTCTTTTTCTAGCACATGCGTTAGATCAAGTTCCTATTTGCCATATGTATCACACAGAACAAGTATTCTTTCTACAAAATATATTCCTCTGAACACAAGAACATACGTCATAATAAATTCCTATATTTTCCATATGGTATCAGAACAGACATTTTTTCTTTTTACAACCCATATATCAAATCTAGTTTTACGTCTAACAAATAAATTATAATAACCTCATAACTGTCATGTTTATCAAAGAACAAGTATTTTTTCTACAACCTATGTTCCAGAGCAGGTTTTTACCTCTAGAATATGCGTCAGAATAAGTTGCTATTTGACATGTTATCTTACAGAAAAATTATTCATTCTACAAAACTTATGTATCGAATATGTGTGAGAAAACAAGTCCTCTACAAAAGAAACTTGTCAACGCTACCTTAAAAATGGCCTCCTCATTTTACAGGGAGGTCGTTAAGACCCTCGTAAATTCCGGGATTTCTGAAGTAAAGTTTTTAATGGTGATGGCAGAGAGGCCAATAACTCGGGAAGAACAACCCCCAGCTCTGATTGCTCGGCGATTGAAGCATGTTTCTGACCCTATGTCTGAATACATATATCTATACATGACAGCTTTGGAACAACGCAACCACAACTAATGAATATATCATTGCTTCAAGATATTTAACATTTTTAATAGCTGTCTTCATTTTTACTAGCATTCTAATAAAAAAGATGTATATGTGTGTGGGGATGCTTTTATATTATTTGGTTTTCTTTATGTGTGTGGGTGGGCAAATTTATTTTGAATTGTTTCAGGACATTTAATATTTTTAATAGCTTTGTTCATTTTTACTAGCGTTCTAATAAAAAAGGGTATGTTTGTGTGTGGGGATGATTTTATATTATTTGTTTTTTTTTTAGGTAGTGTGTGTGTAAATTTATTTTAATTAAAATTTTATATATACACAACACAGTCATACTTATGCCCAATGCAAAAAAGTGTATGGGTGTTGAGACAAGAATTCTGAGATAAATTCGACCTAAGAAATAAAATGGAAAGAGAGCGCATTTTTCTGAATGATTAAAACTTTTGGAATTACCATTGATTTTGTCTTTTTATTTAATTTTTTAACATCTATATATATAAAAATGAATGTATGTGTGTGTGTCCTTTATGCCTGACCAAACCACTCATTGGAACGCCATGAAACTTTGGGAAGTTATTTAGTATAGTACTGGGAAGGTTTCTGAAAAATAATTTCTCTAATATCTTGAATATCCTTAGATTTATTTGCAGATTTGTAGATTTAACTCGCAAGCAGCGCCACCTTGCGACGGAGATAGGCTTAGGCAGGAAGTCTGCCCCACCCCCTGTCGAGAGAATGTAATCGTCCGGCCGCCGGCCGGATGGACAGTCCAAGTACCCACCGACCAATCGGAGGGGCAGAGGGGTCAAGAGGTCCTGGCGCGCGGGAGCAGAGTTGGTGACACAGCTGTGCCAAGTAGACAAGAAAAAAGCCTCGCGGGGGCTTGCCCAAGATGACCTCCGGGAACTTCGTCCATCTTCCATAAACGACCATGATTTTATTCAACTTATCGAGTAGTTTTCAAGGGACCGGGAAAAAATGTTCACTAGATAAAACGATGATTTTGTAATGTAGAAAATTAGGAAAGACAAAATTCAGGATGACACGGCACACAGGGACCGGGAAAAAATGATCACTTTATCGAGAGATTCAAATTTACGAGTTTCAAATTATCAAAATATATCTATTATTTTTTTTAATAAGTTTATAGAGAATTGTTTTTAAAAATGTTCGTTAGACAAACCTTACTCGGGTAAAACCCGGGCGAAGCCGGGTACATCCGCTAGTAATTATATATATTTTCTACACATCTGAGAGTAACTCTCGAGGTATAATTTCAGGAACCACTGGACTGGAGGATTCATTGATGATTCTCTAATCATGATTGATGATTAAAGACATCCATGTCATCCATGTTATTTCTTTAATAGATTCTTCACCTTTAGTTTAGGTTTTCACGATATCATACTTTCGTAACAAAGAACACAGAGAGAGAATATGGTTTTACGGGCTACCAAGAAACAAAGAACAGAACTAAGTAGCTTTAGTCTCCTATAGTTGTCATTAGATTTCTTACTTGGTAGCTCTGATAACTTCTGTATTAGGATATCTACGTTATATGGGATTGTAGAGCCTTACTGGTGATCTCTCTCTATAAGATATCTTGTGTAGGTATTCCATACATCGGTGAGGAACTCTCGAAGTAAAATTTTCAGGAACCATTGTACTGAAGGATTCATTGATGGTTCTCTAATCATATTATCATTGATGATTAGAGACATCTATGACTACCCTTGTTATTTCTTTAATAGATTCTTCACTTTTAGTTTAGGTTAGCGATATCATACTTTCGTAACAAAGAACACAGAGAGAGAATATGGTTTTACGAGCTACTAACCAAGAAACAAAGAACAGAACTAAGTAGCTTTAGTCCTATAGTTGTTATTAGATTTCTTACTTGGTAGCTCTGATGACTTATTTATTAAGAAATCTACGCTATATGGCATTGTAGAGCCTTACTGGTGATCTCTATCTATAAGATATCTTGTGTAGTTATTCCATACATCCGTGAGGAACTCTCGAAGTAAAATTTTCAGGAACCATTGTACTGAAGGATTCATTGATGATTCTCTAATCATGATTGATGATTAGAGACATCTATGACTACCCTTGTTATTTCTTTAATAGATTCTTCACTTTTAGTTTAGGTTCGCGATATCATACTTTCGTAACAAAGAACACAGAGAGAGAATATGGTTTTACGGGCTACTAACCAAGAAACAAAGAACAGAACTAAGTAGCTAAAGTTGATTCCTATAATTGCCATTAGATTGGTAGCTCTGATGACTTCTGTATTAAGAAATCTATGTTATATGACATTTTGTAGAGCCTTACTGGTGATCTCTATCTGCAATATATCTCTTTGTAGATATTCTAGCATCCGAGTTGTGGAAGCAGAAACTTATTAATGATAGGAATTATATAAAGAAATCAACTAAGAAGAGCTTCCTTTACCTCAGTTGTGTAGATCTAATAGCAATTAGGAACATTAAGTTGGTGATCTAGCACAGATAGTATATATCTGATGTGACAAGCAATCTTTTCCTAAATATATATATATAAGTATAGAAAATCAAAATAAAAAAAACTTCAAATGTGTTAGTTGATGGCAACGTGTAAAGGCTCTCTAAAATGGCGAGGTATACTGATGGTTTGGTTGAGATCCTCACAAGATTCAAGTAGAGGGACTTACCAGAATAGTGAGGTTATTATTCCATGGTCAGTACACCTCCCACACAAGTATCCCAAAGTCCTGCAACAACAACTCACTCAGTCTCAAGTTGATCCATTACACCAATAGCACATGGTCATGGTTATCGTGGTAGGTAGTGGTTAAGATTGCTTATACAAACACCGAAAAAGGACTCTATAACAGTACAAGTAAAGCCATATTCCTATATTTTTGGAACACCTTGCAGTTAATTTATAAACCTAGTGTGTGTGTGTGTGCTAACAGCTTTCATACAATGTCTTTACTAACAATGCCAAATGAAACCTTCCCAGTTGAAATTAATATTTTTCCGCTAATAGATGATCCTTATACAAACACCGAAAAAGAACTCTATAACAGTACAAGTAAAGCCATATTCTTTACTCCTGGAAACTTGTCTATAAACCTAGTGAACAGCTTTCATACAACCGCTTTAATAAAATTTCCAAATGAAACTTTCCTAATTGAAATTAATACTTTTCCGCTAATAGATGACGTCTACAGACTACATTTGGAAAAGCTCAAACCTGTACCTTACTTCAACTGGCTTTGCCCTCTAATGTCCTACCGACGGCACTAGGCAAATATGAAGACCAACAGTCAAATAATGGCAATATATCCACCATATCTTATATCTGCCTAGTGGACATGGCATCTGCTCGATAAGCGGAATACTGTGGGTTCGATTCCCATCCCTGGACACTTTATTTTTCCGTTTATGATTACTCTTCAAAATTCATCCATTCATACCTCATCCTTAAGGTTAGAAATAATCGTTATTTCTCCTTAAAATAAAATTTGATTTTTCGTTCAAAGAAACACATGCGGGATAATTTTCAAATGTCCTTTTACAATCTCAACAGCTTATCACCCGTAGTTATCCGTAGGATGGCGCAGGACGGAGAACTTTGGAGGAATACCATTCGTATCAGCAATATATCTATAGATTTGTAGATTGTAGGTAGTTTCTCTATTTTAAACAAACCTATAAAATAGACATTTATGATGAAATTGAACATGTATCACACTTTTCATATGTAGAAAAGACTCGACCTTTGGTACTTACATCCTGTTACTTGTGCCCTACCTAGTGCGATTGTTTAAGAATTGAACGCTGGTCGCGACTTCAGGTCCAGTCTGATAATTAAGACAGTTTAGACCATGTATATTCAAACGTGTATAAGACATGTGAACATGAGAGCTTACGAAAAAGGTACAGGCTACTCTCTTACCATTCCTAAACATTCCATACTATTCAAGGTATATTTTTGTAGAAATAAAAAGAAATACATTTTCGACAGGAAATTGCCAAATTTCGGGTAATTGATGGCTACCACGACTATATGATTTAACATAGTAATAATGAAGAGAACGAGAGAGATAGAAAAAAATTATGAGAACTACCGGGAAATGAAGATGGGACATTACATAAGAGACAAAACAAGATGAAATTAATGCGTTGTTGTGTTTTCCACCATTGTTCCTCCCTAGCTAATGATTCCCGGCGGCAAAACAAGTTTCTGATTTCAAAATCTCATGTTTGTCGGCTCATCTTCCTTGCTACAGCTCTCAGTTGGTCAAACTTAGATATACCATTACATCTTCTACTGTCGAAAGGGTTGTTTGGTATTGTACTAACATCCACAGCATGGTCCATACCTCAGATCTACCATTACATCTTTTACTGTGGATCACGGGCAGCGCAGCACCCAACAACAGCCTCCAGGTTCGATATATTAGTTTTTCATATTTTGGTTTTAATAATTCCATACGAGTACACAGAGCTACATAAATGAGATTTATCAAATACAACGTATACAGTGAGCTATGATTGTTGAGAGAGCGCATACATCGGTGAAATTGTGCGGGATAGAGGGCAAACATCTAGGTCACAGACCATCGGTCCTTTGGATTGGTCAACCTCTCCTCACTATTACATAGCTAGCGCAATATGTAAATATTGCCGCCGTTCCCAATCCCACATCATAGACCGCTCATGTTTTCTCTTCAACAATATATTCTCTCGTAGTTGTGAGACATAAGATAGACATTTGCCTTGATTCTATATTTGAGAATATCTGTTTTCACAAAAATTCGGAAGCACTAATTGACTGTCAATATAATCTCTTACTGAAGCTATCATAGATAAAGCATAAGATAGACAATTTTTCATTGATTCCAACACCTATAAATTGCTGTTTTTCACAACCTCTGGATCCATTAATTGACCCTCTATGTACTCAAGTGTTAAAACAAAAGATAGAAAATTTCCATAATCCTAATATGTAAATACTGCCGCTTGTTCGTCTTCTTTTAGAAAATACTATCTACAAATAGACATCTCTTAAACACATATATTGCACCAATATATTTCCTAGTTAATTTTCCAACAGAAAACGAACATTGAATCACTTGTGTAAATTCCTCAAAAATTCCAAAATTAGGTTAACCAAACATGATATATACATCTCTCTCTCTCTCTCTCTCTCTCTCTCTCTCTCTTTATAAAATATTTTTACTCTAGGTAGGATGTCTAGGAGCCTGGCAGGGCTGATTTAATCGGACTCGGCCGAGTAATGCCTATAAAATGGCGGAGGCTGACTTGAGCGACCCGATGTTGGAGCTCTCTCTCTCTCACGCTTGTTCGGCGGTACATATACTAAAATTGGAACGATACAGAGAAGATTAGCATGGCCCCTGCGCAAGGATGACACGCAAAATCGTGAAGCGTTCTCTCTCTCTCTCTCTAGTGTACTGAAACACTCACAGACCTCTACTCTTTCGGACATATAATTCTAACACATACTACATGTATATATTTCTATATGCATATATGTACAAAAAGTTGAACATTTTTCTATACATAGAGCATCTATCTGTGGCATACTTACAACATTTAGCCACAGTGCCTTTTATACCTTTCTGAATAATGTGTATTTCTTAGAGATACATACGTTTTTAACATCTTTAGAGCTGTATTTAGACCAACACAGATCTCTCTGCCCACATCTCTAGAAATCCTAAAGAAGACCCAATGTTCTAGCCAGGAGCGTGGACCTATGATCTGAGGAGATGGAAATAACAATTGTTACGACATCAACTTGTTGACATATGGACGTTTTTAAACCGGGTCGCAGCTGGGACTTTGATGGGGGGACACATTAGCAAATATCTTTCCATCAAATGACTATGCAACACATTTTACTTTAGAATCATTAGAGTGATATCATGGTATATGTGTGTTTTTAATATTCTATTTAATAATACAAGTGTTAAAAGACCATCTAAAACTCTTACCTTTGAGTTGCACTTTCGATACATCCTCTTTCTCATAAAAACTAATTATTAATGGCAATAGATTTTTTTAAAAGACAATGAGAGTCTTGAAGCATATAGTAAAACTTCCCATGAAAGCGACTACCTTCATAAAATCCATAAAATGAACTTTACTAACTAAACTAACCCAACCTCCGATGAGAGACCAGGTCCTACCAAGACGATCATTTTGTTGTCAGACTATCAAGTCGAGTTCGACTTAAGGTTACTATGAACAAATATTCTCCAATTTGACTTGTTGGTGATCATCACTCGTAGCTCATCGTGCGACCTTCCGGTAATTTTTTGATCCCTTTCATCAAGCTTATTGCAGATTCTCCTCTCTTCAATTTTTTTTTTTTAACTCATTCTTTTCTATTCTGGCGATTCTCCACTTAACTCTGCAGAGCTTGCAGAGACGCCATATTCATTGTACATAGTGTATATAATGCATATTATCTTTTTTTTTTTAAAGTAATGCAGACTGTGCACTTTGCATGTATTGACAAGATGTCAATAAAATTATTTTAATTGTCAATTGTCTAAACATTTTACTTTCATTATATGTCCGAAGTTGGTCAATCTTTGTTCGCCTATTCTTTAGATCTATAGACCATAAGCGGCATCTTAATGAATCGGTTTAAACTGTATTCTGGGCATAGATCGAAAGACTCTTAAACATGCTGGGTAAAAAAAGAACAAAGAAGTAAAGAAATAGCATCTTCTGATCGAGAAACTATTGATGATTAGGGCCATTAATCGGAATAAATATCAACTTATTGTTGAATTTGTCCGATTTCCATAATTATGGACAAATACTCTTTCTTTATCAATCAAAAAAATTCATCCACGTTCGCGTTTCAGTCTGTTTATTCTCATCAGCATTGTGCAGGCAGGCTGTACCTCAACGAACAAATATGAAGATCCTAGAGGCTCCATGATAAATCAAGGAACGGGTATTTGAAGTAAAGAAAGAAAATTATTTGTTTAATTACGTTATAATGAGATGCTTTTGTCATAAATTTTCTACGTGGTCCACACATCATTCTTTTTTGTTGTTGCTTCAAGAGATAACAGTTTATTTATGCGTACTTTAGGTCGATATCTCATGAGATTTGATAAATCCGTTCATGATGTCTCAATAAAACGGAAACAAAGTTATTTGATACAAGATAGGACTATCAAGCCACTGAGAGAATCATTGACCTACCTCAGAGCTAAGTCAGTTGTAAGATGGGATCCACAGAGGTCTCATAGGAAAGTGGAGAGCCATCAAATAGATTACTTATAGAACAATCAATCCAATCATCTCTTACATCATCATCTGTCTCTCTACTTTTATATGTAAATAGGGCGGGATTGTTTCATGATACTTTCCCATCCTCATCTTATTTTCTATGTGACAATATGCCTAGATTATGGCTGAATATTTTCAACTCTAGCTGAGGTCCCATGTGAATAGGAACTAAGCTTGGTCCTACACGGTGTGCGGATGTACTCATTCTTCATAATAAAGGAAGACGCACTGAAATTTTGCCGAGATAATAGTGATATTTAAATAAAAAATGGCATATCCTGACCAGGAGCATATGTGCTTTTCAGAAGGCAGAACGCCATTTGGTGGAACAGAAATCAACTATTCATTGATTTAGCCTGTTCCCTGATATTTGGACTACCCAATTTCTTGATAAATCAAGAAAAGCCATCCACGAACGCGTTTTGCGCTTTTGGCGCTCGTCAGCGTGGAGTAGGCTGTATATAATAGTGATATATACAAAGAAAGGTATCCTCTCCAGGTTGGCATTCTCAGATTGCCAAAGCTGGTGTTGTGGCTTTGTCACCGACCTGAATCCACCAGTTTGAGGAGACGGTCAATAGATGACGCTCAGTTTTTAGCGTCTATTTTGATAGAAGATCTTTATTTTTTTTTAGATAAAGAAATAGATATATTGGGAATATTGAAGGTGATGCTCTGATTCAAAAATATATATATTTCATGTATTTGACTTTTTAGCTATCTTATATGGGCTTGAAAAAGTTTTAAGCTACATCACGAATAATATATGCATATCATAATCTATACTGGCATACCTATAGATAATATAAGAAGTCCGTGGATAAAATAAACGTTTCAAGTTTTTAATATCAAATAAACATCTCAAAAGTCTCTACATACACCTTTAAAAATAGTAAACGGCAAAAAACACATATAAAACAAAAATATGTTTATATAGAATACCATAATTGTAGGTTGGATTTTGATTAATTCGACTTCATCAGCCCTTTTATAAAGTTCATTATCCTTTAACTTTGGAAAGCTAATAAACTTTCCACCTCTTTTAAAAAGGACGACAGTGGGTTAGCGAAACGTCAACGGATAATACAATTTTATAAAAAGGTTGATGAAGTCTTCAACTTGAATTAAATTATTTTATTTAATTAAAATAGGGACATATTTTGGATCAAAATATTTATTAAATTTCAATATTTCGACGAGTCTGTTCGCCTATCTTCTTCTCGGAAAAAAATCAAAAACCTTGTAAGCTTATTTCCGAGAAGAAGATAAACGAACAGCCTCGTCGAAATATTGAAATTTAATAAATATTTTGATACAAAATATGCCCCTATTTTAATTATCAAAAATGAATTGCTCTATATTCAACATTATTTTATTTATATACAAAAGTATCTTTTTTAAAATAATCGCTATTTGACACTATATATATTTTCCAACTTTTTGTAAGAGAGTGAAGACACTAAGCATATCCCTCCTCCGTGGTCAAATTTAGTCCATCTTCACATGAAGCTTCAATTTCATCAATAGTTGAAAACCTTCCAAGTGGTGCTTTATTTTCCAAATTCCCAAACAAATCTGGCAATAAGTGAGAAGAATGAGGCGTATTACTGTGGCATCTTTTGTCACCAGGCAACTTGGACAGAGCCACCTAGGGATGAATGTGGTCATTTGTAGCTAAAAATTTTATTTTATTCAAGATGGTTTTTCAAAATAGAGTGCACGGAGAATATTTACTCAACTTTCTGCTAACGCTTAATCGACAGTTTTTATGATCAAAATTTCGGTGAATTTTCAGATTATTTTTTGGGACTGAACTCTTTCTTCGGACGTCCTACCCTGGCTTGTGTCCTCCGAATTTTCCTCACTATTTCAATTTCATAAAATCATGTGTATACACCTATCCCCCGATTTACACGGTAGATACGTTCCTGAGAAAAACGTGTAAATCGAGGGATAGGTGTATATTAAACTGTCAAATCTGAATAGGTGTTCGCCCCCATGAAACAGAGCCTCCCAATATTCTTTTCAACATAGGTAGTATAGAGTAGAATATCGCATTTTAGTATAGTGCGATAAAAAAACTTATTTGGAAAACCGTGTAAAAACGAAAACGTGTAAAACAAGTATCGTGTAAATCGGGGGATAGGTGTACATTTCTTTTGGTAATACCTTGCCTAACGTATGCCTTACCCAATAATTGCTCTTTTTTGTTAGTTTTTTTCCAACAGAAAACAAAATCTGATATTGCAGTACTATTCCATTTGAAAATATGGCCAAAATAATATAGATTTGCACATTGTATTTTATTTATTTGCCTATAATTTTCAATTATTAAAACTAGGTGTACGAGTGGGTAACACTCTCGATTCCCGACAGCCATGAACCGGGATCTAATCCCGCATTGTACACTTTGTTTTAATATGTGAATAACCTTCACATATTATTCACTGTTGTAAATATCATAAACTAGGTTGCTCTTTTTGAACAGTACCTAATAAAGTGATTTTGGAACAAAAAGAACAAAACTAATAGAGATTTTAGTTTGCGCTTTGTTTAAAAAAACTAAAAGAATAAATAATAGAATGATAATAACAGAATAGAGCAAAATAATTAACCTTTTTTTCGATTTTTAAACAGGGTAAAAAGAGTTCTGAGATACACCTTTTTATTATATTGTAGCGTAGAAAATCAAGTCTTTGTATATCTGGGGATGTGAAAGTATTTATTGATGACGTCAGTACGACTAGTTGACAATTATCAACAACTCAACAATACTATCTACAGCTAGAGAATCTTGAGCAAGCATGCAAAGAAATATTTCGATCATTATTTTATAATGAATAATTAAATTAAATTAAATCTGGTTCCAAATATTTTCATTGAATAATTAAATTAAATAATAAATTATTTCTTCGCCACACAATATCATCTAAAACAAAAAGGAAACAGAAGTTAATTAATTCCATACATAAACGCTTTCGATACAACAAAAAGAAAGATTTTATAGAAAGTATAACTAATAGAACTAAATACAATAGATATAAA
>CP092864.1:24129581-24455852 GCA_030710605.1 Cordylochernes scorpioides | reverse complement strand
ACACACAATTTATTTATTTGGATTTGGTCTTATTACCTTGTGTTTATAATATATAATCCAAATTGTATCTTATCATTACTGGAGTTGTTGTTCTCACCAACCCAGAAGAAAACACCATGTTTCAATTAAAATAATAAATTTATTTCATAGTGCCCTCTTCCCTCATATCAAAGTCCAACCCCACCAGTGAGTGTACAAGTAACCAAAGAAGACATTGACACTTTCTGTAGTTGAACTACACTTCTACGTATGTAGTTATGTACTGTGTAGTTTTTTTAGAAGAGCAGACTCAACTTTCTTTTAAAACCTTAGTTATATTTATCCTATTTTCACCTTTTCAATCAAACACTTAATTAAGAACTGAATTTTAAAAGAAGCCTCCATGCCCATCTTGGTGATTTATTGAGGTATAGCCATGCTGTTAAGAACTAACATGGTTGGCTTCTATCAGGAAGATAGATGATATATTTCAGTCCTGATATTTTTATATTCAGAAATAAAAAATAAAGAAAATTCAAATTAAACTTTAATATGTGAGGATGATGGCATTAACTATATTGCAACCTTTAGTTATTGTTATGAGAGATATATGCGTTCGTATATATAAACAATACTTAATGAATAGTATAATTGGTGGCACAGAATAATCCTAACCTTTAGATTTCATTTTGTACGACAACAACATATTATTATTATCATCATTTTTTGTTTTTGTGTACATATGTATATCTTATTATAGATTGTTTGTCAAATCTCTCTCATATTTTGGCTATATGGATCATTGCAAAAAAGCATTTCTACTTGTAACAGTTACATTATTGAGAACTATTTTATCACCTGAACTTCATTTCTATATTTCCCCAGTATGTGCAACTTGTTTAAGGTGAAATCATAAGGAATTATTTTTAAAAAGAAACTTATTCCTGATGAGATTTCACCTTAAATACTGATTAAATACTGAAGGGATTATTTTATTGAATGTACAACAGAGAGAGACTGTAAACACAAGGTAATAAGACAAAATCCAAATAAATAAATAGTGTATGATGTTTCGGTAACAGCGTTGTTACCATCTTCAGACAAAACCCTGTTACTGAAACATCACACATCATTTATTTATTTGGATTTGGTCTTATTACCTTGTGTTTATAATCTATAATCCAAATTGTGCCTTATCAGAGAGAAACTGTGTATGATGTTTCGGTAACAGCGTTGTTACCATCTTCAGACAAAACCCTGTTACTGAAACATCACACATCATTTATTTATTTGGATTTGGTCTTATTACCTTGTGTTTATAATCTATTATCCAAATTGTGCCTTATCAGAGAGAAACTGTGTATGATGTTTCGGTAACAGCGTTGTTACCATCTTCAGACAAAACCCTGTTACTGAAACATCACACATCATTTATTTATTTGGATTTGGTCTTATTACCTTGTGTTTATAATCTATAATCCAAATTGTGCCTTATCAGAGAGAAACTGTGTATGATGTTTCGGTAACAGCGTTGTTACCATCTTCAGACAAAACCCTGTTACTGAAACATCACACATCATTTATTTATTTGGATTTGGTCTTATTACCTTGTGTTTATAATCTATTATCCAAATTGTGCCTTATCAGAGAGAAACTGTGTATGATGTTTCGGTAACAGCGTTGTTACCATCTTCAGACAAAACCCTGTTACTGAAACATCACACATCATTTATTTATTTGGATTTGGTCTTATTACCTTGTGTTTATAATCTATAATCCAAATTGTGCCTTATCAGAGAGAAACTGTGTATGATGTTTCGGTAACAGCGTTGTTACCATCTTCAGACAAAACCCTGTTACTGAAACATCACACACTATTTATTTATTTGGATTTGGTCTTATTACCTTGTGTTTATAATCTATAATCCAAATTGTGCCTTATCAGAGAGAAACTGTGTATGATGTTTCAGTAACAGCGTTGTTACCATCTTCAGACAAAACCCTGTTACCGAAATGTCACACACTATTTATTTATTTGGATTTGGTCTTATTACCTTGTGTTTATAATCTATTATCCAAATTGTGCCTTATCAGAGAGAAACTGTGTATGATGTTTCAGTAACAGCGTTGTTACCATCTTCAGACAAAACCCTGTTACCGAAATGTCACACACTATTTATTTATTTGGATTTGGTCTTATTACCTTGTGTTTATAATCTATTATCCAAATTGTGCCTTATCAGAGAGAAACTGTGTATGATGTTTCAGTAACAGCGTTGTTACCATCTTCAGACAAAACCCTGTTACCGAAATGTCACACACTATTTATTTATTTGGATTTGGTCTTATTACCTTGTGTTTATAATCCAAATTGTGCCTTATCAGAGAGAAACTGTGTGTGTCTAGGTATGGGATGGCTACACAGGGACTCTGCTCTGTTACCACTCAGACAATCCTGTGGGCATCACGGCCATCCGGCTGACAGGCAGGAGGTAGGCTGTCTCTCTGTGTGTAGAGGATTGTCTTACCTATGTCTTGTGGGTCTGCAGGATCATGCTGACCAGGGTGGACGGCAGCTTGGAGTTCTTCCACCTCAAGGAATATCTAGTCACTGCAGGAGGTAAGTTCTCTATGTTGTGTCACACATCCCTGTCTTACTTTTGAAGAAATAGAGACTTTAGCCAAAAGAAGAACTGGAGGATCCCACCAAAGCACAGCTTGTACAGTGGGTACAGGGAATAAAATATAGACCTGCAAGTGCTTCTTTTATTGATTAAAAATATATAATAAGGCAAAATTTGGATTATAGATTAGAACTACAAGGTAAGACCAAATTTTCAAATATATATAAATAGTGTGTGACATTTCGGTAACAACGCTATTACCAAAACGTTACACACTATTTACCTTTTTGATCTTGTTAACTTATGCTTCTAATATTGAATACAAATTGTAACGTACATCATTGTTGAAGTTATAGTAAGTGTTAAATTACAATATATCAGTGAATTACAAAGAGGTTATACTATGTCATGAGAGATGTGTCCCCAAGCTGTGAGTGGCATGTGTGTGAGCAGCAGGGGACCACCAGGAATCCTACAGCCTGCTGAGGCTCCACAACCTCAAGCCCCACAACCAGCCCATCTCCTGTCTCCTAGTGCACCAGGGCAACGTGGTCATCACTGGTTCTCAGGATCATCTCATCAAAGTCAGTCTTCTTTCACACCCCTTCTTTTCCTGATTGTTGCTATCATTAATTATTTCTCCATTCCTTTAGCAAGGAAGCCACCTGGCTGTGGTGGAGCTTCTCTGATCAAATGCTTGACTCTTCTTTCCATTGAACCTATACTCTACCTGTTGATGATGGAATTATCCACCACTCTCTTTCTCTAAACACAAGGTAATAAGACCAAATCCAAAATAAATAAAAAGTGTGTGACATTTCGGTAACAGCGTTGTTACCATCATCAGACAAAAGTACTGTGTGATGGCATCAACGCTCTTACAGAAACGTCACACACTTTTTATTTATTTGGATTTGGTCTTATTACCTTGTGTTTATAATCTATAATGCAAATTGTACCTAATCACCACTCTTTCTTTTAAACCCAAGTTTCCATGATTAGTGAAGTGAAGATGAAAGATTTTTTAGAGGAAAGCTTGGGTCATCAGTGAATCATTTCAAGGATTTCTCCAATCTCAGATCACTACAACAGCTATTGTAATGTTCATTCATTTATATAATCTACAATTGAAGGCCCAAGGGGATAAGAAACAACAACAACAACACAATTGAAGGCCCATTCTTGGTGATGTGTTTAACAAAGCTATATGAAGATTATGTTATAATGATCAGGTAAATTAACGAAATCGCTGAGAAGTTCACCACTGATGAGTCAACTCTTCCCAAATCTTTTTCATCTTTTCAGTTCACTAATTCTAAAAAAATGTCCTATATGTTTTTGTTAAGAAATTTCCATTCTCAGAATACAGATGGACCTATATTTTCTGTATACACACACTACCTCAAGGAGAACATGCACTCTGCCTTATATACTGATAATATAAAAGTTTTAATCAATGGCTTATAACTGGCTCTAAGCCTGCTTATACAACAGACATTTGTGCCTAGTTGATTACAATTTGAACCATTAACAGCCCTGTCTTAAACATAAACTTTAGATTTTCCATAACACTACCTTGTACTCCAGGTGTAATCATCCCTTTCTTTATAATACAATACAATATAATGCGGCTTATGATTGTAGAACGACATTTGAAAATTATCCTGCATGTGTTTCTTTAGAAGAAAAATCAAAATTTATTTTAAGAAGAAACGATTATTTCTAACCTTATGGATGAAGTATGAAAGGATGAATTGTGAAGAGTAATGATAAATGGAAAAATAAAAGTGTCCATTTGTACAATCCCACCATTTTACCTGCTGTATGTCCCCAGAGTGGCTGCTTAGTACAGGTCTTACTGAGCTTCAAAATATGAATAAGAGGATAGATAAAGCTATATATTATAAAGATGAAAAAAAAAAAAAAATCCAATCATTCATAGAGATAAATACTAGAATTTTTCACCCCTATTTTTCTTTCCTTTGTCATCCCATGTATTCAATGATGGTTACTTGAAGTTATATAAATAAACAGAGGATATATTTGTGCTGCAGGTGTTTAAATACGACACTGTGACGTGCCTCTTCACCCTCCACGGCCATATTGGGAGCATCACCACACTTCACATCGATGATGTATGTGCTCATCTCTAACTCAACATTTTTAATAACACCTTAATATCCTATACACAGAATAGAATTGCACTCATGGACAAAACTTAAAAAAGCAGAAGGTCTTTGATGTCGCCAGTCGTCTAATTTTTTTTTTAAGAAGACAGGCAATTTTTTCACACTTGGTTATCTAGTGTGTCTTTAATTAAAGACATTGTGTATCAAATATCTTTCAGAGTTATTGTCTGAATCACGATATACATGCTAAAAGGTAAAACTTAAGTTTTGTCCATGAGTGTATGTGAAGTGATGGGTTGTTCATCATGTCAGCTCAGAAGTTGGTCAACAGTCATGATGGGACAGATACTGCATAAGGATTCCTTTACACAAATTCAGTAGAACCTCCATAAGTGGTCACTCTCACTAGTGGACACCTCTCTAAATAGGAGAGCTTTCATCACCAAAATGATCATTTTTAATAATTAACTGCTCTCCATTATATGACCGCTCTCTAAGAGACATTTTGGCTCTGCAAATATATGTTGTCCTTTACAGAAGTTGTTCTACTGTATGCGAAACGCTCATTATATTAAACTCTTTCTGGTAAAGCAAACCTTGACCTCCAATTTTAAGTCAAAATTAAGATGCTAAAAAACAATCTCCATATACAGTCCAACTTCTTTAATTCAACATCCCAAGAGATCAGAATTTTTGGTTGAATTAAAGTCGGTGTAGAATTTTAGTCCCCTCATCAAGATGATAATCCATTCATCTCTCCCAACATTCTGCCACAGGAGGAGGTGTGTGAGCAGGAGCAGGGGACATTGGTGAGCGGGTGTGGCGGAGGCAGACTGTGCATGTGGGACCTGGGCACAGGCACCTGTGTGTACAGCCTGCAGGGCCACTCTGGTCCTGTCACCGGCCTCCACACCACCTCCATGTACCTCGTCAGCAGCTCCCCCACCCTCATCTGTATCTGGGAGAAGTCCCAGGGCCATCTGCTCCACTCCATACGCAAGGTTGGTACACCCCAAGGGAACAGCAGTCCTTGATTTTTCAGACTTAAGTCTGGTCATCTATGGACAATCCAGAATGGTTGCAAGGTTTTTTCCAAAAATCCAAGAAATAAAAATCAACTGTGTCTTTGTTACCTAGGTGGTGTTGCAAAGCAGGGAAGAAACGATCAGCAGGCGAATAAAACTGGCACTCTATACATTATGGCAATGTAGAAACACAAGATTTTAAATATAGATGAAGAATTCTTCCTGATTTGAAATTAAACGAAAAAACATGGTGAAGGAAGACGAGTTTCTTTTATTGATGCATAGGTGCAAGCTTTCGGGTAAAAAACCCTTCAACAGGCGAAAAATGAAACGCGACTTATAATTCCTACCATTTGTACCATAGTCCTTATAAGTCGCGCTTCATTTTTCGCCTGTTGAAGGGTTTTTACCAGAAAGCTTGCACCTATGCATCAATAAAAGAAACTCGTCTTCCTTCACCATGTTTTTTCGTTTAAACACAAGATTCTTTATATAAGAGGATGATCCTACAGGCAAGACGCCCTTCTGCGATCTTCTTGCCTGAAAGCTTGTACAATCGTCTCTTTATATAAAGTAGCTCTTCTACCCGTGACCTGTGGTTCTTCTATAGCAAATAGGAGATTATTGTTGTCATGGCAATGTATTCTATAGTGATATAAGACTCTTGTTAGAAACCCACAGACTCTAGTTTCATATTCAGCAATGTCCTATTTAGTATTGCGTCCAAATTGTATATTAAAAATGACCCCTACTCTATGTACCAATAATGATCCTGTGTCAATGGGTGTGTACAGGAAAGGAACTTGTGCAATGACTTTGTCTTGTTGACTCCCAATGTCATGGTGACTGCCAGAGAGGTAAGTTTCCTCCTCACTTCTGTCCCTGTCAAATTTCTTCTATCAGGTTGTGTGGAGGCCCTCATGGAAAAAGTGATAATGATGATTGTTAATGATAATAATAATAATTAGCTTCAATCACCCAGATGATGAGTCTCTTAGCAAGCACCTACCTCCCGTCTGAGATCAAAACTGACTAGACTAACCCAATGAAGCCCATTAGAGGTTCTACAGCAGCACCTTCTTTTGATAAACATATGTAAATATGAAGTGAAATTTTAGATGGGTAAATTAAGACAACTCCTGGCTGTGCAACTGAGAGTTTCTCGTGGCTTACACCATCTGTTGGGTAAAATATGAACTAATTGTGATGATTTTTAATTATTCCAGAATAAAGGTAAAAAGTCAACACCATGTTTACAAGGGCCAACAGCCTGAAATGTGTATGTGGTTGGCTTTCTTTGATTAATCAAGAAAGGGTATTTGTAGCCATAATACTATATTTTTGTTTGGAAAATAGAGCATTTAATTCATTAGATAATAAAAAGGCATATATTATATTTATATCTTTTATTAAATCTAATATATGCCTTTTTATTATCTAACTATAATATATATTGATATAATATGATACAGTAGAACCTCCCTTTAACGGACACCTCTCTACAAAGAACAGTTTTCATTTGCAAAATTACCATTTTTACTATTTAACAACTCTCCGGTAAGAGGACACCTCTCCCTAAAGGACACTTTGGCTCTGCAATTAGGTGTTGTCCTTTACTGTAATTATAATTTTAAAAATAAGAAACTAAACCCTGGAAACCTGATGTTTTCACCTTAGTAATAATAATAAATTTGATAGGTGATGTTTTACACAAGTCTTTCTCTTCTAAATACTGTTTCTTGTCAATAATATGGAAACGTATACAATAGGACCTCCATGAGAGGACACTCATGCTAGAGGACACCTCTCTCTACAAGGGATAGTTTTCATTTGAAAAATTACAATTTTTTCTATTTAGCAACTCTCCAGTAAGAAGACACCTCTCCCTAAAGGATAATTTGGCTCTGCAACTAGGTGTACTTTACAGGAAGGTGTTCTATTGTATAAGAAATAAAATTATTAAAAGTACAATTTTTTCTTTAAAAAAAAAAAAAAACTTCTTAATATGTGTGTGTCCTTATTGCGAACTCATCAATGGTAAACTGATGGTGTTTGTTCTTTTTGAAAAGAATCCTTCTTAATAGTTTTATTTCTGATATATACATTAGGACCCTTTTTTTTTTTTCATGGATTGGTTTGACTTGTATTCCAAAGTAAAGTGGATAAATCTACTCACAAGCAGTTCACCATCTGCAGGACTCACCAGACCACCTCTTGTAATGTATCGGAGCCTCAAAACAGGACCTGTATTCCAACCCTGCCAAGATTGTGAATCTGATCAATGAATATAGTCTCCATGACCTTGTATAATTATACAATGGGATAATATAAATACAAAACTGACAATCAGGGGGTGTGCAGAACCAGCTGCTGGTGTGGGATGTCAACCACGGAGAGGCCCTGCGTATGATCCTGTTGTCCCAAGCCGACCAGACCATCTCCAGACTGTGTCAGTGGGGTCAGACTCTAGTGGTGGCTTTCAGCAGTCGTCTCTTCCTCATCCACTTCCCTTCAGGGTCCAGCGCTGAGAAAACTGACTGAGTTATCATCTCTCCAAGCGTTCTCCATCCCTCCATGCCACATGTCATACACATTTGTTGACAAAACTTTTTCTTACTCAAAGTTTTATTTGCGTCAGTATTCAATCTCTCTTCTTCTTATTATTATTTTTTATTATTATCCCTTCCATAAATCTTCATGATGGGTAGAAAGAGCTGCTGTCGATGGTTGGCTGTCCAGTGGACACCACATGGAGGTGACAGTCAGACTTTGCTTCCCTTTTTACAAAATGATTTATCTTAATGAGGAGAATTTTAACAACATGTGAAATGCACACAAAAATCTGTACAAGTACTGTAAACTAGAACTCCCATCATATCCCCTGTAAATACAAATGAATCCCCCATAACACAACTGCTTTGATAATCATCACCCTCAGTGTCTTTTCTAACTGTCAATACACTTTCTTCTTATATATTATATTGTGTTCCTTAGGTTTATAACATCTTCAATGTGAGAAAACTCTTTATAAATACAACAAAATATGGTATTTAGCATTTTCCCAATCTATAGGAAGACTTGCTAAAATTTCAAATATTATTATATTCTCTTTTCATTATCAATAGAGAGTTTTGCCATTAGTTGGAAGGACAAGGAAAAGGTTTACCATTTTGGTATGTTGGAAGTGTTTTTTTTTAATGGTTATATAAAAGGCAAGTGAAAAATGTTTATTAATCACAGCAGAGTGTGTGGTCTGTGAAGGAAAGATATAATAAGGGCTGTGGAGTAAAAGAGCTGTTAATGGTAAATATGCAAAGTCTGATCTATACTGAAGGTGATTGTTTTGATGATTTATGCAATTTTGTCTTGTTTCTTCATCCAAATGTTTATTTTTTCTTGTTGTTTAAAAAAATTGGTAAAACTTACAGATTACCAATACAGTTATAAAGCCACATATAATCCAAATAGGAAAATTATAATTGAATCAATGATACTTCTAAAACACATTTCTAAATTCTTTAAAAACTCTAACTCTTTTATTCTATGAGCTTTTAAGCTTTCAGGGAGAAAATTCCCCTTTTCATAAATACCCGAGACATCAAGCTGAATTACTATATACAAATACTCTCTTTGTATTTATCAATTAACCAAAGAGTGTATTTGCATACAGAAAGTTATCATACATATATGTAAAATGTGTATTTATGCAAATCGGGACATTTTTCCAAAAGTTTAAAAACATTTGAATAAAAATAAAAAAAGTAGCATTTAAAGACTTTGAATTTTATTATTATTTTTTTTTTCAAGTTTTAATATGGGCTAAGAAGTCGTTAACTAATTACCGTGATAATACTATCAGACCAAAGTACTTAATTAGAATATTTAAAATATAGAATCTATATATTAATTATTAACGAGATGGGGTATATAGTACAATTCTGTTATTATCATATCTCACAGTTCACCTATGTGGGTATTGAATGGTCTTAATTACATTTTAGTTTGTAGAAGATACAGTATAACCTCTCTTAATTCAACTGCTTATAATTCAACACTTGCTATAATTTAACCAGCATTCAAATTCTCCTAACCAAGTGTTACCTACTTGAATTTAATCCACTATAAATTCAACTGCTTTTTCATATGTGTAGACATGTGGTGCACTTACAGTAAAAGCAGTCGCCAACTTCTATCCACCATGATTATCATGGCCAGTACCACGTGTACTAGGGATAAGAAAAATTCAACACTTGCTATAATTCAACCAGCATTCAAATTGTCCTAACCAAGTGTTACCTATTTTAATTTAACCGACTATAGATTCAACTGCTTTTCACATGTGTAGACATGTGGTGCACTTACAGTAAAAGTCACCAACTTCTATCCACCATGATTATCATGGCCTGTACCATTTGTACTAGGGATAAGAAAAATTCAACACTTGCTATAATTCAACCAGTATTTAAATCCTCCCAACCAAGTTACCCTAATTTAACCGACTATAATTTGACACCTAGTTTATAAATCAACAGAGTGTGCAAACACCTTTGCCTTACGATGTTGAATTAAAGAGGTTTGACTGTGTATTTGTACAATGGAAAGTTTTTTAAATGATAAAATGTGTAATTATTTTTTGTATTTCTTCTTTTTGTTGTTTTTGTTATGTATTTAAAAATAATAGGATATATAAAAGTTGATATTTTGAAAGCTTACTATGCAAATAGAGGCCAGTCTCTAAAAGTAGATCTTTATTTAATTGCTTTATATAGAGTTTCAGTATAAGCCAATTGTGTATGGTACTATCATATGTTCAATATGGTGGTCATGGAATGCCGTTAGTAGTATACTAGGAACAATTAGTGTTTTATCCTTTGTTTGTTGTTTCTTATCCCCTTGTGTAAAGATTACACAAATTCCAATGGAATGGGGTAACCTTTGTTTAGTTTTCTCATTGTTTCAACCTACCAGAGCAAGTTTCAGTATAAGCCAATTGTGTATGGTACTATCATATGTTCAATATGGTGGTCATGGAATGCCGTTAGTAGTATACTAGGAACAATTAGTGTTTTATCCTTTGTTTGTTGTTTCTTATCCCCTTGTGTAAAGAATACACAAATTCCAATGGAATGGGGTAATCTTTGTTTAGTTTTCTCATTGTTTCAACCTACCAGAGCAAATTTCAGTATACTCCTATTTTGTGTAGTACTATATGTTCAATATGGTGGTATCCCTATATTTATCCTTTGTTGTTGTTGTTTCTTATCCCCTTGTGTAAAGATTACACAAATTCCAATGGAATGGGGGTGAATATATGGGGAATCTTTTGTTTAGTTTTCTCATTGTTTCAACCTACCAATTATTTTCAATATTTGATATTGTAAACTCTCTCTTCTTATAACTGGTACAATTGGAATAAGCACAAATATAGTTTGAGACATTTTTTTAGTATACTATTTGTCCATTTGAGAATATTTGTCCATATAGTCTCCGCCAGTCTTTGTTTACAGGATAATTGGCCAATAGTTATGGTTTTCTATCCCCATATAGTCTCCCAAAAGTCAAACTCAACTTGATGAACTATAAAACAACAAAAGTTAAGTGTACCTAATTGATATTGATGAGGTACAATTTTGGGTTATAGAATGACAAAGTATCATAAGACCAAATCCAAATATGAAATATCTCTCTGTAAATGACATCTAGTTGCAGAGCCAAAGTTTCATTTAGAGAGAGATGTCTTCTTACCTGGAGAGTTGCTAAATAGTGAAAATGGTCATTTTGGCGATGAAAACTGTCCTTTGTAGAGAGGTGTCCTTTAGCGCAAGTTGAAAATTGGAGAAAAAAGAAGTTATATATGTGATGTTTCGGTAACAAATGCTATTTCTGAAAGTCACATGTATTTTTTTATTTGGATTTGAGTCTTTTCACCTTGTGATTCTTACATAATTGATACATATAATAAATTATACTTAGAAAATGCTCCTTCATTATTAAAGCAATTCTGATATTATATAAATTTGCATATTGGCATCCTGTTGCATATTTTAAAAAGCAATTTCAACATAGGATAAAGACAAAAGTATATTGAGAAGGTTCAAACTTGATGAACCGCCCAAATTTTTTGTTCATATGAGTACTATTAGTAGGTTTTTACAAAAAAAGGTGGATAAAATGTCTTAACAATCCTAAAACATTTCAATTGTTGTTTGCTGTTTTAGATGTTGTGTTTATTTTTAATTGTTTCAAATATATATATATTATAAAGTATAGGTTTTTTGTGAAATAGAATTTTTAAGTTTTAAATATATTCAGGTAATATACATATACAGTAGAACTTCCCTGTAAAGGACAACACCTATTTGCAGTGCCATAGTGTTCTTTAGGGAGAGGTATCTTCTTACCATCTAATATCCAATACCTTCTAATATCATCAAGATATAAGCTACTTTTGGGGAGAATGATAATTTTGGCAATTAATAGCTGTCCCTTGTAAAGAGGTGTCCTCTAGTTGGAGTGTCCTCTCACAGAGGTTCTACTGTATAAGGCAAAAATTTATATTTAAAAAAACTTTTCAGTTGAAAGTGTTAGTGTCTGTAATTGATTTTTTTTTTTTTTTAAATAATCTACCGATTTTGATGGGTTTACAGAAAGTGAAAGTTTGGTTCCTAATTCTAAGATAGATAGAGATAGAAACCTCAGGTTGTACAGATGGGCAAAGAACAGTTGCTGCCATGGAGAACTTGAAATATGAAAAAAAAGTCGGAATTTTAACAAAGCTTTAACACAGATTGCATTATATCAAATAGAAGAAATGAAGATTTATATATATTTTAGCTTTAGATATATAATAAATTATTTTTATATATCATTGTATATATATATATTATTGCAAATTTTCAAACTATATAGTTAATATAAAAATAGAACTATACTCTGCTATGGCTGTATTAAATTGAATTTTTTTTTTGTTTTTTGTATTACATGACACACAAATTTGTCAATATTAATCCTACGTTACAAACTGTTACCTACTTTTTTTTTTTTTTAAAGAGAGCCTAAATAGCCTAAATAATATAGGTTTTTGTAATAATGTGGATTCTTTTTTTAAATTGTACATATTTGTATTTACTTCTCCATTGAGAGAGAATATTCACTTTTTTTTATATGGAAAAAAACTTAAGGAAGTTGTACCTTTCAACGTGTATTTCGGGATTCAGACAATAACTCTGAAAGTTATTTGAGATACATTGTTGTTGTTTCTTATCCCCTTTTGTAAAGATTACATGAATTCCATGAGTTCATGGAATGGGGTGTAGGGGTGCAGCTTTCGTTGATCATGGTACCATGATCCAGGCACACTTTGGTGAAAGTCTGACTTTGCCTGTAATTTGAAGCTGTTCCTAACATGGAAGCCTTTGCTGCCGACTCTAACATGAGTACAGCTTCTTCATATCCCTGAAGAGGAACTCTTGCTGAGGTCTATCAACCGGGTCAGTTGAAGTCAGGATTTTTAAAGAGGTCTTTCTCCTCTTCTAACAATGTTGCTGTTGGTCCGCGACTGCTTATTCGTCAGAGTTATTCTGCTTGTTTCACAGCTGGCCTTCATATCTGAAGGTTGTTCCCCTATCCGCCACCTGGGGACGCGCCCTGTAGCAGTCAGCTCTGCCAAGGGGATTTGAGATACATAGTGACCTTTATCGAAGATACACAAGATAACCAAGTGTGAACAAAATTTCCTCTCAAAAAAAAAAAAGACAGATAGACAACCAGAGACATTAAAAACTTTCCACTTCCTTAAGTTTTGTCCATGACATTATTTGTATTCTTCTTTTTTTGTTTGTTTGCGCTCATGATTGAAACCGTCCCTTTTTTAAAGATATCTATTTATGAATAAATTATTGAATTATATGTATTGGTTAATTTTTTGTGAGGTTTGGTAGTTTTACCTATGATAACAAAAATCTACATGAAAGTCTAATGATACAGTAGAAATAATACAGTAAAACCTCAATGAGAGGATACTCGCCTGCTAGAGGACACTTCTCTACAGTTTTCATTGTTGAAATTAACTTTATTACTAATTAGAAACTCTCAAGTATGGGAAAACACCTCTCCCTAAAGGACACTTTTGCTCTGCAACTAGATGTTGTCCTTTATAGAGAGGTTATACTGTATATGGTTTTTTTTTTTAAAGAAGTTTTTCTTTTTGAAATAATTCATATAAATGATGGGTGAATGCATTTTGGAATTTTAACTATCTGCGTGTTGCACAACATTTAGAAAAATGATTTTTACCCCAGTTATGTTAACTAAATCTGGAAAACTAAATTCTGGAATAATTAAAAATCAATGATTGTTGATATTTATTCCAATAGATGGCGCAAGCCATCAGCAACTTTCAGTTGCACGATCAGAAAATGTCTTTTTTCTTAATTGAATGTGCTTCATTTTTACATTATTTCCTTACAGTGTGTCTTCTCAAATTCAACTGACAACCCTTTCAAATTACTATAGCTTAAATTTGAATCTTTATGGTTTTGAATTAAAGATGATAATTTTTGAAAATGTCTGCATTTTTAGAAAGAAAAAAAAGTGATTTCAATTAAAGTGCTTTTTTTTATTAATTATAGTGTGAATTGGAGAAATTGTACTGATTTTTTTTTAAGTATGCAAACTATATTACAAATGAGAAATCAAAAGGAATATCAAAAACAAAATAATTACTTGTCAAATAGTATAAATTTATGATAGTATAATAATTTGGACTTTATTACCTTTTTGACTTTCCAATGAGAAAAAAAAAATTGTACTTTTTCAGTTGTAAGACTTATGTTCATCTTCTATTCTGATACAAAATAAATATTCCCAATATGTAAATACAATAAAGCCTTGCTATGAAAATTTGAAACTATTATAGACGCGTATGATTCTTTTAAAAATAAAATAATTTCTACTGCCCTTACTGTAATGGGAAAATTGATGAGAGGGCCTGGCTTATCAGTGGTGAACCCTCCCAGCATTTTTGCCAATTTAATCTACCATACCACTATTATATAACATGGCAGAAATTGTTTTATTTTTAAAATAATCATACGTGTCTATAATAGTTTCAAATTTTCATAACAGATGACGCGCTAATTTATCATAAAAGTCTTTCTGTAACGGAATTTCCAATTGTACTGAACTTTTAGTTCATGTTAGCCAAGTCCCTGTTTAGGAAATTATAATTTTGAGACTTAGGTTATTAATAGAGGTAATTCATTAAAGTTTTGTTATAACCCTGATATACTTTAGTGGAATATATGGAATTAAGTTTGAGAAAGTTAATGAGGTTTTACTGTATATACACATTAAAAGTATTTGATAAGGCACAATTTGGATTGGGAAGGTAATAAGACCAAATCCAAATAAATAATGTGTGACTGAGTACGGTACTTTCACTTCAGTACTTTTGAGTTTCAGTACTTTTGTCTGAAGATGGTAACAACGCTGTTACCGAAATGTCACACACTATTTATTTATTTGGATTTGGTCTTATTACCTTGTGATTAAAAGTATTTATTATTTGGAAGTAAATTATATTCTGTAGAAAACTATAATTTGTGGCCTTATTAAAAAAAAAAAAGGTATTCAGGGCTTATTCTATCAAGGAATACCATGGGTAACTTCTGCTATTTGGTGTCACTGGGTTTGATTACTAAAGTGATATTTGTGCTTATTGAATTGATGACAACTTGAATTGTTCTTGTTTGAAGATTGATAGAAACTTTTGTAAAATTTCTATTACTTCTTTACTGTATATTCAAAATAAAAAAGTGCATATCTTGAACCGCTCACATGAACATTCACTCATGGACAAAATTTAAGGAAGTTGTACCTTTTAGCATGTACAAGTTAAACCTGTTTATAGCGCCCCCTCTAAATAGCACCACTTCTCTCTATAAGGCCCGATTTTAAATACGTAATACGATGCGAGATTTACATTAAAAGTGACCTGTCTATAGCACCCCCCTCTCTATAACACCCTATTTTGGTGAGACCCAAGAGGGGGCGCTATAGACAGGTTTAACTATATATCAGTATTCAGACAATAACTCTGAAAGATATTTAATACACAGCGACCTTTATTGAAGACACATGAGATAAATGTAAACAAAAAATAGACAACTAGCAATATCAAAGACTATCACTTCTTTAAGTTTGTCCATGAATGTATGTAAATATATATACTATGCAATTTATATATGTAAAAAAAATATTTTTGAAACGCAAATTTTTTTCCTTACTAAATGTTGAGAATAATCTCTATATATATATTCCCAGTCTCTTCTATATATTTTTCTTATTCTTACCCTCAGACCCATGTATCTTGTATAATTTTTCTTACAACATAAACCTTAGATTATCAAAACATTGGATCAGTAAACATGAGGGCAACCACTTCGTTCAATTACATTACTTTATTTTTCATATAACATTTTTGTAAACAAAAAAGGTGATGATGATAAATTCAATGAATATTTACACAATCATAGAAAAATTATATTAAACCTTTATATAAACATAAATATTCTAACTAAATTAAACATATGTTATTGTCTTCTATATAACCAAAAACTTTGTAGCACCACCACAATCCCCATGTTGGGAAAGCACAAAAAAGAAGCATTTTCAACTGGAGCTCCTGATCATCATTAACATTATTATCATCAACATTTTTAAGTTCCATTGTTGTTCCCATCCTCAAACTTCCCTTCCATTTCACAAACAGACCAAAATTTTTTTTTTTTTTTGTGGAGAGCAATAAATTTTTATTTTTTATTAAATTGTGGTCTTTTGGTTTATTTAATTTTTTTGTACACACCATTACAAGTATAATTCTATGTTGAACCTATCATAATGTCAACCACAAATATAATAATATTTTGGCAATTTTTTAACTTTTTGACTGAAAATTTTTAAATACACTTCCTTAAGTTTTTTTTTGTGTGTGTGTATATTATAATGTTATTCTCTCATTATTTTCTCATATAGTTGTTGTTATTGTTGCTTATTGCTCAAGTCGTTTAAACCATCTCCATTAGGTTCCATTGTCTCAGCTTTCTATTATAGTCCTGGGGTTTTCCCAGAGGTCTTTTTTGGAGGATTTTATACAATTTAATAGATGTTCAGGACTGGCTGGTTGGGAATCGCATTTGGGGCATTTCGGGAATGTTTTGATTTTTCCATTAAATTTGAGCATTCTAAGATGTCCTGTTTGTAATCTTGAAATCGCCGTTTGTTCTTCCCTAGTAAGGATGTGGAAAGAAGATTTGTTAGGAATGGAGGTGTACCATGGGTGAAATATATATAGTAACATCATTGATGGAAGTCAACCATCATGTTCAATTTGCTCATACCACCACCCTTTATTATAAGATTAGTGCAAACCTTCCTACGTCCCCTTCAATTCTCATAGCCCCATATCATACAAGATAACTGCTGTATAACCTCTGAACGAACGTTTATTTACTCCTTGTTCCCTCCTCAAGTTTAAACAAATTGAACTGAATAACATCTACAGAAACCTCGGAAATTTCAGATATCCAACGGCTTCTTTTATCCATAAATACACTTATATTCCTTCCCAACAGAGAACCCATCCGAATTTCAGAACCAATTGCTACATAGATTATTCACCAACATATACAAAAATAGCACTCGAACTAAAGAAATTTGGGACAAAGTTTATCTTCCGCAGCCCTAGAACAATAGGAAACATTCTCAGAAATCCCATCACTAAACCATATATAAATCAGAATCCCCACAGAATATAAATGCCATATAAGAGGTGTGTTCAAAAAGTATCGCGACTTTTGTAATTTTTCAAAAATTATTTACTTATTCATGAATACCTATTTTGTCCCCTTCAAAGTAATCCCCATGAGATATTATACACTTGTGCCAACGGTTTTTCCAATCTTCGAAGCACTTCAAAAAATCATTTTTAAAAATCTTTTTTAGCTCCTCCTTCGATGCTGTCTTTATCTCGTCAAGCGTAGCGTAACGTCGTCCTTTCATGGGCCTCTTCAGTTTAGGGAACAAGAAAAAGTCACAGAGGGCCAGATCTGGGGAATACGGTGGCTGCGGCATCATTAGTGTGTTGTTTTTGGCCAAAAGGTCGCGCACAAGCAACGATGTGTGAGCAGGGGCGTTATCGTGGTGCAAAAGCCAATTTTTGTTCTTCCACAAATCCGGGCGTTTCTGGCGGATTGCTTCGCGCAAATTGCGCATAACTTGCAGGTAATATTCCTTATTGACCGTTCTACCCTGTGGCAAGAACTCATGATGCACCACGCCCCTGCAATCGAAGAAAACTGTCAGCAAAACTTTCACATTCGACCGAACTTGGCGCGCTTTTTTTGGTCTTGGTTCGTGCGGCAGCTTCCATTGAGATGATTGAGCTTTGGTTTCCACGTCATAACCATAAACCCACGCTTCGTCACCAGTTATGACCCTCTGGAGCAAATTTGGGTCGTCGCGGATAGAGTCCAACATCTCATTAGCAATGTTCATGCGATGCTGTTTTTGGTCGCAATTGAGCAATTTTGGTACGAATTTCGCGGCGACCCGTCTCATGCCCAAATCATTGATAAAAATCGAATGGCACGAGCCAATCGATAGGTTTAGGTCCTCAGCAACTTCTCTAACGGTGATTCGACGATTGGCCAATATCATTTTCTCCACTTCATTAATTTTTTCGTCTGTTGTTGAAGTGCTCGGGCGTCAGGCACGCTCTTCGTCGTTCACATCTTCTCGGCCTTCTGAGAACATTTTGTACCACCGATAAACGTTTCTTCGGTCCAAGGTAGCTTCTCCGTATGCCACAGTCAACATTCGGAATGCATCCGCGCACTTAATTTCGTTTTTCACACAAAATTTGATACAGGTTCTTTGATCCATTTTTTTAAATAGGTAAAAATCGAAGACGATCCAAAACACCTGCAAGCAAAGCAGCTGTCAACAATTAAGTTAACATTCAAAATGGCCGAGCTTGTCGGCATAAGTGAGAGACATGAGTACCAACATAAAGCCACAAAAATATCGAAATTCGAATATACGTAACCCGCGAAAATTCAAAAGTCGCGATACCTTTTGAACACACCTCGTACTCTATATCATGTCTAGATTGCCAATCTATTTATGTTGGCGAAACTTGTAGGAAAATAGAAACCAGAATAAAATAACACATATACAGTATTGTAAATAGACAAAAGAATTGCTATAAAGTATGAAATACTTTTTATTTCGTTTATTACCGTTTATTTTATTTTTATTACATATACAGTATAAAAACTAAAGACCCAAGATCACTAATATACCAACCTAACACAAATACAGGCCATACATTCAATCTAGAAAACCCTACCTGCCACTACTGTAATATACCGTCCAAGTCAGAAAGATTAAACCTCGAATCCCCCATATCGAAAAATAGAACAGTATAAACAGAAGAATAGATTAAAATAAAAACATAAATCCTCCAGGGAAAAGATTCTTTTAAAAATATTTTTATTTAAAAATATCCCACAACAATACTGTCATGCTACAAATTAAGATTAAACAGCCATCATTGAGTAAATCTCCAACTCTGCCTTTGCCGATCCCAAGCCCGGATGAAAAAGGAGGAGGGGGAGCAGTAACAAACTCACTAAAAAACCTGGGCTCAGCTGGCCCGGCTGATAGTACCCTGTAAAGGCTCCTAATCCAGGGATACAGGATGAGCAGCGTTTGTACTCCATGTTAGGAGCGGCTGCACATGGCGTCTGTTCCTTATGTCAGAGGCGGCCATTTCTTTTGGAGTTAAGTCGGCCTGCCACTGAGTAGTGCTCCCAGTCTTAATGACAAAGGCAGACACATTCTACTTCACCCAGTCATGATCTCAAGCTTTACAAACTTGATACCCTAATATGATTGGGTGGAGATAAAAAGGAGAAGAAGAAGTAAATCTCCCCCCCGTGCTCACTCTCAGCTGTAACTTCACCCGTTGAAGATCGAGAGCTTGAAAGCTCGCAGTGTTTTTGTAATAAAGAAGCTTATTGCATAAGGCTTTTAGATATTCTTATAAATTCTCTCTATATTTTGAAAAATCAATAGCGTTGAACAGTTCCATCCTCATTTTAAAAGTTAGGTCCGTGCCGAGGAATCTCTTGCTCTATGGCTTGATAATAAAAGCTCATTGCTATAGACGAAAAACATAATTTTGATCTCTTATTAATAATTGTAGTGACTAATTGCGTTAGAGCGAGAGGTTTAATAATACAAAGTGAGATAATATATATACAGTTAAACCTGTCTATAGCGCCACCTCTTGGGATTCACCAAAATAGGGTGCTATAGAGAAGGGGTGCTATAGACAGTTCACTTTTAATGTAAATCGCATCGTACTACGTATTTAAAATCGGGCGCTATTTAGAGGGGGCGGTATAGACAGGTTTAACTGTATTATCTAACATTTATTATTATTATTAACAAAAAAAGGCATTTCCTGACTGCTCACATGTGCATTTTAGAAGACAGAGCGCCATCTAGTGGAACAAAAATAAAATAAACATTGATTTAAGCTTGTTTCATGATATTTTGCCAGCCCATTACCTTGATAAATTAAGAAAAGACAACCACGAGTGGTGCAAGCTGTACCTCAACGACCAAACATTTGGTCCAGAAGGTTTGCTGAGAAATCAAGTAATAATATTTAAGGCCAAATTTGTGTATTTACGCTGATCATGTGAAATATAAAAATATATGTAAAAAAAAAAAACTGAAAATGCAATTTTCTTTATTTTCTCTGAAATAGCGCTTATTCATATATTCCAAACAGCTACAAAACTATCTTGAAGAAATTCCTGAAAGAACACAGTTGGAATCATCGATTTGAACCTGTCGCGCTAGAAGGATTCCCAAAATTAAATGGACAGAATGGTTGACAAAAAAAGAATATTTAATGGAGAGGAGAATATAACTTTTTAAATAAAAATATCAAAAGGAAATGGAAGTTTGGAGGGCATGTATTCTTAAAGTTATCAGAAGATTGTCTTTTGACACCATACTGGAAAAATACTTCTTGAAGAATTAAGGGAGAGATAGACTAAAGAAGTATTTGCTGAATTATCTAATAAAAATGTGTGATATCTGGAAATGAAAGAGAGAGAGAGAGATGGATTGAGATTGAAACTGATTTATGACAATGTTCATATAAGATTATATAAGGTTAATTACAAAATTGAATAAATACGAATAAATAAGATTATATAATGATAAATATAGGAATAAATAGATAAGAATAATTGATAAATATACATATATATAAAAATATATATACAAGGTCTTCATTGGTGGCGCCCACCGCGGGAAAGAGAAAGAGAGAGAATTAGAAAATACGAAGAAAAAAAATCATAAAAAGAATCATACGCGTCAAAAATAGTTCAAAATTTGCATAACAGATGGCGCAGTAATGCATCATATTGAAATAATTAATTATTACAAATTTATTTTAAAAAGCTTTTATCGAATTGTACTAAAAAGGAGAAAAAAATAGTTCAGATACCGCCATTGAATAATTAGATATATATGAATCGTAATAATAGTGGCGTGAGGGATACGATAATCGTGTATTGAGTGAAGAGGCAAAATATTCAGTGAAATACAAAAACTTTCTAATCAGTTGATTCAGAGAGAGAAAATAGAGGTAACCCAGGCTCCTGGTGCGTGAATCGCCAACTACCCGGGCTGTACAGTCTAGAAGTCTAGTCATGGATAGGACAGATTGCTGAGGTGAACCTGGTAGTTCCAGGCCGGCAGGGAGTCAGGAAGTAGAGATAGGGCTGACGTCTTGTACTCCAAGCAGTGTCTGTAGCCTGTGTAGCATAAAAGCTGGACAGGAGAAGAGGAGGTGTCAGTTGATACATATTAAATCACATTATGTTCGAAATTCTTGATGATCGTCTTCCACAGCTTTTATTTTGAATCATCTAATTCGAAATGTTCAATGGCAGTAGTTGAAATATTTATTTTCTTATTTTTTATTGCATTTTCAAAAAAAAAAAATATTTTATGATAATCAGACGATATTAGAAGTGAAGATATGACGTGCCAGGATGATGATGGTCGATATCCATATTGTAGATGGCAATCCTGATGGTGATGATTATGTTGTGTTGTTATACACCAATTGATATGATGGTATATAATTTGAAAGGCGATATGCTTATTACGTATAACTCTACGTTTTATATTTTATTTTTTTTATTTATCCGGACTTCAGAAAGAACAATATAATTTTATAACTTTTGCCATATATATATTAAAAATAAAGAAGGCATTTCCTGACCACGAGCACGACCCGAGGCCGCTTGTTGCGGCGACGGTCAATAGATGGCGTCTGGTTTTGACGTCTATTTTGACGGGAGAGGCGACCCTTGTCTCTTTATATCAATATCCTCCCGGCAAAATTTCCATCTATATGGTCAATTCTGGAATAATTAAAAATCAACGCATAGTTGATATTTATTCCGATAGAGGAGCACCAGCCATCAGCAACTTTCAGTTGCACGATAAGGAGATGCCTTTATTTATTTCTTAATATGTTTTATACTGATGCATTCGTCTCTACAGGAAGTCCACCATGTGTTTATTTATGTAAAAAGCTGAAGCTAATATGTACAAAAGGTAGTTCCACGAATAGCATTGTGAAATTCAAACATGTCAGAAAGGTATTTGAAAGGAAATTTTTGTTGTTATGGCTTGTTTTCTAAGGGTCCTCCAATCTGTGTGGCTTGTCAAACATTTCTTTCACGTACTTTCTTTGTGCGTCAGTCATTGAGGTAAATTGAGTAATTCGTGTCCTCTGTGATTGGTTTGAGGAAAAGATTATGGCTTAAAAAGGAATCGGAATGTGTCGACATTCATGGTACGTGGTTGGTATCTTTTAACAATTTTCTTGTTCCAAAATAACTTTATTAGGTATCGCTCAAAAAGAGCAACCTAGTTTATAATATTTGCAACAATGAATAATTTTATATATATTATAATATGAAAAAACGAAAGAAAAAAAGAAAGATAAAAAGATCAGGTGTTGGCCAAATATCAGGGAACAGGCTAAATCAATGTTTAGTTGATTTCTGTTCCACCAGATGGCGCTCTGCCTCCTGTAAAGCACATGTGCTCCTGGTCAGGATATGCCATTTTTAATATATTATAATAATAATTAATAATAAAAAAGGCATATCCTGACAAAGAGTACATGTGCTTTTTATTTTTTATTTTTTGAGACTTTGTTTAGAATTTTTAATGAAATTGATTCCAAGAATATTAATTAAACATTATATTTATTGATTTACAAGAGAGAGAACAAAATATAAAAGGGAAACTAATATTAAACAAAGGAACATTTTTCTTTCTTTTTCGGTTAGCGCCTATTTACCTGTGAGCTTACACACACTCTGTGGTAACAATTAATTAATATATATATATACAACATTTTTCTCTGTTATTTTTTCAAATGAATAATATATGTGAAGGTTATTCACATATTAAAACGAAGTGTCCAATGCGGGATTCGATCCCGGTTCATGGCTATCGGGAATCGAGGGTGTTACCCACTCGTTCACCGACTCATCAATTTTACTGGTAAATTATTCTCCGTGAAAAATATTACAAAAATGAATTTGTATTTAGATCAGGCTGACTCTTAGACCTCGCTGACGAGGGCCAACAGCCCGAAACGCGCATGTGTTTAGCATTTGATTAACCAAGAAACGGTAGTTGACCAATTCTGGAATTATCAAAAATCAACGATTCATTCATCAAGGAGGAGAGGAGAAGTCCAACCACACCTCCCTGCGGTCCCCCCTGGACCCTTGGAATATTCGACCAAATTCTGTTTCGTTTCCAAGGTGACTAACGTGGCAACGACACCCATTTTCTAATGAGCAGCAGCTTTACACACCCAAGATAGTGGACATTGGTGCTGCTGTGATAGAGATGCATGGAGACATCTGAGGCTCTTCATTGGACATGACAACAACAGAAAATTGACATGGACCCAGAGCAGCAGTTTTACACACCCAAGATAGTGGACATTGCTGCTGCTGTGATAGAGATGCATGGAGACATCTGAGGTTCTTCATTGGACATGACAACAACAACAGAAAATTGATATAGACCCAGATCAGCAGCTTTACACACCCAAGATAGTGGACATTGCTGCTGCTGTGATAGAGATGCATGGAGACATCTGAGGTTCTTCATTGGACACAACAGAAACAACGGAAAATTGACATGGACCCAGAGCAGCAGTTTTACACACCCAAGATAGTGAAAATTGCTGCTGCTGTGATAGAGATGCATGGAGACATCTGAGGCTCTTCATTGGACACGACAACAACAACAGAAAATTGACATGGACCCAGAGCAGCAGTTTTACACACCCAAGATAGTGAACATTGCTGCTGCTGTGATAGAGATGCATGGAGACATCTGAGGCTCTTCATTGGACACGACAACAACAACAGAAAATTGACATGGACCCAGAGCAGCAGTTTTACACACCCAAGATAGTGAACATTGCTGCTGCTGTGATAGAGATGCATGGAGACATCTGAGGTTCTTCATTGGACATGACAACAACAACAGAAAGTTGATATAGACCCAGAGCAGCAGCTTTACACACCCAAGATAGTGGAAATTGCTGCTGCTGTGATAGAGATGCATGGAGACATCTGAGGTTCTTCATTGGACATGACAACAACAACAGAAAATTGATATAGACCTAGAGCAGCAGCTTTACACACCCAAGATAGTGGACATTGCTGCTGCTGTGATAGAGATGCATGGAGACATCTGAGGTTCTTCATTGGACACGACAACAACAACAGAAAATTGATATAGACCCAGAGCAGCAGCTTTACACACCCAAGATAGTGGACATTGCTGCTGCTGTGATAGAGATGTATGGAGACATCTGAGGTTCTTCATTGGACACGACAACAACAACAGAAAATTGATATAGACCCAGAGCAGCAGCTTTACACACCCAAGATAGTGGACATTGCTGCTGCTGTGATAGAGATGTATGGAGACATCTGAGGGTCTTCATTAGACACGACAACAACAACAGAAAATTGATATTTACCCAGAGCAGCAGCTTTACACACCCAAGATAGTGGACATTGCTGCTGCTGTGATAGAGATGCATGGAGACATCTGAGGCTCTTCATTGGACACGACAACAACAACAGAAAATTGATATAGACCCAGAGCAGCAGTTTTACACACCCAAGATAGTGGACATTGCTGCTGCTGTGATGGAGATGCATGGAGACATCTGAGGCTCTTCATTGGACACGACAACAACAACAGAAAATTGATATAGACCCAGAGCAGCAGTTTTACACACCCAAGATAGAGGACTTTGCTGCTGCTGTGATGGAGATGCATGGAGACATCTGAGGCTCTTCATTGGACACGACAACAACAACAGAAAATTGATATAGACCCAGAGCAGCAGCTTTACACACCCAAGATAGTGGACATTGCTGCTGCTGTGATAGAGATGCATGGAGACATCTGAGGTTCTTCATTGGACATGACAACAACAACAGAAAATTGACATAGACCCAGAGCAGCAACTTTACACACCCAAGATAGTGGACATTGCTGCTGCTGTGATGGAGATGCATGGAGACATCTGAGGCTCTTCATTGGACACGACAACAACAACAGAAAATTGACATAGACCCAGAGCAGCAACTTTACACACCCAAGATAGTGGACATTGCTGCTGCTGTGATAGAGATGCATGGAGACATCTGAGGCTCTTCATTGGACACGACAACAACAACAGAAAATTGACATAGACCCAGAGCAGCAACTTTACACACCCAAGATAGTGGACATTGCTGCTGCTGTGATGGAGATGCATGGAGACATCTGAGGCTCTTCATTGGACACGACAACAACAACAGAAAATTGACATAGACCCAGAGCAGCAACTTTACACACCCAAGATAGTGGACATTGCTGCTGCTGTGATGGAGATGCATGGAGACATCTGAGGCTCTTCATTGGACACGACAACAACAACAGAAAATTGACATAGACCCAGAGCAGTAACTTTACACACCCAAGATAGTGGACATTGCTGCTGCTGTGATAGAGATGCATGGAGACATCTGAGGCTCTTCATTGGACACGACAACAACAACAGAAAATTGACATAGACCCAGAGCAGCATCTTTACACACCCAAGATAGTGGACATTGCTGCTGCTGTGATGGAGATGCATGGAGACATCTGAGGCTCTTCATTGGACACGACAACAATAACAGAAAATTGATATAGACCCAGAGCAGCAGTTTTACACACCCAAGATAGTGGACATTGCTGCTGCTGTGATGGAGATGCATGGAGACATCTGAGGCTCTTCATTGGACACGACAACAACAACAGAAAATTGATATAGACCCAGAGCAGCAGCTTTACACACCCAAGATAGTGGACATTGCTGCTGCTGTGATAGAGATGTACGGAGACATCTGAGGCTCTTCATTGGACACGACAACAACAACAGAAAATTGATATAGACCCAGAGCAGCAGCTTTACACACCCAAGATAGTGGACATTGCTGCTGCTGTGATAGAGATGTATGGAGACATCTGAGGCTCTTCATTGGACACGACAACAACAACAGAAAATTGATATAGACCCAGAGCAGCAGCTTTACACACCCAAGATAGTGGACATTGCTGCTGCTGTGATAGAGATGTACGGAGACATCTGAGGCTCTTCATTGGACACGACAACAACAACAGAAAATTGATATAGACCCAGAGCAGCAGCTTTACACACCCAAGATAGTGGACATTGCTGCTGCTGTGATAGAGATGTATGGAGACATCTGAGGCTCTTCATTGGACACGACAACAACAACAGAAAATTGATATAGACCCAGAGCAGCAGCTTTACACACCCAAGATAGTGGACATTGCTGCTGCTGTGATAGAGATGCATGAAGACATCTGAGGCTCTTCATTGGACACGACAACAACAACAGAAAATTGATATAGACCCAGAGCAGCAGCTTTACACACCCAAGATAGAGGACATTGCTGCTGCTGTGATAGAGATGTACGGAGACATCTGAGGCTCTTCATTGGACACGACAACAACAACAGAAAATTGATATAGACCCAGAGCAGCAGCTTTACACACCCAAGATAGTGGACATTGCTGCTGCTGTGATAGAGATGTACGGAGACATCTGAGGCTCTTCATTGGACACGACAACAACGATCAGTTGATATTTATTCCGATAAGTAAACCATCAGAAACCTTTAGTTGCACGATCAGGTGAGATGCCTTTCTTTCTTAAAATATTCTCTGTAAAAAATTCACTCTATAGTGTTGCATCATGATTAATGCGCGTATTTTAAAAAATATTTATAACTAGGCGAATGACCCGGCTTCGCCCGAGAAATCCCTTGGGTGCAATTTCCTTCATACTAAAAGTATATCAATAATAAATATCAGAAGTGCCAAAGAATAGCAATACAGAAGTAACACATAAACTACAGGAAAAAAGTGTGTGTGATGGCAAAAATTGTATTATATTAGTGTTTAGGTATTTGATTTAATTAATATAGTTGATATAATAGTATATATTTATATTATATTTTTTATAAATGAGTTTTAAAAATTGTAAAAAAAAAATGCATCGGCCGGGAATCGAACCCGGGCCGCCCGCGTGGCAGGCGAGCATTCTACCACTGAACCACCAATGCTTTAAAAAAATGGCCATATTTAGATATTCATTTCATTCCGGATTAGGCCGCGTAAAAAAAGTTCTTCAAATTAAAAAAAAAAAGAAATTACAAAACTATTTTAGAGGCGTAATATTCTTTTTAAAATAAAACAATTTCTACTGTCCTTACTGCGATTGTTTTATTTTAAAAAGAATATTACGCCTCTAAAATAGTTTTGTAATTTGATAACAGATGGCGCGATAGTGCATCGTAAAAAAAGAAATAGCCAAAAATACTAATCAAAATGCAGCCGAAAATTTTCCTCAGGTTTATAAAAAGCGACATGCAAAATTTGGTACCAATTGGTTCAGTAGTTTTTGAGTTTATCGCGAAACAGACAGACAGACAGACAGACAGAAATTGACTTTTATATAGATAGAGATATTATTTTTAATAAATTTAAAATTTAAATTATATATTTATTTATTTTTATTTAAAAACAGATTATCATCATTCCTTTTTATAGTTTCATCCCTTTTGTAATATTTTATTGTATATATATCTTTATTGCTTATTGGAGCGAAAACAGCATCTTCGTTCACTTGAAAGTAAGAATGGAAGTTGAATCATCTGACGCAACGGGAGACGGAAGCGTAAAACGCCCGCGAATCAGTGAACCTCCTTGCAACCTTGAGTTTAATCAACTAAAGGTCATTCACCAGAAAGTCACCAAGAAAATGGCTGACGTAGCTAAGTCCAACGGCATGACGCCGGAGCAGCTCCAGCCAATGCTTTCCCTGGTGGAATGGGCTCTGAAAGGCACAGAAGATATCATCTTTGATGTCTATAAAGGCATAAACCACGGAAAAGAATATCAACTACACAAGGAAAAACTCTACACCAACGCCGTTGCCAAACCAAATACCAAAAAACCTACCCCTCCTCCAATAAAGCAATTGATTAAACCAGCCTCCAAAAATTTCGTAGCCGCCTATGAGTCCCATGTGGTCATTAAATCAAGCAACCCATCTACAGACTCTCGAGAAATATTACGCGAGATCCAAAAAGCAGATTCATCAATTCTGAACTCCCCCGAAGTGGCAGCCTCCGTTAATGGGAAAGGACGGCTGGTAATTCACACTAAAACCACCCAAGGTGCATCAACTCTAGCGGCCAGACTCCAGGCCAACAATAACATCCCAAAATCCCTAAACTGCACGGAAAGACCAACAATATATCCCAGATATTGCTTATTTGGCGTGGAGTGCTCCACGACCAACGACATGATAGTGGGAAGCCTCCAAAACAACGATTTTATAAAAATTCTCCCAGGAAAATGGCACATCAAGGTTGCCCACCGCCCAAAGGACAATCCCCATGGGTACACTACAGTCTTCCTGGAAGTAGACGATCAGACGGCTAATTTCCTAGAGCATCGAGGTAAGATGCCTATAGCAGGTTTAATTTTACGCTACGAAAGAAGCTACTCCCTGAAGCAATGCTACCGCTGCTGCAGCTTCGGCCACCGCGCTACTTCATGCCCTGCTGCCCAACCTATCTGCTACAAATGTGGTACGACAGGTCACGAGGGCCACGCCTGTCCCAACACTTCATCAAAATGTCACAATTGCTGCAAGAAGGCCGGCGCTGTTTTTGAGCAGCTCAATCACTACGCGACATCCCGGGCTTGTCCTCTGGTGAAGGCCAAGCTGGCTCAACTCAACAAGAATGCATAGATCCTTCAGAGTCCTCCAATCTAACCTTAGGAAATCGCCTTCTGCAGTCCTCGAACTCTTCACCATTGCAATAGAACAAGAGGTAGACGCTATTTTACTTCAAGAATTACCAAAGAACTTTAAATGGCCTGATTCAAGCTTTGACACATTCATCCCAAATGAAAACAATGCACCTTCTGGGCTTGTAATACGATCAAATCTAAACGCCATTCCACTTAGCTCACCTGATTCAAACATCTCCACGGCTCTCATCCGGTTAGGCAACCAGGCTGTTGTCCTCGCTTCGGCGTACTGGCACAACAGTGTCCCGGATTTATCTTTCCTACCAACCTTGGAATCTGCAATAAACATAGGATCCTTCTCATGCATTCTTGGCATGGACGCCAACGCCCACTCTCCAACCTGGGGTATTGGAGCTACCCGCGATGCCCGTGGGGCCAGCTTGGAGGACTCTGCTTCACTGATGGGCCTACAGTTCTTGGGATCTCCCAACCATTACACCTGGTCCAACGGATCCCTGCGCTCTTCCATCGACGTTACCCTAGCATCCAGCTCGCTAGCCATTCACGCCACTAGATCATGTCTCCAGGAGATGGTTTTCTCTGATCATCTGCCAATCCTTACAAATTTCGATGACATCATTTCCACAGAGCCTATTTGCTCTTGGGTTGAGACTTCATGTCTGGAAGAGACCTTCACTGCCTTCATTGGGTCCTGCCTCCACCATGTCACATCACGTCTCCAGACCGCATTCACTCCAGGCGACATTGATGAGGTGGTTACTCTCCTCACTACCTGTCTTCAGGAGGCCTGCAATGTCTCCATGAGAAAGAAATCAAAATCTCCAAGGCCTTCAAGACCATGGTGGAACAAGGAGCTTTCAAAACTCCGCAATTTAGTTGTTGCTTTACGACGTTGCTATCAAAGCACCTCCTTTTATATCAGGAGCTTCTTTAAAGGTCTTTATAGAGCCTGCCACAACAAACTCAAGGCGGCTATAAGGCGAGAAAAGCATCTCTCCTGGATAACACTGTGCCAAGAGGTCTCCTCGGCCGCATGGAGCTCCATCCACCGATATATCTCCAAAGGCCGAAGAGGTTCTCTTGGGCCACCTCTGCTCAAACACAACGACGGCACTCCACTCACCCCAGAGGAAACCTGCCATGAAGTACTTCAGCACTATTTTCCAACAGACTGGACAGCGCCAACCCCATCAATTGATTGGCTCCAATCCTACAAGCAAGAACCAGCCTTTACAGTGTCTGAAGTCCTTCGCGCGATCCGTCGATGCGGTCGGAGGAAATCCCCTGGTCCCGACAGGCTAGGTATCAGATGCCTTCTTCTTGGTGGGTCAACGCTGCATAAAACACTGTCACAAATTTTCACCAAATGCTTACGTCTCGGACACTTCCCAACACCCTGGAAATCCGGTCGGTTAGTTCTCATACCCAAACAAAACTCTTCTTCCTCCAACCAACTGGAGAAATACCGTCCCATCACTCTGCTCAATACCTTGGCCAAAGTCCTTGAACGGTGTATACTGGCGCGCCTGCAATGGATAGCGGATTACCAAGGCTGGTTCTCACCCCAGCAGTTTGGCTTCCTTCCAGGGCGCTCAGCTGAAATGGCGCTTGATTCCATTAACAACAACATCAGTGAAGGCCTGCAACACTGGAGGAAGACCTTGGCTATTGGTCTGGACATCAGCCATGCCTTCGACACCGTCCAAAGACACACCATCATTCAAGGCCTCCGCGACCTTAACTGCCCAGAAGAGTTGATTCAACTGTCCGCGAGCTTCCTCCGAGGAAGGCAGGTAATTTACAACGCTTGGAACGCCACCCTTACCTCTACTACTCTACTTGGGGTCCCCCAAGGTGCAGCACTGAGCCCCTTCTACTTCAACATAGTGGCTAGGAAAATCCATCTCCTTCCAAGGCCAAACAACAGTGAAATCATCAGTTTCGCAGACGATTTCACGGTACTGATTCACTTCCTCCGCAGATTCCCAACACGAGAGATCAATCAATTCCTAAAACAGCTCTTTCATTGGGGCAAGACTCAGGGGCTAACATTCAACCCAAGGAAAACCCAAGCCTGCCTCTTCCATTGGAAAGCCAAGCGTCTAGGCTATCACGGCATACATTTCCAAAACCAACCTATTCTAATTGATAACACTATAAAAATCCTCGGTGTTACCTTTGATTCCAAAAGAAAATTCGTAGGTCACCTGGACAACATCCTCAAGAGGTGCAGGTGGATTCTCCCTCGACTAACCAGCACGATCCAGGGGCAGTTCGGATTAACCTTCAGCGCGGGCCGAAAAATACATAACATGGTGATTCTTCCAGCCATCCTCTATGGCTCTGGGCTTTGGGGCAAGTGGGTGTTCGACACCAATGGCATCCGGAAGCTACGTGGCCTCCATTACAAATATGCTAAAGCTTTAATCAGAGGAGGCCCGTGTACTCCAACTATCCCAGCAATCTCCCTCACAGGTTGTCCTCCACTGGATATATCTATCAAATCCCATCTAGCATACTTGGAAGCGCTAAGAGAAGGCCCTTTTGAGTCACGTCCCAGTCCCTCCTCGGTACCCTACCCACCTCTTAGAAGACCTCTCCAATTCTCCAAGTCACTGCCAGAACGGGCCACTATTGTTTATACAGATGGCTCTCGGTCAACCAATGGGGTTGGCGCAGCAGTGGTGCTCCCACCTCCCTATTCACCACTGAAACTTAAACTCCACAACAGCTGTACCTCCTTCCAGGCGGAACTTTTGGCCATTCTTTATGCCACCAGATCTATTAGGATCATGCCGCGACAAGACTTTGTCATTGCTTCCGACTGCCAGGCAGCTCTACATGCCATCTGTCACCCCGATATCCCTAGAACCCCACTTACTGCAGAGATAATCAGAAACCTCAATACTCTGGACAATGTTCAACTCTGCTGGGTCCGGAGTCATTGCGACATCGTTGGAAATGAACAGGCTGATGAAGTCGCCAAAGCCGCAGCCCAATCCAAATTGCCTTTACACTTCGCAACCCTTCCTAGGAAATATGTCCGCTCTCAAAGCAAACAGTTCGCCCTCCAACTATGGACTGACCTCTACACCACAGACCATGCTACAAGAAACCTCAGAAGAGTAGCTGCATCTCCTAGTCTTCTAATCTCAATTCTCCAAAACTAAAATATTGCAACATCACCTCTACAATTCTGACAGGACACGGCTTCGTTCAAGCCGACATCGCCAGAACCTCCAAAAACAACGACCCCGTATGCCAACACTGTCACCAAGAAAATCAAACAGTCGACCACCTCCTATTCAGTTGCCCATCCTACCATCTTCAGAGATTCCAGACTGCAACTCTACTTAACACCAGCACATTCAACCAAGAAGCATTGAAGAACCTCCCCAAAAATAAAACAGCCTGGCGACATCTAACCAGTTGGATGTCAACTGCAACAAATAGACAATAAGTCAGAAGACAAACCCGGACAGTTGGCGACTTTCGTACGCTCCAGGAGTCCGGGTTATGTACAGAATAATAATAATAATAATATTGGAGCGAGAGAGGACCTAGACGAAGACTGCGGATCGCGACCTACGAGGAAGACAAGAATAAATAAACGCAATAACTTTAAAAGATAATTTATTTTTATTTAATTTTATTTATTTACTTTTATTTATTTGCTTTGACTATGGAAACCCGCTCGGGAAACGTGTATAACACCAAGAAGGAAGAAACCAAAGTCGACGACCCTGCAATGCTGCAACTTGGTGCAACAATAGCATAGCTACTTATCAATATGGTGGTGATGCTTATCTCCATGGTTAAACCAATTCCTGAAGTCCACTCCTCTCCAATTTTGCGATGGTAGTTATAGGGCTGGAAAATAGGTCCTCTATTGTCAGTTCTGAGCATAACAAGATATGCTCCGGAGAAGCTTCTGCACTATTGCATTTCAAGCAGTTATTGAAGGTTTTTTTTTGTCCATTTTGAAATGTTAAGGTTTTTATATGGCCACTTCTTAGTCTTGCTAAAGCTGTTTGTTGATTTCTATTGAGTTTTTGAAGTTCTTCTAATTGTTTCAATGGTTTGTACCAGTGATGATTTGGATAAGCTGTCAGTTTTGACTTATTTTCTTTTTTTTAATACGTATATATTTCTTCAAAAGTAAGATTATTGCTATTGCTTGGTAAGTGACACGCTTTTTTGGCTAATATTTGTCTACATCTTCATTAATGTTTTTCATAAATGTTTTCCTTATAACGTCCACTTATTCTGGCAGGATATAAGCAATTTCCAAAACACATTTAACAGTCTGAGATCTTCACTTTATTAAGTTGAAAATAAATAAATTTTAAACTGAAATGCGCTTTTTTTGTTTAAAAAATGCTAGATTTCGAGTTAGAAACTTTTATTTAGAGATCCATATTGTTAAAATTAAACATTTACTTTGAATTTTAAAAATATTTTCAAAAAAAAAAAAAATCAGAAAATTTTTACTATTGTTAAACAGAGAGTTTGGCAGTACACATTCTATTTTAAAATTTAAAAAAGGCATATCCTGACCATTTACTTTACAAATTATTGTAGATAACATGAAAACAACTAAAGAGGGAGCAATCTCTCGAAATATTTTGAGAAAAAAATGTTTTTTTTTTCTTCACAGATTCAGGTACGCTCTTTTTTATATAAACCTATTTGACTCAAAATACAACAAAAAATACAATATACAATACAACAAAATATGTATATACTTGTATTAAAAAAGTTTGATATAAAGGGAAAAATGTAATTTAGTCTGTAGACATATTTTAAAGAGGAAAAGTTGTTGCGTTCTCATTTAAGAAACTGGTTTAGTTTTTTCTTCTTCCGTAATTGAAGATTTATGCTTGGAGCTGGTGATTATGTTATTCTGGGCTTCCTGACTTTTGACCATATCCGTTAGCACACATTTATACACAGGTAATAGACCATCTGTAAGACTTCTATGTACAAACGCAGAGTCAAACAAAGAAGAATAAAGTAAATGTATCTGAATCTATGTATGAAACAAATGAAAAACAAAGAATATTTCGAAGGATTTCTTCTTCTTTCTCAATTTATTAATTTGTAAACTGACAAACGTAAAAATTCCTTTAAATATCTTCTTTTAAAGCATCTTTTTCATATAGACCTGGGTAGGCTTTCTTTATTATCTTTATATTTAATGGATCGTCAATTAATTCAAATTCATACAAAGATATGATTCGATGAATTAATAAATTGTATTTAATTAAAATGAGAATAAGTCATTCAGACGGAAAAGTTTCTTTTGAACATTTTTTTTTCTTGCAGGATAACAATCTTACTACTTAAAAGGATACTAAAACAGCTTATTTTACTGTATTTGCTTTATCATTAAGTTAATAATGTTCTCATGTAGAGAGATTGAGATTGAAACTAATTTATTACAATGTCCATATAAGATTATATAAGGTTAAATACCGAATAAATATAAATATGATTATATAATTGATAAATATATGAATAAATAGATATAAATATACAGTTAAACCTGTCTATAGCGCCCCCTCTAAATAGCGTTTCCCTCTCTATAGCACCCTATTTTGGTGAATCCCAAGAAGGGGCGCTATAGACAGGTTTAACTGTATATAATAATTGAGAGAGAGAGAGAGAGAGATAGACGGTTAAACATACTTTATTGACTACTAGTCAATTATGGATGAAAAATAATGAGAATAATACAGTGAAATTATGATTGAGGAAGGCTCCACCATCTTGAGAGAGAGAGAGAGAGCAGTGGGGAAGCTGTTTAGCCCCCTGAAGCTAGAGATGGTTATTAAAATCTCCAAGGAAACTTATCCTTGGGGACTTATTTTCATTTTAAAGATGTAATTTGTATTCATAATTTATTTATTTTAAATGGAACAATTCTGAAGAGAATATACATTGCCATGATAATGATGGTAGGTAGAAAGTTGCGATTTCTCTAAGTACATATCTGAGCATATAGAAGAAGTTATTATCTGTACTTACAACATGCTACGGAGCTTGGTTTAGTTACTTGTACTTATCCTCATATCGCAGAATATTTATCAAAAAGTTGCTTGAACCCTGATTAGGTTACTACATGTAAATGTTAGAAAAAGTAACAATTTTTACAACCAAAGAAATTGCTGAATAATTTAGAGAATCCAAACACATTCTCTGTCTATTTTATATTGAGCCATTTATAGTGTGTTTTTACAGATCCCCTTTTAATTAAGAAAAAATGCACTATACCAGGATTTATTTATTATTTCGTCTCAATTTACAGGTGTTACATTCGAACACAGCTCGCGAGTCACCTTGTCCTGGCTATTTACACATGGCGAGTTGGTGGAGTAGAGGTGGTCCCCCCGGACCTTGCAGGAGGGCAGCTGTTGGGCGATGAGCTCTTAACTAAGTGTCAGGGCCGGGTCGTCGGAATCGGGGATTGATATCTCCTTTATTTTGTAGAATATCTTGTATGGTTGGATTATTTGAGTTTTGCATTTGAAGGTATAATTTTTTAACGGAAGTTTGGTACATATCTTCTAGATCGGGTTGGTTCAAGTCCTCCTTCAGTATCTTGTTTGATAGGTTGAATGGAGCTCCTATACTTGTCCGAAGGCAGATTCTTATAAATGCGTTTATCCTATTTTTGTCTGTGGTTGTAATATATTTGCACCAAACTGGGAGTGCGTATGTTACTATCGGGAAGATACAACTTCTGTATAGAGTAAACCTTTGTTTTGTAGTAAATTTGCTTCTATAGTTTAACAGGCTTGATAATGTTATTTTTGCGATTTTTGCTTTCTTTATGATATTTTTGACATGCATGTTGAATTTCAACTTGGAATCTAAGGTAACTGCAAGTTATTTAACGCTGTCAGTCCAGTTAATAGAGCTCTGGTTTACCTTTAGGATGGATTGTGGCTTGAATTTATTATTGTCTAGTGGAGGAAAAATTATTGCCTGAGACTTTTTTGGGTTGATGTCTAATTTCCAAACATTGCACCATTTGGTTATACTGTTTATGTAATTTTGGAGTTGTGTAGTTATTATTCCTATTGATTTGGAGTTTGCTAAAATTGCTGCGTCATCTGCGAAAAGTTTTGTTTGACATTTTGGATGTGAAGGGAAATCGTTGATGTAGATGTTGAATAGGTAGGGTCCAAGGATAGAGCCCTGAGGGACTCCAATCTGGGTTGGTTTTGCCGTGGTTATATAATTCCCTTGCTTAATTGAAAAGGTCCTGTCCTGGAGGTAGTTTTTCAAGAATTTGATAAAATCCCTTGGAAATTGATTTTTTGTTATTTTTGTTATCAAGCCATCATGCCATGCTCTATCAAAGGCCTTGGTAAAGTCTAGAAAAACAGCACCTACTGCCTCCTTGTGGGACTTTTTTATTTGGATGTAGTCTATTACTGTGATTAGCTGGTGGGTTGTGGAGTGTCCTTTTCTGATTCCAAATTGTTAATAGAATCCATGTATGTCTGCAATCTGCGAAGAACAATCCTCTCGTATACCTTACCGATGGTAGAGAGAAGGCTGATTGGTCTGAGATCTTCAGGTGATTTGACAGGTGATTTTTTTGGAATGGTTATGATAATGGCATGTTTCCACGTCTTCGAGAAGTAGCACAGGTGTAATGCCGCATTGAAGATCCCAGCGAGGAAAACTATCCATTTGATGGGGAGGTTTTTAGTCAACCAGGATTTCACAGATAATTTCCTTTTTATTAAGAAAATTTCACTGCATCGTATATAAAAAAAAATTCACAGATTATATATTCTTTTTATTAAGAAAAATGTACAACATCATGATTTTACAGATCATATTCGTTCTTATTAAGAAAATTTCACTATATCATGATTTCACAGATCACTTTTTTTTTTATTATTATGAAAAATGCATAGTTTCATTAATATTCTTTATGTTTGTTATCTTAAGAATTTTTGCTTACTGAATACCTTCCATAATCTAATTAGATAGATAAAGGTTGGCGTTCAGCAAACTGAAATATTGGTAAAATAAATGATATTTTGATCCAATATATGGCTTTTTATTTAAATATTTATTTGTGGATTGCTCTATTTTCAAAAAGATTATCATATGTAAATATGGTGACCAATCTTTTTGCCCTGATGTCATTTTCTTATTACCATTGGTGACACTTTTACCTTTTATGTGTGTGAATGAAAAAAATAAAAAATAAATAATAATTATTACATTTATAAATTCAATTGTCATCTATCGATAACATTTGTAACAAATGAATTTACTGGCAATGTGTTTCTTTTTAACAAAAGAAATAATATTTGATGCTATTATTGAAAAGAAACACATTGTCGGTAAATTTATTTGTTACAAATAAAAAAAAATTATTGAGTAAAAATAGGTGTATATAACGTAGTTTTAGAAAGAGTTTATGTATTAAAGAATATAAAGACATCTAAAGAAATATTTTATATATCATCACCAAATATTTTGATATTCAGACGAGAACTAACCTTTAAAATATCCAGAGGCTATTGTTAGGTTTTGACACTTCACTAAAATACATTTCCCATTTTTGAGTGATATTAAATAAAATCAACAAGCAATACAAGGCCAAATTTCTTTACTATTTTTATTTCTCTAGCTTTCGGGCCAAGATGCCCTTCAATAGGAGAACTAGAAGTATGAATTCCAGCTAACTATACCTAAAGGTATTGGTTATTAATTTTATAAAATTATAAAGTCAGGGATATACCTATTATTATATATATTTATAATGGGGATATATATGAGATATATTTTATCTAGATATTTATATAAGTGAATATTGGAATTTTTTTCGTTTCAAAATGTAAAGTGTAAAAGAGTTTTTTTAAAATATCTTTTGAATAAAATAGATATGAATAGTTTTTAAGCAGGAAATTGTAAATAATAAATTTCAATATAAATAGAAAATAATATTTTTAAACTTCAAATAATTGTTAATCAATGTCAAAGTTCCATTGTTGACTTTGCTTAGAATTATTAATGAAACTGATTCCAATAATTATTAATTAAACATTATATTTGTTGATTTACAAGAGAGAGAACAAAATATAAAAGGGAAACTAATATTAAACCAAGGAACTTTTTTCTGTTTCGGTTAGCGCCTATTTACCTGTGAGCTTACACACACTCTGTGGAACAATCAATTAATATATATACAACATCCATTTTAAAAGTATATCATTTTTTTACATTAAATCTAATTTAGAAACATTAAAACTTTGATATGTCGTTGTTAAACTTCGAAATTGGGTTTTGAAATCATAAAATATTCGCTACTATATATAAACTATAAAATGTTGATATTATAACATTAAATGTCGTTATTAAACTTTTAAATGTGCTTCTTAAGAGTGCAAAACCTTTAACGCACAAAAAAATAAATATGTCCATATTAAAAAAAATTGGTTATATTGAAATCACACAAAATAAAAATAACCTTAACAAAAAAAAAAAAAACTGTACTAAAGTAAACTATAATTGTGTTTCAATTAAGAATTTTAAAAGGAGAAAACATATTACTAATATTCATTGCAGTATAGGCAGTAGAAAATTGTTTAGTTTAAAAAGAATCATACGCGTAAAAATAGTTTAAATTTTAAAAAACATATTACTGTTAAGAGTTTCAAATAAAAAATCGAGAAATATATCGCCCAAAATTAAAAATTTGTTATTAAAATGACAAATGTTGTTATTAAAATGTAAAATGTCATTAAAGTGTAAAATGTTGTTACTAAAGTGTAAAATGTTGTCTTTTTTTATTATCCCAAATGTTGTCTTAAAATTGCAAAACCTATATAATATTGCATATCAATTATTCATTCTTTGTGTAACCCGGACTCGTGGAGCGTACGAAAGTTGCCAACTGTCCGGATCTGTATAATTTTGCATATTGGCTATATATATTTATATATACGAAAAAATAAATTAATCAGTGTATTACTTATACAATTGGATACAATATAATATTATATGCCTTCTAAAAAGAGAGTATTGAAATTAAATTATTTTATTAAAATATTATATGCCTATATGTTTTAGAGTAGAATTATCATTTTTTTAAATCGAATTAAATATATATAATTTAATAGATTAATAATAATTTTTAAAAAATTCAACACATGCCAATATTAATACTATTATCGGTGACCTCAAAAATACCAAACCTAAATTAATGACCTGGCAATTTTTTATCAATAAGATAGCAATGTAACTAAAAAGTTTTTTTTAAAGGCCAACTTTTTTGAAGATAAAAATGGCATTGTTAAAATTCCGAAAGAGTGAGTGAAAGTTTAGCTGCCCCTAACCAAACGAAAATTTGGGAAACGCTAGGGGGCAGCACTGTCTTCGTCCCAAAACCTGTTGGATTGGGAACATTGGGGGAACCAGTTCCGTGGAATACAAACTGTGAGTAGGTTTCTTTGATATACACTTTCTTGTTGCACATCCCATCAAAGTTGGGTGACATTTCCTCAATATATCATGTATTTTGTTCATTTCGTTAACATTTTATGCTAAATTGTAAATTATAGCATATTATATAGCTATAATGTTCTTTTGTTTTAAATAGGCACGTCAAATTGTTGACACGTTTTTGTTCTATGTACGAATATAATGACATTTTATCTATATATAAAAGGGTTAAACTGATTTAATTAATTAATTTTCGAATAACGTAATTATACTTGTCGTTAAATTTAAAATACTTTCGGTATAAAGTTTAAAATATTTAGTTTTAAGGTATATTATTTTTTTTTGTGATATATTATTAACTCTAAATAAATAAATAAACATATATAATATATAATTTACACACAATAAATTCAAATATCTTTAATATAAACTAAAATTTTTCTAAAGGTTTAAAATTCTCTCTCTCTACTAAATATAGTGTGGTGAATAATTTTAAATTTAAACATAATTGGCTTTGTTTATATGAAATAATTATATAAACAGAACTGTATCATATACACATACTATACGCTATTTATAATTATTTTAAGTGTAATTTAAAAATAGTACTAAATACATTTTTAATATATAAAAATAAATAAATAAATAATTAATATTATTATTTTTATATGTGTTTATACAATTATAAAAAAGCGTTTAACAAAAAGTGATAAAAAATATAATTTTTATAATAATAATAAAAATTATCTATATATATACATTTAACTGGAATGCGTATACAATTAAAAACGATTATAAATGAATTCGTAGATAAATATGAAAAATGTAATTAAACACAATATAAATATACACAAATCGTAAAAAAGAGCCATAAAATATGGTGCAAAAAAGCTTTTAAAAAGCGTATCACACATAAAAAAAAATATTTTTTTTTCTAATATTCATTGAATATAAATTCTTGCAACATTCGTTTGGACAATTTAGGATGAATAATGATGTCGTTTATGTACTAGATAAATGGATGTGTGTTGCATAGTTTGTAAGAAATCCATTTACACATATAATCAAGTCCAAGTGTCAACTATATAGGTCATTTGACAAATATAGCAGCTCGACCTTCTACGCGCCTCCACATCGAGCTGTGATTGGCTGTTTGTAGAATCGTCTGCATCTAATTAGGATTTTACCTATAACTGAAAGATCGAAAGAAAATAATATATTTACGTAAATAATAAAATTTATGTAATAATTATTTTAGTGGATTAAGTGGAAAAACTTCTGTGATTTGATTTATTGAATACACCAATTCTTGTCAAAACATTTTTATCAAGAAAATTTAATTTTTAAAAACTCTTTTAATTTGATAAACTTAAGAAGAAAAATCTCAATGACACTTTATAATTTTCAAGGAGGATATAAGCAACAATCAACTCGAGAGAGAAATTTTAACTTATTTTATATGATACACTCTTTACTTTTTAAAAGTAGATTTTCATGTCAATATATTGAACAATCATATTTTATTTCTGGCTAATTATTCATTTATATTTTGAATTTTTTTTTTTGAGGGGGTCGGTGGAAGGATGGTCTGAACCGTTGGTTTTCGATTGTTACGACCCGGGTTCGATTCCCGCTTTGGGAACTTTTTTTCTAATCGAGAAAAAAAAAAGCTCCGATGGTCCCCGATTCTTGCACAAATCCAACCCCACCAGCGAGTACAAGTAACCAAACGGCGCTCTGGCACATTTTAAAGTGCAAAGTCGAACTGCTTTTCACATGTGTAGGCATGTGGTGCACTTACAGTAAAAGCAGTCGCCTACTTCTACCCACCATGATTATCAGGGCCTGTACCATGTGTACTAGGGATGCAATTACTTTTATATATTCTGTAATTGCGATATTTATTATAATTTTTGGAAAATATATTTTGATTTATATATTTTGATATAAAATTATAAAAAAACGGCATATCCTGACCAGGAGCACATGTGCTTTACAGAAGGCAGAGCGCCATCTGGTGGAACAGAAATCAATTAAACATTGATTTAGCCTGTTCCCTGATATTTGGCCAACCCAATTTCTTGATAAATCAAGAAAAGCCAAGCCATTTTAAAAAAAATATTTTGATATATATTTAAAACCCTACGTATTATATTGTTTAATACAAATGTCGCATAGCTCTAGTACCAACTCCAGCAGTGAGTACGTCTAATTAAATGGGGCTCTGACACACTTGTAAATGTAAGTCACACACACACAAAGCTTTATTAAGACCACCTGTATTATACAGATTCACCACAGGAAGAAAGGAATCATAGATGGAGCTCCTATACTCCAGGCAGCGCAGAACCCAACAACAGCCTCCAGGTCCGACGCATGTCCAATGGTCACACGTTCCTTCGTGCATACGTCATGGTTAGCGAATCACTGAACAGGCGAATGTGGAATCAGCCGCGTTCTAGTCTTCGCTTCCCTCGTCCAAATGGACCACGACATTCGGCGATTCTATTAATCTCCTCCGAACGGTGACTGCGGCCTTGTAGAATTTATATAAACCAAAAAGAAGACCTTGATCAAACGTTATTACATTCATCCAGTTATTTGTAAATGTAAGTCAAGCTGCTTATATACGTGTAGAGATGTGGTACACTACGGTGTAAGTTAGTTACAACCCCCCTTGTAACCACCATGATTATCATGGCTTGTACCATGTGTATGTTTTTTGCCTATATATTTGTATGTATAAAAGCATAGGGCGCTTTTCGCGTCAAAATAAACGTCAAAACTAGACGTAGTCTATTGACTGTCACGGCAAACTAGCGGCCTCGATTGATGACAAAGCTGGAGATCATGGTTTCGGGCTAATGGCCCTCGTCAGCCTAGGACGGACTTTATTCCATGAGATCCACACGGGATCTAATGGAATCTTCACAATCCGTCAAAGAGATATTTAACTGGGGAAAAGTGGCCAGGCCAAATCTATGGCCAAAATATAGATGGAAATCTTGCCGGGAGGAGATATATATAAAAGTCTCTAGGTGGACGCTTCTCAGTTTGCCAAAGCTGGTGTTGTGGCTTTGTCACCGACCCGAAGTCGCTAGTTTGCGTCGACGGTCAATAGACAAATTTGACAAATTAAACAATTTTATTGATTCTTACAATCAAATTTTACAAAGGAGAAAATATAAAAGAGTAAATGGGCATATAAAGTGTAGGGGAATATATATACAAATATCTTCAGCAAGGAGGGCTTCCCCACCTTGAGAGGGTCCTCCTCCAGACAAGGAGGGGGTCTTCTTGTACACTCCTCAGTTCCGCGCCGAGGAAGTGCCTATAGATGCGCGTCTTGGCAGACGCCAGGATGGCCAGGGCGTCATCGTCTAGGCCATGCCCGAAGACCCAGCCCTGCAAGTCAGGGGGCCGCCCGATGATGGTAAATGCCTCCCTGATGAGAGGCCTGATGTAGCGACAGGACCAGTACCTGTGAACCAGCGACAGGTCGCCGGACCCACAGGCGATGCAAGACTGATGTGCCGATGCTGGATGGGCTGGATGGGGCAGGGCGTGCAAAGCTAGCCTTACTGCCACGTCCGCGTTGTGCCCGGAGAAGGCGCAGCGCCGGAGCGACGACCAGCCAATGTTGATGGGTAGGTTTATATTTTCCTTCCACCTTCTAGCGAACTGGATGATGGGCAGGGCAGTCAGGCGTGGACGCTCTAAGATGCGACGGGCAGTTCGGGTGATGACTCGCAAGAACGGCGTAGTCGTCCCGCGCAGCACTACGGCCTGGCCGATGGTGTTTACTCGGTAGGTCCCGCGTAGATTTTCGTCGATAAGACGACGGCAGAAGCTGGTCAGCGACGCGGCGTCAGCCAGGGCGCAGCGCGTAGGCCGAGTGAGGGGAGGGGCAGGGCCAGCGAAGTCCCTAATGCAGGCATTGACCCACCGGGTAGGAGCGAGAAGGTCGGGTGGCCGGAGAAGGCGGCAGCCACCTATGATAGGGAGGTTCAGGAGTTGATGTGGTGTAAGCACAGAGTGGTCTAGCGTGAAGATGTCAGCGACCGCCTCCCAGATCTTAAGAAGCCGGAGACGCCGTGGCGAGAGCCAGGACCCGGATGGAGGTGGATATAGCCACGCATCGCTCTCGACCAGCCAAGAGTAGGCATTACGGTTTCCACGCAGTGCGGCCTGCACGCCCTTGAAGCACGACAGCCGCAGCTGGGTCTCGATGTCGATGAGGCCGAATCCTCCAAGAGAGACAGGTCTCGCCAGGACGCTACCAGGAAACCAGGCGGTGCGCTCCGGCCCCCAGATGAACCGCGCAAGACGTGCCTGGATCTTGTGGATAGTACGGTCGGTAGGCAGGTAGCCGTGGATGTGATGGACCACCGAGGAGAGAACCAAGGAGTTGGCCGCTCTGGCCCGGCCGACGAGAGAGAGGCCGCGGGTGTAGGGGGACCACCTCGTTATAGCAGCTTCGAGCAGGACCAGGATATGTCTTTCTTGGGCTGAGTTTGGATTTCCTGGCGTCACATTGCAGCCCAACACCTTCAGTTCGACCGACGACCAGGAGATGCCGAGTGGAGCGTCGTTGCGGGCACGCCAGGCGCCGCACCATAGACCTTTGCTCTTGGTGAAATTTCCCTTTATGCCGGAGGCGCGCCGGAAGTTCTCGAAGATGGAGGTCACCACGCCGAACTGTTCCTCACTGCGGATGAGCAGGACGATGTCGTCGGCGTAGGCGAGGACATTACCGGGGCCGAGAGCTTGCTCAAGGCGACGTAGGAGAGGGTTTGTGGCGAGGCTGAACATTGCGGCGCTGATGGCGCAGCCTTGTCTCACACCGTTCAGAAGCTGGAAGGGTTTGGTGTGGAGGCCTCCGGCTCGGACTGTCGCATCCGCTCCGGAATAGAGGAGGAGAAACCACCCGATGAAGACCTGTGGCAGCCGCAGCGAGACCATCAGGGACACCAAGAAGCCGCGGTCTAGGGTGTCGAAGGCAGACTCGAGGTCGGTGGAAATGACGGCCAGCGGCGAGCCGGTCCTCACAGCCGCGTCGACCTCGTCGCGCACACGCGAGATGTTCCAAGAAGGGGACCTACCGGGAACGGCGTAGGTCTGGCACTGAGGTACCAGAACCGGAAGATGGGGCCGCAGACGCCGGAGGAGGACATTGCCCAGGATCCGGTAGTCCGTCGTGGGGAGCGAGATAGGCCTGTAGCCGCAAAGTCCAGGGCCGCCGTGAGACTTGGGGACCAGGCAGATGGTGCTGCGCCGTGTCGATGTAGGCAAAACCCCGGCGAGTTGGGAGGCCTCGTAGACGCGCTTGAGAGCGTTGACGAAGAAGTCCTCGTAGGCCATGTAGAACTCGCAGGGCAAGTCGTCCCATCCGGGGGCCCTTCCGAGCGGCAGGCGGCGGATGGCGGTGGCGATCTCTGTCGCGGAGATCTCGGAGCGGAGCAGGGGATCGTCATCTTCGAGGATGAGGGGGGTCGTTGTCCCCTGGATGAATTCTGTAGCGGCGTTGGAGTCGCACGACTGGCTGGCGAAGCGGCGTTGTAGGATAGAGTAGACCTTGCGTCGTAACTCCGTGCCTTCGATGATGTTTCCTTCTTCATCGCGGAAGTTCGTCCTTGCAGGCCGGCACATACGAAGGGTGTGCCCAAGGTTGGGCAGTGATGGATAGTCCGCTTCCGTCGACGCAGCTTCGAGCCTGGCCTGCAGGAACCGCCTGGCCCGGACGATGTGGTCGTCGTCAGCGACGCGAGGGACGTTGAGGGATCTCACCTCTGCCAGCAGGTCAGTCTTGATTGAAGACCAGCTTCTCCACAGATCTTCGCCGGTCATATCCGCGATTGCTGTTGAGGTTCTTTCGATGATCGTTGCCAGATGTTCGACAACGAGCCCCGAGCGTAGCATTGCAGCCACGCAGGGTTGTCGAGGTGAAGGAGGCACTCCGAGCTGAAGAAGGACAGCTCGATGGTCCGATAGCCTGTAGTGGATGGTACTGTACTGGACAACACGATCCGAGAAGCTCGAAGGGAGAAGGATCCTGTCCAGACGAGAGGCGTCAACACGGCTCCCGTAGCTGGCCACTCTGGTTGGAATGTGAGTGGCGTCGAAGAGGATGGCCACATCGACGAGGGCTGTCTGATCCAGTAGCTCGGAGAGGGCCTCCACCGAGCCGGATGCTGTGTCGTTCGTGCTTTCCTCGTTGATGTTGAGGTCGCCCAACACCCACGAGTTCTCCTGGACCGCGGTGGCTGCGATGATCTGCAGCTGCTGGTGCCGCTCGCGAGGAATATGAGAGAGGTGGCAGTTGATAACGCTCACTTCCTGGCCGTGGACGTCGAGGGAGACAATGGAGATGTGGCCGGGCCACAGGATGCGCTGCCCCAGGACTGCGACCCCCGGGGCGAAGATGCAGGCGAGGCCCGAACCCCTGATGGCTGTAGGAGGCACGACTGCGGCGAGGTAGCCTAGGCAGAGATCTTGAATAGTGTCCAGGGACGAGGTGTTGGTCTCCTGGACAAAGGCGACGTCTATGCGATGTTGTCTCAGGAAGTGGCAGAGCTCAATGCTCCTCTCGCGAGCGGCGAGCCCGCGGACGTTGATGGAAGCCAGACGGAAGCTCATTGGGAGCTCTTCGTCTGGGCCCGAACGGCCAGGAGGTGATTATAGAGAGCTGTCTGGTTTCTAGTCTAGTTTAGTCTAGTCTAGTTCTAGTCTAGTTTTGACGGGAGAGGCGCCCTATGCTTTTACAGATCAATTTCATCCTGGCAAGATTCCTATCTGTATATATGTATGTTTAAACAATTATAAAAAGCGAATCTCTGTTGAATTTTAAACTAACCATTAATCTGGGCGAGAAACAGTTTTCTACCTCAAAACAACCCCCCTTTTTCTCTTTCTTTTTTTTTTTTTTGCTTATCCCTAGTACACGTAGTACATGCCATGATAATCATGGTCGGTAGAAGTAGGCGACTGCTTTTACTGTAACTGCACCACATGTACACACATGTATCACATCTTTCTGATTCTTTACAACAAACTACGCACATATAAAATTTAAAAATTGATATTTTCTTCAATTTTTCAGTGTTTGGTTAAAAATTGTAAAATAAAAAAAGGAATTTCGAGGAAAACTCAATTAACGAAGAGCTTTTAAAAATTAGGTGATAATTATATAATAGGATATTAATTAGAAAAAGCTACTACTCTATCATAATTAAATTGATAATCATGATTATGTCCTCAAGTAGCAGATTTATGGTGGACACGAGTATTTAAATCCCTCGATTCCCGACATAATGGACCAGGATCGAATCTCGTATTGGACACTTTGTTTTAATATGTGAATAACCTTCACACATATTATTCATTGTTGCAAATATCATAAGCTAGTTTGTTCTTTTTGAGCGGTACCTAATAAAGTGATTTTGGAACCAGCAGATTTATTTCTAAAAGACTTTAATAATCCTTAAATTATGTCTTCAGAGATTCGGTGAAAAGTCTTTTAAGACTTCTTTGGGCAAAATGCAGACGATTTAAGATAAAAAAAATGTGCTACAATACTATCTTTTATATACAAGTATACTTGTATAAAGGCCGCAGTCACCGTTCGGAGGAGATTAATAGAATCGCCGAATGTCGTGGTCCATTTGGATGAGGAAAGCAAAGACTAGAACGCGGCTGATTCCACATTCGCCTGTTCAGTGATTCGCTAACCATGACGTATGCACGAAGGAACGTGTGGCCACTGGATATGCGTCGGACCAGGAGGCTGTTGTTGGGTGCTGTGCTGCCTGGAGTATAGGAGCTCCATCTATGATTCCTTTCTTCCTGTGGTGAATTTGTATAAGACCGGTGGTCTTAATAAGCTTTGTGTGTGTATACTTGTATAAAAGGTATACCTGATTCTGTGAAATAAAACTTTTTTTTCCAAAATATTTCGCGAAGTGTGTGCTCCTTCTTTATCAATTTATTGTACAAACAACTTTAGGCCATTTACAAGTTCTTGTAAGATCACGTGAAAGAAACTTTGGCATTGGTCAAAATACAATAAAGCTGAAAAATTAAAAGGTGATCAAATAAATAAAATAAAGGTAATATAATAAATGACTAATATTTTATTCATTTTATCCCTTATAAAATTTTCAACTTTATTGTATTTTGACCAATGCTGAAGTTGTTTCTACGTGATCTACCAGAATTTATAAATTACTTGAATTTTTTTTTGTGAAATCTTCTATATATATATAAATCAATGTTTGTTTGTTTGTTTGTATGTCCGGTATACAAATTCGCAGTAGTTCACTAATTCAAACCAAAATTTCTATACATAGGTAAAAAAAAAAAAATACGGGGATGACGATAGGCTATTTTAAAAAATATATAAACCAATTATTAAAACTATATATTCAAATTATTCTACTTAGCTCACGAACAGCGCCCTCTATCAAAGATTAGATTAAATTATGCTGATGCAAACAAATAGATAATGCTAATAACAAACAATTATTTAAAAAAATCTTATCTAAATATATATCACTCGGGTAGATATGCACACACGGGTCAATCCCGGGGCGAAGCCCGGGTCACCCGTCTAGTAAATTTATAAAGAGGAAGTGATATCTCTAAATATTTTTTTTCACAGATCGATTATAATCTTTTATAATATCATCATCAACTTAACGCGCTCTATAGCACTGAATATTGACAATATTTTTAAGCGCTATTTTTTTTTTTTTTAAGATTTTAGTGTATACGTTTAAAAATAATGTGCTAAAAATCGGAATCTACAGATGCTCTGCAGATACTCTGTATTAAAAGTACTACCTCTCCCACTATCACGGTTAAAATATGCAATTTTTGTTATCAAATTTACGTAGAAAGGTAAAAAGAACTTCAAAGATATAGTCCTTTTGGTTGGTAAGCTCACCATATGATTTGAGGATATATCACAAATATTATTTTGTGATTTGTAAATTCGTTTTATCGAGACAATTAAAATTTTGACCTATCATATTTTTCTATACTTCCAACTAAGGAAAAAAAACAATAATATAAAATAAATTCGCTGACAGAACGAAAATATAAATGTTATGCAGAAATTTTTCATTACCGTTTCTTTTAAATTACCACTTTAATGCATTTAATTCTTCTGCTAATATAAAACGTAAAGGAAAGAAAAATGGATTATTTTTTCTATCGTTAAAAAAATTACCCAGGCGAAAACTCCATTAAAATTTCAATTTCAACCTTTTTCTCCCTTACTTCTTGGATATTATTTACAACAAAGCTAACTTCTCGCCATTTTTCAGTCAGTGTGTGTGTGGTCAAATAATTTTTTGTTCTTATCATAATATCACAGATATTCTATCTCTAGTGGTATTCCCCCACTACTTAGTACCAACACACTTACTACTTTATTATTAAAATTAATTTAAAAAAGGAACTCTATGAGAGTGATGAATGATATAAAATAGATGCTACTTTGAAAAGGATATCCTTTTATATCACTTATAAATATTCAAATTTTTGCCTATATATATATATGAAAAAATGATAGAAAAAAAATAGATGGCGCTCTGCCATCTAAAAAACACATGTGCTCGTGGTCAGGAAATGCCTTCTTTATTTTTAATATATATATAATATAAAACGAATTGTGTTCACCATAATTTTTTTATGTTACATATAAAAACACATATTCCATTTATTTACATAATAGGCATAATTTGCATAGCGTCGACAGGTTTTTCATTCATAATCTTATGATTGCGTAAGTGCTGGAATTTCCCCTTTTTGAGAGTTTTCCTCACACGGAAGGCACTTAGTGCGAATTTTTTTTTTTCAGTATTATTGCAAGCCTACATCACATCAAAATAAACATGTGAAGTTTCCAGATAAAGCTTTATACCTATCTAAATCTTTCTATAAAAATTAATGAAAATTTTCTTCAGCGGGAAAAGTAAGTAACCCAGCCCGATCCTCTTTTTAAAGTATCGTTATATACACTTTTCATGCCTAGGACCTTCAGAATAAAGTGTTTAAAGTCCAGAAATCTCAGGATAAGGCGTTTCAAGTTCAGAAATTTCAGAAGAACCCGTTATTTTCCCAGTTAAATAAAAACAATACGCTTTCGGGTACCTAACAACTTCAGGGAGTTAATATACAATACGTCTTGAGTTCAGAGAGGAATTCTGTGTAAAATTGTCTAACGTTCAGTATAATACGTTTCTACTCCAGTTAGATCAGAACTATACGTACTCGTGCATCTTAGACAAGTCCAGAGATTCTGTGTGAAACACAATATGTTCGAATTTGAGTTAAAATGAGATCTCCATTGGATATAATTATATAAACCTGCTGTATCTCTGATAAAAAGGTATTTTTTGAATGTTTCAATTGACTATATCAATTGATAAAGAAAGACTAATCCCTCGAAATATTTTGCAAAAAAAAAAAAATGTTCTTCTTTCCCCGTTTATATAATAATATGTTTTAAGTTAAGGAATTTGTAAAAAAGATTTCACACTTAGAGATGTTCTTAGAATATATTTCAAATCTCAAAAGGTGAATATAGGTTATATCCCTATATATTTAACATTTAGATAACTCAAAAAGTCCAAAGTATTTAAATTTGAAAAATTTCCAAAGTGGAAAAAAGGAATACATGGATTGAAAAAGAACGAGGAGAGAGATTCACAATAAGTCGTAAAAAAAAAAGACACTCCATCAATATTTGAGATTTCATAAGAAAATGATGCAAGTCTAAGATCGCGCCAAGTCAAGAGAATACTTCCAAGTCCTCAGCATCCAACGGGTGAAAAGGCTGGAGCAATTCTTCACGCTTTCCCCCCATTCCTTTGTTTGGGATTTCTCCATTGTCCTTTTTAAATTGAATCGGCAGCACAACTTTCGCTGCTAGTAACTCTACCCCACTGACTCGACGACACCGAAATCCTTTCTTTCTCTTTCTACGAACATTTTTTAATAATAAAAAGCCAATCCGCACTCAAAATATCTCAACAAAGGCTACCAAATCTCATCTTTATCAAAATCTAAAAACTAGCTACCTTAGTAATTCCATGGTATCAAAGCTTTCAAACTATATCCAGCCATCACCAGGAAGAGAACATAAAACCTGGATACTCCTGGTCTTTTCTGTTGAGAATACAGTTAAGTCGAAGTTATTTCGTTGTTAAATTCAGTTATGACGCTAATAGACACATAGGTCAGAAAGAGTTATAGTTACCGGAATATGCAGATTAGTCTGATAACGAACCAATTTGCATATTATTTTCCTCATTATCCCGGCGAAGCCACATCATTTGCCTTGTACATTAATATAGATAGGCGGTCAGAATATTGGATAAGAAAAGGGGAGCTTCAAGTTACATATGAAGCTATATAAGTCCTAGCCTTCATGTTACTAGTAAAGGAGTTTGTATGTGCACATTGTCTACACCTATTGGTCATATGCACATAATTTTTTTAAAAATGTTGGATAAATAAATCAGATTATGACCTTTTGATTGAATATCCTGTTTGTATGACTTGATTGAAATCATATATGTCATAAAAAAACGTATATTCTAGATACGTTACCTTTCATGCAGTCGTGGATAAAAAAAATTAATAATAACCTTTTATGTCTTAAATTATATTTATTTTCATTATTTCTCAAAGCAAACAGTTTTACATACAAAGACAATCCAACAATTACATTATTATATTTAAAATAACAAATTAGGTTATATTATTTTTGTTTGGCATTCCTTTACATTTTAAAAATTAACTCTGTGTTTAGTTCTTATTTTTAATTTTATTATTTAAATTATAATTTCAGTTATATTAGGAAAACAATTTTAATAAATATTATGGTTATGTAATTATTTTGTTCTAGAATTTTAATTATATTATGAATAATAAAAATCATATTTTTATTATGTCATATATATATCGAGAGAAAGTTATAATCTTATTTTAAAAATCTCCCGCCAAAAAAAGAAGATACAAACATCTAAGTACCATCTATCAGCTGTTTTTACAATGAGCACAGAACTACGAGAGTTTATAATCAAACTACTTTCTGTGTGATGAAGCCTAATCGTTATTTTGTGAAAGAAAAGATGATTTTTCTTTAATGCGGAAGTTTATAATCTCTTATATATACACCTATCCCCCGATTTACACGGTAGATACGTTCCTGAGAAAAACGTGTAAATCGGGGGATAGGTGTACACAGAAATAAAAATAAAATGCATTGACAGGCTAAAATATGTAGTCAGCACATAAGCTCGGGATTCCTCGTGAGATGTGTACACAGCGCATCTGTTCAATCACAGTAGCATTTAGTATAGTGCGATAAAAAAAAAAAACTTATTTGGAAAACCGTGTAAAAGCGAAAACGTGTAAAACAAGTACCGTGTAAATCGGGGGATAGGATAGGGTTACTAACACTCTCTCTCTCTTTTGAGAATAATATTGCTATTATTTTTCTCTCATTGAAGCATCTTAGTTTTTAAGGAAAAATAAGTGGCCAAAATAGGATTCGATTCCCGGCAGCCTCCCAAAGTAAGAACTCCAACAAACTGTACCATCCATCACCAGTCATGTCAGAACGACTTTTCCCAACTCCATCTTTCATTTTCGTAGTTATTTCCTGCGATATTCCTTCAGCCCGTTTAATAAACAATCTGTCTTCTCTCCTAAAAGCTCTTTGCTCTCTTTAGCCGTTTTCAATAGTCAGGAAACCATATATGTTGATAGAAAACTATCAGGAAATATTCTGATGGAATAATTATTATCAGAAAATTTCAGCCATATATAGAACAAAGAGCGTCCAGTAGTATCAATGACTTTCTTTCCCTGATGGCTCTACTGTATTTGGAAAGAGTCTAAGTAATCGAAATACGACGCATTACGACGAAATACGAAGTAGCTATAAGTGGGAACTTCTTTTGAAATGAAAATTCGACTCCATATAAATCTAAGTAGCAATTATAATTATAATTTCAATTGTCATATATCGATAAAATTCGTATACTTTGGTAATATGTTTCTTATGATAATATATCATAAAATATTATCTCTACCGAGACCTTACTGGAGATTTCTGGGAGGTTTTAATTTGGCGAGATCGCTAAGAGGTTCACAGTAAGGTGAATAGAGATGATATTTGATGAGAGATATATCATAAGAAAGCTTATTAATATAGTTATAATCTTTAATTAAAAAGGCATATATTGGATCCAAATATCATTTATTTTACCAATATTTCAGTTGGCTGAACGCCAACCTTTATCAAGGTGTTATAACATTTTAAAGTGTGTCAACAACCGCTGGCGAAACCGCTGGGAGGTTTCACCACTGATGAGCCAGGCCCTACAATTAATTTTTCAATTGCATTAAGGGCAGTAGACATTTTTTAATTTTTAAAAAGAATCATACACGTCTAAAATAGTTTCGAATAATCATATTTTTGCCGATGACTTCACATTATTGGAAGCCTATGGTGTTGGAGACGTTTGTTGAAAATACTGTACATAGCGAGGTGTTAGCATTGAGCTGGCGAGATGCCTCATTAGAATGCTGTTAAACGAAGGCTGAATTATGTGAATGGACCACATATGCTAGGACATGATAGCCTACTGAAATATTTGATTGAAGGACACATTGAAGTATCAAGAGGATACCCTCGTATTACATTTGTAGAAAAAAAACTAAGAAAGAAACCATGGCAATGTCATAACATCAGTTGAAACATATAGCTAAGGAGCGATCATCTTACTGGAGCCTGATTGAGAGAGAGTACAACAGTTTTAGGAATGAATCACCTGAACTAAACATATTTAGGTGATAGAGCTTTGATTTTAAAATAGGAAGTTGTGTTATCTTAGCTAAGCAATAGATAAGACAGTACGGGACGTATCCTGGTAGAGTACCATGCAATCTTGATGCTATATCGAGTTCACCATAAAAGTTCTAATCTTGAGCGTGACTAAGGCCTAAACGGTCTTGAGTTTCTAACTTATTACTCACACTCACCTCTCCTTTCTTCAAAATCATTTCAAGATTTGTGCTTCACAATCTGCAATAGGGGCATGTCGTCATTATACTGTACATGTCGTAATTCACTCACATCTGATTGCCTACATGAAAGTAAGTCTTAAGTACGGCAATATGACGCATAACACAGTCATAGCGCTTTTTATTTTATCGAAAACGTTTTCATTGTGGTTATCAATACTTTCGTGAAAGGTAAATTTTGATAACTGCAACGGAAAATAATTAGGAAAAAAAAATTAGAATGATCTAGCTCTCACATACAACACAAACACACCACAACACACAACCAACAAAAACACACACGCAACAACACACACCTAACACAAAGACACAAACATACACAATACACACACACAACAACACTAAAACACACAAACAACAACACACTACCAACATAGAACAACAAAACCTACACACACAACATACACAACAACCCACACACAACACACACACCCAACACAAACATACACAACAACACAAACACACATCAATAGCAGATACCCAACACAACTACTCATTCTACTCATCATTACTCTTCATAATTCACCCTTTCATACCTCATCCAAAAAGGTTAGAAATAGTCAATATTTCACCTTGAAATAAAATTTTGATTTTTCATTGAAAAGAAACTCATGCGGTGTAACTTCAAGTGTTGTTTTACAATCACAAGCCGTAGTGTATTATATTGCATTATAAGTTACCTAATGAATATATTTATTGAATATATCATGTGTAATATTGGGAGTAAAATTGTAATATCCTGTAATACTTGGGATTAGCCTCTGGAACACAACTACACAAATACACACAGCATACAGAACAAAACACAACCCCCCCCCTTCCTTCCCCCACACAGTGGTGAAACCTTCCAGAGTTTTCCACAGTTAAATCTACCAGATCGTGTTTATTATAACCTTTACTCTGATCGTACGCGCGATCTACATTAATAATTATAAAGATCCGATAGATTTTAAAAACTTACTGTGGTTCCTATATCACTAATAATCCAGGGCTAAAAGTAAAATGTGAAATAAATAACGATTCTAAAAAATCTTACATTTAAACAAAAAAAAAGTATAGTCATATTTAAAATATTTTCTCTATCTTGTAATTTAATAAATAACCTTACAATGATTAGTGAATAACTGCTATTAGAATTAATAATACAAAAAGGTTTAGAAATTCAGTTAAATTGCTTGGTAGCTTTTGACCAAGTGAAGTTAGTGAAGATAAATACTGCTACTTAAACATCTCATATAATTGACCTATTTAGATATAGCCTTGGTGCTTTTTTGTTTTTAATATGGAATAGATTTAAAAAATTTTACATCTTCTTTATATAATATTATTTTTAAAAATTATTCGCTCAATTATAAACATTTTCGAAATTTTCAATTTAAAATATACATAAAATCTGTGATTATTATTTAATTATCTTTGACCATAATATAAAAAGAAAGTGAAAATAAACCGCTAACACATAATCTCTAAACAGTTTTTCAAGAAAAAAAGAGCGTAAATGAAAGCAGATTATTAGTGATGAAGATTAAAATGTTCGTCTGTCCAATAAAAGTTCGAACAAAATGGCGGCTAATTGTGAGCAGACGATGAAGATTAGAACGCCGGTACCAGATGGATCCATTGATCCTGTAGTTAGGTTACTTTTTACAGCCAATTTATATCCCCAGTTTGGAAGGATTTACTTTTCCCACAAATCCACTACTTTTTTAAAAAATGAGAAGTGTGATAGATCACTTGCTTTGAGGTTTTTCTTTGGTTACCATGACTACTCTACTTATACATAAATTCAAAGGATAATAAAATCTTAATAAGTAAACTTTCTACCTGATGTTTTGGTAATAATATTTATATATAGTAATAGTTTAGAGCCCTTGATAGAGTGTAGTAACTAATTAGTATTCGGTTCCAAAATCACTTTATTAGGTACAGCTCAACAAGAGCAACCTAGTTTATGATAATTGAAACAATGAATAATATGTGAGTTATTCACATATTAAACAACATGTTAACGCGGGATTCAATCCCGGTTCATGACTGTCTGGAATCAAGGGTGTTACCCACTCGTCCACCGACTTATTAAAAAAAAATCGACTAGTACAGGCTCGAACCCTTTCCTTCGCGAGTTGGAGCGAGTCATTAAACTACGCTCCAGGTAATTAGTATGATTACAAGAGAAAGAATCACCAGACATCATTTTGAAGAAGTAATCAAAGTTTACAGTGACGTGTTTCTTTTATTTTGTGCTGTATAATCGGCAAGTTTTCGGACTACGACGTCCTTATGTATAAAAGAAACATTCGTGCTTTTAAATCCTTTTATTTTATATGTATAGATGGCGCGTTATTGCTTTGTGTTAATTTATGCCTAACTGGCCTTGTCTTTATTGTTTGCGGAAGAGCATTGCTCGATGCAAATATTTGAATGTAACTCTACTGTCCTATAAGCTTATGTCCATAGTTTTCTTGAAAACCATTTATGAGATTCCATCCTTCAGTGCTGCGTATATAAGCAGAATCGTCCAATACAGTATTAGAGCTCTGAGAAGCGGTCTGGTGGATTAAATTGGCGAACCCGCTGGGAGGGTTCACCACTGATGAGCGAAGCCCTCCCAATATATTTTTTTCATCGCAGTAAGGGCAGTAGAAGTTTGTATTATGTATAAAAGAAACATTCATGCTTTTAAATCCTTTCATTTTAAAGTACGAAAGCTTGCCGATTATACAGTATAAAATAAAATAGTAAACTTTTATTCCTTCTTAAACATAATTAGTATGATACTGTAGACCACTAAGCACACTAACTGTACACGCTTGTTCGGCGGTACATATACTAAAGTTGGAGCGATACAGAGAAGATTAGCATGGCCCCTACGCAAGGATGACACTAAACACAGTAAACTAAACAAGGTAACAATGCTGTTACGAAATTTCGCGCATAATTTAGAATTGGTTTGATTGTATTTGAATTCTACTTTCAAAATATACGTTTTTTCTCTTTCACCAAATTGGAGCATGGTGTCATGATCAATGAAAGCTGCACCCCTACATCCCATTCCATAAGATTCATGGAATTCATGGAATCTTTGCACAAGAGGATAAGAAACAACAACAAAGTTTTGTTTTTTTAACAATAACCTTGTACACAAACCTAATTTAAGATGCTGGCATGTAAAAATATAGCATTATTTATTCCTGAAATGATATTTTACCCGTTTCTATTTTATGATTTTTTATTTATTAATTTATTGATTAAAAACTTGAAAAGACATTTATGAACGAGAGTTTTAGAATAATTTTAATTTTCCATAAGGCATGACTGTAGAATATATTATATAGTGTTAATTAAAATACATTAGAACCTCCATGAGAGGACACTCCTACTAGAGGACATATCTCTATAAAAGACAGTTTTCATTGCTAAAATTACCATTTTTACTATTTATCAACTCTCCGGTTAGAGGTCACCTATTTCTAAAGAACACTTTTGTTTTGCAACCGAGGTTCTACTGTATAGAATTTTAAAAAAAGCAATGTTATTTTTTAATTCGTAAATTTACAGCTGAAGTATTTGATCTGTTTTACAAATTTTTAGCACTTACATTACAATTTAAACAAATCGATTATTACGATTTTTATTACATCGTTAGCGCTTGAGATGGATAAAAATACTTCACTAAATTAAAAGGGCACATTTGTAAGTGCAAAGTCGAACTGCTTTCACATGTGTAGACATGTGGTGCGCTTACAGTAAAAAGCAGTCGCTAACTACCCACCATGATTATCATGGCCTGTACCACGTGTACTAGGGATAAGCAAAAAAAAAAAGGTTGAAAATGGTGACAGTGGGTCACCGAAACGCCAAAATAACAATAAACTTTTATTATAAAAAAGGTTTTGATGAAGTCTTCAACTTGAATTAAAAAAAAATAGTTAATAAAAGGATAAAGATATTTAGTCAGTAGCATAGTACCTCTGTCTCTTTTTTTAATTCATATTGCCACATGGAAAATTAGGGAAGGCAAACTTCAGGATGAGACAGCAATTTATTCCAGGCAAGAACAAACTATGAATGGTAAACAAAAGATAAGCAACGAGGGAAGTTTACAGAGTTAGCAAAATATAAACATAAAAAATGATACTCTGTTAATAAAAATATTAAATAATTTGCTACAATATTAATATTAATTTATTTCCTATTAATATTCTTTTAATTCATGTTGAATGTTCTCTTGTCAAAACACTTTTCTTGTCTTTTTGTTAATCCATACTGAACCAATCTTCTAATATGATAATAATGATAGGTTGTTCAGACAAACACTAAGTAAAATATACAACTCAACACACATAAGTTTGAAATAATTTTCAATTATTCCTAGTAAACATGGTACAGACCATGATAATCATGGTGGATAGTTAGAGACTGATTTTACTGTAAGTGAACCACATGTCAATACACAAGTGTGCCCTAGCCTCGTTTGGTTACTTGCATTTACTGGTGAGGTTAGACTTTTGTAAGAATCGGAGGCCATTGAGACAATCTTTCTTCAGAAATAAGTGCTCAATGCGGTATTCGATCTCAAGCCTCGGTTCTTGAAAATTGACCGTTAATACTCCTCCTCTACCAGTAACATATAAGACGTATATATATAAAGTAACCTTAAATTCCACCTATAGTAGATTAGTAAAGGTAAAGTTCTTGAGATTACGTGTCCGCAATATGTCCAACCCAACAAGACAAACGTTGAAGATAGCGGCGGGTGTTATGATACATCAGAATGTCGAAATCACTACTTTATAATACTGAATTCACTTGTTCGGCATTTAGATACTTCAAATCTTCGTTTGAAAGAAAAAAAAGAGGAGAATTTCAACTCAAGAGGCGAGTGACAACTGATCAACGTTCGACTACCTTCCTGCCACGTGTATTAATAACTGTCTCGGGAACCGAGGTTGAAATATCAAAACTTTATTTATTTTCGGTATTTTGTTTTTATTAAATTCCGATACTTAAGCCCAAATTCACGAATATACAACTCGACATCGGTATTCTCGACTTGTCGAATAAACTTTGGGAAATATCAAAGTACTGTATAATAGCGATAATGTCATCGACAAGAAGACCTAATCCAAATAGTGTATGACGTTTCAGCAACAGCATTGTTACGATTGTCGTGTTGCTCTGGGCCACGAAAACACTCTTATACTTGAAACAGATGTTATTTATTTGTCAAGCTAAAAGCTACAGTAGCAAAAGGAGTTTAAGGTAACAAGACTATTCTATTCCACAGCCTGGACTGGACTCCCTTAACTTTATTCATGCGTCCTATTTATAGCACAAATACGTTAAATTAAAACTATGTAAATTAAAGAAGAACAAATATGCAAAGACACAACAACCATCATCAAAAACAAAAGAATAAATAAATAAAATCCATTTATTCTTTTATCTGATGATGGTGACAATGCTGTTATCGAAACGTCACACACTTCAATTATTTGTATTAGGTCTTATTTTATTGTATTATAATCCAATTTGTGTTTTATCATCGTAATTACTCGACGTTAAACAGAATTCTATACATAATTCTATGAAAACAGAGTTAAGAGATGGTTCATTACTCGTGAAGATCATCATCAGCTATATACTCGTACATCTACAAATCTCTCAATACCATTGTTATATTCTATGGAAGATAGTTTTACTTATATAAAATATTCTAATAGGAGAACTAACCTAATCGTGCCGTTTATTCTACCTTACTATTGCCTAGCACAATAAAAACCCTCAGAAAGGTAAATTATTAACCTTGCAGAGAGCCAGATAAACTTAAATATTTCCGTGACATCCTGGTAGCAACCATATGATGATCAATATGATATATGACCATATGATCGAAATATACAAGAACAAGCCACAAAAAGATAAAAGAATACATTTGTATATAAGTATGAGGTACCATAACATCTTCCTAAGTGCCAACAACTATTGTGTTCCGAGAGGGGTAACTTGAATGAAAGATAAGAGAGTCAGAGAGTCTTCCTGTGTGTGGAAGAGAGCCAGAATATTCCAGCCTGATTCTACCAAAAAATTCATGGAAAAGAAACAATCCGCGTAGATTTACAGTAATAAGCTGCAGATAATTATAGGAAGAAACTAGCGAAGATCCATAACTCCAGCATTTATAAAATGCTATACAATATATACAAGTATTGTGTAAGTATATGAGGTGCCAGAACGTCTTCCCAAGTAATTCTGCCAACAACTATTGTGTTCCGAGAGGGGTAACTTGAATGAAGGATAAGAGAGTCACTGTGTGTGGAAGATAGCCAGAATATTCCAACCTGATTCTACCAAAATACTTGTGGAAGAGAAATAATCCGCGTAGATTTTACATTAATAACCTGCAGAGAATTATAGGAAGAAACAAACGAAGATCCATAACTCCAGCATTTATAAAATGCTATACAATATATACAAGTATTGTGTAAGTATATGAGGTGTCAGAACGTCTTCCTAAGTAATTCTGCCAACAACTATTGTGTTCCGAGAGAGGCAACTTGAATGAAATATAAGAAAGTCATCCTGTGTGTGGAAGATAGCCAGAATATTCCAGCCTGATTCTACTAAAACACTTGTGGAAGAGAAATAATTCGCGTAGATTTACAGTAATAACCCGAAGAGAAGTATAGGAAGAAACTAGCGAATAGCCAGAACTCCAGCATTTTACTAAGTAATCTACACAACAACTATGGTGTTTCGAGAGAGGCAACTAGAATAAAATCTACAGGAACATCTAGGAAGATATCCAGAACAACCAAAATCCTCCAATCTAATCCCCCAGAAACAACCCACGAAGATTTACAGGAATAGAATCTGTAGAGAGAAATATAGGAAGAACCTTGCGAAGAGTCTTCCCACGTAATCCACCCACCCATTGTCCAACAAGAGATAGGCACCCAATTATTCCACGGGAGGCATCCGCGAGTTTATGGCGAGTGGCTCCGGCCTTGGTGACAGACACAATGGAATGGAGGAAAACACCTCTGTTTATTGTTGGAAGCTACAAAGGCAGCTGGACAAAAACTGAAGGGGCGCCTGGTGACGCAACACTAGCCCATGTACGGGCAGACTTTCACAAAATACCGGGGGCCATGTTAGAGTAACTCCTAAAGTTTACCAAATTCTAAGAAAAATGGGTAATGAGATATACACCGATTTTGAGCGATGTTCTACACAAGACAGAATATTTGTAAGACATTGCCAAAATTGTTTTGAATTTAATCCGAACCACAAAACAAAAGACTGCCAAAACAATAAAATATGTAAAATATGCGGTGTACAGGGTAGCCACAACTGTACTGAAGCACCAAATTGTCACAATTGCTCTAAGCACCCTATATAAATTTAAAAACCTTTCTACAAACCATAAATCAAATTCAAGTGAATGCCCGATTTATAAATCACAAATAGACAGAATTATCCAAAGGACACAATATTCACAAATATACGAGGGAAATGATGTATCAAATACAATTTGAAGCTCAATCTTAAATAGATTGATATCCTATATGATTGAAAATGTGAGATGTATTCAACAAAATGTTAGAAAAAGTTTTACTGCGATAAGTGAGCTACAGGCCAACACTAAAGATGACCCACCTGACATTCTTTTGATTCAAGAACCATATGTTTTACATAAACTACTAAATTCCATTGGAACGCTTTTATTTAGTAATTAACTCTTTTTAGTATTGTTTTAACTGAATAATTCTCTAATATCTAGCAGATTTTCATTATAAAATATTCCTTAAAACCTTTTTTTAAATCTGTAAATTGCTTTTCTCGAATAAACACAATACTTTACAATTTAACTAAATTTGCTTACCAACCCTTTGTACATATATCAATTGTGTTGATATAGGTATTTTTTATCTTCTTCTAACTAACTTGCATACTAATTATGTAAATATTTAAAATATTTTCTTTCTTTAAAATTTTGTTTATTTTTAAAGTGCAAGTGTCCCTAGGGGGACATAGCGCTCTAAGTCGAAATAAAGAAATAATGTTAAATGAGACGTCTACTATAGCAACTCCTTCCTATCTTTGTCTACTGATTCATCTTGAAGGCCTGTGTCTAACAAGATATGTTCTAAAGGAATTCAGTTTTTCTACTCCATTAGGATGAAATTCCTAGATCAATTAATATTCCTGCGATATCAGCATAGAGTTATCCCTTGAAGAAATTGAGAGAAAATGTTTTCCCTTGACTAGGAACTATGAGGACAGTAGAATATAATAGATTGTGAAATTTTGCATGTATTGACAAGATGTCAATAAAATTATGTTAATGGTCAATTTTTAAATTTCATAGATTTATTCAATGAAGGGTGTTTGGGTCACGTTTCGTGTTAAAGACCTTTTTAAAATTTTATACATACCATTCTTAAATGCTTAGTTATAATAAATAATCCTTAGTGAAACTTTAAATAGCATATCAAAGGTTTCGTTTCGCCATTTTCCAAAGTTTATAAAGGAAATTTATTGCTATCGCGTTATTCCAACACTTTGGAATCTCAATTTTGAGATGAAAAACATATTAACAAACCTTTTGGCGTCTGCACATGCGCGGAGTCAATACATTTTTAGAATTTAGGCCTAGACTCCTTTATTTGTCTGAAATAATATTTCTAGTTTTCTTTCTATAAAATCTGTGATAAAATATATTTTTAATAATGAAATGTTTCACCACTCTACAATAATAATTGCAACATATAAAGATAAATAAAGTGTTAATAATATCTTGATACTTTTTAACCCAGCCTTGTATTTTGATGTCGGTCTATTATCAAATCAAATATTTAATTTTAGATTAATCAAAGTTCTATCCACCACAGGATTGTAGTCACCAGCGGAAATGTTATCATCCCAAGATTATTCAGGATATTGTGCAATCCAGCATTCCACCCCTTCCTCCCCTTTTGTTCCACGGGATATTACAAATCATGGTTGTATTTAGTATCTATTTATTCAGGCGGGAGGGACATCGGGATATTACAAACCAAGATTTCCCTCCTATTTGACCCCAAGAGATATTGCTATTTCTATAATATCCAGAATTTATTATTTATTTATACAAAGGGGCATCGGGATATTACAAATGAATATTTCCCCCTATTTGTCCCACGGGATATGGTTTCTATAATATATCCTGATTTATCCATAGGGACATCGGGATATTACAAATGAATATTTTATTCCCTATTTGTCCCACGGGATATGGTTTCTATAATATATCCTGATATCTTACTGTTTATTTTTCCAGAAGGACATCGGGATATTACAAACGAAGATTTTATTCTCTAATTTTGTCCCACAGGGTATTATTATCTATAATATCCCAAATTTATTATTTATTTATCCAAAGGGGCAAAGCATATTACAAACGAAGATTTTATTCCCTATTTATCCTACGGGATATTATTATTATTATTATTTTTTTATCTCTAATATCCCGATATCTTATTTATTTATCCTGCGGAAAATATCGCGGGATATTACATGGGAAGATTTTATTCCCTATTTGTCCCACGGGATATTATTATCTATTTTTATCTCGATATCTTATTTTTTATTTATCCTGCGGAATATCGGGATATTACAAGGGAAGATTTTATTCCCTATTTGTCCCACGGGATATTATGTATACAGTCAGATTTTATTATCTATCTATTCCTTTGGATTTATCGGGATATCGTAGAAGGATATTTTATTCCCTATTTATACCATAGGGTATTATACCGAAGCCTAACTAGGATTGCCTATTCATCCCACGTTGGAAACTCTATCCCGTGATATTGGGAAGTGTATCCCCAGGGTTTCCCTAATTGTGCCAACCCCCGGAGGCCGTTCATTCTACCAACAACCTTGGATACAACAAGGGCAGCACAAAGGTTGGGGGTCATCCGGGTCTCTATAGTCCTTCCCTATATACACATACCAAAGAACAGCCTTTCCACTTACTCTCTTTCCTCACTTTTACCATTCTTTAAGTTTATTCACCGAGATTCTCCGCCAGGTGGCCAAAGGGAAAGGTTGCGTGAAACGACAGCTCCTGCTAGGTAATTTATTTTTAAAGCTTTTTCGCCGTACTTTATAAAAAATAGCTATTTTTTTATTGAGGTGATATTGGTAAATTTATATCTTCATAATATGAGGCCAATTGTAATTCTTATCATAATTTATTTAAATTTACAGCGAAACAAGCTTCGCCCAACTTTTATCTATGCAAATTTTGATTCGTGTGAAAATTGTGCAAATTATAGTTTGGCAGTGGATCTGGGTTATGTTGAGAATCTGAAATTCAAGATTCAGATTCAGTACAGAAGGCCAAAGCTTAGATGTATAATTTTGATGTTATTACTGATATCTGGCATAGAGCAAAACCCGGGACCTAGGCCCACTAGGCAAACTACGCTCGAGTCATGTACGGAAGGTGATATTCGACAATTGATTGGTGCAATCTCAAATAAAATGGATAACTGGGGGGATAAACTGATATCTGGCATAGAGCAAAACCCGGGACCTAGGCCCACTAGGCAAACTACGCTCGAGTCATGTATGGAAGGTGATATTCGACAATTGATTGGTGCAATCTCAAATAAAATGGATAACTGGGGAGATAAATTAGAGACAAGATTACTTTCTATAGAGCAAGGAGTTGATAAATTAAATCGACGTATACAACAACTGGAGAATACTATGGAAAACACGGTAAAATCTGTCTCGAAGAATTCTGAAAGGATCCAAGAAATTGAGAAAAGAATAGATTTCACGGAGATGAAAATGAGAGAAAGTAATTTAATTTTTTACGGAGTCGAAAAGAAAGAAAATGAAACAAGCGATGAATCTCTCGCAAAAATAAAACAGATAATTACGGATAATATGCAAATCTCCGAGAAAATTAACATCCTTAAATGTCATCGATTATCTAAAAGGCCGAGCGCACCCCTACTGGTTGAAATACCCAAATATGAAGACAGAATAAAATTATTTAGGAATGCATTCAAGCTTAAGCAATTAAGGATTTACATAAATAAGGATTACACCTTAAAAGTTAGAGAACAGCGTCGATTGTTGATTAATAAGAGAAAAGAACTTTTGGCTAAAGGAATCTCATCTAGACTTCGAGATAGCAAGTTGATTGTGGGAAGTACTGTTTACCAAGTTATAAATGATAAGATCATGAGTTCAGAAGGAACTGAGATATAGCAAACACTCAGAAAGGAACTGGAAGGATCACATCATATCTCTTTTTACAGGCAAGAAAATATCACCATCAATCACATATAGCTAATAGGAATGGAAAACTAAACTACTCGATTTAACAACTATTAAACCTTGGTCACAATTATGTAAATATTATGTATTGGAATTTTTCCAATTTATACGTTTTCCCTTTCATTAATTATTTAAAACAATTTGAAATATTTGCTATAACGGAAACTTAGTGCCAATTTGATCTAAAACTCGAGAATTTCCAGGTTTACCAATCACTTGCCAGAAAAATCTCGGGTCAGGGAAGAAGCTCTGAAGACATCATTGTGGGAATTTATATCAAAAATAAACACATACTGGACAATGTGGAAGAGAAAACTAATTGGATTTCGGTTACTTAAAATGAACCCAAGCATAGATTCATTGCTGACTTGTATAACTTTTACGTATCTACCTCCTAACGAACATCAACTAGAGAATATATATATCACGATCAAGATACACAATGGACTGGAGATAATTTATATGGTGAACTAAACATTCGCATTAACCACCTTGGAGACTTTCTTAACCTGCTGGATATCTCAACTTTATTGTCGCGAGATCTTTCCTCAAGAGATATAATAACATCTACCCATGATAATACCCTAGTTCCCCAGCAAGCCCTTTTTTGCTTCTCTCTTCCTTGACACGTTGTAAATAACATTGCTGATTATTGTAACTATTGTATATACCCTCTTCTACTTGGAGAAGTTGTATAAGACCAAAGGGTCATAACAGGTACTTTTGTTGTTGTTAATACGGCTATTCTTGTATGTACCCTACATTTCTGTGCTTGGAGAATCCGTGTAAGACTGAATTGTCTTAATAAAGCTTTTTGTTGTTGTTGTTGTTGTTGTTTATTCACCGAATTTCTTTTAGTTCCATATGTTTTTAACTATTATTCTTTTGCTTTCTTCAATCTTTTCCCATTTTCAAGGAACCTCTCTCTTCATCATAATAGAGGAACTAATCAAATGATAGTAATGGTAGAATTGGATTCTACAGAAACCTCACATTCTCAGCTCTTTGTAGATTAATAAAGGAAGTTATTGGAAATCCCTATATGGCTTTTTACAAAGCAGTAAGTAGGAAAAATAACTTTGATTTATCGTTTTATTCTCCATTGCATGATGGTGGGTGATTGAACATCGTGAGGATATCGTTTCAAGCCGGCAATGAGAGAGGAGAACCTGAATAAGACTGGTGTCTTAATAAACACTTTGCGTATTTTTTTTATTAGAAATCGTCATATATTGATAGATTGAGCGTATACCTTTTTGTGGCCATTGGACATGCGTCGGACCTGGAGGCTGGGTGCTGCGCTGCCTGGAGTACAGGTGCTCCATCTATGATTCCTTTTTCCTGCGGTGAATCTGTATAAGACCGGTGGTCTTAATAAAGCTTTGTGTGTGTACCTTTTCGCAATTAATTATCCTTAGACACTCTCTTAAATCACTTCTCCGTGTTTAATATAACATTAAGTAGAAACAATGTATCGTTGAATAATAAAATATAGACTTAAGAGACGATGTAATATGCCTATTCTTGAAGAGAAATCATAAGACGGGGGGAAAAGAGTTTCTTTCATTTATTAATAATCATTCAAGCTTTCAAGAGTCCGTAGAAAGGCGACTTTCCGGAAAGATTGTCGTTTATGTTTTCTACGTGCCTCAAATCTCAGACATCATAAAAGATAGACTTTTTTTGGCAAAATCAACAACTCTTCAGCACAAACCAACACCATCCTTTTATATTTACATAATATTCTTTTCTCTCATACAATATTTACATATTTACTGAATTTTTCTTCTTAAAAAAAAGAGAGAACTAATCAGCATATGAAACCACTACAGTTTATAAATGAGGGGAATTCTTCTTACCGTCTTGTAATTTCTCTTCTTTTAAAATATTCACTCTTTGTTGGAATACGAAAAGTAAATCCTTCTTCTTCCTTATCTCCACTCAATCATATTAGGGTGTCAAGCTTGTAAAAAGCTTGAGATTTGACAACCATCATGATTGGGTGAAGTAGAATGCGTCTGCCTTTGTCATTAAGACTGGGAGCACTACTCAGTGGCAGGCCGACTTAGCTCCAAAAGAAATGGCCGCCTCTGACATGAGGAACAGACGCCATGTGCAGCTGCTCCTAAAATGGAGTACAAACATTGCTCATCCTGTATCCCTGGATTAGGAGCTCTTACAGGGTACTATCAGCCGGGCCAGCTGAGCCCAGTTTTTTTAGTGAGCTTGTTACTGCTCCCTCTCCTCCTTTTTCATCTGGGCTTGGGACCGGCAAAGGCGGAGTTAAGTAAATTGAGCGAATGTATTATAAAATAACACATGCCAGGCTAAATGGACAGAATAAAGACAAAGAGTGTCTAGTTGACAATAGTACTCATTAATAAAGGAGATCTCTGTCAAGAGAGAAAAACCTTTATTTTTATCTGATAAAGGTAAGAGAATGGGGTATTTACTGAAATGATGATTAAAGATGTTTCTAGCTGATAAATCTATTTACGATATTGATGAAAAATAATGATGATTTATAGGCTTCTATTTTTGGAATTTTATTATCCTTTGTTTAAAACGATACTTTAAATGTATAAATAACAATGAATATCCATTTTTTTGCATGAGAAACGTTACTTTATGTTCTAGAAACGTGCGAATGCTCACACAATGGTTTAAAATATAAAAAGATGATATAAGAACCATTGTTTACAATGTAAGACATATTTGTGAATAGTTAATTTTTAGTAATACCTCTCTTTCTACTTCGCCTTCGCTTTGCAGTTCCTAACTTCTGTGTCCTTTGTCACTCGACTGTGCTTCAATCACCACACACATCTATCTATATAAATACTGTTTTGGGTAAATTCAACCGATTCCATGACCCCTCTCGTAGAATGCTATCAAATCAAGGCTTCCTCTGTACTAATAAGGGTCATAGCCCAAAGCCATGGTATACTGGTTGGTTTTTGTCTGGATTTGACAAAATGGGTGTTGTGGCTTATTCTTCATACCCACCTTTACGTTTTGAACTGGAATGATAAACAACATGTTTTTTTAAAGGGAGAGGTGATTAATTTGGAATATATATATATACACACATGTAATGTATATTATTCATGATAAAATTGTGAAAAAGTATTAAAATTACAATTATATTCTCACAATGAGTATCTTTTTTATTAAAAAAACGCTAGTTTTCAAGCGTTAATCGCTCTTCAACGGGCTTACTATAATATCGACTTGATCACATCAGAAATATTTACAAAAAAAAAATTTGATACTCATTGTGAGAATATAATTGTAATGTATATTATATATATTTCTTTTTTAAAATTGCAATATATAAGCATACATAAGGTATTTAAAAGAAGATGCATTTCGTTGACATATAGATGAGAGTAAAAAAAAAATGTTTATATTGACGACTTGTATTAAAACTAAAAATATTACACACTTATAGACCACAGATCATCTTCAATAGAGAGCTGTAGGAGATAGACATTAGCATCTTAATTTCCATTCTGAAGCCAATTCAAGTTTAATGCCCTTTTAAGTGAGTAGCTAGATATATCGAACCATTCCGAGGACTCCATACCTCTAATTGAAGAATTCACTGCCTAATCTTGGTTTAATGCATTATTCACGGACTCCACAAATTGCTTGAGAATAAAAACTGTTTTTTTAATTTTGAGATTTTTTTTTTCTCTTCGTGGAGTTCCTCCCTTATCTTTACGGAAGTTAATTTTAAATTCAACCTACTTCTCTCTCCGCGGAGGAGTTCTAAATTGGCGAGGAACATCACGCCTATTTGAATTTTAAAAAATGCTTCTTTTAAGTAATTTTTAGCCGCGCGGCGCAGGAAATATAACACTTCTTCCGTTTGAAGGAAGGTAGTATTCCTTCTATATTTATTTCGTCTCTATTTACTGGTGTTACATTCGAGTCACTATGTCCTGGCTATTTACACATGGCGAGTTGGTGGAGTAGAGGTGGCCTCCCAGACCTTGCAGGAGGGCAGCTGTTGGGTGATGAGCTCCTAACTAAGCGTCAGATCGTCGGAATCGGGGATTGATTCCTTCTAAAGAGAGATATGTGTATCACGCAGATTCCTGGAGCGCAGAGTGCCAACTACCCGGGGAGTCCAGTTCACTAGTATGGACTAGTGTTGAGCACTTTTACTCGCGTCCTGTTTTGATTGCTGAGTTGAACCAGTTGACCAGAAATTTCCATGCTGAGCTTAATTCTGGGAGGCTGGCCATAGATCTAAGATTGAGATGGGTCAGTTTCTTCTATATTCTATATAATTCTGTATATAAACTGTAGTGCTCATGATAAAATTGTGAATTTTTTTTTTTTTAATTACAAATATTTTCTCACAATGAGTTTCTTTTTATTAAAAAAGAGCGATTAATCACTTGAAAGCTAGCGTTTTTTAATAAAAAGAAACTCATTGTGAGAAAATATTTGTAATTTTTAAAACTATAGTGTAGCAAAGTATTTATTATTATATTAATAGAATATAAATTTTGATATTTATATGTATATATATTTATAAATTTATATTCTATTAATATAATAATAAATACTTTGCTACACTATAGTTTTAAAAATTACAAATATTTTATATATATAATAAATATATATATATTTATTGTTACTCAGTAAACTTCAGACTTTGCTTATCTTGTATTTTTATCAAATATAGTTTGTTTTTGCCTTAAATAAATTGCTGTGTCAACCTGAAGTTTGTCTTTCCTAATTTTCCACGTGGCAGTAGAATAATAAATAAAACGTTTTCCAAGGATGAGATTCTTGCTTTATTTGTAACAATTAAATTTACTGGCAATGTGTTTCTCTTTTATTAATCAAATATTATCTCTACAGATCTTACTGCAATGATAAAAGTTGTTGAATGAGAGGGCTTGGTACTGATGAACTCAGAAGAAGTTGGACTGAACCAGCCAAGAACAAACTGACCTAATAAGTAAGGAAAGTGTACGAAGAGAAATGGGGAAATTGATCAGCGAGATCACGAACTTCCTTCAATTTTCAAAAGACTAAATTATTACTACTAGTATTAGTTTGAATTTAGCACGCGATATGAGAAATTGAGTCGCTACTCGCTAAAAATGACGAATTTGAAAGATGTTAATTCTTTTAGAAAATAGTAATACATTTGAGATGTAATGGTGAGAATCAGAAAATGGGTAGGCAATATATCTGGTGGATTAAATGGGAGAAATCGCAAGGAGAGTTTACCACTGATAAGCCAAGCTTTCCCAATTCTTTTACAGCCCGCTAATTGTATAAATTGGTCTTTTATTTCAGAATTAACATATATATGTCATAATATTCAGAAATATATAAATAAAATAGCTTGTATGGGAGTATGAGGAATGGGAAGATGAACTAACCGGGTCAAAACAATTCCTTGGTCACCAGATGTCCAGCCTTCACTCTCCTTTTCCCTTGGCATAATTTATCTTATTTAAAGCAGTTTAAAAGCACCTACAGGTGATGATCAGGAGACAGTTCGCACTGAGGTGGTCTCGACACCAGTTGTTTCCAGGGTGGTCCTCGGACCTTCTCTTTTTCATCCCCGATCTATTCCCCACGGGTTTTTGCCTTTGGATCCTGTCTCCTTTGTGTCCTTACCACTTTTCACACTACTACCACGACTGCTTCACAATCACCATATATATATATATATATATATATATGAAAAAGCAATAGAAAAAAAAAAGATAAGTGGGTCAGGTGTTGATATTAAAAATAAATAAGGCATCTCCTGACCACGAGCACATGTGCTTTTTAGATGGCAGAGCGCCATCTAGTGGAGCAAAAATAAACTAAACGTTTATTTAGCTTGCTCCGTGATATTTGGCCAACCCAATTTCTTGACAAATCAAGAAAAGCCATCCACGAACGCGTTTCGCGCTGTTGGCGCTCGTCAGCGTGGAGAAGGCTGTAATCATCTTGATTAATCAAGAATGGGTATTTGGCCAATTCTGGAATAATTAGAAATCAACCAGAATAGTTGATATTTATTCCGATATATGGCGCAAGCCATCAGCAACTTTCAGTTGCACGATAAGGAGAAGCCTTTTTCTTAATATATATATATATATATTCAAAAAATCAGAGAGATTGACCCTCAATCCCTCATATCAACGAATCAAAACAGTATCAACAATTCCGCCATATCCAACATCCCACGTATAAGATGCCATAAATCGCACATTTCTCTCACTTTTATACATATAAGAGAATGTAGACATCATGGAGAAGGAAAGAGGGGTGCTGTTGATCTGAAGACCTGGAAGTACCACTCTGTGTGACTTTGCTTCTTTTGGTCTCCTGACATGGAGTATAGCCGCTCCTATGGAGAACAGACAATTGATACCTTCCTACATTAGCCGGGTATGTAACACAGGGTGGCCCTACCAGGAGTTAAACTCCCGACATCCTGTGCTACCTGTTTACACCCTCCCGCCACTTTGAGGCTGTAGGATAGGATTTTGGGAGAGATATAAGAGAATAAAATTGTTATATACGTACATATTTTTATTACTGTTGAAGGGCAGAAGTGCTTGAAAGCTCGTATAAATAATTACTCTTTACATTCCAATAAAACGCATTCTCCGAGAATAAGTTTCTTATTTTATTAAATATTCTCTCAACCCTTCTGTGAACCCTTCTACAGGAGAATACAAGCCAAATATAAACTCTACAAGTAACTTTTCGCCTTACCATTTTGTTCTTCTTTTGATAATAGACTGTTCCTGGTGATTATTTAACTCCATGTTAGGAGCGGCTGCACATGGCATCTGTTCCTCATGTCAGAGGCGGCCATTTCTTTTGGAGCTAAGTCGGCCTGCCACTGAGTAGTGCTTCCAGTCTTAATGACAAAGGCAGACGCATTCTACTTCACACAGTCATGATGGTTGTCAAATAAGCTTGATACCCTAATATGATTGAGTGGAGATAAGAAAGAAGAGGGAGATTATTTAACGTATAAACATAGTTTCTTCTGGAATTGGTCTCTTATCAGAAACTCTGTCATGTCTGGCTAAGTCATGAGGAGTCTTTCAACTCTGATAAGGGTGACCTCCAGGAGAAGACCAGGTTTATATATATATTCAGCCTAGGGTCTTCCACTTTTGCCGACTATTTTTACTCATGGACAAAACCTAAGAAAGTGGAAAGTCTGCTTTTTTTAAGGATACAGAGGCAATTTTTTTCACACTTGGTTATCTCTCGTGTCTTCAATAAAGGTCACTGTGTATCAAATATCTTTCAGACTTATTGTCTGAATCCCGATATACATGCTAAAAGGTACAACTTCCTTAAGTTTTGTCTATGAGTGTATATTCTATCCTTTTTGAAAATTATTCTTGTATCTTGTAGCTATATGGCTATCTATTGATTTCTTATAGATTTTATTTTATTGAAAAAATCAAAACAAAATAACTTCTTGTTTTTGGTCTAAAATCACTTTATTAGGTACCGCTCAAAAAGAGCAATCTAGTTTATGATATTTGCAACAATGAATAATATGTGTAAGGTTATTCACATATTAAACAAAATGTTAACGCGGGATTAGATCCCGGTTCATGACTGTCGGGAATCGAGGGTGTTACCCACTTGTCCACCGACTCATAAAACAAAAGAACATTTTATTTAGAATCCTAATGATTTTTTCGACAAAAATAAAACTTGAAATTCCCTCTTTTGAAAAATAAAAAATATATATTTAGAAATCGATTAATATTTGCTTGTTAAATATATATTTTTATTTTAAACGCCTTTAAAAAGTTTTATATTTGATTATTTGGAACAAATAAGTTCCGAAATATATTGGAAGTAGACAATTTCAACTTTAAGACATTTTTTTCCTTTCCATTTCATTTGAACATTTCAATCGGTTTTTTCACACTTTTTTCTCTTCTTTTCAATTTCCTCTACGACGCAATAAAAATTATCGTGTTTTCTATTGATTTTGACTTTTTTTTTCGTACAACTTTTTTTATCAATTTTTTTCTAGGTGTTAATTAAAACAATTTTAAAATTTGTATTTCAAATTTTTCGAAAATTAATAAATTGTGTTTTTCTTTTATTTTTTTTTCTCCTCAGATTTAGCATTCTTTTCCACTCCATATACTCCGAAGGACGTCACAGAATATTTTTGAAATTGTTGTTGTTCCTTTCTTTTTAAAGATTAAGTTTAATATAGTTTTTTAAAATAAAAGATCGATTTTTTTTTTTTTTTTTAAGTCTAATTTTTGTTATACGTATTATATTATATATCAAGCAAAGTAGTCTCTTTCCCATTCAAATAAAATATATATTTTTAAATTTATATTTTCTGAGAGTAAATTGATTTATAAAAATAAGGCCTCTTCTCTGATCAAAATAGACTCAAAAACCAAGTGCCATAAATTGATCGCATCTGAAAAAGAAAATATCTTCCTTTTTATTTTGTATAAATATTGATAGATTAAGATTAATATAAAAATACAGTTAAACCTGTCTATAGCGTCTCCTCTAAATAGCGCCTTCCTCTCTATAGCGCCCGATTTTGGTGAGTCCCAAGAGGGGGCGACAGGTTTAACTGTATATACTTATATTAAGCTATTAATATATGTAAAATAAAAAAGACATATCCTGACTACTCACATGAGAATTTTTAGATGGCAAACCGTCATTTAGTGGAACAAAAATCAACTAAATGCTGATAAATCAAGAAAAGCCAACCACGTTCGCGTTTCGGGCTGTTGACCCTCGTCAACGGAGTGCATGTTGACTTGAAAAAAAAAAAAGACACTTTATAAAACTTAGGCGTTTTTATTTTAGCGTTTATACACTAAATAATTATTATAATTTCTCTATTATCACACACACATACAGATTTATTAAGACCACCGGTCTTATACAGATTCACGACAGGAAGGAAGCATAGTTGGAGCTCCTATACTCCAGGTAGCGCATAACCCAAAAGCCTTCATGTCCGACACATGTCCAGTGGCCACAGATTCCACCGTACATAGGTTAACGTATCACTGAAAAGGCTAGTGTGGAATCAGCCGCGTTTTAGTCTTCGCTTTCCTCACCCAAATGGACCACGACATTCGGCGATTCTATTAATCTCCTTCGAACGGTGACTGCGGTCTTGTAGAATTTCTCTATTATCAAATTTACTCATCCTCACTAACTATCTCGCCAAGCCATAGGTTGGTATCTGGCAGTATTCTTGTTCTTCCTGAGCTGCCTTTCCAGGGTCAGACTTTTAATGACGACCTTATAGGGTCTTCACCAGAAATTGTCCATGTTCATTCTTGGTTCTCAACTCCCTTGTTTTCCCTCCATATCTCCCTGCAGAATTGCCATGGACCATTCCGAGTGTCAGACAAGATGTCCAAAAATACTGGTTCTCATCTTCTCAATCGTTTCCAGACGGCCATATCCCTCTTCGATCATTTTAAGACATCTTCGTTACTCTCCCCGATTAGCTTTTAAACTATATTTATTAACTTCTTTTAAAAAATAGTATTTTTATAGAGTTGAATGGAGATTTTTTGAGGCAATTTTATCGTGTCAGATTAGATAGCCTTATATGCTTATGTTTGAGCAGTCCCCTATTTAGATCGCACAATATTCTTTTCTTTAAAAAATAAAGAGAATTACAAATATCCGGACTGCAATGGGAAAATAGCCTTATTAAAATAGCGAGCCTAGAGATTTCGTTAGTTTCAACTAGCAGGCTATCGCTCTAGTATTGTATTGGCGTGTTTCCTTAGATAACTTGCAATTTGGATGAATTCTTTGTAAAAACGTTAACGGAAATTATGGGCTTGAACTCTAAGACAGCGGGAATATATTCAAATTTTGGGCCGAGCAATGCTTTTCCTATAACAATTCATAAATAATATGCTATCAACTAAATCTAATACCCAATTGCGCCATCTGTATTCAAAAATAGAAACTACTAAATGCGATATTTTTCTTTTTTTTTTTCAAATGAAACAGTTTAACATATGTATTGTCAAATCCTTAGTGGCTTCTGTAGGGAACATATTGTGCAGGAAAGTAAGTTTATACGTGTTTTCCTTTGGTACTTGCCACACCGAAACAAAAACTTACTTTTCTCCTCAAATAAGTGGCAGAGAAAACGTATGCATGTGTAATGAAGGCAACGCCTGAATAACGCTGGAAATAAGCGGCTCATCAGGATTCTTCCTTTAAGGAAGCCAGCGCCCTATTATGGCAGCCACGTACGTCACTGTTCTATAGTCAACTTGGCAATCGATCTTCACAGCTGGTAAAGCTAGAGAGGGAGAATATGGTTTTACGGGATACTAAGCAAAGTGTATGAATTTCGAGTTCAAAAATGAATGTAGCAAGCAAACAAACAGACAATACACTGTAGCAAAGTACCAAGATTTATAAAATGGCTGTGGTTGAGTATGAAAGCCGTAATTAACATAAACACATATAGATGATTATATAAAAGGGCGTACCTGGATCTGTAAAGGGGGAAAAACAATTTTTGTTTTCAGATGATATACAATAATTTGTAAATTAAATTTACTGTGAAATAAATTGATAAAAAGAGAGCAATCTCTCGAAATATTTTGAGAAAAAAAAAAGTTTTTTTTCCCCCTTTACAGATCCAGGTACGCCCTTTTATATAATCTTAATTAATGAATCGCCTTTTGACTCAAAGATATAAATGAATAAAATAAATGATCCCATATATATATATAATGATTATGGTTTATACTTTAGCGATATACATGTATATTTGCATATGGATTTGATTATTAATGTTTTAATTATATAATATTCTGAAGATAGAGGTTGTCTGGCCGGCATTCATATTTCTATGAAAAATCGGCCAGTTAAGAGTTTTTTTTTATTAATAATCACATGAGAACGCCCTTTCAACCTCAGAAAAATTTTTAACGCCATGCCAAATGTTTTATTTTTATTTATTTCTCCTGACGAAGACAAAAGATTTTTGTCGAAGCGTTGAGAAAAATAAAAAAAACTCTAACTGGCCGAAGTGTCTATTTTTCATATAAAAATTAGATAATAGTTTTAATCAATTTATATAATCCCCTATTGATCAGGGTAAAGTATACACATTTTTGATAATCTCTACTTCTAATGATTCTTCTGGAATCCCCTGAGGAGAGAGACAGCGCCTCACTGAAACGTCAAGAATTAAATTAACTATTGATTGATGTAGCTGTATTTTTCCTAAACTAATGATTCAAGATAGTATTATATATATAGAGAGAGTGGCAACGACCTTCACTGGAAGGTCGCGATATATCGGGAGACAGGGAAAGTTCCTTATCTACAGGATAAACAAACAGCCACACTCCATCACCCAACTGGGATGTGGGGTCTCGTCCATGGAACAGTCATAGGATGAACCCAGAATATCATAGGTACACATAGTCCTATCCACGAGTTCATACTAGATCCACTGTATAGTCTAGCCATATCTTCAAAGAATATACACTCATGGACAAAAGGAAATTTTACCTTTAAGCATGTATATCGGGATTCAGACAATAACTCTGATATTTGATACATAATGACCTTTATTGAAAACACCAGAGATAAATAAGTTTAAAAAATAAATGAAGCTTCCAGGGTTAAGTTTCTTGTACAACTTTTATTTTCAAGCTTTCGGACTTGTCAGTCCTTCAACAGGATTATCACTTTAACGATTTAATATTAAATACATTTTTATATACACGTTATTATAAACATAGTTTAAATACCTACTATATAATGAGAGAAAATATACTACATTATTTCTATTTTTACTACATACATAAGTGTAAACAAAATTATCTCTATCTCCTTCAAAAGAAAAGCAAATAAAATTAGGTGATATCAAAGACATCCTTAAGTTTTGTCCACATGATTGTAGGTCTCCAATGGTTGTATCTACATACAGAAATATCCCGATGTTCAAACAACAAGACTTGGAATTTTCCAAGAGCAAGTTTAAACAATCAGCATTTATTCCTATTTTAATGGCGCGTTTATTTGGCATACATTATTACATATAATTTAGAATTTAATTTAAAAGTTTGTGTGTGCTTGGAGTACAAAAATAAAATTTTAGAAGTATTATTAGAATGAATTTAAAAATTAGTTTTAAGTGTAGTTCCTGGGGTTTTATTAAAAGTCGTATTTTTCTGGTCTTTGTTGAATCGAGAGAAACAAAAGTATAATTCAAATACAAGTGGGACCTTACAAGTAAACGTAGGAGGATTTACTTCAATCTTTACTTCATCATGAAAAGGTCAGTCGGTGGATGAGAGGGTAACACGCTCGATTCCCGACAATAAGTCGGTGGATGAGAGCGTAACTCGCTCGATTCCCGACAATAAGTCGGTGGATGAGAGGGTAACTCGCTCGATTCCCGACAATAAGTCGGTGGATGAGAGGGTAACACGCTCGATTCCCGACAATAAGTCGGTGGATGAGAGGGTAACTCGCTCGATTCCCGACAATAAGTCGGTGGATGAGAGGGTAACTCGCTCGATTCCCGACAATTAGTCGGTGGATGAGAGGGTAACACGCTCGATTCCCGACAATAAGTCGGTGGATGAGAGGGTAACACGCTCGATTCCCGACAATAAGTCGGTGGATGAGAGGGTAACTCGCTCGATTCCCGACAATAAGTCGGTGGATGAGAGGGTAACTCGCTCGATTCCCGACAATAAGTCGGTGGATGAGAGGGTAACACGCTCGATTCCCGACAATAAGTCGGTGGATGAGAGGGTAACTCGCTCGATTCCCGACAATAAGTCGGTGGATGAGAGGGTAACTCGCTCGATTCCCGACAATAAGTCGGTGGATGAGAGGGTAACACGCTCGATTTCCGACAATAAGTCGGTGGATGAGAGGGTAACACGCTCGATTCCCGACAATAAGTCGGTGGATGAGAGGGTAACACGCTCGATTTCCGACAATAAGTCGGTGGATGAGAGGGTAACTCGCTCGATTCCCGACAATAAGTCGGTGGATGAGAGGGTAACTCGCTCGATTCCCGACAATAAGTCGGTGGATGAGAGGGTAACTCGCTCGATTCCCGACAATAAGTCGGTGGATGAGAGGGTAACTCGCTCGATTCCCGACAATAAGTCGGTGGATGAGAGGGTAACACGCTCGATTTCCGACAATAAGTCGGTGGATGAGAGGGTAACACGCTCGATTCCCGACAATAAGTCGGTGGATGAGAGGGTAACACGCTCGATTCCCGACAATAAGTCGGTGGATGAGAGGGTAACACGCTCGATTCCCGACAATAAGTCGGTGGATGAGAGGGTAACACGCTCGATTTCCGACAATAAGTCGGTGGATGAGAGGGTAACACGCTCGATTCCCCACAGTCATGAACCGGGATTGAAACCCGCGTTAAATTTTTTTTAATATGTGAATAACCTTCACATATATTATTCACTGTTTCAATTATCATGAACTAGGTTGCTCTTGCTGAGCGGTACCTATTAATGTGAATTTGAACCAGAACCAGCTACTTCATCATTGATGAGCCAGATTCTTCCAATAGTATTCCATTGCAGTATGAACACAGTTGTGAGCGTTTTATTTGTAAGGTAAATGGTTTATTTTGTCTTTAACGTTGATTTAACCTGTTCCCTGATATTTGGTCAACCCATTTTCTTGATAAATCAAGAAAAGCCAACCACTAACGCGTTTTAGGCAGTTGGCCTTCGTCAGCCTTGTGCAGGCTGTAACTCTACGACCAAAAATATTCTGGTCCAAGAGGCTTCTTGAGAAATCAAGATATGGGTAAGTAAGGTCATTCTTGCGTAAATACGCTATACATGTGAAATTCTTTAACACCACCATAAGGTTCTGCAATGAGGTGATGAACTTAATAGTGGTGATAAGGAATGGGCCACTAAAACAGACAAATTCAGCCCAAAACCAACCTGTAAATCATGATTTCGAGCTATGACCCTCATCAGTACAAAGGCAGCGTTAAATTCATAACATCTTACAAGAGGAGTTCTCATATCGGTCGAATTTGCCAAAAAGGTGTTTAAGATGGTTAGTAGTAAGTCCAATTTCCAGGCTAATATACAAATTAAAGTTGAGGAAGGATAGTATTCGAGAAAATCAATATGTAATAATTTTTTTTTTGCCATAGATATATTTTTATGGTTGTTTATTGAACTCTTGACGCCGGGCTAAGTGTGATGGCCTTTGACTAGCTCACTAATAAAATGATGGTAATGATGAGGAATGATGGTGATGTTATTCATTAACATTATATAAGATGGTAACCTACGTAGGAACAGATTTATTACTGTCTCACATATGTGGCAACTTGATCATCGCAGGCAATTATTGGGAAGGTGACAAGAGGTCAAGGCTGCTCTGACGGAAAACCCTAAAATAACATGTGGAGGTTCTTTGTACGTGGAGGACTGACTGAGGTAGGTTCGTGTGTGTGGCTGTATGGGGATAGGTACCCTCAACAATGGTTCTTTGTAGGTGGAGGACTGACTGAGGTAGGTTGGTGTTGTTGGCTGTATGGGGATAGGTACCCTCAACAATGGTTCTTTGTACGTGGAGGATGACTGAGGTAGGTTCGTGTGTGTGGCTGTATGGGGATAGGTACTCTCAACAATGGTTCTTTGTACGTGGAGGACTGACTGAGGTAGGTTGGTGTTGTTGGCTGTATGGGGATAGGTACCCTCAACAATGGTTCTTTGTACGTGGAGGACTGACTGAGGTAGGTTGGTGTTGTTGGCTGTATGGGGATAGGTACCCTCAACAATGGTTTTTTGTACGTGGAGGACTGACTGAGGTAGGTTGGTGTTGTTGGCTGTATGGGGATAGGTACCCTCAACAATGCTTCTTTGTACGTGGAGGACTGACTGAGGTAGGTTGGTGTTGTTGGCTGTATGGGGATAGGTACCCTCAACAATGGTTCTTTGTACGTGGAGGACTGACTGAGGTAGGTTGGTGTTGTTGGCTGTATGGGGATAGGTACCCTTTAACAATGGTTCTTTGTACGTGGAGGACTGACTGAGGTAGGTTGGTGTTGTTGGCTGTATGGGGATTGGTACCCTCAACAATGGTTCTTCGTACGTGGAGGACTGACTGAGGTAGGTTGGTGTTGTTGGCTGTATGGGGATAGGTACCCTCAACAATGGTTCTTTGTACGTGGAGGACTGACTGAGGTAGGTTGGTGTTGTTGGCTGTATGGGGATAGGTACCCTTTAACAATGGTTCTTTGTACGTGGAGGACTGACTGAGGTAGGTTGGTGTTGTTGGCTGTATGGGGATAGGTACTCTCAACAATGCTTCTTTGTACGTGGAGGACTGAGTGAGGTAGGTTGGTGTTGTTGGCTGTATGGGGATAGTTACCCTCAACAATGGTTCTTTGTACGTGGAGGACTGACTGAGGTAGGTTGGTGTTGTTGGCTGTATGGGGATAGGTACCCTCAACAATGGTTCTTTGTACGTGGAGGACTGACTGAGGTAGGTTGGTGTTGTTGGCTGTATGGGGATAGGTACCCTCAACAATGGTTCTTTGTACCTGGAGGACTGACTGAGGTAGGTTGGTGTTGTTGGCTGTATGGGGATAGGTACCCTCAACAATGGTTCTTTGTACGTGGAGGACTGACTGAGGTAGGTTGGTGTTGTTGGCTGTATGGGGATAGGTACCCTCAACAATGGTTTTTTGTACGTGGAGGACTGACTGAGGTAGGTTGGTGTTGTTGGCTGTATGGGGATAGGTACCCTCAACAATGCTTCTTTGTACGTGGAGGACTGACTGAGGTAGGTTGGTGTTGTTGGCTGTATGGGGATAGGTACCCTCAACAATGGTTCTTTGTACGTGGAGGACTGACTGAGGTAGGTTGGTGTTGTTGGCTGTATGGGGATAGGTACCCTTTAACAATGGTTCTTTGTACGTGGAGGACTGACTGAGGTAGGTTGGTGTTGTTGGCTGTATGGGGATTGGTACCCTCAACAATGGTTCTTTGTACCTGGAGGACTGACTGAGGTAGGTTGGTGTTGTTGGCTGTATGGGGATAGGTACCCTCAACAATGGTTCTTTGTACGTGGAGGACTGACTGAGGTAGGTTGGTGTTGTTGGCTGTATGGGGATAGGTACCCTCAACAATGGTTCTTTGTACCTGGAGGACTGACTGAGGTAGGTTGGTGTTGTTGGCTGTATGGGGATAGGTACCCTCAACAATGGTTCTTTGTACGTGGAGGACTGACTGAGGTAGGTTGGTGTTGTTGGCTGTATGGGGATAGGTACCCTCAACAATGGTTTTTTGTACGTGGAGGACTGACTGAGGTAGGTTGGTGTTGTTGGCTGTATGGGGATAGGTACCCTCAACAATGCTTCTTTGTACGTGGAGGACTGACTGAGGTAGGTTGGTGTTGTTGGCTGTATGGGGATAGGTACCCTCAACAATGGTTCTTTGTACGTGGAGGACTGACTGAGGTAGGTTGGTGTTGTTGGCTGTATGGGGATAGGTACCCTTTAACAATGGTTCTTTGTACGTGGAGGACTGACTGAGGTAGGTTGGTGTTGTTGGCTGTATGGGGATTGGTACCCTCAACAATGGTTCTTCGTACGTGGAGGACTGACTGAGGTAGGTTGGTGTTGTTGGCTGTATGGGGATAGGTACCCTCAACAATGGTTCTTTGTACGTGGAGGACTGACTGAGGTAGGTTGGTGTTGTTGGCTGTATGGGGATAGGTACCTTCAACAATGATTCTTTGTACGTGGAGGACTGACTGAAGTAGGTTGGTGTTGTTGGCTGTATGGGGATTGGTACCCTCAACAATGGTTATTTGTACGTGGAGGACTGACTGAGGTAGGTTGGTGTTGTTGGCTGTATGGGGATTGGTACCCTCAACAATGGTTATTTGTACGTGGAGGACTGACTGAAGTAAGTTCGTGTAGTTATATGAAGGTAGGAATCTACATGCTGATGCATATATATATAATACCTGAAATAATAATAAAGAGGCAATATGATAAAGATAAACAAAATTCGATAGAGAATAGCTATATATTTATATAGTGTCTATATTTTATTTATAATATATATTTTAAAATTCGTTTTTTTTTAAATCCTTTAAAAATAAAATAATATAAAATTATCTTTTGTGTGTGTAAATTCATTAAATATAACATATATCACCATTTTATTTAGAAAACAATGTGGTTTAAAATATAAAGCCACATAACTAACAAAAAGGAAAAGATAAGATATAGAGGAATAATTTAGGAGGAATTATATGGCAACAAAAGGGAGGAAAACATGTTGTACATATTTTAATTATTTGTTACCACAGAGTGTGTGTAAGCTCACGGGAAAATAGGCGCTAAAAAACAAGAAAAAAAGAGTTCCTTTGTTTTCAATATAAGTTTCCTTTTTATATTTTGTTACCTCTCTTGTTAATCAATAAATATAATGTTTAATTAATAATTATTGGAATCAGTTTCATTAATAATTCTAAGCAAAGTCAACAATTGGTAGCAGATGTTGGTTTATTGATATAAAGCTCAAAAACGAAAATATTCAATCTGAAGATTAAGCAAGAAGTTTATTCTGATCGGTAAACTGAAGCACTTATAAGAAGATTAAAGGTATTTATATAGATTAAGTTAAATTATATCTATATATTGCATGTTTAAAGGCTACCCAATATTTAAATAAATTTAAAATATATATTTGTTTTAAATTATATATTGGTTTGTTTATATTAGCTCAAAAGACGAAAATGGCTGAATATAATGTTTTATCCCAAACAAAAATTGAACCATTAACAGGAAATAATTATCAAATATGGGCGTTGAAAATCGGCGCAGTTCTGAGAGGAAGAAAATTATTTAAATGTGTAATTTCAGATCCAGAACCTGATATGGAAGACAAAAGTTCTTGGGAGATTTGGAGTGATAAAAATGATGAAGCTTTTGGGATAATCATCACTACTTTGACAAATGAACAAGCTGGAATGTTCATAGGAGAAACAAATGCTAAGAAAGTATGGGACTCACTGAGAAAAACATACACAGGCAATTTGGAAGATAAAATTATTGATATAGGCTTAGAATTAAAGAACATTAGAATGAAAGATAATGAGACTGGAGATGAATATATAACAAGGGCAAAAAATATTGCTGCTAGAAGTTCTTCATTAGGGCATCAATTTCCCTCAAGAGAACTTTCATTTCATATTGTCAGAGGCATACATCCAAGGCATGAAAATATTGCTATTGTCTTACGATCAAAGAGAGAGGCAACAATTGAAGAGATTCAACAAACTCTAAGAGAAGAGGAGTCAAGAAGAAATATGAGATTAAATCAATCGGTTGAGAATGGGCATGAACAAGCATACAGAATTAAAGATAGAAAAGTTCAAAAATCTCAGCCAAAAAGATGTTTTGTTTGTAATAAAAAGGGACATCTAGCTAATGATTGCTGGTTTCGAGATAAACAGAAACAAGGATACCAAAAGAAATGGAATCCTGGTTATAGAAATCACAAATACAGTAGGGAACATTCAAATAACCTAGTGGATACTATGAAAAGTGGAATTAATGAGCAAGCATTTGAAACATATGTAAAAGAATTTGAAGATTCACCAGATGAGAGAAATGATAGACAAATATGGTGTATAGATTCAGGATGCACCGCACATTTAACCCCAAACCTAACTTTGATGGAAAATGTGGTAGATTATGAAAGTGAAATCAACCTAGCTGAAAAGGGCAAAACTACCCAAGCCATAGCCAAAGGAGATATGAGACTTACTACATGCACAAGTGAAGGCCAAGAAAATATTCGCATCAAAGATATCTTACATGTACCAAGTTTAAGGAATAATTTCTTGTCAGTATACGAATTAGTCAACAAGGGAAATTCAGTTATTTTCAATAAGGATGGAGCAAAAATTTATAATGAAGGGAATGATTTAGTTGCTGAAGCATATATTAAAGATAGAATGTTTATGATGGAAACAAAACAAAGAAATGTACCAATAGCAAAAAATGAAAATGTCATGGTTATAAATACACATTTATCAAATAAAAATAGCAATATAAGTTTATGGCATAAGAGATTAAACCATATAAATGAAGAATACATGAAAAAAATGATTCAAGGACATATTGTAAGAGGATTGGATCTAAAATTCGAAAGGTTACCAGAGTGCGAAGCATGCATAATGGGAAAACTGGTGCAGAAGCCATATAATATTACAGAAAATTATACAGTTAAGCCCCTGCAGTTGATTCATATGGATTTATGTGGACCAATGCCATGTCAATCTTTAGGAGGATCTAAGTATTTCCTTGTTATAGTAGATGATTACAGTAGAAGAATCTTTGTATATTTCCTGAGATCAAAAGATGAGACCTTTGAAAGATTTGAAGAATTTAAAGCAAGAGCCGAAAACGAATTAAGTCTTAGAATAAAAGATGTAAGAACGGACAATGGAACTGAATTTTGTAACTCTAGATTTGAAGGACTTTTCAAGAGAAGTGGGATCCATCACCAACTTACCACCACATACTCACCACAAAGTAATGGAGTCGCAGAGAGAGTGAATAGGACTCTTATAGATACAGCGAGAACCTTACTAATTGACTCAAAATTACCCATGATGTTTTGGGCAGAGGCAATTGCTACAGCTACATACATTAAGAATTGTACACCCCACAGGTCTATCAAGCAAAATACCCCTATGCAGAGATGGAATGGCAGGGAACCATCGGTCAAACACATTCGAATATTTGGATGTTTGACACATTGGCTTGAGAGCAAACCAAGAAGAAACAAGTTTTCACCAAAGGGTAGAAAGGGAATATTTATTGGTTATTCCATTAAAAGAAAAGCCTACAGAATATATGATATAATGACAAAGAGAATCCATGAAGTCAGATCAGTAAAATTTAGTGAAGATAAGAGAGGAATTGATTATGCAAATGATATTCAGGAAGATACTACTTGTGATAATTTGACCTATAAAGGAAATTGTGAAGAAATAGTTGCTGAAGACTTTCTTATCTTGAAAGAAGACAATCCTGTCACAGAGAGTAAAATGAAGTCTCAGGAGGATACTTCAGTAAAACTAGGTGGTGACTGTGAAAATGACTCATCACAAACTGAACCGATACAGGAAAGATGTGTAAAAGGAGGAAGAAAGAAAGGAGAAACAAAGAGCATCTTAGAAGAACGGCACAAAGCAAGACTTGAAGAACAAGAAAGGAAATTGATTGAAGAAGGAGTTCGACGCTCACAAAGAATAAAGGATAGGAATGATGCAAACTTAATTATGGAAATTGATCATTATATTCCGGAGAACTTTAAAGAAGCAATGGATAGTGGAGAAAGAAATGAATGGCACAAAGCAATGGAAGATGAGCTCAGTGAGATAGAGAAACATAAAGTATGGACACTAGTACCAAGGGAAAATGGTATGAAAGTCATCAATAGTAAATGGGTCTACAGTACGAAGAAAACACCAAGTGACGGCACATATAAACGAAAGGCCAGACTGGTTGCTGTTGGATGCAATCAAAGATATGGTGTGGACTATAAGGAATCTTTTTCACCTGTACTCAAAAAGGAAAGCTTGCGAACAATAGTAGCTCTTGCAACACAACAGAATTTAACCATAAAGACTTATGATGTGAAGACAGCTTATCTCTATGGTGAGTTAAAAGAGACAGTATACATGAGACAACCAGATGGTTTTATACAAAAAGGAGAAGAAAACAAAGTGTGTAAATTGGAAAAAAGCCTGTATGGTCTACCACAATCAGGAAAATGTTGGAACAAAAAGATCAATGAAATTTTATACCAGTTGGGAATGATTAGAACCAAATGTGATCCATGTGTCTATAAACTCCAGAGAGGAGAAGAGTATGCAATACTGGGTCTATATGTAGATGATCTCATCATTGCTGGAACTAGTAAGGAAATTAATGACAACCTAGCCTCAGAAATAGAAAAAATATGTTACTCTAACAGAAAAGAAAGATAGCGAACCATTTATTGGAATTGAAATAAAAAGGGAAGAAGATGGATTTTATCTATCTCAGACTCATTATATTGATACAATTCTTCACAGATTTGGACTGGAAGAATGCAACAGTGTGCAGACACCTGGAGATCAAAATCAAAATTTGGATGAATATTTGGACTCTAAGCCAGTAGATAAAACTGTATACCAGGAAATGATTGGATCACTAATGTACCTTTCTACGGGTACTCGACCGGACATATCCTTCAACGTCAGCAATTTATCACAGTATAGTAATGATCCAAGAGAAATACACTTAACTGGAGTTAAAAGGATTTATAGATATCTGAAGGGAACAAGAGATAACATGTTGGCATATAAGTCAAAAGACAACAATATCACAATAAGTACTGATGCGAGCTGGTGCACAACCCGAGACGCAAAATCCTATTCAGGCTATACAGTCAAACTTGGCAACAACTTAATAAACTGGAGAAGTAGAAAGCAAAATTTAGTAGCCTTGTCTACATGTGAAGGCATTTCAGAAGTATTATGGTTAAAGGGATTACTAGAAGAACTTTGTGAAAATTTAACTTTCCCAATTACCTTGAAAAGTGACAGCCAGGCTGCAATAAACTGGATACAATCTGACAAGATTACTTCACGAACAAAGCACATAAACCGAAAGTATTATTTTGTGAAAGAGGAAATTCAAAATGGAATCAAGCTGGAATACACTAAAAGTGAAGACATGGAGGCGGATATACTAACGAAGAGTCTACCTAAGGACAAACTACGGAAATGTGCAGATAGCCTTGGACTTGCTGATTAGGGCTTACACACAGGGGAGCGTGTGTTGTACATATTTTAATTATTTGTTACCACAGAGTGTGTGTAAGCTCACGGGAAAATAGGCGCTAAAAAACAAGAAAAAAAAGAGTTCCTTTGTTTTCAATATAAGTTTCCTTTTTATATTTTGTTACCTCTCTTGTTAATCAATAAATATAATGTTTAATTAATAATTATTGGAATCAGTTTCATTAATAATTCTAAGCAAAGTCAACAAAACACCATTTAGCTATCTCCAAGCCTAACACTGAATATCATAAATATTTCACCATGTTGGCGGGAATTAAGAAATAATTCACTTCCCTAGTCGTTTGCTTCAAATTTTCTCAAGTACAGCCGGGCTTTAATTGCAGACGATATTTTTCCGAAATGGTCTTCTGTTCTTTTAAAAGATTAGTGGGTTCAAGATTATTTTTTAAGGGAAAAAACACGATTTAAAGAAATATAATATATTAAGTTAATATAAATTCTGAAACATAATTTTATAATTGTAACTTAGTACCGAATTTTAAAATATTTATATACACGTATAAAAGAGGTCTGTGATCTTACGATTGGAATACACCTTGGAAAAATTGACAATATAATACTTTAAGAAAAAGGCATTTCCTTATCGTGCAACTGAAAGTTGCTGATGGCTTGCGCCATCTATCGGAATAAATATCAACCATTCTTGTTGATTTTTAATTATTCCAGAATTGGCCAAATACCCTTTCCGATATATCCATATCCGATAGATGGCGCAAGCCATCAGCAACTTTCAGTTGCACGATAAGGAGATGCCTTTTTCTTAATTTATGCACCTTATCCCAGTACAATGTCACATTTGTACTATTTTTTCACAATATAATACTTTATTCTATGATTATTTTATATATTTTAAAAACATGCACCGTTGTAGCGTATTATTAAATGTAATTGTGGAAAACTTATAATGTCTATTTCAACATAAATATAAAGAAATATTTATTTAAATACACACAAGAGAATAGCAAAAATTTAAAACGTCTTTTAAAATAACCCTGTTGTCCGTTCCATTCTCATATGCTGAATATATGTATTCAAACCGAATGTTGAAATTCGAAGCATATTTAACACACGCAAGCATACATACACATGCACGCATGCATACAAACGCACACGCACGTACGCAAGTACACATAAATGCAAACACACGCATACACATGCAAGCATGCATACAAACGCACACGCACGAGAATCTTAGAGAGATCGTCATTTAGGCATATTGAAGCGATATATTTGGATGAATTCAAGGAAAAAGGTAAAACAAGAAAAATGTAATGGCTTGATAAGTTCAATGGATGGTCTGGGAACATGAAGACTTGCTCAGAGTACACACTTTGGAATGGAGGTCTAGGTTATGATCATATCGGAGATGGCGCTGCATATTTGGTGTTTCCTTCACTGTTCTTAAAACACTGGAGAAGTTTTGCCGCGACAAACAATTGAGTTAGTCAGATATACCATTTATATTAAACCACCACTATATAATATACATACAAAGTTTTCCATATACATTGGTGAAGCCGTCGTTGTCCTCCTCCATGAGAATTTGGTTATTCCGATCGACGAGATCGGCCCAACTCGTCGATGGAATGCCTGTGCCAGGCTGTGGTTTATTTGTCCCCTCCGTCGCCGGAAGGGTGCTGATGGCATCAGCAGGTGAGGATGGCGATTGGCTTTCAGCCAATGCCATTGGTGCGGTCAGGGGAGAGGAATCCCCCATAAAAAAATTTAAAATTCTATTCTCTTCGGAGGCGGTTATAATTTTCAAGCCTCTAGAGTTGCATATACATTGGTGTTTACAACATTAATTAAACATACGGCGTGTCATCTATATATAAGAATTAAAACGATTTAGAGTTATTTATTTAACATAAAATCACTTTCTTGCTGCAATAGAAAATTATTCGAAGGAGATCTAACTTATCAGTAATAACCCCTTCTTTTAAGTCAGGTTCTCTCAATACTTTTCCATCGCAATAAGGAAAAAGTAAGAAGTGGTTATATATGGGAGAAAAATGCTCAGTACACACACATTAATGTAAAAAAATTAACTTGAAATTTGCATCAATATATATTTGCATAATATTACAAAGACCTGTACTCTCTCTGTTAGCCCCATTTTTGGATAAAGACAAACTGATCCAAGAATATTATTCAAAAATACGAAATAAATAAGCCGGTTTTAAAGTAAAACACTAAAATATTAAAATAGAAATCTTAAGAAGGAGACGTCCATTTAATATTAATTATCTATTTTTAAATTAACAAAAAAAAAAACGCTTGTCACTTTAAATATATCTAAACATATCTTAACTTTAAAAACTTTTATTTTTCCGTTCATCATTACTCTTCATAATTCACCCTTTCATACCTCATCCAAGAAATAGTCAATATTTCACCTTGAAATAAATTTTGATTTTTCATTGAAAAGAAACTCATGCGGTGTAACTTCAAGTGTTGTTTTACAATCACAAACCGCAGTGTATTATATATCTTAACTATATAGAAGTTTCGCTTCACCAATTTAGTATATGTGTGATATACATCTAGATCTTTGCAGCGGTGGCAGAGGCACCATATTCATTGAATATAGTGTTATAAGCATATATATAATTATCTTTTTAAAATAGTGTATGTGCATACAGTTCACTTTTGCATATATTGACAAGATGTCAATGAAACTATGTTAATTTTATTGTCTAGAATAAAAGATACTTTAATAACAACGTCACCTTATTTTATTGGATAACCCATGTTTAAACTATGGAAATATTCCATTAACTAAACCTACAAGTGAACAAACTTGTAATGTTTAAGGAGATTAGACCTCAATTAAAATTTATTTTTAAAAAGACATTTCTCACTAGGAACTTAGGAATTTTAGTGGAGGTTCTCTAAGTACTTGTATAAGACGTATCAAATTTTCCAGACTGTGTGTGTGTGGACAGAAATAAAATTCAGTCAATTTGAAAACTAATTTATATAGTGAACTAGACGGATGACCCGGGCTTCGCCCCGGGATTGACCGTGTGCATATATATCTGAGTGATATATATTTAGATAAGATTTTTTAATATAATTGTTTGTTATTAGCATTATCTATTTGTTTGCATCAGCATAATTTAATCTAATCTTTGATAGAGGGTGCTGTTCGTGAGCTAAGTAGAATAATTTGAATATATAGTTTTAATAATTGATTTATATATATTTTAAAATAGCCTATCGTCTTCCACGTATTTCTTTACCTATGTATGGAAATTTAGGTTTGAATTAGTGAACTACTGCGAATTTGTATACCGGACATACAAACAAACAAACATACAAACATTGATTTTTATATATATAGATATTGAGCCCTGTTTATGCTGGTTCTAGAATTTAAAATATGTTCGATTGATAAGGGAAAGCTTTATCATTTCGATAGGTTTAGAGATTCAAAACACAATAGGAGACTTTACAATTTGATTTCATTTAACTAAATTTGTATACCAACCCTTTGTACATATATCAATTGTGTTTTTTCTCTTTTCATCTAACTAACTTGCATACTAATTCTGTACATTTTAAAAATATCTTTCTTTTCTTTCAAAATTTTGTTTATCTTTAAAGTGCAATTGTCACTAAGGGGGATATAGTGCTCTTAAGTCGAAATAAAGAATAGGAGAAGAAAAAAAGCAAAAAAAAAAAACACCCACTATTTTAAGTTGCCCTGAAAAGAGTAAAATAAATATATATAAAAAAAATAATAGTTAAAAATGTATAATTGATTGTATAATTGATCATAGTATATATATATATATATATATATATATATATATATATATTAAAAATAAAGAAGGCATCTCCTGACCACAAGCACATGTGCTTTTTTAGATGGCAGAGCGCCATCTAGTGGAGTAAAAATAAACTAAACGTTTATTTAGCTTACTCCGAGATATTTGGCCAACCCAATTTCTTGATAAATCAAGAAAAGCCATGGGTTGGCCAAATATCTCGGAGTAAGCTAAATAAACGTTTAGTTTATTTTTACTCCACTAGATGGCGCTCTGCCATCTAAAAAGCACATGTGCTTGTGGTCAGGAGATGCCTTCTTTATTTTTAATATCAACACCTGACCCACTTATCTTTTTTTTTTTTTTTCTATTGTTTTTCATGTGAATATATGAAAAAACAATACAAAAAAAAAATATATATATAAGTGGGTCAGGTGTTGATATTAAAAATAAAAAAGGCATCTCCTGACCACGAGCACATGTGCTTTTTAGATGGCAGAGCGCCATCTAAAAAGCACATGTGCTCGTGGTCAGGAGATGCCTTTTTTATTTTTAATATATATATATACTAGCGGATGTACCCGGCTTCGCCCAGGTTTTTCTCGAGGGAATGTTTGTAGTCTAGTAATAAGAAAATATACTACACCTAAAAACTATCGGAGAAAAGAGAAACCACGGAAGGTGAACAGAAAAATGCTTACAATGGATGTTATGTTTACGATATCAAGTTAAATAAAAACAAAGATAAATTTGTATATTTGTTAGGCGAAATTAGAAACATGATAAAACAATTGGGTATTTAAAAACAAATGTAGAAATAAAAGTTGAAGTATAATAAACAATGTTAAAGATTAGTTTTAATTATTAATCAAGATTGTGTGTGAATATGTGAGAAAGATGTAATATCGTTGTTGTTTTCTTGGCCGACTGTTTTACATATGGTGTTATCTTAAAATTGCTTGTTTTGAATATTTTTTAGATTGAGATTATTAGCTAGTATGTAAAAAAATTAACTCTGTTGAAATTTAATTTTGTATTTATATATAAATAAAATTAACTCTGTTGATTTTTTTGTATTTAATCGATAACAGCGAAGTTACGCATGTTAATGTTAGGAAATATATTTTGATGTTAAGCAAAGCCTGCTCCATCTCGTTTTACATAAATGTTGAAAATTTGGTTGAAATTGATGCATTGTAACGAAAGTTTTTAGTGATGTCCACTTATGAAATTTCCATTTTATTAATATAGATATATAATATTGTGATTATAATTGATAACAATAAAACGATTCATAAATAAAAATAAAATTTAATAGTAAAAAAAATTGGATAATTTTATAGATAAAAGATGTTTCAGTATTCATTCATATTCTTGTAGTCAAAATGTAGGTGTATAATGATTTTCAATACGAAACTTAAACATGTTATAACAATACAGCTCTACTAGGATCTTGGATTAGAAGTGTGGGGTATCCTTATATTAAAGAGTTAAACAAAAAAAAGAGTTAAAAAGAGTTTAACAAAAAGCGTTCTTAATATAAAAAATATTATAAAAGTGAATTTTACTAGGCTCTATAGATAAATTAAGAAAAAAAAAGCATCTTCTGATTATGCACTTGAAAGATTGCGCCATCTACCGGAATAAATATCAACTAACCGCTGATTTTTTATTATTATTTTACGGAATACTAGCTAAGTAAGTTTTCTTTATATATTAAGGAGTTTACCTGTATTGACAAGATGTCAATAAAAATATGTTAATAATTGTAAAACGAAAATTGAAAATTATACCGCGAATGTTTCTTTTATAAAAATCGAAATTTATTTTCAAAGAGAAATAGCGACATTTCTAACTTTGAGGATGAGGTATGGAAAGGTGAAACATGAAGAGTAATGGCGAACGGAAAAATAAAAAGTGTCCAGGGGCGGGAATCGAACCCACACCCTTCTGCTTACCGGGCAGGTGCCTTGTCCACTCGGCTACCCTGGACGTATTTTTCCGTTCGTAACTAATACTTAAAGTAACATTTAAAATACAATATAACGCGGCTGATGATTGTAAAACGAGAAAATTGAAAATTATACCGCGAATGTTTCTTTTATAAAAATCGAAATTTATTTTCAAGGAGAAATAGCGACATTTCTAACTTTGAGGATGAGGTATGGAAAGGTGAAACATGAAGAGTAATGGCGAACGGAAAAATAAAAAGTGTCCAGGGGCGGGAATCGAACCCACACCCTTCTGCTTACCGGGCAGGTGCCTTGTCCACTCGGCTACCCTGGACGTATTTTTCCGTTCGTAACTAATACTTAAAGTAACATTTAAAATACAATATAACGCGGCTGATGATTGTAAAAATCTTCATGTTTCACCTTTCCATACCTCATCCTCAAAGTTAGAAATGTCGCTATTTCTCTTTGAAAATAAATTTCGATTTTTATAAAAGAAACATTCGCGGTATAATTTTCAATTTTCGTTTCACAATCATCAGCCGCGTTATATTGTATTTTAAATGTTAATAATTTATAAATTAAGAAAAACAAACCACGTATGCGTTTCAGACTGCTAGAACTATACTTCATGAAAGAGTATTTTTTGTCATGTGATATATTCTAGGTTACTAACCAAATGGGAGTATTTTTGAGCCCTGCAATGGCCGTAGCAAGTAAAATAAATAAAAATCATTTAAACAATAAAGCTAAACCTTTTATATACTTCAATCAATCGTAGCAAGTAGACATACCGCAACGCATTGTTGCAGTACACCCAGATTATTTTGACCAATATTCTGGAATAATAAAACAAATCAACGATTATAGTTAATATTTATTCCGACAGATGACGCAAGCCATCAAAAACTTTCATTGCATGCACGATTAAGAGATGATTTTTTATATTAAATTTCCTAATTATGTTGTTTATTAACTAAAAAACCGCCAGATTTCATCGAACAACGGAGATACATTAAGATATTTGAAACTATTATAGACGCGTATGATTCTTTTGAAAATTAAAAAAAAATTCTACTGCCCTTACTCCAATGGAAAAATTAAAGGGAGGGCCTGGCTCATCAGTGGTGAACCCTCCCAGCGGTTTCGACAGTTTAATCTACCATGGTAGATGGGAGGGTTCACCACTGATGAGCCAGGCTCTCCCTTTTAATTTTTCCATTGCAGTAAGGGCAGTAGAAATTGTTTATTTTTCAAAAGAATCATACGCGTCTATAATAGTTTCGAATTTTCATAACAGATGGCGCGCTGATGCATCATAATATTAAGATATTTATTAAACAAAATTCATTATTTCTGATTTAATGAACAAACCTATTGCAAAAATATATTAACTTTTTGATCATATATCTTGTAATTCCATTTATTAAAATATCATCATTATATATAAGATAACAAAAAGTACAATCTAGGAACAGAACATAATATAGTTTTAACGAGCTACTAACTACAATATATGATTTTCGAGCCCAAAACGGAACGGGACATGGAAAATAGTGTTATACGTAGGCTAGCGTTATAGACACGAATGCTGCGTGTAAACGTGGTATTTCTGTGAATAAAATGAAATAGAAGTTTTGCATGAAACATTATTTCCCCACCCAAACCTTCAAATCTATTTCGATTGCCAACATCACGCAAAATTAGCTTAAAACGCGACGATAAAATATCTCAGTAAAAAAAAAAAAACGACAAAAATGGACTCAATGAGTAATTTATCCATTTAATTCTCTACGCCTAGAGAGAAAAAAGGTAGAATTGGGGACGGTGCAGATTTATTGCTGGCACAAAATATTCGCCGACAACTTCCAATCGACCCGGTCCCATAAAACTTAAGCGCGTGCTGCAAGCAATTATCGGGATTTTCCCCTCTCTAAGTTTTATACAATACCGCGACCTGTTAATTTTCTAAACCTTTCTTTAATGTTTCAGGTTTATTACAATTTTTGTACTCTTCTCTTTTGTTTAATAAATACTACATCGTACTTTATATGTGTTACATTTAGTTCTATTAATAATACTTTCTATGGAATTTATCTTTTTGTTGTATCGAAAGCGTTTATGTATGGAATTAATTAACTTCTGTTTCTTTTTTTCTTTAAGATGATATAATAAAAGGTGTATCTCAGAACTCTCTCTCTCTTTTTAATCTGTTTACAAACCAAAATTTTTTTTAAAAATTATTTTGCTCTATTCTGTTATTATCATTCTATTATTTGTTCTTTTAGGTTTTAAAACAAAGCACAAACTAAAATCCCTATTAGTTTTTTTCTTCGTGTTCAAAAATCACTTTATTAGGTACTTTTCAAAAAGAACAACCTAGTTTATGATATTTACAACAATGAATAATATATGAAGGTTATTCACATATTAAAACAAAGTGTACAATGCGGGATTAGATCCCGGTTCATGACTGTCGGGAATCGAGAGTGTTACCCACTTGTACACCTAGCTTTAATAATTGAAAATTATAGGCAAATAAATAAAATATAATGTGCAAATCTATATTATTTTGGCCATATTTTCACATGGAATAGTGCTGCAATATCAGATTTTGTTTTCTGTTGGAAAAAACTAACAAAAAAGAGCAATTATTGAGTAAGGCATACGTCAGGCAAGGTATTACCAAAAGAAATGTATACACATTATTTTATGAAATTGAAAATAGTGAGGAAAATTCGGAGGACAAGCTAGGGTAGGACTTCCAAAGAAAGAGTTCAGTCCCAAGAAAATAATCTGAAAATTGACCGAAATATTGATTAAAAAAAACTGTCGATTAAGCGTTAGCAGAAAGTTGAGCAAAAATTCTCCGTGCACTCTATTTTGAAAAACATCTTCAATAAAAGAAACTCTTTAGCTACAAATGACCACATTCATCTCTAGGTGGCTCTGTCCAAGTTGCCTGGTGACAAAAGTTGCCACAGTCATACGCCTCATTCTTCTGACTTATTGCCATATTTGTTTGGGAATTTGGAAAATAAAGCACAACTTGGAAGGTTTTCAACTATTGATGAAATTGAAGCTTCATGTGAAGATGGACTAAATTTGACCACGGAGGAGGGATATGCTTAGTGTTTTCACTCTCTTTCAAAAAGTTGGAAAAGATATATAGCGTCAAATAGCGATTATTTTAAAAAATATACTTTTTTATATAAATAAAATAATGTTGAATATAGAGCTATCAATTTTTGATAATTAAAATAGGGGCATATTTTGTATCAAAATATTTATTAAATTTCAATATTTCGACGAGGTTATTCGCCTATCTTCTTCTCTGAAAAAAGCTTACAAGGTTTTTGAATTTTTTCCGAGAAGAAGAAAGGTGAACAGCCTCCTCGAAATATTGAAATTTAATAAATATTTTGATCCAAAATATGCCCCTATTTTAATTAAATAAAATAATTTTATTCAAGTTGAAGACTTCATCAACCTTTTTATAAAATTGTATTATCCCTCGACGTTTCGCTAACCCACTGTCGCCCTTAAAAAAAAAAAAAGAGGTGGAAAGCTTATTAGCTTTCCAACGTTAAAGGATAATGAATTTTATAAAAGGGTTGATGAAGTCGAATTAATCAAAATTCAACCTACAATTATGGTATTCTATATAAGCCTATTTTTGTTTTACATGTGTTTTCCCGTTGGCTATTTTGAAAGGTGTGTAGAGACTATTAAGATGTATCTTTGATCTTAAAAACTTGAAACTTGTATTTTATCCAAGGGCTCTCATCTTAGCTCATCTTTTCATACGCCAGTATATATTATGATTTGCATATATTAATCGTGATGTGGCTTAAAACTTTTTCAAGCTCCATATAAGATAGCCAGAAAGCCAAATACATTAAATATATAAAATACAATATAACGCGGCTTCTGATTGTAAAACGAAAATTGCAATTATACCGCGAATGTTTCTTTTAAACGAAAAATCGAAATTTATTTTAAAGAGAAATAGCGATTATTTCTAACTTTAAGGATGAAGTATGATAGGATGAATTGTGAAGAGTAATGATAAACGGAAAAATAAAAGTGTCCAGGGATGGGAATCGAACCCACAGTGTTCCGCTTACCGGGCAGATGCCATGTCCACTAGGCTTATTGTCGGTGACAAAGCCACAACACCAGCTTTAGCAATCTGAGAATGCCGACTTGGAGAGGATACCTTTCTTTGTATATATCGCTATTATCTCGGCAAAATTTCAGTTCCTCTTCCTTTATTATGAAGAATGAGTGCATCCGCACACCATGTAGGACCAAGCTTAGTTCCTATTCACATGGCACTTCAGCTAGAGTTGAAAATATTCACCAGGCAACTTGGACAGAGCCACCTAGAGATGAATGTGGTCATTTGTAGCTAAAGAGTTTCTTTTATTCAAGATGTTTTTCAAAATAGAGTGCACGGAGAATTTTTACTCAACTTTCTGCTAACGCTTAAATAAGCCTAGTGGACATGGCATCTGCCCGGTAAGCGGAACACTGTGGGTTCGATTCCCATCCCTGGACACTTTTATTTTTCCGTTTAGCCTTACTCTTCACAATTCATCCTATCATACTTCATCCTTAAAGTTAGAAATAATCGCTATTTCTCTTTAAAATAAAATCCGATTTTTCGTTTAAAAGAAACATTCGCGGTATAATTGCAATTTTCGTTTTACATTAAATATATATTTATTTAGATCATATCATCACCTTCAATATATTCCACACACACACACACACATATATATATCTCTTCCTTTATCTATATAAATAAAGATCTATCAAAATAGACGCTAAAAAACTAAGCGCCATCTATTGACCGTCTCCGCAAACTAGTGGATTCAGGTCGGTGACAAAGCCACAACACCAGCTTTGGCATTCTGAGAATGCCGACCAGGAGAGGATACCTTTCTTTGTATATATCACTATTCTTTCGGCAAAGTTTCAGTGCGTCTTCCTTTATTGTAAGAATGAAAACATCCGCACACCATGTAGGACCAAGCTATTCACATGGCACTTCAGCTAGAGTTGAAAATATTCAACCATAATCTAGGCATATTGTCACATAGAAAATAAGATGAGGATGGGAAAGTATCATGAAACAATCCCGCCCTATTTACATATAAAAGTAGAGAGACAGATGATGATGTAAGAGATGATTGGATTGATTGTTCTATAAGTAATCTATTTGATGGCCCTCCACTTTCCTATGGGACCTCTGTGGATCCCATCTTACAACTGACTTAGCTCTGAGGTAGGTCAATGATTCTATCAGTGGCTTGATAGTCCTATCTTGTATCAAATAACTTTGTTTCCCTTTTATTGAGACGTCATAAACGGATTTATCATATCTCATGAGATATCGACCTAAACTACTCGTACACATAAATAAATTGTTATCTCTTGAAGCAACAACAAAACAAGAATGATGTGTGGACCATGTAGAAAATTTATGACAAATGCATCTCATTATAACGTAATTAAACAAATGTTTCTTTCTTTACTTCAAATACCCGTTCCTTGATTTATCAGGGAGCCTCTAGGATCTTCATATTTGTTCGTTGAGGTACAGCCTGCCTGCACAATGCTGATGAGAAAAAACAGTCTGAAGCGCGTACATGGATGAAATTTCTTGATTGATCAAGAAAGGGTATTTGTCCGTTATTCTGAAATTCGTGAAGATTCAACAAATAGTGGATATTTATTCCGATTAATGGCCTTAATTATCAATAGTTTCTCGATCAGGATGCTATTTCTTAACTTCTTTGTTCTTTTTTCCATCTTTCGATCTATGCCCAGGATACAGTTTAACCGATTTATTAAGATATCTCTATGGTCTATAGATCTCAAGAATCCCAAATAGGCAAACAAAGATTGACCAACTTCGGACATATATAATGAGAGCAAGTGATTTAGAAAAGTATGATTTTGGAAAAATTTGAAAGAATAAGGAAGATAGGAAAACCTGCAATAAGCTTACTGGAAGAGATTAAAAGCTACCGGAAGGTCACAAGATGAGCTGCGAGTGATGGTCAATAATAGATCAAATTGGAGAATTTTTGTCCATTGTCACCTTAAGTCGAACTCGACTTGATAGTCTGACAACAAAATGATCGTCTTGGTAGGACTTGGTCTCTCATTGGAGGTTGGGTTAGTTTAGTTAGCGAAGGTCATTTTAATGGATTTTATGAAGGTAGTCGCTTTCATGGGAAGTTTTACTATATGCTTCAAGACTATCATTGTCTTAAAAAAAAAACTATTGCCATTAATAATTTGTTTTATGAGAAAGAGGATGTGTCGAAAGTACGAATTCAAAAATAAACATTTTAGAAGAATTTTTTAACACTTGTACTATTAAATAAAATAGTAAACACACAATACCATGATATCACTCTAGTGATTCTAAAGTAAAATGTGTTGCATAGTCATTTGATGGAAAGATATTTCTTAATGTGTCCCCCCATCAAAGTCCCAGCTGCGACCCGGTTTAAAAACGTCCATATGTCAACAAGTTGATGTCGTAACAATTGTTATTGCCATCTCCTCAGATCATAGGTCCACTCTACTGGCTTGAACATTGGGTCTTCTTGAGAATTTCTAGAGATGTGGGCAGAGAGATCTGTGTTGGTCTAAATACAGGTCTAAAGATGTTAAAAACGTATGCATCTCTAGGAAATACACATTATTCAGAAAGGTATAAAAGGCACTGTGGCTAAATGTTGTAAGTATGCCACAGATAGATGCTCTATGTATAGAAAAATGTTCAACTTTGTACATATATGCATATAGCAATATATACATGTAGTATGTAATAGAATTATATGTCCGAAAGAGTAGAGGTCTGTGAGTGTTTCAGTACACTAGAGAGAGAGAGAGAGAGAGAACGCTTCACGATTTTGCGTGTCATCCATGCGCAGGGGACATGCTAATCTTCTCTGTATCGTTCCTATTGTAGTAGTTGTACCGCCGAGAGAGAGAGAGCTCCAACATCGGGTCGCTCAAGTCAGCCTCCGCCATTTTATAGGCATTACTCGGCCGAGTCCGATTAAAATCAGCCCTGTCAGGCTCCTAGACATCCTACCTAGAGTAAAAATATTTTATAAAGAGAGAGAGAGAGAGATGTATATATCATGTTTGGTTAACCTAATTTTGGAATTTTTGAGGAATTTACACAAGGGGATCAATGTTCCTTTTCTGTTGGAAAATTAACTAGGAAATATTTTGGTGCAATGTATGTGTTTAAGAGATGTCTATTTGTAGATAGTATTTTCTAAAAGAAGACGAACAAGCGGCAGTATTTACATATTAGGATTATGGAAATTTTCTATCTTTTGTTTTAACACTTAAGTACATAGATGGTCAATTAATGGATCCAGTTGTTGTGAAAAACAGCAATTTATAGGTGTTGGAATCAATGCAAAATTGTGTATCTTATGCTTTAACTATGATAGTATATTCAGTAAGAGAGTATATTGACAGTCAATTAGTGATTCCGGATTTTATGAAAACAGATATTCTCAAATATAGAATCAAGGCAAATGTCTATCTTATGTCTCACAACTACGAGAAAATATATTGTTGAAGAGAAAACATGAGCGGTCTATGATGTGGGATTGGGAACGGCGGCAATATTTACATATTGCGCTAGCTATGTAATAGTGAGGAGAGGTTGACCAATCCAAAGGACCGATGGTCTGTGACCTAGATGTTTGCCCTCTATCCCGCACAATTTCACCGATGTATGCGCTCTCTCAACAATCTTAGCTCACTGTATACGTTATATTTGATAAATCTCATTTATGTAGCTCTGTGTACTCGTATGGAATTATTAAAACCAAAATATGAAAAACTAATATATCGAACCTGGAGGCTGTTGTTGGGTGCTGCGCTGCCCGTGATCCACAGTAAAAGATGTAATGGTAGATCTGAGGTATGGACCATGCTGTGAATTCTATATACAGTTACGAGCGTCATGCGTTCTTAATAATTCTTCATCTCTGTCACCGTTTGCTTTTTTTTTTTTTTTGGATTGGCGCTCTCCTATTGGTTGGCTACGATCACGCCACCTTTGCCCTCCCCCATCATGCCCCCCCCACTCGCTTTTTGGTTTTTGTAACTATTGTGTTGGAGCGGGTCGCACCTTAAATAAATGCATATATTAGTTAATAACTAAATGGAATCCTCTCTTTCTTTTTCCCAGTAAGAGACGCCTACGGAAGCCAACAGTACATAGACAGATAAAGCACATAGGCTATAGTTATTAACTAATATATGCATTTATATAAGGCGCCAATTTATAATTGTAACAAATAGTATTTGAATAAAAACATTCAATCGGGTAAAACACGGGCGTTGCCCGGGTCATTCGGCTAGTGTTAGTACAATACCAAACAACCCGTTCGACAGTAGAAGATGTAATGGTATATCTAAGTTTGACCAACTGAGAGCTGTAGCAAGGAAGATGAGCCGACAAACATGAGATTTTGAAATCAGAAACTTGTTTTGCCGCCGGGAATCATTAGCTAGGGAGGAACAATGGTGGAAAACACAACAACGCATTAATTTCATCTTGTTTTGTCTCTTATGTAATGTCCCATCTTCATTTCCCGGTAGTTCTCATAATTTTTTTCTATCTCTCGTTCTCTTCATTATTACTATGTTAAATCATAGAGTCGTGGTAGTCATCAATTACCCGAAATTTGGCAATTTCCTGTCGAAAATGTATTTCTTTTTATTTAAACAGAAATATACCTTGAATAGTATGGAATGTTTAGGAATGGTAGAGAGTTAGGACTGCCTGTACATTTTCAGTAAGCTCTCATGTTCACATATCTTATACACGTTAGAATATACATGGTCTAAACTGTCTTAATTATCAGCCTGGAACTAAAGTTCAATTCTTCTGGACCTGCGTTCAATTCTTACACAATCCCACTAATGAGTGCACAAGTAACCAGATGTAAGTTCCAATGGTCGAGTCTTTTCTACATATGAAAACGTGTGATACTTGTTCAATATCATCATAAATGTTTATTTTACAGATTTGTTTAAAATAGAGAAACCACCTACAATTTACAAATCTATAGATATATTGTTGACACGAATGGAATTCCTCCAAAAGTTCTCCGTCCTGCGCCACCCTACGGATAACTAGGGGTGATAAGTTGTTGAGATTGTAAAAGGACATTTGAAAATTATCCCGCATGTGTTTCTTTTGAACGAAAAATCAAAATTTATTTTAAGGAGAAATAACGATTATTTCTAACCTTAAGGATGAGGTATGAAAGGAAGAGTAATGATAAACGGAAAAATAAAAGTGGCCAGGGATGGTAATCGAACCCACAGTGTTCCGCTTACCGGGCAGATGCCATGTCCACTAGGCAGATATAAGATATGGTGGATATATTACCATTATTTGACTGTTGGTCTTCTTTTTTGCCTAGTACCGTCGGTAAGACAGTAGAGGGAAAAACCAATTGGAGTAAGGTACAGGTGTAAGTCATTCCAAATGTAGTCTGTAGACGTCATCTATTTACGGAAAAGTATTAATTTCAATTAGGAAAGTTTCATTTGAAAATTTTATTAAAGCGGTTGTATGGAAGCTGTTCACTAGGTTTATAGACGGTTCTACTACAAGCTTCCAGGAGTAAAAAAATATGGCTTTACTTGTACTGTTGTTGAGTATTTTTTCGGTGTTTGTATAAGGATTCTTAACCACTACCCACCATGATAACCATGACCATGCGCTATTGGTGTAATGGACCAACTTGAGACTGAGTGAATTGTTGTTGCAGGACTTTGGGATACTTGTGTGGGAGGTGTACTGACCATGGAATAATAACCTCACTATTCTGGTAAGTCCCTCTCCTTGAATCTTGTAAGCGATCTCAACCAAACCATCAGTATACCTCGCCATTTCAGAGAGGCTTTACACATTGCCATCAAATAACATTTGAAGATATTTAAAGCCGTTTTAAAGTAAATTTCTATGATACTCAATCATTTTTTCTTAACATCTATATATCTATATATATATATATATATTTATATATATATATATATATTTAGGAAAAGATTGCTTGTCACATCAGATATATACTATCAGTGCTAGATCACCAACTCAATGTTCCTAATTGCTATTAGATCTACACAACTGAGCTAAACGAAGCTCTTCTTAGTTGATTTCTTTATATAATTACTGTCATTAGTAAGTTTCTGATTCCACAACTCGGATGGTAGAATATCTACAAAGAGATATATTGCAGATAGAGATCACCAGTAAGGCTCTACAATGCCATATAACGTAGATATCTTAATACAAAAGTCATCAGAGCTACCAAATAAGAAATCTCTAATGACAACTATAGGACTAAAGCTACTTAGTTCTGTTCTTTGTTACGAAAGTATGATATCGCGAACCTAAACTAAAAATGAAGAATCTATTAAAGAAATAACAAGGATAGTCATAGATGTCTCTAATTATCAATGATAATATGATTAGAGAACCATCAATGAATACACTTCAGTCCAGTGGTTCCTGAAAATTTTACTTCGAGAGTTCCTCACGGATGTATGGAATAACTACACAAGATATCTTGTAGATAGAGATCACCAGTAAGGCTCTACAATGCCATATAACGTAGATTTCTTAATACAGAAGTCATCAGAGCTACCAAGTAAGAAATCTAATGACAATTATAGGACTAAAGCTACTTAGTTCTGTTCTTTATTTCTTGGTAGCCCGTAAAACCATATTCTCTCTCTGTGTTCTTTGTTACGAAAGTATGATATCGCGAACCTAAACTAAAGGTCAAGAATCTATTAAAGAAATAACATGGATAGACATAGATGTCTCTAATCATCAATGATAATATGATTAGAGAATCAGCAATGGATTCTCCAGTCCAGTGGTTCCTGAAAATTATACCTCGAGAGTTCCTCTCGAACACAAGAGATATCTTGTAGATAGGGATCCCTAGTGAGGCTCTACAATGCTATATAACGTAGATATCTTAATACAGAAGTTATCAGAGCTACCAAGTAAAAAATATAATGACAACTATAGGACTTAAGCTACTTTTTGTTCTGTTCTTTGTTTCTTGGTTAGTAGCCCATAAACCCATATTCTCTCTCTCTCTCTGTTCTAGGAATGACATGGATAGATATATGTGTCTCTAATCATCAATGGATCCTGGACAGCCCATACTCAAGCTACCTAGTTATATTCTTTGTTAGGAAAGTATGAGATCGCGAACCTAAACTAAAGGTGAAAAATCTATTAGATAAATGACATGGATAGATATAGAGGCCTGTAATCTTCAATGGATTCTCCAGTCCAGTCGTTCCTGAAAATTATACCTCGAGAGTTCCTCTAATGTGTAGAAAATATGAAAACTCGGTTTAAAAAATTTAATAAAAAGACAAAATCAATGGTAATTCCAAAGTTTTTAATCATTCAGAAAAATGCGCTCTCTTTCCATTTAATTTCTTAGGTCGAATTTATCTCAGAATTCTTGTCTCAACACCCATACACACCTTTTTGTATTGGGCATAAGTATGACTGTGTTGTGTATATATAAAATTTTTAATTAAAAATAAATTTACACACACACTGCCTAAAAAAACAAATGATATAAAATCATTCCCACACATAAACACACCCTTTTTCATTAGAATGCTAGTTAAAATGAACAAAGCTATTAAAAATATAAAATGTCCTGAAACAATTAAAAATAAATTTACCCACACACACACATGAAGAAAACCAAATAATATAAAATAATCCCCACACACAAACATACCCTTTTTCATTAGAACGCTAGTAAAAATGAAGGCAGCTATTAAAAATGTTGAATATCTTGAAGCAATGATATATTCATTAGTTGTGGTTGCATTGTTCCAAAGCTGCCATGTATAGATATATGTATTCAGACATAGGGTCAGGTGAATGCTTCAATCACCGAGCAATCAGAGCTGGGGGTTGTTCTTCCCGAGTTATTGGCCTCTCTGCAATCACCATTAAAAACTTTACTTCAGAAATCCAGGAATTTACGAGGGTCTTAACGACCCCCCTGTAAAATGAGGAGGCCATTTTTAAGGTAGCGTTGACAAGTTTCTTTTGTAGAGGACTTGTTTTCTGACACATGTTCCGTACATAAGTTTTGTAGAATGAATAATTTTTCTGTAAGATAACATGTCAAATAGCAACTTATTCTGACGCATATTCTAGAGGTAAAAACCTGCTCTAGAACATAGGTTGTAGAAAAAATACTTGTCCTTTGATAAACATGACAGTTATGAGGTTATTATAATTTATTTGTTAGACGTAAAACTAGATCTGATATATGGGTTGTAAAAAGAAAAAATGTCTGTTCTGATACCATATGGAAAATATAGGAATTTATTATGACGTATGTTCTTGTGTTCAGAGGAATATATTTTATAGAAAGAATACTTGTTCTGTGTGATACATATGGCAGATAGGAACTTGATCTAACGCATGTGCTAGAAAGAAAACTTGTTCTAACACATTGGTGGCAGATGGAGTACTTGTTCTGATACATAATTAGCGATATAGGACCTGTTCTGATACGTAATTAGCGATATAGGACCAGTTCTGATACATAATCAGCTATATAGGACCTGTTCTGATACATAATTAGCGATATAGGACCTGTTCTGATACATAAGTGGCAGATGAAGTACTTGTTCTGACGCATAAACGGCAGATATAAGACTTGATCTGACCCATAAGTGACAGATAGAGGACTTGTTCTGACCCATAAGTGTCATAGAGAGGATCTGTTCTGATACATAAGCGGCAGATAGTGGACTTGTTCTAACACATAAGTGGCAGATAGAGAACTTGTTCTGATACATAAGCGGCAGATAGAGGACTTGTTCTGACCCATAAGTGTCATAGAGAGGATCTGTTCTGATACATAAGCGGCAGATAGAGGACTTGTTCTAACACATAAGTGGCAGATAGAGGACTTGTTCTGATACATAAGCGGCAGATAGAGGACTTGTTCTAATACATAAGCGGCAGATAGAGGATTTGTTCTGACCCATAAGTGACATAGAGAGGATCTGTTCTGATACATAAGCGGCAGATAGAGGACTTGTTCTAACACATAAGCGGCAGATAGAGGACTTGTTCTGATACATAAGCGGCAGATAGAGGACTTGTTCTGATACATAAGCGGCAGATAGAGGACTTGTTCTAACCCATAAGTGACATAGAGAGGATCTGTTCTGATAGATAAGCGGCAGATAGAGGACTTGTTCTAACACATAAGCGGCAGATAGAGGACTTGTTCCGACCCATAAGTGACATAGAGAGGATCTGTTCTGATACATAAGCGGCAGATAGAGTACTTGTTCTGACACATAAGCGACAGATAGAGGACTTGTTCTGATACATAAGCGGCAGATAGAGGATTTGTTCTGATACATAAGTGACAGAAAGTGGATTTGTTCTGATACATAAGCGGCAGATAGAGTACTTGTTCTGATACATAAGCGGCAGATAGAGTACTTGTTCTGATACATAAGCGACAGATAGAGGACTTGTTCTGATACATAAGCGGCAGATAGAGGACTTGTTCTGACCCATAAGTGTCATAGAGAGGATCTGTTCTGATACATAAGCGGCAGATAGAGGACTTGTTCTAACACATAAGTGGCAGATAGAGGACTTGTTCTGATACATAAGCGGCAGATAGAGGACTTGTTCTAATACATAAGCGGCAGATAGAGGATTTGTTCTGACCCATAAGTGACATAGAGAGGATCTGTTCTGATACATAAGCGGCAGATAGAGGACTTGTTCTAACACATAAGCGGCAGATAGAGGACTTGTTCTGATACATAAGTGACAGATAGAGGACTTGTTCTGATACATAAGCGGCAGATAGAGGATCTGTTCTGATACATAAGCGGCAGATAGAGGACTTGTTCTGATACATAAGCCGCAGATAGAGGACTTGTTCTGATACATAATCGACAGAAAGTGGATTTGTTCTGATACATAAGTGGCAGATAGAGGACTTGTTCTGATACATAAGCGACAGATAGAGGACTTGTTCTGATACATAAGCGGCACATAGAGGACTTGTTCTGATACATAAGCGGCAGATAGAGGACTTGTTCTGATACATAAGCGGCAGATAGAGGACTTGTTCTGATACATAAGCGGCAGATAGAGGACTTGTTCTGATACATAAACGGCAGATAGAGGACTTGTTCTGATATATAAGCGGCAGATAGAGGACTTGTTCTGATACATAAGCGGCAGATAGAGGACTTGTTCTGACCCATAAGCGGCAGATGAAGTACTTGTTCTGACCCATAAGTGACATAGAGAGGATCTGTTCAGACCCATAAGCGGCAGAGAGATTGAGATTGACACTGCTTTATTACATCGTTCATATAAGAATATATTTGGTTAAATACAAAGCGACTGAGAGAGGGTTTATGTTCTGATTCATACGCGGCAGAGAGAAAATCTGTTCTGATATACAAGTGGCAGATAGAGGACTTGTTCTGAGTCAATATTTTAAAACAAGTTTGTAATCGGTGATCATATTTCAGTAGAATAATTCTGAGTGGAGAGTATGGAATATCTTGGAAGTCCGTATTTAAAACAAGTTTGTGATCGGTGAGAGAGATATATCATATTTCAGAGAAGTGTTTCTGAGTGAAGAGTATATGGAATATCCTAATAATTAATATTTAAAATGAGTCTGTGATTTTGGCGATTATATTTCGGGAAAATCATTTCGAGAAAAGAGAGTGTGGAATATCTTAGAAAATTTAAGATTAGTCATGAGTGTGATTATATTCGAGGGGAAATAATTTCGAGAGAAGCCATCGGGAGAACAACGAACTCCCATTATCAGGGATCTAATAGCCAAGCGGTGTTAGGGAATGACAGCCACTCTGACCCATCGATGGTAATTTGAGACCATTAGTTAGCAATTGTAGCCCTCGTCCCAATTTATATCTTATCCCAAGAAGTCAGTAAAACCTCGTACTATCCTTTAGATTAATCAAAATTGAGTTCTTCTCAGAAAGATGGTAAAAGTGTCCATATCAATATTAAGTCCATAAATCTCCATGAAGGGTAAAAAGAGCTGTTGACGTTGGTTGGCTATCCACATGGAGGTGACAGTCAGACTTTGTCCCTCGGGAAAAGTGTGTTTAAGAGATGATCATTACTAATTTGTTCATAATAAGGCCAATTCAACTAGATTATATTGCATTACATAATCTGTAGCTAGTTTCGTGATTCTTTGCATTGTAAGTATGCATATAAGAATATATAATGCATATAAGTATGCAATAAAAGAAACTCATTGCGAAAGGTTGTATTTTTATTTTTATTATTTTTAGCGCAAAATTTTTTCGTTTACTTCAAGTATGCATAATTTGAAGGGAGATAGAAAATCAAATTGACGTATTTTTGCGTTTACAAAAGGAACTAACACGTCAGCGCAGATAGAGAATATACGCTCATGGACAAAACTTAAGGAAGTTTTACCTTTTAGTATGTATAAGAAGAAGAAATAAGGTAAATCTAGATAATAAATCAATATTTATTTGTAAATGAAACGTTTGAAGGATAAGAGAAGGAATGATTATTTATTCTTTATTTTTACTTAGAGCGCTATGTCCCCCTAGGGTCACTTGCACTTTAAAGATAAACAAAAATTTTGAAAGAAAAGAAAGAAATATATTTTAAATATGTACAGAATTAGTATGTAAGTTAGTTAGATAAAAAGATTAAATATATATATATTGACGATATTCTTTGCATAACCGAAAACAACAATACAATAAGCATTCTGAATTTTTTGAACAATATAAAACCATTTCTCACATTTACGCATGAAATAGAAGAAAAAAACTCTTTATCATTCTTAGATATAATTCTCACCAGAAACAGCTCTAGAATAGAAACAGGCATTTACCGGAAGCCAACTCACACAGGTGGTTACTTGAATTTCAGCTCATTCGGCCCTATTAACCATAAAATATCTGTCATAAAAACCCTATCAAAAAGAATATCTACTCATTGCTCTAATAATCTAGAAAAAGTACAACAAGAAAAAATAATCCTAATGAATGAATTACAAAGCAATAGTTATCCCACAGAATTTATCAAAAGACAATTCTACAGATCAACATTCATCCCTCCTTCCAATAGCCAATCTCATAAATCATATTGCACACTTCCGTACAGCTACGGCATCGAAAGAATCAGCAGAGCCCTCAAGAAATACAACATCAAGACGATATACCAGACACCATCCAACTTAAAAACACTTCTCCGCCATCCCGATACCAAACATAACACAAACAACAGTCAAAAATCCAACCTCATTTACAGAATCCCGTGCCGATCTTGCCCAGCTACATACATAGGAGAGACAGGGAAAACTCTAGAAGAAAGAACCAATCAACACAGGACAGCCCTTCAAAACTATAGCCCTCTTTCCCTTTTAGTAGATCACGCACTGAAACAGGACCACATACCAAATTTTGACTCAACTGAAATAGTATATCAAAATATCAAGGACAAACATTCAAGACTTTTTCTAGAAAGCTGGACCTCAATAGAAGATAAAAACAGTATCAATCGAAAAATAGACATTCCTCAATTATACTTACAATTTAAGACCATATAGCCCACTATTATACATTTATATATATAACAAATTACTGGTTTTCAAATATATATAATATATAAATATATATATAAATCATCATCATTGTTGATGCGTTGTAAATATTTCCTTGGCCGGAATGTTATATGGTGTTTTTAAATTAACAAAGTAGATAAGTGTTAAAATTAATTAAACTTATTTTTTACATCTTACTAAACAGTAACCTTTGAAAAAATTTAACTAATATTTCTAGAAATGCGCTTTCTAAACATTGTCATTTTATTATTACCGCTTTTATTTATTCAAGTTTGCAAAGCCAAATTACCATATGTAACTTGTGGTTCAGTAGTCAAGCTTTTAAACAGAGATTACCAATTTCGTCTTCATTCACAAGACGTGAAATATGGATCGGGTAGTGGCCAGCAAACGATTACTGGAACAAGTGGTGAAGATGATGTTCATAGTCATTGGGTAATTAAAGGAACAAAAGAAGCACCTTGTACCCGTGGAGAACCAATAAAATGTAATGATTTCATAAGACTTCAACATACAACAACACAGAAGAATCTACATTCTCATCGTTTTCAATCACCATTAACATCAAATCAAGAAGTAAGTGGCTTTGGATCAAATGGTGACGGTGATTCTGGAGATTATTGGTCAGTAATTTGTTCTTCTGAATATTGGGATCGTTCTGGAATGGTCCGTTTTAAACATGTAGATACTGGTGCCTGGCTTTCTCTATCAGGGCATACGTATGGTAGACCAATCACTGGACAAATGGAAGCTTGTGGCCTCACCTATTCCAATTCCAATTGCTACTGGAGAGCAGCAGAAGGTGTATATATTCAGCCAAACGATTTTATTAAACCAAATTCACATGAACATACTGAATTATAATATTTATTATTTATATTAGCTTGAAGATTTTTTTTTTTTCAAAATGTACTTCATAGTCAAAAGTCTAAGCTATTATTTAGCTTTAATTTTATCTTCATTATGTCCATTATTTATATGTTTCATTATGTCTGATTGATGTACAAATTGTTATTAATTGCCGCAGCAATAAAACTTTTTCTAAAGATGTCTGCCTGAGATGTAAGAGACATGGACATATTAAATCCAAATGCCCATTCAACCCGGAAATCAGAGCCAACATCACAAGAACTTATTCAGAAACAATCGAAACCCCACTTCCCAAGAACATCTCGATGAATACTGAAGTGAAAAGGATTAACGTCGCTAGTTCTGCTGAAACTGACAATCTCGAGACTCCCCCCAGCGAAATCCCTGTCGTACAATCCATTCTAACGAAAGACGGAAACGAGTCAGATGACGATGCTCTTTCCATCAAATCCGATTTATCAATGACGTCCTCGCAATTCGAAACCGAATTCTACGAAGAAACAAAACCAGTCCCCCCTGGTGGAGGAACAGCCATTCACCCGTGTTCTAAATCGAGGACCGACGCAGGAACCGAGGATTTTGACGAAGACACATCAGCCAGGTGCTCACAGTGGTCGATGGACTCCTCTCAGCTCCAGAGGGAGTTGATAGACTGCGAGCACAGAGACAACCCTAAAATGGAAAGGATCATCGCGTTGGTATTCAAAAGGGCAGGTATTTCTAGACAGACCAAAGTCTGTCAACAGCTTGAACTGCACCCCGACCTGAAGTATAGGACCTCCTGCTACCTCAAGAAATGTGAAGATTTTAAGTCATAAAACTTCAGAGACCTCAATACCGACCAAAGAAGAGCACTCAACGACAAAATAGGCAAATTGAGGGTAATTCAAACGGAGATCGACAAGTATGATGCAGTATACGATGCAATCCTCGATGCAAAATATCCGACGAAGAAGAGACCGCTTAATGCGTCTCAGCACGACAACTCTGACCAACAAGAAGACAGGAACCTAGATAAAAAACCTAAGCCCACTCCCCTAGAAGTGAAGACAACCCCTCCGCCATGTATAGAAATGGAAATAGACGGAAAGACTACAACAGCTAGATCGACTCCTTCTTGATACCCCTTCCCCTCTGACTGCCGACTGTATTTGCCTCTTTTAACTGAATAAAGACCGTTTTTCGCGTATATATATATATATATATATATATATATATATATATATATCAACACAAATGATATATGTACAAAAGGGTTGGTATGCAAATTTAGTTAAATGAAATCAAATTGTAAAGTATTGTGTGTATTCGAGAAAAGCAATTTACAGATTTAAAAAAAAGTTTTAAGGTACTATATTGAAATAAAATAGTGTGACATCTGTCTCTCACAAGAGCCAAGACAACGTGGGGGGTAAACAAGGAAGTACTACTGGCCCGTGGGATTGAAGAAGGGGTCAGCTGACGAAGAGAAAGGCGGGGGAGAAGGCTGTTCACATCGGTGGTGTGAGAAACAGCGGCAAGTTGTCTTCGCGAGGTTTTTTTTGCTTATCCCTAGTACACGTGGTACAGGTCATGATAATCATGGTGGGTAGTTAGCGACTGCTTTTTACTGTAAGCGCACCACATGTCTACACATGTGAAAAGCAGTTCGACTTTGCACTTACAAATGTGCCAGAGCCCCGTTTGGTTACTTGCACTCGCTGGTGGGGTTGGACTTTTGCAAGAATCGGGGGCCATTGAAGAATTTTTTTTAAACAGAAAAAGTGTCCAATACGGGAATCGAACCTGGGTCGTAGTGGTCGAAAACCAAACGGTTTAACCAGCCTTCCACCGACTCCGCGAGGGGTAAGATACTAAATAGTGAATGTTTATAATAAAGGTTACTATATTAAAACATATGATTTTCTTATTCAAGGAATTATTATAGTATTATAAAATAAATGAAGCTTCCAGGTTAAGTTTCATGCGCAACTTTTTATTTTCAAGTTTTCGGACTTGTCAGTCCTTCAACAGGATTATCACGTTAACAACTTAATAATAAATACAATTTTTATATACATTATATACATATATTAAATACTTATTAAACTATAACAATACTTAGAACAAAACACTATAAAGGAATGACAATACATCCAGATGGCACAAGAACCTATAGGACATGCAACAACTGTCCTGGTGTGGAACTAACACCTACCCACATATTCTCATGCCCAGCAATGGCCGCAGCCTTGCAGAAAATTGACATAGACCCAGAGCAGAAGCTTTACACACCCAAGATAGTGGACATTGCTGCTGCTGTGATGGAGATGCATGGAGACATCTGAGACTCTTCTTTAGACACGACAACAACAACAACGAATACTTATTATATATTGAGAGAAAAATATATTACATTATTTCTGTTTGAAAAACAAAATTTTGAAAATATACGTGCGTGGTGGATGATACGTGCTGGTTTATTATAGTGGAAACTCAATAAGGGGTCGAATGACGTTTTGATATCCGAATGTGTATATGAAAGGCATGGTCTTTGCTTGGCCATTTCAGAAAAACTTTGATTACTCTGAGATGACCGAGTAAGGTTCCAGTAGGTTCCAAGGACTTGAGGGAAAATCCGAACCCATAATTCAGAGACGCACGCTGTAATGGTGTTTTAACGTCAAATAAATCCGCTTCCTTCCTTTTGATGGATCGCTCATGGTTTCTCACGTGCGGCGACACAAGGACCGGTTCCTCGCTCACGTTCTCTCCTTCTGTTTCTTTTTTTCTTCTCTCTTCTTCTTCCGTACACGGCTTCTGGGTGTTCCGCTTTGGCCTATCGCTTCACGTTGAACGATACCGTTCTAAAATCCACTACTTTGGAGTGTTCCGCTTTGGTCTATCGCTTCACGTTGAACGATACCGTTCTAAAATCCACTACTTTGGAGTGTACCGCTTTGGTCTATCGCTTCACGTTGAACGATACCGTTCTAAAATCCACTACTTTGGAGTGTTCCGCTTTGGTCTATCGCTTCACGTTGAACGATACCGTTCTAAAATCCACTACTTTGGAGTGTTCCGCTTTGGTCTATCGCTTCACGTTGAACGATACCGTTCTAAAATCCACTACTTTGGGGTGTTCCGCTTTGGTTATTCACATCACATAACACGATCGTGTATTCTGAAACCTATATATTATTCTGAAATCTACTATTTCAGGGTGTTCCGCTTTGATTTTTCATACTGCATAGCCCGGTCGTATTCTGTCACCAAATTATCTTTCTAAAGTTCATTATTTCAAATCTTATTTCCTAATAAAATCTACGCTTTTAACATCTTTTTGAAATTTTAAATGTTCCTTAAGTACTCGTTGTACTGCATGACATATTGTGTGTTAGTTTCGTGATTATTTACATTTTAAGTATGCATATATTGAAGTGAGAAACGCAAATTGAATTGCCGTATGTTTTCGTTTACAATAGTAGCTAACACGTCGGTAGATAGAATATACACTCATGGACAAAACTTAAGGATGCTTTACCGTTTAGCATGTATATCGGGATTCAGACAATAACTCTGAATAATATTTGATGCCCAGTGACTTTTATTGAAAATACACAAGATAACCAAGTGTGAACAAAATTGCTTCTGTCTCCTTTAAAAGAATAGACCACCGGCGACTCATAGACTTTCCACTTACTTAAGTTTTGTTCACGAATGTATATACTCCATCATGGCAGTTCTATTTCGAAGTTGAAGTATGGAGACACGAATGCTTTCTGAGCAGTTAATTGGGGATACCATAATTCTAAACAAGTTTCCTATGGGATGATTGGTGAGCTACGTCACCTTGGAGCTACGTGTCCTTGCGATGGACTATTGAAGCGACTTCAGACAAAAACGAGGAAAAGAAGAATAGAGAAATTAATTTGCGTCGAGGATCCTATTTTTCCTTAAACCGCCCTCTACATGGCGTCCATTAGCCGCTACAATGGTAAAAAATAGCTGGAGAGCTCACTATACCCTATACTTGCGACATATACTTTGTCTCTTCTAGTGGACAATATAGATTTCAAACAATACAAATCCACGCAATTTTGGCATTCCGTATGGAGCAACTACGCATACTTCATAACATACAAATCAATAACGCGCCATCTATTTATAACAAATGAAAAATCAAGACGCGAATGCTTATTTTTACGAATAAATCAAAATTCTACTTTCCTTACTGCGATGAAAAATATTAGGAGGACTTAGCTTATTAGTAGTTAAACCCTCCCAGCGGTTTCGCCAATTTAATCAACCAGACCACTTCATTAGAGCTCTAATACTGTATTGGATCATGCTGCTGAAGGGTGGAATATTTTTTCATCGCAGTAAGGACAGTAGAAAAGTTTGATTTATTTGTGAAAAGAAACATTCGTGTCTTAATGTTTCCATTAGTTATATACTTCATATCATATTGTCGCGGAGATAAATAAAGCTAGGGCAAGTTTGGGGATAATTAATTTATTATAAGGGGTATTTATAGGGAGATGGATAAAGTACAACTTACCCCAAGTTAAAGTTAATCCTAATGAGGGACGTCAGCTCCCCCCGCCGGCCAGATTCCCCAGAACCCCTCACACCCGGTGTCCAGCGATGATTGACAGACGTCCCATGGGGCCTCTCGTGATTGGAGCCGCTGGGCTTCTTGACAATATTAAATGGTAAAATCACAATGTGTATAACACACATTAAGTCTTTTATTAGGGCATCTAGACCCATACACTGGGTTCTTCTGAATAAAATGAAATACAAGAAAACTGAAAAAGAAATAGTTACACAACTTAACTAAGAAGAAGGCGTCTCCTTATCGTGTAACTGAAATTTAATTTATCCACCTTATCCTAGACCAGGGCTCGGCAAACTTTTGAGTCGGAAGAGTCAAAAATTACAATTTACAAATTTTCAAAGTTTTTAAAGAGCCACAATTTTTTTTTCCAACAATAAATAGTACTCACATAAATAATATTTACGTATGGAACTATATTGAAGCGGTGCAGCAAATAAGAGGAAGAGAAGATGTGGGCAAAGCCAGAGAAGAAGGTATGCAGAGGCCCCTCCATGGGGAGGTGTTGATGGAGGGATTCCAGAGGAGGGGGCGGCAGACAGGGAGTCCAGCTGGTGTCGTCGTGAAGCAAGCAGCCGGGTGAGCGGCCGGCCTGCCGGGGGTTTATGCGCCGAGAAGACATGGCAGTCTGGGGGGAGAAGTCTGTCTGGTGACAACGGGACCTGTAGCAAGGAGAACGGCTGTGACGACAGACGCGGCAAGTTGGCTACGGGAAGTGGGCTCCGGGACAGTGTGGATCAACAAGAGGAGGACGGTGCAAAGAAGGACGAGGAGGAACCTACCCGGGGCGGACATCGAAGTCAAGTTCATCTACTATGTCTAGTTATTAATATCCTTTTTAAAGCTCTGGGAATAAATTTATAGTACTAAGCTGTATTCAAAACGAACCCACATTGTTTTCTCAGAAACCTTTCACACAAACATCGACGGCTGAGAAAAGTCGTAACAATATAAAGAGCCGCAGCTTCACATCCAAAGAGCTTCAGTTTGCCGACCCTTCTCCCAGTACCATTTCATATTTGTACTATTTTTTTTTCATAACTTAACTAGTTTAGCAGTATTTTATTTTCCTCATAAAATGTAGATATACACATATACTGTGTAGAATGTGCTTATTATCTTTTGAAGTAGTTACCTGAATATACCTCTTCTCTACGTGGCGGGTGGGAGAAGCAGCACAAATAAGGGACTTCCCTGTAGTACGGTGTCGTGAACCCCGAGCCGCTATGGTAACTGTGAACAGGGAACTATGAAATGTGGCTGACTAACGGGGCAATGGCATCTCCCTTTCCTCTCACTTGGTCGGTATTGTGATCAGAGTGCACGGATCGATCTGATCTACTCCATGTACAAGACAACACTATTACCACCAGAATATACAATATTAAAATTCGATAGGTAAATTCTACATGAGAGATTTCCTTGTTCTCTCTCTGAAATTTGAACAAAAATAGCGATATATTCCAGGTAATCTGTGTACCCCCTAATTTAGAACTAGACTCTTCAACATTATAAAGACATTTTCTAGAAATTCAACGCGGATGCTCCTCAAATTGCCTAAAATACACTCAATGGAGAAAACTTAAGGAAGTAGAAAATCTTTGATGTCGCCGATGGTCTATTCTTTTAATAGAGAGACAGAGGCAATTTTGTTCATACTTGGTTATCTCGTGTGTCTTCAATAAAAGCCACTATATAAAGAATATTAAAAAGGTTCATGTGAGCGGTCAGGGTATGCTTATTTTTCATGGATAAATTGGTGAAAGAGTAAGGAAAAATATTTTTTAAGAGGGTCAGGTGGTTTTATATTCAAATTATTGGCTAAATATTACGTATAATCTACATCAACGTTTAGTTGCATTTTATTTCAATAGATGGCGCTCTGTCATCTAAAATGTTCGTGTAAGCGGTCAAAATATGCCCTTTATATATTTTTTCATAGATAATTTCACAATATTATGAAAACCATACTAATTATTATATTTATTCTCTCTCTGACAAAGTAAAAAAAAACAACAACTCTTTTCTAAACTATAAAACATCCAAACAAAAACCTCGAGAAAACAGTATACCCACATTAGTCTCAAAACAAAGAAAAATGGTAAAACAGAAATGAAGACATATTAAATTGAGCTTTATTACCCTCTCATAAAACTCAGCTCTGGCATACATACGGAACTGCCAAGAGAGAGAGAGAGAAAGAAAAAGAATTGAAAATTTTGTTTAGCTACTTGAAATTAATTTGAAAACTTTTGTTTTAAATATAGACAAAAACATTTCATACATTATATATTTATATATATATATATATATATGGTAATTTAAAACAACAACCTCATATTGTGTAGATAACTTATAACAAGATTGTCATGTTGTATATAGAAACACATCTATAAATAATTATGCGCATGATTAATCTGTGTCATTGCATCACCTATGTAATGTAATTTGTACAAAGTGGATAAATAAATAAAATCTGTAATAGATTTAATATTTGAGCTAAAGCAGAGATCGAGCATAGAATTGCCAAAACAACAGAGTCTAAAGATGGGAGTCATAAATCAGGTAGATTCACAGTTCCCACGACAGGCCACCCACACTGTCACATGTGGTGGAATGCAGAGACCCCTCTCACACCTGGACAGGTAAAGGCGCCCTTTCTCAAACGCCCCTGTCACATAAGGTCACCCCGTCTTTAACCTATAAATCATCACCTTACAGTGGCTTGACAGCTCAGTACAGTTCGGTCAGTTGAGTTTAGTTCACCCTTAGCGTCAGCTCACGTCGGTCGTACCTTATGTCGATCTCAACTATAATGTAGACGAGCAAGAAACTTCTATGTCTCCATCTTTCGCTCCTGGCTCAACTTTTATCTGTTACGGAACTTTCTTAGTGCAACTGTGTCTTCATTTTTTGTGTGGATATCCCCAAGTTTTTCCACTCTGCCTCGACCACGACTGCCTGTATTTTGTGAGAACTTTTAAAGGTCTTCCAAGGTGCAGAGAGGTACTGGAAAACTCTACATCCTGACTGTTCCTCTTGGTCAACACAGTACAACAAGAGCTACCAGGACTTCAACATTATTTCATATATGTTTTTATTTTAATTATTATTGAGAGATTAGTTTTCTATTTTGATTAGGAGCAACAACAATGCGATATCCAACGCACTAAACAAATACTAATACTATATTATTATATACCTATTTACATATATGCTATATATATGATAGAGTGTTATAGAAAAATATAGAGATATATGTTTACATTAAATTTTGATTATATTGATTTATAATTATGAAAGTATATTTACAAAAGGCATTAGATTTGTGTTTAATTTGTGTGTGACAATTGAAACATTTTTATTGACTTCTTAGTCAATATTTACAGAATAAAAATTACATCATTATTATATCATCATTTTTAATTCAGAAAAGTGCTCAATGTGGGATTCGATCCCGCGGCTGTCGAAGGTTTATGTCATTGACCTCCATATAAAGGAGACTAGCTCTTCAGATCACGGTATATAATCAGGAACACTTCTATTATTCTTTAGCTTATGTTTGAAAAACTGATCTTGAAGTCGAGTTATGGATAAACAATGGACTCTTTATTATGATTTTCACCGCTAAGCAATAGCAACAATGAACAATACGTTCAAATAATCGGGAATTTCTTCTAAAGTTTTATGACTATCTCTATGATCGTTTATTTTGAAGATTCTAGAAATAAAAAGGTAAATCTATAGTTTACATATTCACACAAGCTATGCAAATATCCCTGAGGGATTTACGAGCAGCATGATGTTTCTTGAGGCCATTAAACCTTAGAGTCTAAGTCCACGGAATGCCATGAATATTCCTGAGACTTCCAGCTTTTTAATGAGCAAACATCAATGAGACTTCAAAGAGATTTCTATCTTCTTCAGCTCTTGAAAAAATTCTCTTCAATTGAATTATTTTGAAAATCTCTGGGAAATAGAGTCTGGTACACAAAGGCTTAACTTTGTTGAAAGAATGTAACGATTCTGAATTAAGCAATTAAAGTGATATACAGTAAGACCACGTAGATCATGATCCCTCCCGGAGGTGGTCTCTCATGGGAGGTTTATTCCGTCATAAGTAAATAAGTCTTAGGATATATTTATTTAAAGTATTTCTCAGAGAATTTTAAAATCTTTTTTAAGTGTAAATATGTAAATATACCTCCTACACCTCTAAATAGATTGTAGGAATTTGCGAAACAATGATGAGCTAACACTTGAAAAAGCTTGCCATTTTTATTTAATAAAGAAACTTTTTGCAATTATTTGATTGATGTATATAGCAGGTTTGGTCATGTTAGGTGAGTTATTTATTTTTACAGTTCAAGAATCCCTATCATCAATTTTCAACACTATCCATAAAAACAAATTGTGTTCATTACCTCAAATCCTCAATAATAAAGCACATACAAAATTCCGTGAGCACCAATTATTTTATTGTAAACGATCACAAAATAAGCTGTGGTTTCGGAGGAGTTTCCTTAATATGAAACTAAGAAAGATGGCATGACTCTGGGCAGATATCATATACACAACTATGTAAAATGTAAGAAATATGCAAAAGTGTTATGCATATTACCTATATACAGTACCTAGTTGTAATATCTGTATAGTACCTAGTTTTATATAATTTATGAACATAATAGCTACCTAGTGTCATGCCCCATCTTTCTTAGCTTCATATTAAAGACACTCCTCGAAATCTCAGCTTGTTTTATGTACATTTACAATAAAATAATTGGGGCTCACGGAATTTTCAATGTTGTTGTCGTGTCCAATGAAGAGCCCCAGATGTCTCCATGCATCTCCACCACAGCAGTAGCAATGTCCGCTATCTTTGCTCTTCATTGGAAAATGGGTGCCTTTGCCACGTTAGTTACCTTGAAAACGAACCAGAATTCGGTCGAATATTCCAAGGGTCCAGGGGGGACCGCAGGAGGTGTGATCGGACTCCCCCCCCCCCCCCTCCCCCCAATTTTCAATGTCCTTTAATATATTAATAATCGTCATTAAATTTTCTGATATATTTAATATTGCCAAAGTTTAGACCAAAATACCGACTTATTATGCCGGGGCTTGCTGTAACCAACAACCATCAAATCTGCAGCAACCAACCATTTCCAACAGGTTATTAAAGATATTGTTTACACAGAAATCAGATGTTCGCTAAAGATCTTACTTCAACTAACCATCAATATTGGTAGGGATTAACATTATGAATCCAACCAGCATCGAGACTTTAACATCATCTCACATTCTCCATGCAATATATGAACACCTTTATCTCTAATTAAATAATGCAATAGGTTTCTGGAGATGAGCTTCTTTTATTTCTATTATTGTATTCTAAATCTTTCGGGGATTTTCACCTTTCTACAGGAATAGTGGATAGAAGGCCTTTATATAGGTCTAATGTACAAAGGTTGCTATGATATTTATGGTGAACCTTTCCTGATATTTGACCATTTGTACCTTCCATAGTATAGTGGTCCTTTATATAGATTCAGTGTACAATTATTTCTATGGTATTTATGATGTCCTTTCGAGATATTTGACTATTTGTATCTTCCATTGGTTAGAGGTCCTTTATATTGGTCAAGTTTACAATGTTTGCTATGGTATTTATTTTGTAGCATGTATTTTTAGCATTTGTACTACTGTAGAAGGGCTACGAAAGCTAGAGTTGTCAATAAAAAGAAATAAGAAACTCATCTCCGGAGAATTATTGACTTTTTAACGGCGTTTATTATTGTTCATTTTGTACTCTTTAGAAAGGTGGAAATGCCCGAAAGTTCGATAATACAATTTTTTTTTTACTTTTTCCTAGTACACGTGGTACATACAGGCCGTGATAATCATGGTGTGTAGTTAGCGACTGCTTTTAACTGTAAGTGCACTACATGTCTACATATGTGAAAAGCAGTTCGACTTTGCACTTACAAATGTGCCAGAACCCCATTTGGTTACTTGCACAAGCTGGTGGGGTTTGATAATACAATAATAAAAGAAACTCACATCTTCAGAAACCTATTGCATTATTTAATTAATGTCTAGGAGATTCACATCTATTGTACGTTTATCGTTCCAATGTTGGCTTCAGCCAATGATACAATCACTGTTGACGGTTCCTTCACCATGGTTACATAGCTCTACCAGAGTACGTAGTCATCTACCAACTTCCGGTGGTCACTTCCAATCAATACGTCGCCATGAAACTCCCGTTATCCCGGTCAGTGTCCCGGATGCTGACGTCATCGCCCCACCGGCCAATCAGAAGCCGAGCCATTGAGCATCAAGCTCATTAAAGAGGGATTTGACCACAGGGAGATGTGGGGGAATAACAATGACCTCTGGTAGCGTGGCGATGTTTCCACCTCAGTCTCACACCACATGTCGCCATCTCATCCTCTGTAGAAAGAATGCTATAAATGCTTTTTTTTTATTTATCATCCCTAGTAAACGTGGTACGGGCCATGATAATCATGGTGGGTAGAAATGGGCGATTGCTTTTACTGTAAGTGCACCACATGTCTACACAGAGGCGCCAGGCAGAGGCACAATATTCATTGTACATAGTGTATATAATGAATATTATCTTTTTTTAATAGTGCAGACTGTGCACTTTGCATGTATTGACAAGATGCCAATAAAATTATTTTAATTGTCAAATTGTCTACACATGTGAGAAACAGCTCGACTTTTGCAATTACAAATGTGCCTGAGCCCCGTTTGGTTACTTGCACTTGCTGGTGGGATTGGACTTTTGCAAGAATTGGGGGCCATTGGAGCATTTTTTTTTTTATTATAAAAAAAAGTGCTCAATGCGGGATTAAATTCCGGCTCATAGCGGTCGAAAACCAACGGTTTAGACCATCCTTCCACCGACCCTCTTGATATATCCTGAGATTCTCAAATGAAGATTTTAAATGACAAAGGACCATTTTAATGAATAAAAACCAACTGAATGTTGATTCAAATTTACTCTACAATACACTCTTGCACGAAACATAAGGAAGAGAAAGTCTTTCATATCGCCGGTCATCTGTTTTTTTTTTTTTTTTTAGGATACAGAGGAAATTTTTTTCACACACTTGGTTATCTCGTATCTTCAATAAAAGTCACTGTGTATCAAATATCTTTCAAAGTTATTATCTGAATCCCGATATACATGCTAAAAGATACAACATCCTTAAGTTTTGTCTATAAGTGCATTTTTTTTTTAATTCGATATTATTTTCAAAAATAATTATATGATAAAAGTGGTACACCTTTATTTAAAATTATAAAATATTTACGCTTTTTTTTTTCTTTTTTCATATAAAACAATTTCCTACTTACCTTTAGTACAATGATAAAATATTGGTAAATCCTAGCTATTCATTGATGAAACATATGCGGGTATATAAGCATCATTTTGTAAATATTCAAATGCAGCAATTAAATCTCAACTTCTTACATCTCTAGAAAGTTTCCCAAGATGGAGACGTTCACGTCACTTAGCCTCTTTTCTAAAGAGAGAGAGGATTCAAGTTTCCTCATTTAAAACCAGTTTTAAAGTACAGTTCTAACCTCATTAGCGTGTGTTGTTTCCATGGACCCATTTGTTTCTATGTGAAGAAAAAGAAAAGGGAAAAAAAGGTAGAGAGAAAAATATGAAAAAGACAGAAAAGTTTAAAGAAGAAGTTATGACAAATAGGTACTTTGTGTTGGTGCGTTTATTATCCTTTTTAGTAATGATTAATAGTTAGCATTTTTGTGCTTCATCATTTTTTCTTATTTTTGTAATAATAAATCAATGTCTGATTTAATTGAGTTAGTTACTGCTAAATACATAAATATTTGAAGTATTTTAAATATTCTAAATCTATAAAACAAGTTTTACTTGCCTATTAATTGAAATGGTAATTAATATAGTAACTATTAAAGAAAATAATTAAAGTAGTTTGATTTATATTCAGCTAAAAATGTCATCACAGAATGCGCAAAGTAATGACTGAGTAGCCTTGAGCGCTCGCGACTTTAAGAGCTAATCTGGTAGCTGGGCGTAGTCCAAGGTGATTTGAGAAGATGGATGTCACCTCTAAACTCCCACTTTGGTCTGTTGGTTAGTTTCAAGGTGGGAATGTCAACGAGATACATTCTCAATGGTGCTACGATTGGAGAATAGAGAAAACGGAAAACTTTTTATATTTTAATGAATAAAAAAAGACATCTTATCGTGAAACTGAAAGTTACTGATGGCTTACGCCATCTATCGGAATAAATATCATCTAATCGTTGATTTTTAATTATTCCAGAATTGGCCAAATACCCATTCTTGATTAATCAAGAAAAGATAACCACGTACGCGTGGTTTAATTTAAAAAAATCAACGAATAGTTGAAATTTTTTCCGATATATGGCGCCAGCCATCAGTAACTTTCAGTTGCACGATAAGGAGACGCTTTTTCTTCTATCTTAATTTATGCACCTTATCCCAGTACAATATCAAATTTGTACTATTTTTTCACATCTTTATATTTAGTGCAATTGTTTTTCTACCATCAGATATTCTCTTATGCTCTTGCAACGTTTAGACGATAAAAACAAGACCAGAATACGTTAATCATGAGTTATAAGAGAGAATTCTAATAGGGGTTTATATATTTATAATTTTACCCTCTCATCTATTCATAACATTGTGAATAATAGGTAAATTAAAAAGGCATATATTGGATCAAAATATAATTTATTTCACCAATATTTCAGTTGGCTGAACGCCAACCTTTATCAAGGTGTTAAAACATTTTAATGTGTGTCTAATAATAGTGTGAATAATATGTAAATTGTATGAAGAGAAAATATAATACATGATACCTTTTCGTAAAATTTTCTGAATGTTATATTGTTTTTATATTTCAAAATGAGAAAATAATGTAAAATAAGAATATGAGTTATAGGCAATCTCTTCTGACGAATAGAAATATTTAGATAAAAGGAGAGCAGACGGAAGATAATTCAGTTACCTAGCAACGGCGGTCAACAACCTAACCAATCAATGGTCAAAAATAAATAAAAAATATCAGAGAAGCCGTCTAGTCGAACTTAATTTGTTTGTTTGTCTTCCTGAGAGGTTTGTTATTTCTTCTGCTATCGTCTTCTGCTTTTCGATCAGAGATTGGAATTTTGAGATAAAGGAGTTGCACAAGTATGAATAAGGAATTCAAACTATTTTTGATGATTCGTTTCGAAATTAAACAATTTTATACTGCACTTACCGCAATGATTCTTCCATTGTCATTTGCTTTTCGATCAGAGATTGGAATTTTGAAATGAAGGAGTTGCACAAATATAAATAAGAAATTTAAACTGATTTTGATGATTCTTTTCGAAATTAAACAATTTTATACTGCACTTACTGCAATGATTCTTCCATTGTCATTTGCTTTTCGATCAGAGATTGGAATTTTGAGATGGAGTTGCACAAGTATAAATAAGAAATTTAAACTGATTTTGATTATTCTTTTCGAAATTAAACAATTTTATACTGCACTTACTGCAATGATTCTTCCATTGTCATTTTCTTTTCGATCAGAGATTGAAATTTTGAGATGAAGGAGTTGCACAAGTATAAATAAGAAATTTAAACTGATTTTGATGATTCTTTTCAAAATTAAACAATTTTATACTGCACTTACTGCAATGATTCTTCCATTGTCATTTGCTTTTCGATCAGAGATTGGAATTTTGAGATGGAGTTGCACAAGTATAAATAAGAAATTTAAACTGATTTTGATGATTCTTTTCGAAATTAAACAATTTTCTACTGCACTTACTGCAATAATTCTTCCATTGTCATCTGCTTTTCGATCAGAGATTGGAATTTTGAGATGGAGTTGCACAAGTATAAATAAGAAATTTAAACTGATTTTGATGATTCTTTTCGAAATTAAACAATTTTCTACTGCCCTTAATATAATGATAAAATATTGAAAGGGCTTGGATCATCAGTGTTTTTTTTTTTTTTGCTTATCCCTAGTACACGTGGTACAGGCAATGATAATTATGGTGGGTAGGAGTAGGCGACTGTTTTTACTGTAAATGCACCACATGTCTACAACACATGTGAAAAGCAGTTCGACTTTGCACTTACAAATGTGCCAGAGCCCCGTTTGGTTACTTACACTCGCTGGTGGGATTGGACTTTTTATTTTTATTTTTAAATAAAAAAAAAGTGCCCAATGCGGGAATCCAACCCGGGGAGTAGCGGTTGAAAACCAACGGTTTAGACCATCCTTCCACCGACCCCCTCATCAGTGGTGAATTCTCCCAGCGGTTTCACTAGTTTAATATATTGATTAAGCCCTCCCAATATTTTATCATTGCAGTAAGGGCAGTATACACATTGTAAATAGCATTATTGTAACTATTGTATATACCCTCTTCATACAATTGTTTTGCCTTCTACATGCTTCGGTAAGCATTTTAAGGCATCACTCATGGTTAGGTGTCTCCAAGCGCCCGCCGCAGGGGAGGGCCAAGGAGAGGGCTGGAGAGGCGACGGCGAGGCCGTGGGCACCCCGGGGGAGAAGAGGGCGAGTGCGCGCCGTTTTGAGGGACCCAAGGCAGCACCAAGCACAACTAAGGCGCCGCAGGCTTCAAAAATATTTAAGGGATCATTTCAGGGAACAAGATCAAGCGATCAAGACCCAGATCTCAGGAGGTCTGGCTTCTATCGTCTGGCTTTTATCTCTATATACCCTCTTCTACTTGGAGAAGTTGTATAAGACCAAAGGGTCATAACAGGTACTTTTGTTGTTGTTAATACGGCTATTCTTGTATGTATCCTACATTTCTGTGCTTGGAGAATCTGTGTAAGACAACTTAATAAAGCTTTTTGTTGTTGTAAGGGCAGTAGAAAATAGTTTTTATTTCGAAAAGAACCATACATGTTAAATATAGTTTGAATTTCATATAACAGATGGGGGATAAAATATAAATAAGTAAAAATGGGAGGAATAAGTTTAAAATAAAGAATATAAATTTTCTTTAATAAGACGTTTCGGTGATCTAATTCTGTCCTTTTTAATGTAAACCTTTATTTCGATGTTTAGTTATTGCCGGTTTGTAAAGATCTGAAAAATAAAAATCATTGATAAACATTGTAATAAGACACTCCCTTCTAAAAGATAAGCACGAAACCACGAAAAGTTCAATATAGTTCATTATTATTTTCCGTAAATATATATTATACAGTGGTACCTCGACATACGAGTTTAATTCGTTCCGCAACCTTGCTCGTATCTTGAATTACTCGTATCTCGAAGCAAATTTCCCCATACAAAATTCCCATTTAAAATCACAGATTAATATCTTCAACACTACCGAACCGAACCGAACTCGTATCTCGAATTTCGCTCGTAACTCAAAGCAAAAAATCACTTGCTCGTCGGCTCGTATCTCGAAAAACTCGTATGTTGGGGCGTTCGTATGTCGAGGTACCACTGTATTTAGACTTAGTTGAGAAGGAATAGTTGATGACTTTTGTACGTGGCTCCAGAGACACCTGGGTTGACTAAATAAATAGTTACAGTAATATAATCATTTATGAGAATTCGAAACTATTATAGACGTGTATGATTCTTTTTAAAAATTGAACTATTTTCTACTGTCCTTACTGCGATGAAAAAATATATTGAGAGGGCTTGGCTCATCAGTGGTGAACCCTCCCAGCGGTTTCGCCAATATAATCTACCATACCGCGTCTTGAGAGCTCTAATACTGTATTGGATCATTCAGTATAAAGCTTTAAAGAAGCGGTCTGGTAGATTAAAAAAAAAAAAAAAATTGCGAAACCGCTGGGAGGGTTCACCACTGATGAGTCAAGCCCTTCCAATATATTTTTTCCATCGCAATAAGGACATTAGAAGTTTGATTTATTTGTGAATGGTGGTCATTTGTATTATATAGATGGCGTGTTATTGCTTTGTATTCTACAAGTATTAAAGCAAATAATTTAACATTATATGAAGAACTACTGTAAACGTGGAAAGCATTACATACCGAAAGAGATGGAAATATCATCACAAGAAAGGAAGAGAATTTTTCACTCAGCAAAATTTATTCTTCCCTTCTAATTCCACTCGGGTCCAACAAGACAGAAATGGCTGCAAACTTGCTCACAGATTATTAAATATTAATGTTTTTCTCTCCCCTCACAGAAGCGAAGTAGTCCAACTATTCCCAAAATTCTTCTATTAAATGAATGGGAATTTCTACTCTCTCTCCCTTAAGCCTTCTTTCAGAAGAGTTAGGCTTAACTTAGGCCTAATTGAGTTTTGAAGTATTTGTATTGTTGTTAGTGGCTTTGCTTCTTAAAGTATAATGAAAATAGTATTTTCACCCATTGTTTGTATAGTTTATAAAAAAACTTGTTGTAATTTTTATTTTTAATGAGTGTTTTGCTTATTAATTTCTGTTGTTTTTAAATGAAAAAGATTAATTAGAAACTAAATATTTTTATGATTTATATAAAAAAATTCATTGAATTAATATGCTCTAAAACTTTGGATTTTAAAAAAGTATTTGAACGTGTATAAATATATTAAAAATTTTGAAATTTTCATTTTTATATAAAATTTTTAAAGTTTATTTTATAGATGTGTGCTTAATAAAGAGATGTTTTGATGGCAAAATGAGATGGTACTGAACTTAGAAAAACTGTTTTGATTTCCGTATATCGTTTCTAGAATATATTTTGAAGCTTTATTATATTATACACTGGGACCACAAAAATTGCAACACCAATAAAAACTTTAGCAAATTTTTAGATAATTTGCATACTTATTAAGAACATTAATAGGTATGAAAAAAAATAAAAAATAAAAAGGTCAGGTGTTGATATTAAAAATAATGAATGCATATCCTGATCAGGAGTACATGTGCTTTTCAGATGGCAGAGCGCCATCTAGTGGAACAGAAATCAATTAAACTATGATTTAGCTTGTTCCCTGATATTTGGCCAACCCAATTTCTTGATGAATCAAGAAAAGCCATCCACGAATTTGCATCGACTGTATATTGGAACTAAATTTTAAATAATATATATTTTTTTAAATAAAAAAGGCATATATTGGATCAATAAATAATTTATTTATTAATATTTCAGTTGGCTGAACGCCAACCTTTTTCAAGGTATATAACAACGTAATTAATATATAATATTCGAAACTATTATAGACGCGTATGAATCTTTTGAAAATTAAACAATTTCTACTGCCCTTACTGCAATTGGAAAATTAAAGGGAGGGCCTGGCTCATCAGTGGTGAACTCTCCCAGCGGTTTCGCCAGTTTAACCTACCATACCACTGTTATATCACTATAAAAGAAAGTTCGAAAAATGCAATGTAACAGCGGTATGGTAGATTAAACTGGCGAAACGGCTGGGAGGATTCACCACTGATGAGCCAGGCCCTCCCTTTAATTTTTCCATTGCAGTAAGGGCAGGGCATCATACGCGCCTATAATAGTTTCGAATTTTCATAACAGATGGCGCGCTAATGCATCATAATATATGCACCTTATCCCAGTACAATATCACATTTGCACTATTTTTTCACAATATATAATATATTTATATTGTAGCGTAGAAATCAAGTCTTTGTATATCTGAAGGTGTATTTATTGATAACGTCACGGCGACTAGTCGACAATTATTAACAAACCAACCAAACTATCTACAGCTAGAGAATATCGAGCAAGCAAGCTAGGTAACTAAATGATGATTTTAAAAATATTAATTAATAATAATCTGTTTCACATATTTCATTGAATAATTAAATTAAATTATAAAATATTTCTTCGCCATAATATATATTTTAATATATATATATATAAATAACAAAACGAGAATTTACAACATCACATATTTGTCCATGTGTGTCCGCTAGAGATCTCCAGTGTAACGTGGGAGGTAGAATACGGAAGCTACCAGGAACCTAATCCCTCACTTGACCGGACACTCAGTGATACAAAGGAGATTAATTGCTTGAAGAGATACTCAGAGGCACACAATGACTGGCCACGCTGCTGTCTGGAAGTGCTGTTCTACATTTGTGTCATTTAGATGACGTCGGCACGTACTGGCAGAGTATGCAAATCGGAGAGCTGTAGCTATACCTAGCTGGTTGGTTTCTCTATCAAGTAATACATATCATTAAATTCACATATAGATAACATTAGATAGTAAAAAGGCATATATGGGATTGCATAAAAGATTTATTTGCCAATATTTTGACTGGCTGAATGCCAACCTTTATCGAGGCATTACATTTTTGTATACACAAGCTCAGCGCCGCATAGTGTATAAAAGAAATGTTGGGTATGAAGAAAATAATGGAAATACCTTCATGGACAAAACTTAAAGAAGTTTAACCTTTAAGCATGTATATTTTATTATATATTTTTTTTAAGGAGGAGAGGGGGGGATTCGGATTTACATATAAGGGAAATCCGACGTTATATAAGCAAATAAGATGTGGTTTATACTTAAACTATGTAACTTTCTTTAGTTTTGTCCATCAATAGAGTATTGATAACACTATGCGGCGCTGAGCTTGTGTATACAAAAATGTAATGCCTTGATAAAGGTTGGCATCAGCCAGCCGAAATATTGGCGAATAAATCTTTTATTCAATCCAATATATACCTTTTTACTATCTAATGATTTAGGTATGGATTGCTCTATTTTCATAATAGATAATATTGTGATGTTGGTTTCGTGAGGCGATGCAATAGACGCTCACTCAAAATAAGTTAAATAGACTTAATAATGCATTAGCGCGTCATCTGTTATGAAAATTCGAAACTATTACAGACGCGTATGACGTGGTATATTAAAACTGGCGAAACCGCTGAGAGGGTTTACCATTGATGAGCCAGGCCCTCCCTTTAATTTTTCCATTGCAGTAAGGGCAGTAGAAATTGTTTAATTTTTCAAAAGAATCATACGCGTCTATAACAGTTTTTCAAATAGACTTAATAAACCAAATACGTTTAATAACCCGCATGTGTTTCTTTTGAACGAAAAATCGAAATTCATTTTTTAAGGAGAAATAACGATTATTTCTAACCTTATGGATGAAGTATGAAAGGATGAATTGTGAAGAGTAATGATGAACGGAAAAAATAAAAGTGTCCAGGGATGGGATTTTTTCGTTCAAAAGAAACACATGCGGGATATTTTAAAATGTCGTTCTACAATCATGGGCTGTATTATATTGTATTATAAATAAGTTTAATAAGTTAATATAAGATAGACTTAAATATGGAGGTAGAGAGGAAAGAAAAGAAGAACGTCTAGTTAACGCTTATCAACAACAACGTTCCCTGAATTCTCGCCGACCGAGACGCGTACACACACCGCCAGTCTCGCGCTGGCTTCTATAAAGGCGTTACAATATAATAAACAACCTCAGCCAGCCTACCAGACTCAACCTCAGCATGGAAACTTCTAGTCAACTGGTTCAACTCAGCAATCAAAACAGGACACGAGTAAACCGCTCAACACTAGTCCATACTAGTGAACTGGACTCCCCGAGTAGTTGACGTTCTGTGCTCCAGGAACCTGAGTTATAAATATCTCTCCTAAACAACTTCTTTCTTGGAATAATAATCTATTACTTGAACAATGGAAAAAAATTGTTTAGCCATTTAACTGCCGTTTTATTTAGCAATGTGGCTGATCATTTGTATTCCTGTCAACAAATTCTTTCTTATCGGCAAACCGCCTTCTAAAACATTATATAGCAAGATGTTATATTGTATCTAGTTGTCTTTTCATTTTATTCTTGATTGATAATTCTCCAATTCGTCTTAGAATTTCTTCATTAGATTGTTGTTGCATTTATCCACAATATAAGGCATGTTTATATTCATTCGATATACAGATATGAGATATATGTTTGTATATGAGTATATATTAGACATATACTCATGGACAAAACTTAAGGAAGTTTCATAGTTTAAGTATAAACCGCATCCTATTTGTTTATATAACGTCGGATTTTCCTTACACATAAATCCGAATCACTCCCCCCATCCTCCTTTAAAAAATAAATATAATAAAATATACATGCTTAAAAGTTAATCTTCTTTAAATTTTGTCCATGAAAAAATTCGATTAGTTTCTTTATACCCAACTTTTCTATATCTTCCTCTATTGGAGTCCACAGTAGAATCTCATCTAAGACTAAGTATCTGTTTTTGGATTCTTGAAACATTTAATCCTCTCCATTCACATTTCTGGAATAAATATAATTTTTAGCCTCTACACGGTCAATTAAGAGCCACTGGGGTTTTTCATTATTAACATGGCGTTGTTGCAAGCGAATAAAGACTTTTTATTAAATACTATTTAAAAACACTGCGCAAAGAGAAAAAAAAAGAGTACAAATGTGATATTGTACTGGGATAAGGTGCATAGATTATGAAAAAGGCATCTCCTTATCGTGCAACTGAAAGTTGCTGATGGCTTGCGCCATCTATCGGAATACATATCAACTATTCTCGTTGATTTTTAATTATTCCTGAATTGGCCAAATAGTTGATATTTATTCCGATAGATGGCGCAAGCCATCAGCAAATTTCAGTTGCACGATAAGGAGATGCCTTTTTTCATAAACTGTGCAAAGTGTTTCTTATTATTATTTTTTTTTTATTTCGACAAAATGGGGGACACAGACTTTAGAGTCATGAGTTTGCCAACTGGCAATTCCTTCACTATAAGACCCATTCTTTCACACACACACGCACACATATATATGTACTATATATGGGGGCTTTATTGTTGTTCCCTAATTAATAATCTCCATTTAGACATGTAACAAAAAATATAGGAATACATTTATTATATAAAAACATTTTTTCTCGATCGCTCTTAAACTTTTTGCTTCATTGTTGTGTTCATTATTATTATATTTATACATTTTTTTCTAATGAGATATCCTTGAATTTTCAATTAAAAATATATAATATTGAAAAAATAATGCGTTTATAGTATATTTGTATGTATACAATTAACCTGCCAATTTCTTTCGTGAGTCTAACATTGAAGGGATTACCAATTAAATAACTCATGGCTTAAAAGCTTTTCTAAAAAAAAAAGGAAAATTTCGGCCCACTCTTTCTCGATATACCATTTTAAAATATTCATGCAAATAATAATTTTGATGAAAGGCTATTTAGTAAAGCGTTTGTGGAGAGATGTTTTAAGAACAGAGCTTATACGTCAGTATAGACTGTATTTATCTACTGTAGATGTACATTTGCTTGAAATGATAAAATCTACGTTGTTAGGATTCTGTGCTCTCTGAATGTATACTGTCTTCCAAATATTGGAATATGATATGTCCATTAACTTCTGATCTAAGGGAAGAAAACCAACTTTACCTGACCAATACAAAACAAGTTGCTTGCAATAAAGACCAATACATTAAGTTTAATAGATTCTGCAAGATGTATATTTCAAGGTGAAAATGTTGACTGTACATATTTCAAGCTACTATTTCTAATTGCTCTATGCAAAATTTGACATCGAACGTTTAATGTTTCCTAATGTTCAATTGTGTTACTTGTATATAATGTAAGATATACACGCAATTATCCTAATTGTGGATATGGCGTGTCTCTCCCAACTGTTAAATAAATAAATATGTAAGAACTATTTTAAATTTATTTTCATCGCCTGACAGGAACGTCACTTATCAACTTTAATAGCCTTGTTGCTGAAATCACAAAGTTTCTCTTCATAAACTTGACATCTGGAATCTCTGACTTGAGGTACACCACTCAGTGTATCGATCTCTAAATTTACTAGAAACATAATTACATCCCTTACGTCCCAATTCCGGAAAGAAAGTGAATAGATTAAAGGTATTCAGATGTTAAATGAAATATCCTTATAGTGTAGAGAAATGTTAAAAATATGTCTTTGTAGTTCCACGTCATATAGTGCCCTTTTCCAGCTTCAAGAACTATTCTTGCGGCATTCCTCGAACTGTCCTTTCAATTTTACCTATTATAATGTCCTTTCACAGATGCAAGAGCTGTTCTTGTACATATTTCCTCGCAAAGATGGATGCACTGACCTTTCATTTTCAACTATTGCACAGATTTACTTTCACAGATGGATGCACTGACCTTTCATTCTCCCTAATGTTGATGTCCTTGCACAGATTCAAGAACTATTCTTGCATCTTTTCTCGTACAGATGAAACACTGTCCTTTCAATTTTACCTATTCTGATGTCCTTTGACAGATGCAAGAGCTGTTCTTGTACATATTTCTTCGCAAAGATGGGTGCACTGACCTTTCATTTTCACCTATTGCACAGATTTACTTTCACAGATGGATGCACTGACCTTTCATTCTTCCTAATGTTGATGTCCTTGCACAGATTCAACAACTTCTCTTGCACAGCTTTCCTCGTACAAATGGAAGCTCTGACCTTTCATTTTTACCTATTAAGACGTCCTTGCACAGAATAAAGAACTGTTCTTGTGACAAAAGTTACTATTTACGGGTTAACACACAAAATTGCAATATACGGGGGCCTACCGTAAGAGTAACTTGAACACAATAAAACCGTACACGCAAAAGTATAACACGCACAAAAAAAAAAGTAAATAATAATTCACAATTAGTTAAATAAAAATAAAAGTACTTATCTTTTATTTCTGCTTATGTAGGGATCGGACCGGGGTCACTCAGGGAATGCGTAGAGAACACCAAGCACGAAAAAAAAAAACGAAGAGAGCACTATAAGTGTCTCTGCACAAGATTTTAAATCACAATGCCACCACGCATTCCCTTCAACCCCCTTTATATACAAACATGGCCACATTCGTCCAATTAGAATGCTGGAGAGATCGGTTTACTTATCTGATAAAACAACGTTCTTCGCACTAAAGAAATAGGATAAGATAAGAGTGCGAATATTTGTCAATATAATTTGACAAAAGGTCTCTTTCCAAAAAAAAAAAAAAAACTAACCAATCTACCAAACATTCTTATTGTCCCGTAAGGAAAACCTCCCGCTATTCGGGAGGGAAAAGCTCACGGGAGCCATGTTAAAAGATACAAAAAAAAACTAAAGAGAGGAGAAGTAGGCATCCAGGTCGTTCCATACAGGTGCCTTCCATCTTGTTCCTCCCAAAAAGAAAATAACCAAAGATCTGCGCAAACTACGTGAGTTACCATGAGTGATTACCAAGCACACACATATATAATATGCTTTAATAGACAGAGTTTAATGGGGGACTAATAAGCTCTCATCTGGGATCGGCAGGGCGAGGATTTGGTCTCAGAAAATAAGGGCTGAAATGTGCCCTGTCGAACGCCCCATCGACCACTGTAGGTTCGTCATGAGAATCTCCTTTCTCCTGGTCGGGAACAGTCTTGGTCTCTAACGGTGGTGTGGACATCTCTCGGCGGGGAGAGATACGACAGGCACTCCCACCTTCCCGAGCCAAAGGAATCATCCTTCTCCGAGGATAGCACTCGCGTTTAGCAGCTGTGGGCTTTCTATGACGCATGCCCCTGAATGCCTTCATCCTGTCAATATGCACAACTTGTTCATCGTGCAAATTGACTCCGCGCACTCTGAAATTTACTTCAGACACCTTAGCTACCACACGGAAAGGTCCATAGAATTTTGCGGAGAATTTAGAGGACCCCTTGCCCTTAGGAACAGCCAACAATACCAAATCCCCCGTCTCAAAGGTTCTCACAGTCTGCGTTTTATACTTCTTGACTCGTTCATCATAGTTTTCAGACAGGAATTTCCTAACAGTTTCCCTGGCATCTTGCATTTCCTTCAATCTCTCCGCCAAGGATGGCTTTCTGAATTCGCTCACATCTTTATCGCTAACTTCATGATTGACTGCGTCGTAACCAAAGAGCATGTAGTGGGGGCTCTCACCTAACGCTGAGTGCACGGCATTATTGTACGCAGCAACCGCCGCACCGAGGTTGTCTTCCCAATTCCTGCTATTGGCATAGTGACGCAGAATGGAACAAATGGTGCCATTAACTCTTTCAACGATCGAATTGCAGGTAGGACGATAAGAAGTTGTGGATAACTTTTTAATACTATATAATTTACATATCTCTCTGAAAAGGTCTGACTCGAATGCAGCTCCACGGTCAGATAAAATTTCTTTGCACGTTCCATATCTGTTCACTATCTTATTGACAAACTCGAGCCCAGCAGTCTCTGCGGTACAATCCCTGACGGGGATAACCTCAGCGTACCTGGTAAAAGCATCAATGAACACGAGCAGGTATCTATTCCTGTTCCTAGACAAGGTAAGAGGACCCACGAAGTCTACGCATAACCTTTCGAAAGGGTAGTTAGCGGGTTGAATGGGCATATTAGGAGCTTTCTTAAGCCTACCATTGTTCTCGGCACACACTGGGCATGTCTTCACGTACCTACGTACATCAGACATGGCCCCCTTCCAATAGTAATGGCTTAAGACCGCGTAAAGTGTTTTCTCTACTGAGAGGTGCCCTCCTATGGGACTGTCATGGCACCTTTCCAGAATGGTATCGCGGAGAACTGGAGGTATTACGATTTGCTTCACCATCCTTCCCTTACGAGTGGGTCTACTGTCTGGACTGACCTTGACGAGATATCGGGTGGACTTGCTTATAAAATACGTGCCATCACCCTCTTCTACCTCACTATCAGTGCTCAGAGCCCTCTTGTAGATGTTTTTCCATACAGGGCAGTTCAGCATGGACTTCTCATAGTTGGGAATGGTAGTCACCCCTCCATAGACATCGACCACAGCAACCTCAGTATTATAGGTGTCGCGGGACAGCCAGTCAGCCATCGCATTCTCCTTCCCTTTTACATGGAAAAATGTTAATTCCCTGTCCTGTAGCATCAAGGCCCATTTCATGAGCCTACGATTTTTATTCTCTAGTGACTTAAGATATTGCAATGGTTTGTGATCACAGTATATCTCCACCTGCTGACCATAGATGTAGTAGTCAAACTGTTCAATTGCCATAATAATAGCCAAACACTCCTTTTCTATTGTGCTGTAGTTTAACTCGGCACCTCTGAACTTATGGCTGTAGAAACTAATAGGCTGCGGAGTGCCGTTCTTCAACTGTGATAACATACCGCCACATCCTATGTCGCTAGCATCAGTGAATATTAGGAACTTTTCCCTGTAGTCAGGATGAATTAGGATGGGTGCAGAGCTAAGACAAGTCTTTAGCTTGTCATACGCACGCTGCGCTGCCTCGTTCCACTCATACCTGGTGCCCTTCTTAGTCAACTCATATAAAGGGGCCGCTATTTCAGAGAAACCAGCAATGAATTTCCTATAGAAACCAACAGCTCCAAGAAAGCGTCTGACACCTGATACAGTTTTAGGAGGACTCATGTTTTTAATCTTTTCGATGTTGTTCTCCTTAGGATGAATGCCATCCTTGTCCACTCTGTGTCCCAAGAAGGTCACTTCTTCCTGAAAGAGCTGGCATTTGCTCGGCCTCACTTGAAGCCCATATTTTCTAAGCCTGTCCAACACCTCAGTTAAGTCAGCCAGATGCTGCTCCAACGACTCCGAGTATATCAGAACGTCGTCAATAAAACATTGGCAATTCTTGCCCAATAGGCCGCTTAGGATACGATGCATTTCTCTCTGAAATACATTCGAAGATATCTTACAGCCCTGAGGAAGTCTCGACATCTCAAATTTTCCGAAAGGGGTTTGGAAAGCGAAGCATTTCGTTACGTTACTATCCAGCTTCAGCTGATAATACCCACTGGCTAGATCTAAGGTACTAAAATATTTAGCACCTCCCACAGCTGCCATGGCGGTGTCTATCCGGATCATGGGATAATCTTGATTCCTTAATTTATCGTTGACCTGTCTAAGGTCCAGCACGAATCTCAAGGAACCGTCAGGCTTCTTGACAAGATGTACTGGACTGTTCCAATCAGATCTGGATCTTTTTATGATACCGCTCTCTAAGAACTTGTCTAAAAGTACCTTGTACGGCTCTAACAAACTATAGGGAATAGGATACTGCCGCCTAAAAGTAACGTCATTTATGTCAACGTCAATTTTTATTGGCGGAACCTTAGCTGCTTTTAACGCTGCGACATTTTCCACGAACATATCTGATCTTTGTTGCAGTATGTCGCGGACCAGCTGCTGATGTTTGCCATTAACTTGGCCAATATCTACCAGTTGCCAGTCTTCAGTCGCCGCAGACATTACATTGCATTCCTCCCACACAGGTGGCAGAGGAATGTTTAATCTCCTTATCTCCTTTATACCAAGAATACCGTCGTAGCGCTTATCTTCAAGTGGCATTAACCAGAAACTTATGTCTCCTAGTTCGATACCCTTATCTGTATTTACCCTACAGGTTTTTACCTTTGTCAATGTCTGGACGTGGCCTGTGACTGACACAATTTTAAGATTGTTAATAGCTTCGTCCCAGTCCTCATTCAGAACATTACACCTTTCTGAATCCATTATGCTAACTTGGCTTCCTGTATCGTATAACAGGTGCCAAGTATTGCCGTTTATTGATACTCTAACAATAGGCAGAGTTCCAACAGGATCCCGGTTAGAACGAACATTAACAATCTTAGCAATTGGTCGAATACCAGTGGCTGACTTCTGCCAACTCGAGCAAGCACTGGCCGTTTTGCCCGAGTTTAGTAGTTTAAAGCTCCTTTCTCCTTGCAAAACCTGGCAATGTGCCCCATCTTCCCACAGCGGAAACATGTTAATTTATGCCTACCGCCATTTTTAGAAGAACCCGGCTTACTCTCGCTAAGCAGTTTAGTCAGCCTTTCTATTTCTTCCTTAAGGTCGTTAATGCACTTCTCTGACTCGTGCTTTGTCTTGCCTACTACAGCATTGAGCGTATCTAACCTTTCCTTCAGACTGCTAACCTCCTCTATGTCCGCCGCACATGCCCGTTGCTTAAAGTGGCAGCGGTTCTCTACACCATCCTCCATGGCCATAATTCTAACTGCCTCGTCAATACAGCTGACCCCACTACGGACAACAGGTTCCTTATACTTATCAAGAACATTGTCTACGAAAATATCGAACACTAAACTGCTGTCCAGATCGAAATCAATATCTCTCCTTGTGGCCATGAATCTTTCTCTAAACGCATTAGGAGTTTCTCCTACACGTTGCTTAAGACCCTCTAATTCTTTTAAACATTCCCTAAATCCGCGCGTTTTTTCAGGAAATAAAATGCCTAATTTCTCTATAATGCTTTCTACACTACTGTCATTTTTTATGCCCATCTCTTCTATGCTAGCCCGAACTCTAGGCGACAAAGCCTCGAACATAAGCAGTGCTTTAACTTCCTTATTCCATTTACCTATGCTAGCTTTCAGCTCTACTTCCCTGATGAAAGCTTTTAGCCCCACTCCATTGAACGTAGAAAGTTTGATAGAATAGTTACTATCCATAATAACAGTAAGAAAGACAAAAAAAAAAACACACAATAATTAATTATATAAAAGATAATAAAAACCTCAAGGCCAAAATTACGGGAATATAGGCCAAGAAACTATCCTGGCAAGGCTCGCCAATGACAAATGTTACTATTTACGGGTTAACACACAAAATTGCAATATACGGGGGCCTACCGTAAGAGTAACTTGAACACAATAAAACCGTACACGCAAAAGTATAACACGCACAAAAAAAAAAGTAAATAATAATTCACAATTAGTTAAATAAAAATAAAAGTACTTATCTTTTATTTCTGCTTATGTAGGGATCGGACCGGGGTCACTCAGGGAATGCGTAGAGAACACCAAGCACGAAAAAAAAAACGAAGAGAGCACTATAAGTGTCTCTGCACAAGATTTTAAATCACAATGCCACCACGCATTCCCTTCAACCCCCTTTATATACAAACATGGCCACATTCGTCCAATTAGAATGCTGGAGAGATCGGTTTACTTATCTGATAAAACAACGTTCTTCGCACTAAAGAAATAGGATAAGATAAGAGTGCGAATATTTGTCAATATAATTTGACACTTGAACAGATTTACTTTCACAAATGGATGCACTAACTTTTCATTTTCCCTAATGGTGATGTCCTTGCACAGATTCAAGAACTATTCTAGCAGCTTTTCTTGTACAGATGAAAGAACTGACCTATTATTTTCACCTATTAAGACGTCTTCGCACAGATTTAAGAACTTCTATTGCACAGCTTTCCTCGCACAGATGGATTCACTGACCTTTCATTTTCCCCTATGGTGATGTACTTGTACAAGATTCAGGAACTGTTCTTGCACAGCCTTCCTTTCACAGACGCAAGAACTGACCTTTCAATTCTAAGTTAAGTGATGACAAACCTGACCTTGCAGAATCGTCTAGCAGTCTTCATCAGCAATTCCTGGACTGTACGTGACTGTGAACTTCCATGTCTCATCTTTCGATTGTCCTTCGCGTGTCTTTTTCTTCCTGTTAACAAGGTCCTCCTATCCTAGTTCTGATTCCATTGAAGGCCGTGTGTCTGCCCCGTGTTACACCGTGCAAGTGCTCTCTGGCCTGCACAATCACTCTTTTCTTTAAATGGACATTCGGAAGTGATTCTAATATAGCATAACCATATTTTCAATCATAATTATTCATTTGATTTTAATATTAAAAAAGTATTTCACATTATTCTTATTTATACTCATGGACAAAACTTAAGGAATTAGTATCTTATAGCATGAATATCGGGATTCAGACAATAACTCTGAAAGATATTACAATTGCCTTTATTGAAGACATACGAGATAATCAAGTGTGAACCAAATTGTCTCTGTCTTCTTAAAAAATACAGACGATAGGGAACATTGAAATATTACTTCTTTCCTGTGTACTTGACACACTAAAGCTAGTCAAGTCAATAATTATTTGAAAAAGGAAGAATAATTTCTAGATAAAACTATTGCTCAAGAATTATATAAAAATTATATTTTGTGAACTCTTAAAGTGATGATACATCGATTTTGGCTACTTGTTCTCACTAGTGAAATGTGATTGCTTCATTGTATTTGTGATTGCACTCGTTCCCTTAGTAATAATTTAGTCATCTATACGTCAGAACTGGGATTCCATAAAACAAGGAAAATTATAGCTACACCAAACAACTCCACAATAAAGACGGTATTAAAAAGATAAGTTTAGAACCACATTGAAGCTATCTAAGAAGACTTCTCGGCATATTTTCCTGGGGGAGAAATTCCGGGAGTTGGGGAATATATGCCGAGAATTTCTGGCAGAATTTTAAATAGAGCGGGGAGGCCAGGTTATTCCGTCTCCCGTATTGATGTCCTTACTGACTGGTCCGCTGGCCTTCATTGCGGGATCTTTCACATTCTATATACAGTTACGAGCGTCATCGCCTCTGTCACGGTTTGCTTTTTTTTTTTTTTTGGAATGGCGCCCTCCTATTGGTCGGCTACGATCACGCCACCTTTGCCCCCCCCCCCCCCCCCCCCACTCGCATTTTCGTTTTGTAACTATTGTGTTGGAGCGGGTCGCTCCTTAAATAAATGCATATATTAGTTAATAACCAAATGGAATCCTCTCTTTCTTTTTCCCAGTAAGAGACGCCTACGGAAGCCAACAGTACATAGACAGATAAAGCACATAGGCTATAGTTATTAACTAACATATGCATTTATTTAAGGCGCCAAATTATAATTGTAACAAATAGTATTTGAATCAAAACATTCAATCGGGTAAAACACGGGCGTTGCCCGGGTCATTCGGCTAGTTGTTTTATACTGGTCGTTGAGGTACAGCCACGCTGACGTGGGTCAACCGCCCGTAAGGCATACATGGTTGGCTTTTTCTTGATGTACCAAGAAAATGGGTTGACCAAATAATATGAAATAAACCTATATCAATGTTTTTAGTTGTTTTTATTTCCACTAGGTGGAACTATGTCATATAAAAATACTTTATGTGCGCGATAAGATATGCTTATTATTATCATTAATATATATATATATATTCCTAAAATTGGTACCAGAATTCCACTTTGATGGCATATTTAGCCGACTTCTCAGCTATCTTGATAGAACTCGTAGCTACACTGTTCTGATGGAATCCGTAGTTTGGAATCATGATATACAGGTTGAATTTTCCAGTATAAATAATATATAAAATCGACCTTAAGCTTAGCTATGATCTAGCCAGTACTAAGTACAAAAAGTAAATACGAGATACTGATAAAAATGTGTTTTAAAAGTATGGTAGATATTGATAAATATAACTACAGTGGTAGACACCGGCTGCCGAGGTCGTAGCTCTGCTTGTGTTCAGCTGTCACTGAACAAAGAGTTCAGCGCTCTTTGTGTTGTTGGGCGGCTGGATTCACTGTATGACTGAGTGCTTAGTAACGTCGCCCACTCTTCTCTTCTGTACGTATCTGTACGGTATGTCCCCACCGTACTTCAGTGTATATATAACTAAAGATAATGTATATAAAAAGAGAGATATAAGAAGTAAGATAAGTTTATATTATTATTTTTGAGGTGAATATTATGAATGTATCAATAAATATTTTAAATGTTTAACAACAAGATTCAACAACAGAATCAAATATTTAAATCGGCTTTGACACGTCATGAGCTTGTCCATATATATATACTAGCCGAATGACCCGGGCAACGCCCGTGTTTTACCCGATTGAATGTTTTGATTCAAATACTATTTGTTACAATTATAATTTGGCGCCTTAATTAAATGCATATGTTAGTTAATAACTATAGCCTATGTGCCTTATCTGTCTATGTACTGTTGGCTTCCGTAGGCGTCTCTTACTGGGAAAAATAAAGAGAGGATTCCATTTGGTTATTAACTAATATATGCATTTATTTAAGGAGCGACCCGCTCCAACACAATAGTTACAAAAACGGAAATGCGAGTGGGGGGGGCAAAGGTGGCGTGATCGTAGCCGACCAATAGGAGGGCGCCATTCCAAAAAAAAAAAAAGCAAACCGTGACAGAGGCGACGAAGAATGACGCTCGTAACTGTATATAGAATACTCACTTTCGATTCTGGTATACACTTGGGGGTTGGTTTCTTATGATTGCATACTGTGTGTGGTATTACTGTTAATTCCAAATTTTCACATAAATGTTGTAAAAATAGATATGGAACAGTTTCCTTAGTAGATGAAAACCAATGTATTTAAGAGTAGAATCTATAATCTTAGAACACATTTTTTTTTTTCTGAGAAATGTGGCCGTGAGCCACTCAAACAGCTGAACACTAAATGGGTTTCAAATTATTCGATACAACGTATATATTCGTTCTACAAAGACCTAGTACACTCATGGACAAAACTTAAGGATGTTGGATCTTTTTAATGTATATCGGGATTCAGACAATAATTCTAAAATATATTTGATATACAGTGACCTTTATTGAAGACACATGAGATAACCAAGTATGAACAAATAAATAAATAAATAATAATAAATAAAATAGACCACCGGCGGCAAGTATGCTAGCTCTGTAGGATATCAGCAGTATGCTAGTTTTAAAACAGCTCCGTTTCTGAAACGTAACGCTGAGTTTGCTTCTGAGCTTATTACACTTCCATCTACATGCCAAATTTTAACATCTCTATCAAGTGTTTTCTTTCCATCTATTTCTTTCAATGAGTTTATATCTTCATCCATAGACATTTATTCTTTTATAAGACACTGCATAGTAGGATTAACAAAAGTGATGTGATATTTTAGTAGTGTTTGCATCCATCTACATCCACAGTTATCTATGGAACAAATTCCTACATTCTACAGAACATACCAAAATCTAGCATAAGAGTAGAGCGGTTTGAATTAATCGTACTTTGATGAAATTGTTGAGATAGAGTTAAACTCTGATGATCCAAAACTTCTTATCTAATAATTTTCATCATTTCAGTAAGGTCTGCAGAGATAAATTTTCGATAAAATATACAATCAGGAATATAAATACCAAAAATAATTACAACATATATTGTAGCTAAAGTGCGTTGCACCATATACCATCTTCACAAATCTTGCACAATCTTCAATCCGACATGGTAGAATTACAGACAGGTACTGTACGCTATCCAGCCTCAGTCCGCCATTATGAGGCTGTAATGGAGATGTGGGCGTATGTGAAAGGTGTCCTATTAAGTCAGTAATTAAGTTGGTGATGACCAATTCTTTTGGAAATGAGGATGGATCATACACTGGAGTCTCTTCCTGTAGTAATCTTGTTGGTGAGAGTTGTAATGGTGTTAGGCTGGGGATGGTCGCTGATCCTCTGGTTTTCTTCAGTTTTAGAGTCTTCTCTTGACACTTCCCAGAATTGAAGAACGTTATCTACTTTGTGAAAAAAATAGTACAAATGTAAAATTGTACTGGGATAACGTGGATAAATTGAGAAAAAGGCATCTCCTTATCGTGCAATTGAAATTTGCTGATGGCTGGCAACAGCATAAATATCAATTATTCGTTGATTTTTAACTATTCCAGAATTGGCCAAATACCCATTCTTGATTAATCAAACTTGCACCACGCTGACGAGGACCAACAGCCCGAAACGCGTACGTAGTTAGCTTTTCTTGATTAATCAAGAATAGGTATTTGGCCAATTCTGGAATAATTAGAAATCAAGGAATAGTTGATATTTATTCCTATAGATGGCGCAAGCCATCAGCAACTTCCAGTTACACGATAAGGAGATGCCTTTTTTCTTAAGTTATCTACTCTGTCATCTACATTATAAGTACATGCTGAGTGTAGGTTCGGTCTACATCAATGATATCCTGGTAGATTCCTGTATATAGCCTCTACATCAGAATGCCTCTAAAAAAGATGTGATCATTCTTAGTATAGCGTCTTTTCTTCTATTTTATTAGACGAACTAATCACCAAGTAGAAGTTTGTTTTATGTTGTAAAAGAAACATTCGTGCTTGAATTCTTTCATTTCTTATATTTTCTTAGGTTGTATAAAGTCCCTGATTTAAATATATGAGAGATTTCTTCCCACTATGATATATTATCTAAACTCTTATTAGTAATGTGTTTTTGTATCAATTGATTTAAATCTCATGGATATTAATTAAACAAATGCTACAGGTTTCTGGAGATGTGTTTCTTCATCTTTGTTAATAAAGATAAAAAAAAAACTCATCTCCAAAACCCTGTAGCATTTTCTTGATTATTATTTTTGGTGTATATTATCAAGCTATGTGATATAATATTTTAAAACCGTTTTATTAATGAATTTAGAAAATTTAGTCCCTTCATAGGTAAATATCCGGATTCCAGAAAAGTTTTTTCTTTAGGTTGAACTTAATGAGATTTTTTTTAAATATGAGGAAGACCTTTAATTAAAGGTATTAGTCGGGTTTAGAATACTAATTAACTAATAATTACTCAAATGATTAATCTTTCTGAAAATATTGCTGGGAAATTTAAAACGAAATTTACCTTTTTTAGCGAAAAATATTGGCATATACAGTAGAACCTCTCTGTAAAGGACACCTAATTTGCAGAGCCAAAGTGTCCTTTAGAGAGAGGTGTGTTCTTACCGGAGAGTTACTAAATATTAAAAATGGTATTTTTGGCGATGAAAACTGTCCTTTATAGAGAGGTGTCCTCTAGCGTAAGTGTCCTCTCATGGAATTTCTACTGTATTTTTTTAATTTTATGCTGATGAATATAGAAAAAATATCGGTTTATATGTTAAAGAAATAAATACACTATTCTCTGGTTGAAATGTCCATTTTCTTCACTAGAAACCCCTTTTAATCAGATAAAAAACACATCAGATGGCAACAACAGTTGTTGACATACATCAATATGTTATAATACCTTGATAAAGATTGGCGTTCAGCCAACTGAAATATTGGTAAAATAAATGATATTTTGATCCAATATATGCCTTTTTAATTAAAGATTTATTTATGGATTGCTCTATTTTCAAAAAAATATATATAATATGTTTATAAATATTTTTTATCATTACACACATGTTGGAAAATGTTCAAAACTTAGACATGATTCGATTAACAAAACTCTGTTGAAATATTTTAAGATTTATCAAAAAGATCAACAGAAGAGAGTGTACCTAGTTTTCCTTCAACTTTAACGTTTTTTTAAGATATCGGAGAAAACCCCCCTTTTTTTTTGTAAAGAGGAAGTTTTAAAAAGTTCAAGGAGACTTAATATATCAAATAGTTTCATCTAGATCCAAGGTGAAGATTAACTAGCGTTGATTCTATGATAACAATTTTATTACTTTTGACCGATTTCATTTCCTCAAAACCTCGTATAGCAACCTTATTTTTTTCTATATATATATTGAACCCTTTCCGAATGCAAAAAAAAAAGAATCAATATATTTGATATCTTATATGCAGATAAATATCTCTATATTAAGACAATTAAATTTACAAAGAAAAAAAAAACAGCACCACTTTTAGAATAATTCAGAGAATTTTACCTATAGATCAATAAATCTTAGGAATATTAGTAGAAGAACAAGGTTCGGGTTCCAAAATAACATCATTGCAGTGGGGTCTGTAGAGATGGTATTGGATGATATTTGAAAGAGGCGCATTGCCAGTAGATTTATATGTGTAAAATTTTAACGATAGATGGCAATTAAATTTAATTTACACAATACTTTACAATTTGATTTCATTTAACTAAATTTGCACACCAACCCTTTGTACATATATCAATTGTGTTGATATATATATTTTCATCTTTTCATCTAAATAACTTGCATACTAATTCTGTGCATATTTAAATATCTTTCTTTCTTTTCTTTCAAATTTTTGTTTATGTCTAAAGTGCAAGTGTCCCTAGGGGGACATAGCGCTTTAAGTCGAAATAAAGAATAAAGATGTCTCTAAAAAAAGAACAACCTAGTTTATGATATTTACAACAATGAATATGATATGTGAAGGTTATTAACATATTAAAACAAAGTGTACAATGTGGGATTAGATTCCGGTTCATGGCTGTCGGGAATCAAGAGTTTTAACCACTCGTCCACCGACTTCAATATGAAGAACAAGATTTGTTGAATTAACATAATATTATTAAAAGAATTGAGGGGTATACATGTATTAAGAGAATTATTTATTTATTTAAACACACAAAACGCGATATCCCAGCTAGGGATAATTGCTTCGATTTACATTTTTAAACAGGAGCAGTTATAAACATATTTAATTAAAAAGGCATATATTGGATCAAAAAATCATTTATTTTACCAATTTTTTAGTTGGCTGAACACCAACCTTTATCAAGGTATTATAATATATTAATGTGTGTCAACAACAAACTCAGTACCACATAACGTCAATAGAATTAAGTTTTAAAAAATATTTTTGTTCATATTCAATGGGGAGAAAAAAAAAATATATAGGAGGAGAATAAACATATAGCCACGTGGAAAATTAGGGAAGACAAACTTTGGAATGAGAGAGCACTTTATTTCAGGCAAGAACAAACTATGAATGGTAAACAAAAGATAAGCCACGAGGGAAATTTACAGAGTAGCAATATATATTCATAAAAAATACCACTCTGTTAATAAAAATAATGAAATTAATAAATACTTTGTTACAATATAATACAAAAATAAATAAATAAACAATAAGATATATTAGGAACCTGATCCTTCCAGGTTAGAAATATAATCATATATTTACAAAAATGGTTAAATCAGTGAAAATTCTCTAGTATTTACAAATCCATATAGATCTAAAACAATTATAATATATAAAATAATTAATGAGAGAGATTTTTTTCACTGTTTTATAAAATGAATGCAAAATTTATCAAAAGCTTGCTTATTGGATTTAACAAATAAAAAGCGAATTATTAATTTATTTTTTTAAAACTTTATATTTTTTAACAATTATATCTTATGTAATAGTTGGGGCATTTATTTTACAATTTAACAATTATGAATCATAAATAATATTATCATATGATTAATTTTGAAATATAGATTTATTTACTTTGTCGTTTATATTGGCTAATACACACATACAAATTTTAAAAATAGATAGACGCTTATGATTCTTTTAAAAATAAAACAATTTCTACTGCCCTTACTGCAATGGAAAATTTAATGGGAGGGAATTATATTTAATCTATACCACGGTAATAACAATGGTGACAGCGTTGCTCTATCTTTTTGTATCTAATCACAGAATTTATTTTTCTATATATAAAATCTGTAAAAAATAATAATAAATTAAAATTTCGAAAAATAGAATTTCCTAAGAGAAATGTTTTGTAAACGTTAGTAAATTTTGAAAATTAACAATTATTCTGGAAAATGTGGAAACATAACAAGATAAATTGTGGTTGGTTGATTAGGAATAATTGGAGCTGATTGATTTAGGTAATTGAAGAATTCGCTATCTGGGAGGAAAGTGGAAGAACGGGAGCTGCTTCCTCAAATAAGACATTCTTCAAGATGTTGGGGAAATCTAATGATCAACCCCAATCATCCGTCAACCATCAACCTAATAGGAACGTGATCTTCTGCTACCTGGGAAGCTGGTAAATTACGTCGCTGAGTTGACCTTTGCCTCGAGGAGGGAAGTTTTTTATTTATATATCAGCATTAGGTAGATGTTCTAAATACTTTTTTACTTATCGCTAGTCTGTGCTTATATCGTATCATGGGTTTATTATGGTTGGTAGGTGCTATGTGGCTTGGTAGTTGGTAAATTACTTCGCTGAGTTGACCTTCGCCTCGAGGAGGGAAGTTTTTTTTTTTTTCTGAGATGATCAGTATTTTAGGTAGAAGATGTTCTAAATACGTTTTTACCTATCACTAGTCTGTGCTTATATCGTGTCATGGGTTTATTATGGTTGGTAGGTGCTATGTGACTTGGTAGTTGGTAAACTACTTCGCTGGGTTGACCTTCGTCTCGAGGAGGGAAGTTTTTCTGAGATGATCAGTATTTTAGGTAGAAGATGTTCTAAATAAGTTTTTTACCTATCACTAGTCTGTGCTTATATCATATCATGGGTTTATTATGGTTGGTAGGTGCTATGTGACTAGTTAGTTGGTAAATTACTTTGCTGAGTTGACCTTGGGGTTCGAGGAGGAAATTATTATTATTATTAGCACATTAGGTAGAAGATGCTCTAAATACGTTTTTTTACCTATCACACACTAGTCTGTGCTCATATCATACCAGGGGTTTATTATGGTTGGTAGGTGCTATGTGACTTGTTAGTTGGTAAATTACGTCGCTAGGCTGAATCTATGCTTGGAAGAGGGGTTTATGCCATGATACGATTAGTATCAGTTAGAAGGTGTTCCAAATATTTTTTTACTTATCACAAGTCTGTGCTTATCGTGGGTTTATTATGGTTTGTAGATGCTATGTAACTTTAAACAGACAGACAGACAGGGAAGCAAGTTAAATAAAAGCTTTTAAAAACGATATTCAATGGAGAGCGTATAAGAAATGTTGATGTTTTGATCGGTATGGATTGATTTGCATAAGGCAGCGGCTGTTTTCAACACAAGAGACTTGCTCAACTACCGTCGTAGACGTAATAACGGGTGTTTCAACATGTTCCCCCTGTGTGGGGGAGTCATTTGCACACCCCCCTCAGCAAACATTGAGGGGCACCGCGCCCCTCTTGTTACCATATATACGTGGCGACCTCTTTTGGCCTGCCCCCGAGTTACAATCCAAACTTCCCTGTATGGTGCAGGGGTCCTTTAGAGTGATACTACCCTCTTGGTGAGTTTTCTTTCTATACCTCTAGTGATATATTTGTGGATTCGTTTATATAAATCACATTCTTTACCTCTCCACTTTACGTAGATTTATGCATTTACGCATATTGGTAAAATGTGTTTTTTTTTGTTTCTTCTTCCAACAATATGAAACTAACAAAATTCAGATCAAATATGTTAGTCGGTGATCTTTCAGTATCTCACTTATTTTTACTCAGTTGCGTCTCAAAGTTACTTCTTGAAGGTTTAGAAACCATCATGAAGAGGTTGAGAGCTGCAACTCCGTTTTTGTATTTGATACACATTGGGAATATCTTGGAGATACCTATAAACTTGAAAGACTTAAGGTGATCAATCTGTAACCTGGGAATTGAGGACAGTTCTTCTCTAGTTTAATTTGTTATGGTTTTCCTTTAGATCCTTCAGTTAGGGATATGAACAAGGAAGATGTTTCTAATTTCTTAAACATTTCTGCTAAGCGCCCGAAACCATGGTCTCCAAGGGGGCATTCGGAATTTGTTTTACGTTTATTATGACAGGAGAAGTTACATTTCTTTTTATAGATTTCTGTTCAAAATCCTCGTTTGATATATATATTTTAATCAAGAAGCCTACTGATTACTTTTTGTGTCTGTCTCGTTGAGGTTAAACCACGCTAACGAGCTCAAAGCGCTTTTGTGATTAGCTTTTTAAAATATATTGTAAAACGCATGTTTAAGATTTATATTTTAATTTAGGATATTTTACAAATATTTGCAAACTATGCGTGAAACTTGTAGGAAAGGATCATTTGATGGCGTGTAAAGATATGTAAACTCATCTCGTCTTTTGTTTAGTTATCAAAAAAGCCTGTAGAAGGACGTCCGAAAGCTTGCTAATAAAATTCGCACAAGATACTCTTCTTCAATCTCCGTTTTATTTTTCTATGTAAATATGTAAATATTATTTACAAACTTTGCTGTGTATTGTATGTAAGTTATTGTCCCTTTAAGGATATATTCATCTAGCTAATATTTCGGACCTTGATCAGGAAAACTAGCTCATTATGCGGGATAGCGATATAAGTTGGGGCCTTAAAACAAAGTATTTTCTTATCTATCTCTCTATCTAATTATTTCTTTATCACATATAGATATTTTATGAATGTAATTCTTTATTAATTACAAAAATAATTTGAAAATTCGTTCAGCATTCACCGTATTGATTACCGTGACTCTACGAATGCTTGGATTGCTATAACTTAAACCAAGGGTCGGTAAACTTCAGCCACATGCGGCTCCTTTGGATGTGAAGCTGCGGCTATTTATACATATAAAATGAAAGGATTTAAAAGCACCAATGTTTCTTTTATACATAATAAAAACTTCTACTGCCCTTACTGCGATGAAAAAATATATTGGGAGGGCTTGGCTCATCAATGGTGAATCGCAGTTTTTCATCGCAGTAAGGGTAGTAGAAGTTTTTATTATGTATAAAAGACACATTCGTGATTTTAAATCCTTTCATTTTATATGTATAGATGGCGCGTTATTGCTTTGTGCTAATTTAGGCACTTTATATAGTTCCATACGTAAATATTATTTATGCGAGTACTATTTATTGTTGGCAAGAAAACTATTTTGTGGTTCCTTTAAAACTTTGTAATTTAGTAAATTGTTATTTTTGACTCTCTTCCGACTCAAAAGTTTTCCGACTCCTGACCTAAACTAACCAAATCTAACCTAACCTAACCCGACTTAAACTAATCTAAGCTAACACAATTGAAAATATATAAATATAATTCATATATAAGAATAGTTTGAATATTCAAATAAAAACGGTATATTTTGGATAGAAAAATATACCGGGTTTATTTCTTGAGATATTTCAACGATAAGAAACGTTCGACTTTTTTTCTTTCAAAAGCAATAAACCCTGTTTATTTTTCGATCCAAGAGATGTTTGGTTTTTTATTTGAATGTCGGTTTTTTTTATGGGTTGTAATATTTTAGAAAGTTTGAATTTTATAGTCATATTTCTATTATTTACCATATTAGGGAACAAAAGAACAACTAACATCCAATTAGCAACCTAAATAATGAGGTGAACTCTAAAATATTTTCTACTTAAAATGATATTTACGTATAGCACAATTTCACTTAAGCGACTGCAAAAACATATTAGAGTTAATTGTGTGTGAGCTTAGGCAAAATGGCTGCATAATTAAAACTTTTTTAATTAAAGAACTTTTCATTAAAAATTGATTGCTAAGGTTAGAAGTTGGCTTATAGCAGTTTAAAGACAAAACAGTGATTTCAAACAAACAATGGAAAACCATAAAGAAGTGATTTAGAGAAAATGATAAGTAATGGGACACTACAGACGATCTTTTAGGATTTAAAAGCAATTCAATCCAAACGACAAATAAAGAAATCAATTAACTAAAATTTATATTTTCCTGTTGCTTCTTCTTCCATCGAGAAAAATTATATTTACTATCTCTAAAGGTATGATGCTAAATTTTACCAAAAAACGATAACAATGCGTTAAATATGCGTTAAGAGATTAATAAAAAATATATATCACAGAATAATTAATATGTAATCTCTCTGTGAAAAAAATAAAATAGTAAAGTTTAAAAAAAATAAAATTCTTTTTGAGACAGTCTGTTGTATAGTTTAGTTGATGTATGCATCCATTTTGTTATTCTAAAATATATAAATGTATTTATTTAAAGAAAAAAAATATTACATGAAATATTCGTTTGAGCTATATTACAAATATTTTATCTCACACTATGCAATTTATTTTTGGTAATATTTATTTATATAATTAATATTTAAATAAAAGGCATATATTGGATCAAAATATCATTTATTTTACCATATACCATTTATTTTGCTCTATTTTCAAATTTTATTAATATTTTAATGTGAAAATATGCACTTCTGCTATTTTATTAGAGTCATTTTTAAAAAATTTCAATATAGACATGTTTGATTTCAATAAGACCATTTTCGAGAATTTGTGAATATATGAATATATTTGTGAAGGTTTTCTAACTTTAAGATACAATTTTAAAGCTTAATGATGACAATTAAATGAATAATACCATTTTATAATTTATTATTAAAAGTATCTATTTATTTATTACCAGTTAAGACACGCTATATTCGATCTGGATAATTGCGCGTGAAACTACTTACAATAATTCATATTATAGTAGAGTAGGTAACAGAATTATCAAAAAGAAAATAAACAATTAAGAAAAGAGCATTAAATAAACATATACATTAAACAAATAAGTAACAACATAAGCAGATAGAAGAAATCGCAAGGTAGTTATTTACAGTATGTTAAGCAATGATGGAAGTTGATTTAATGAAGTTATTTGTAATAATTAGTATCGTGGTGAGAGAAAGTTGAAGTTGAGCTACTATTATTAAAAGTAGTGATTAAAAAAATAGTAATAATTTTTCATCATTTTAAAGTATAATAACGCCATTTTAAGATTTAATAAACAAATCATATCAAATTAAATAATTAAAGTATAATGCTTAGAATAACGACATTTTAAAGTTTAAAATAGACGTTAAAAAAACATCCTAAGGGCAAATAACAAGTTTAAAAAAATACAATGAAACTAAATAACAATATTGTGGTGAAGAAATGTTTTATTTTTTAATTTAATTTAATTATTCGATGAAATATGTGAAACAGATTTTTTATTAATTAATATTTGTAAAATCATCATTTAATTACCTAGCTTGCTTGCTCGATATTCTCTAGCTGTAGATAGTTTGGTTGAGTTGTTAATAATTGTCGACTGGTCGCCGTGACGTCATCAATAAATACTCTTTCACACCTTCAGATATACAAAGACTTGATTTCTACGCTACAATATATTGAAGTTGAATAATGAAAGTTACCGAATTTATACTTTTAAAAACTTTTCTTATATTTTATTGCACAAAATTCATTCACAGTAAATGTTAGGTTGATTTTGATATAGGTTATTATATAAATTTTATTCCAATAAAACCATCATACTTTTATTCGATAAATAAAGTTGTAATCACAAAAGATTTAAAAAAATGATAGGCAACAACTTTTAATTATGATAAAGTAGTTTTAGAATATTTTATACGATCACACACACTTCATCAGTTTGATTTTTACATAGTAGTAAATTTAATGTATTAATTTGATAATTTTAATAATATATTACGAACAAGGCACCTTTGTTGGTTGGTATGGTAATCAGGGTGTACGACCGATCTGATCTGCTCCATGGACAAGACACCACCACCATCATTTTAATATTTATTAATTTGGATACTAGGTATCAAATTGATGAAGAGATATTATATATTAACCAAAATCTTCTATAATTATTTTAATTAATAACAAAGCTGCGGCCTTTCCATTTTACTCTTTAATTATTGACAAAACCTGCAATCATTTTATTCCTTATAGTTGCAATAATTTGGCTTAAAGCTAAACGACACTTTTATGAAATATAGCGTATATATAATAAAATTTAAAATGGGATTTAATTTACAATATGAAAAAGATGAATAAAAAAATCAAATCAAATAAATAAAAAAATGTTTTTTTTAAACTTCAAAATGATGTTATTTAATTTTAAAATGTTATTTTCAAACTTTAAATAGCTATTTGTGCGTTAAAATGTGATTTAAAAATATATGTCGATATTAAACTTTATTATTTGCCTCAAAAGTAAAACCATTATATATATTCCCAAACGCAATAATTGCAAAAAAGGTTTTTTTACTGTATAGAATAAGAAAGTATATAAATTTTAATCAAAGTAATTTTTATTATCATTTTTTAAAAATCATCCAAAAGTAAAATAACCACAAAAATAAAAATTAATCACGAATCTGATTTTTTTTTAAATGTATAATTTTATTTTTTTGTAATAAATATAAATCTCAAAGAAATAATTAGCATCTAAATTTAAAATAAATAGATTTTCAATGAATAAAGCGCGCCGTTAAAAAAATAAAAATTCAACCAACCTTCAAAATTAAAAGGCAGACGACCGGTCAGAAATAATTCCATTTTAGGCCACACGTGGCGCTAGCGTCGTTCCAGGCTGACTAGGAGGTCTGCTAGGATATATTGCCAACCAGCTTTCGCGTCTAGTAAGTACTTCTTTATTTGCTTTATTTTACTTAAGTATTTCTTTATACCTTTTTTAAAAATTATCTTTACCCTATATATTACGACTTGAATATACTATTATAGTTTTATATAGTTTAAATTTTTGTCATTTTAATTCCAATATATAATTTTTTTTTATAAAAAAAAAAACAAAACAAAACAAAAAAAGAATATATATACTTTGTTAATTGAACGAAATATTTTAATTTTATTTTGATAATGTAATAGAAATTATATAGTTATCACGCACAAACACAATTTATACACAAGATATAGAAACGTTAATGTTTTTATTTATAAAGTAAAATGTGTGAAATAATTTTCATCTTCTTAAAACTATCTTCTAAGTGAATAAAAAAAAATACACAAAATATACATTCGAATTCTTATCTCTCTCATTTTAAAATTATAATTAAAAATATATATAAACAATATATAGAAACACGATTGACATTTTATGAATATGAATTAGTTGCTATTTAAAATAAATCCTATATATATATTCCTATATAATTTTAAATACTTTTAAAATTCTTCGATATTGTAGAAATATTTGGGCACATGGTTTAATTCATTCTATTCTTTAATTCCTTTTGTGAAGGAATTAACGAATCTTACAACTAAAAGCCTTTTCTAAAATATATTCCACACACACACACACTGAATAATTTTATAAATATTGATAAATATCTCCTTAAAATAATTTATAATAAAATGTTAACTTTGACGGCAAAAGTATATTTGACCCAAACATATCTTTCTAAAATACTTTAAATTTAAAATAATACATAGAATATAGCATTTTAGGTTAATGCACTTTTGGATTGTTCCTGTGTAGGGCATAGGTCACCAATAAAAAATAATAATAAAAATACTTTTCGATTGTAGACTATAATATATCTATCTAAACTATATTTTCACTTAAGTATGAATGGTACGTATTATAATATTCTTAGTAAGGATTGTTAACGATTGCTAAGCGCACTACATGTCAACAAGTGCAAAAAGTAGTTCGATTTTGCGATTATACAATGACAAAGTCTCCCTAGTTCTATTAAACTTCTTCCAAGTCCAAAAGATACTTACTGAGAAATCTTCAGGCATACTTTAGCCACGTTTTAAAAGTTAAAAGAGAAAACGAAAAATAGCGTGGTGAGTTTCTTTTTATTAAAATTACAAGCTTTCAAGCAAAATGCTTTTCTTCAGGTATTCCAAGAAAAAATATATGTGGAGAGGTAAATACATCCACCTAAGTAAGATTTGAAAATTAAAGCAGAATTGCCACGAACAAGCACGTATCTACACACCTAGAGAGCGAGCGAGAAATTCAGTTTAAAAAAAAGTTTAAAATAAATAAAATATATACATAATTCGGGAAAACACTTGAGGTTAAACTTCCTTATGCGGGGTCCATGCTATTACAAAAAGCTATGTACTGCGGGGGTAGTTCTATTTTTCTATTGAGGCTTGGAATTTTATTGGAAACCAAAGCCTCCAGGACCAGTCGTTGATATTTTCCACTTATGTACTGTAAATACATTGGGTGTCTGTGAAATCAAATGAATGCTGTGTTTCTGCCATGTGCTGATAAATCTGGGAACGGCTGTCTTTGTTCATGATGTTTCTATTGTGTTCTTTAGTCCTGATTTCTATGGTTCTGCCGGTTTCACCAACATAATGTAGTTCGCAATTTGAGCATTTAATTTTGTACAAATCTTCACTTCAGTTTCTTTGATCTTGAGCAGGTATAGGTGTCTATAGTGTGTGTGTGTGTGTGTGTGGTGTTTTGCTTCTATGTTTAATTCTTCTCGTTATTATCTCATAGCTTTCCACTTAATCCATACTTCTTCTTCTTCCATCCGTTATTTTTATATTCAATTCACTCCCTCCAGAACTATCTTTATAAATCCATTTTCTCATATTACAGTTCAATCCATTTCATACGTCTTTTACTGATATATTTCAGGAGGTTGAGATTCTTTCCCAATTTTCTCAAGGTTTCTTCCTTCCTGTTCATGTCAACTCATCTCATTATTCCCATTATCCTACAGATCTCCACCTGTGAAATGTTTTCAATTAACACATTCACTCACTGCCCATCAATATATATAGAGTATTAGTTTCACTCAAACCAAATATAACAACATATACCCTATATACAATATCAAGATGAACTTTGTACAGTAATAATTGAAAATGTGTTATTGGCATGTGCTCTCGTGGGCATGCATCAAACAGTTTACAGCTAAAATATTAGATAGTATAATGGGAGGATAATCTTTAATCATTAATATCTAATATTTCAGCTGTAAACAGTTTGATGCATGCCCACACATGCCAATAACACATTTCTCAATTATTACTGTACAAAGTTCATCTTGATATTGTATATAGAAGTATATGCCCGTTGAAGAGCAGAAATTTTGCTCGAAAACTTGCGAAAATCAAAATTAAAAGAAACCCTTTACCTTAATATTGTTTATTTTTTCTTTTTCGAATAATTTTAGGTAACTATTACTAACATAAAATATACCCTATAGTAACACCCTTTGCCATCTAAACCAAACTATACATAATTACAAGAGATGGAATCGTCAGACAACATCTTGAAGAAGGAATATCGCCAGACAACATCTTGAAGAAGGAATATCGCCAGACAACATCTTGAAGAAGGAATATCGCCAGACAACATCTTGAAGAAGGAATATCACCAGACAACATCTTGAAGAAGGAATATCACCAGACAACATCTTGAAGAAGGAATATCGCCAGACAACATCTTGAAGAAGGAATATCACCAGACAACATCTTGAAGAAGGAATATCGCCAGACAACATCTTGAAGAAGGAATATCACCAGACAACATCTTGAAGAAGGAATATCGGCAGACAACATCTTGAAGAAGGAATATCGCCAGACAACATCTTGAAGAAGGAATATCACCAGACAACATCTTGAAGAAGGAATATCACCAGACAACATCTTGAAGAAGGAATATCGGCAGACAACATCTTGAAGAAGGAATATCACCAGACAACATCTTGAAGAAGGAATATCACCAGACAACATCTTGAAGAAGGAATATCGGCAGACAACATCTTGAAGAAGGAATATCACCAGACAACATCTTGAAGAAGGAATATCGGCAGACAACATCTTGAAGAAGGAATATCACCAGACAACATCTTGAAGAAGGAATATCGCCAGACAACATCTTGAAGAAGGAATATCGCCAGACAACATCTTGAAGAAGGAATATCGCCAGACAACATCTTGAAGAAGGAATATCACCAGACAACATCTTGAAGAAGGAATATCACCAGACAACATCTTGAAGAAGGAATATCGCCAGACAACATCTTGAAGAAGGAATATCACCAGACAACATCTTGAAGAAGGAATATCGCCAGACAACATCTTGAAGAAGGAATATCACCAGACAACATCTTGAAGAAGGAATATCGGCAGACAACATCTTGAAGAAGGAATATCGCCAGACAACATCTTGAAGAAGGAATATCACCAGACAACATCTTGAAGAAGGAATATCACCAGACAACATCTTGAAGAAGGAATATCGGCAGACAACATCTTGAAGAAGGAATATCACCAGACAACATCTTGAAGAAGGAATATCACCAGACAACATCTTGAAGAAGGAATATCGGCAGACAACATCTTGAAGAAGGAATATCACCAGACAACATCTTGAAGAAGGAATATCGGCAGACAACATCTTGAAGAAGGAATATCACCAGACAACATCTTGAAGAAGGAATATCACCAGACAACATCTTGAAGAAGGAATATCACCAGACAACATCTTGAAGAAGGAATATCACCAGACAACATCTTGAAGAAGGAATATCGCCAGACAACATCTTGAAGAAGGAATATCGCCAGACAACATCTTGAAGAAGGAATATCGGCAGACAACATCTTGAAGAAGGAATATCGCCAGACAACATCTTGAAGAAGGAATATCGCCAGACAACATCTTGAAGAAGGAATATCGCCAGACAACATCTTGAAGAAGGAATATCGCCAGACAACATCTTGAAGAAGGAATAAAAGTTTACGGCGACGTGTTTCTTTATGCTGTATAATCGGCAAGCTTTCTGACTATGACATCCTTCAACAGACAACTATACATAATACCATACCAATATACTAATGATGGAAAGAAGAGTGTAGTAATGTGAAATATGAAACCCGTATCTACATGTAGATAGGATAGGATGGAGTTAATATTATAACAGTACGTTATAAATGATAGGGAAAATCTATGCTTATCATAATGAACTTTCTTTCATACTTGATCAGTCAATTAGGATTCAATCATTATATCCCCAAGGAAATTACGTAAATTCTGTATTTAAAGGAAAAGTCTAAAACATCATTATAATATACATGTAATCGTTGCATTATATAATGTGTTGACGCTGTTGAAAACTCTGCTCATATCTGCTTCCTGGCTCAGAAATTTTCAATCAAGAGTTTTCTAATTCTTTTGCGATAATTAAATGGAACTTTACACGATGTTTCAAACGTATAAAAATCGATGTGTCTTTAAAAGTAATGATGATTCATAATAATAACAGTTTCTTATTTTTTCTTAATTTCATAATTCCTCTCGTATATCATAGAATGCAAATATTTAGGTGAAGAAAGAGAAAAAACTCTTAAAAACACCTTCTGGAGATCTAGCAACCCACTGAAGACGCTGAGAACTATTTCAGAAAAGAAAAATATAGCAATATAACTCTATAATTTCTACAGATCAATTGTAAATAGATTCACACACAAAATAGGTAGTGAGGAAAGCTCTAGAACAGATGTGTAAATAAATCCCTTTTCAAAATAAGGCTCACTTGCACATGGGGAAAGGGAGGAAAAATTACTGTATTATTTTGTTGTTGTATGGCGAATCCATACAGGGCAATGGGCCCTAATAAAAGCCTTTTTGTTGTTGTTGTAATTCCTCTCGTAAGAAATATAAGCCACCCTAGTACTGATGAGGGTCACTAGCTGAAACTATTGTATAAAAGTTGGCTTTTTTGTCTTAATTTGATGAATATAGTATTGTGATACATCAATGTATCTCCACATGTGCGTTCTGTAAAGGATTGATAAATAAAATACATTGTTTCAATCATTTTTTAAAGGAGAGGGGACATTTGAGCACATAAAATTTATCAAGCAAATATCTAGGAAGACTTTACACGAAGTAAAACCCATGGTAACAAGGGAAGGAGAAATGTCTGGAAGCGAGTCCTTGATCCGAATTCAACTTATCAGTTTCTACTCTGGTATCAAGAACGTGCTTCCTTTCATGTTCCTATGGAGACTACTTGTACCACATTTCATTACAGCCTAATGGTTTAACGTACTTTTATACATAGCAAGACATACCTACTAGGTAATGTATGATTGTATTTATTATAAATTCTACATGTTTACATCTAGCTCAACCAGAGTTTGGTATACTTCTAACTAATATAAATGGTTAACATCCGTATGAATTTTATATATAAGGAGAATTTTGCGTCCATCTGAGATCGGAATCCAAATTTCTTTTTACTTCGGAGTCCCTTCTTATATTTCTTCAATCCATATTTGTCCACTGTCAACCCTCCTCCTTCAGTTTCAATCATTTGTCTTCTTTCTCCCTTCCAACAATTTGTTTCTTCAGCGCCCGTGGCAAATATTAGGTCTTCCTCAATTAAGTTTGCATAAGTGTTTAATTCATTTAAATTTCCCTGAATAATTTACTCCACAGCTTATTTAATAAGCTGAGATCACAGAGAGTTAACTAATTCAATCGCAGCAAGAGTTTTTCATCCCATTTGGCCACAGGGGAAATCGGACGCTTTCTGAAATGGTAGGAATCAAATATATCACCAGGCTTCCAATAACACTATCATTCTCCTGTAGATATCTCGGAACATAAATACTATTTATTTCTTTGTTTCTTGTAGCTTATCTCTTATTTTTCATCCTGTTTGAAGAGCATCACGCCCGAAAGATCACGTTATATGTAAATAAAGAAGCCTTTTGAATACCTTTATTATTCTTCGATGGCTATATATATAGCAGAGGGATTATATATCTTCTACACAATGAATACTATAATTAAAAAGGCATATATTGGTAAAATAAATTATATTTTGATTCAATATATGCCTTTTTAATTGAAGATTTATTTATGGATTGCTCTATTTTCAACATAATGAATACTATCTTCGAACTTGGACACCTACGTGGTTCAAAAGAAGCGAGAGGTTTGTAGAACATAAATAATTAGGGTCGGAGAAGCAAAATAGTTGTACGGACAGTATGACGACCCTCCTCCCACCCCACGACGCCAGGAAACTCAGATTCCACAACCCAGGTCAGGTTTCCCAAGCGTGCAGTGTAGCTGTAGTGAGAGGTTCGGTTTACTTTCCTGATAATGGGGGAGACACTTTCAGTACTTTTCCATCATACTGACCATGCTATCTATCGTATAGATAGAGGCTTCATTCATAGTTCTTCAAATTAAAGATAATAAAGAATTAAAGAAATTTTGCCTAATGTTTTAATTTTTGTTCGCTCCTGACGAGGACAAAAGATTTTTGTCGAGACAATAAAAATGATTTACTGGCCGAAGTACCTTTAATTTGAAGAACTATGTTATCTGCAGTACTCTCGTAACCCTGACCCTGTGAGCCTAGTACTCAACACTCACTCGGATAACAACAGCAAGTAATCATTCCCCAAAATTCACATCTTTTTACCTTTACCGAGTTTGTCCTCTTTATAAGAAAGATCTAAAACAGTCGTTCGCTTGACAAACCATTTTTCAAACGTGGAGAATCATGTTTAAACCCATATACCCTTAGAATATGCTCTATTTCATGTTAATTGTCATTATTTTTAGCATTCACCTATATTCTCTAATATCTGCATTTCTACCTTTTTACTTAATTTAGATACGATTTTATTACACCTGACTTATTATATCTAAAACTATCTTTATTTCTTTCGACATTTCAATAGGAAGTGGTGTCCAAATGCAGTTCTGTGTCGAAATATCGAGAGCAATAAAGTTTCGTTTTTGGATTGAAAATAGCCATCGTGGCATACAAACGTATATTTTATAGATTGTCATATTTTTAGAGAAAATAAATATATAAAATAGCTTATTTCCGATAATTGATAAAAAAAACTAATGAGAGTGTTGAAAACAACTAGTCATGGCTATTTGATAATAAATCGCGATGTTCACTAAAAACGTTCATTTTAAACTCCAGCTATTGTATACCAACAGCTAATCTAGCACTGAAATATTCTTGAAACACAAATTTCCAGTAAATTGATTACATATCATAGTGGTTCTTAACACCTCGTCGACATAATATACCTGGCAGGTTTTAAAAAATAACATAAGCTTGTTTAACTATAAGCAATTATTGATAGATATACACGCATGGACAAAATTCAAGAAAATTTCATATTTTGATATCGCCGGTCGAATTTTTTTTAAAGGAGACAGAAGCAATATTGTTCACACTTGGTTATCTCGTGTGTCTTCAATAAACTACGTGTATCAAATATCTTCCAGGGTTATTATTTGAATCCCAATATACATGTTAAAAGGTACAACTTCTTTAAAGTTTGTCCATGAGTTGTAAATATACTCTATGGTTAAAGAGATAAAGGCTTTGCGATACATTTTTAATAGAAAATTTAGAAAATAATTCTATTGTAATCAAACAGAGATTCAATAAGAGATGCCGTCTATAGATTGGATATAGCATGGTATTTTCCAACTATGCTGTATATGTAAATATGATATGTCGCAACCACTCGGCCAACTTGTGCACGTTGCCCTGGGCGGCTGGAAATCCTAAAATTCTTGAAGGGATTAGGAAGAATAATTCTTTCCTTTATCTTTCCTATATCTCTCTCTTCTACAATCCCGATAGGAAGTTCATTGTACCTCTATAAATACGGAATCACAATATACATTTCTCTATTTTAACAACAACAACAAAAACCTTTAAAACCCTTTGGCCTTATACAGATTCTCCGAATAAAAGAGTGTATATACAGGAATATAACAGTAATATTCATCAATACTACAGATCAATGCTAATGCTATGATCAATGCTGATCAACAATGCTATTACTCTGTATTTACAATGTACATTTCTCTATTTTAACAACAACAACAAAAACCTTTAAAACTTTTTGGCCTTATACAGATTCTCTGAGTAGAAGAAGGTATATACAGGAATATAACAGTAATAATCATCAATGCTACAGATCAATGCTAATGCTATGATCAATGCTGATCAACAATGCTACTACTCTGTATTTACAATGTACATTTCTCTATTTTAACAACAACAACCAAAACCTTTAAAACCTTTTGGCCTTATAAAGATTCCCCGAGTAGAAGAGGGTATATACAGGAATATAACAGTAATAATCATCAATGCTACAGATCAATGCTAATGTTATGATCAATGCTAATCAACAATGCTACTACTCTCTATTTACAATGTACATTTCTCTATTTTAACAACAACAACAAAAACCTTTAAAACTCTTTGGCCTTATACAGATTCTCCGAGTAGAAGAAGGTATATACAGGAATATAACAGTAATAATCATCAATGCTACAGATCAATGCTAATGCTATAATAAATGCTAACCAACAATGCTATTACTCTGTATTTACAATGTATTTTTCTCTATTTTAACAACAACAACAAAAACCTTTAAAACTCTTTGGCCTTATACAGATTCCCCGAGTAGAGGAGGGTATATACAGGAATATAACAGTAATAATAATCAATGCTACAGATCAATGCTAATGCTATAATCAATGCTGAATAACAATGATACTATTCTGTATTTACAATGTACATTTCTCTATTTTAACAACAACAACAAAAACCTTTTTGGCCTTATAAAGATACACCGAGTAGAAGAGGGCATATACAGGAATAACATACAACACAGTAATAGTAACAATAACCATCAATTCTATTTACAAAATGTACATTTCTCTCTATTTTATCTTTATATCTTCTTAAACCCAGGTAAGAATTTACATTAGCCAACGCTATGCTGAAATATTTCTATTGTTTAACTCATTAACAATCTCCTTATAGCTGCATAACAGAACTAATAAGAGTGAACATTTTTATCTATTATATTATTTCTATTGTTTACTCTCCTTGAAACAATGTAAAAATGGATATTTTCCCTAAACACTTCAATATATGAGAGAGCTCTCTACTATCTCCCTATAAACAAAATAATAGTTATAACCATTGTTCATTCTCAATACGTAATTCAATTGTTGAAAATGAGTTTAAAATATGGGGTAGTTATTTATGAGAAATATTCTTTTACAATAGATCTCTTTATCGTAAATATAGAGGCTGCCTGGCCGGAATTCATAGTTCTTCAAATAAAAGATACTTCGGCCAGTAAATATTTTTTATTGGCCGAAGTATCTTTAATTTGAAGAAATAGATCTCTTTATCCTGATACTATTGATGATTAGATTTCGAGGATTCTTTTTGTCAAAATTGGAAAGAGAAATAAACGGAAAATTCTGTTAACTCTAAAGTTTGAAAATACACCTCTTGGGACTCACCAAAATAGGTTACTATAGAGAGGAAGTGCTATAGACAGGTCACTTTTAATGTAAATCGCATCATACTACGTATTTAAAATCGGGCGATATAGAGAGGAAGGTGCTATTTAGAGAGGGCGCTATAGACAGGTTTAACTGTATTCCGTTTAATTCCAGTCCTTTACTATCAGTAATCACGACAAAGGGAAAAAACATGTGGCAGGAGCGCATATTTGTAAATACCTCATAAAATATAAGACAAAATTAATAAATTTTCTAAAAAAAAAGGTCTAAAAGAAGTAAAAGAAAAAGTCTTAATAAAGGTATTGATTGATATATATATAGATAATAATGAAGAGTAAAAGATAAACAAAATGAATATAAGAAATTTTACATTACTATTTTTGAGATGAATATAAATAGAAACTTCCTTATACTATCTCACATTATATTATTTAATTAAAAAGACATATATATGTTATAATACCTTGATAAAGATTGGCGTTCAGCCAACTGAAATATTGGTAAAATAAATGATATTTGGATCCAATATATGCCTTTTTAATTAAAGATTTATTTATGGATTGCTCTATTTTCAAAACATTATATTATATGTTTCTCTTTTAATCTTCATTATTTTCTATTAATAAGAGTCTAAGCATCCTTTATTCTCTGTTAAATACCCACTCTGTGGAAAAGAACTCTCGCAGTCTATCGGTGGCGGAGTCTTTCCCGCGGTGGACATTACCAATGAAGACTATATATTTTATATACTTAACTGTGTATATTTATCAAAATATTATTATATTTATATCTATTTATTCATATATTCATCATTATATATTCTTATTTATTCATATTTATATTTATTCTGTATTTAACCTTATTTAATCTTATATGAACATTGAAATAAAGTAGTTTCTATCTCTCTTCAAATTATTTCAACCACTTTGTTAAATACTCTCCAATTGTACAATTGTTCTATCTAGATATAAAGATCTGAACTATCAATTCTCCACAGGATAAAGAGCAGTACGATGTTGGCACATGGGCAGCACATCAGTACCTTCTCCTTTGGTAAGACTCTGGTATCATAACACTCATACAGAGTTGGTTAGAATAGCTCTTAGACAAGTAATTGTAATATCCTGAAAGCTTATGTCCATAGTTTGCTTAAATACCATCTCTAAGATTCCACCCTTCAGTGTAGCATATAAAAGCAGAATGATCCACTACACATGTCCACAGCAGTAGAGAGAAAGTACGGGAGGAGGTACCACCACAGAGTAGGAGAGAGAAACTAGGTAGGGTGGAAATCGGGGTCTGGCAACACTGAGGGCGAGAGTTATTCAACCCGAACGTCACTTCCGGTTTGGGAGCGTTGGAATGGACACGTCACCTGTCGCAATAGTCGCGGCACTCCTTGAGGCGACCTTTGCCACCGTCACCCCCTGTCTCTTATATCTTGTATCATCCTATTTCTATAATCCCTTTTGTATCAATATTAAAGTGAAATGTCAGACTTCCAGAGATAAGTTCTTTTTTTAAATGTTTTTTTTTTTTCATATCTCTCTAGAGAGTGATTTGAGATTTTTAAAAATATTTTATTGACCTCATACACAAGACAATGGTAGTATTATAAAATAATTATAAAAAGAGAGTTAAATGAAAAGGATAGAATAAAAAGAGGATACTATATACAGTTATGTAAAGTCCAGGAGACAAAGAGTCCTCCTCCAGTCAGAAAGTCACGTTCTCCCCTCATCTCAAGGCTCAGAGAGAACCTGTGAATTGATAACTTGGCAGACACGAGGATGGGGAAGGAGTCGTCATTTCGGGCCTTTCTACAGGAATAAAACACGATACCATAAATGAAATGCTAGGGAAAACTAGACATGAAGACGTTTGAACACTTTTATTGACATCCTGTCAATTAGGTTTTACAAAATAAATGAAGAATAATGGGAATATTTATAATGAATTATGAGTGAGGGAGACTCCACCATCTTGATAGGGTCCTCCTCCAGACCAGGATTCTTGCACCCCCCGCAACTCCAGGGTCAAGAAGTGCCTATATATACGTACCTTTGCAGACGCGAGGATGGCCAGGGCGTCGTCCTCCAGGCCATGCCATAGAGAAAATTAGAGATATGCATTTTTTTTTTTTTTTGAAAATAAAATATTCCCTGGAAGCGCCTGATATGTTCACCTCAATAATCCTATTTATTCATATATTTTGGGCGTCTATATATGTAATGAATGGAATATGTAAGAAGCTTGAAATAATAATCAGTTTCAAAATATCTTTCTCATTCTAGTATGTAGTTAAACATATAAAGTAATTTAGATTAAACCATCTTCCTGGGGTTCAACCTTGTCAACAGCCCGGAAGGTCTTTCAGACTTTGCTGTTATTCGCAATATCAGTGGAAGTGTTAGTTATTAGATGGCGCCAGACGTTTGACGATGTTGGCACATGGGCAGCACATCAGTACATTCTCCTTTGGTAAGGCCATGGTACCATAAGACTCATACAAAGTTGGTCAGAATGGCTCTTAGACAAGGAATTCTACTGCTCTAAAAAGCTTATGTCCATAGTTTGCTTAAATACCATCTCTAAGATTCCACCCTTCAGTGTAGCATATAAAAGCAGAATGATCCAATATAGTATCAGAACTCTAAAGAAGCGGTCTGGTAGATTAAAAATTGGTAAAACCGCTGGGAGGGTTCACCACTAATGAACTAAACCCTCCCAATATGTTTTCATCGCAGTAAGGACAGTAGAAGTTTGATTTATTTGTGAAAAGAAACATTCGCGTCTTAATGTCTTCATTCGCTATATATAAACTAGCCGAATGACCCGGGCAACGCCCGTGTTTTCCCCGATTGAATGTTTTGATTCAAATACTATTTGTTACAATTATAAATTGGCGCCTTAAATAAATGCATATGTTAGTTAATAACTATAGCCTATGTGCTTTATCTGTCTATGTACTGTTGGCTTCCGTAGGCGTCTCTTACTGGGAAAAAGAAAGATAGGATTCCATTTAGTTATTAACTAATATATGCATTTATTTAAGGAGCGACCCGCTCCAACACAATAGTTACAAAAACGAAAAAGCGAGTGGGAGGGGGGGCATGATGGGGGGGGGGGGGGGGGGGCAAAAGTGGCGTGATCGTAGCCAACCAATAGGAGAGCGCCATTCCAAAAAAGAAAAAAGCAAACGGTGACAGAGATGAAAAATTATTAAGAACGCATGACGCTCGTAACTGTATATAGAATGGCGCGTTATTGCTTTGTACAACTTGTATTAATTTAGACAAATGTGACATCGTGAAGAATTGTCTCCGACATCTTTTTCACAGTACTTGTCTACTCTCTAACTAACAGTAAAAGTTGCACCCCAAAGAATGGTTCTCTTGAGAGTTCCCTACACAGAATGTTCCCTAGAAAGTCTCACTTCCAGCAAACCTCTCGACGCAGTCTTCCATTAGAACACTGGTTTGTTCCTCTGGGAGATGTTTTTCCATTAAGATCTCTCAACACCATAATGTTGTAGCTTTCTTTACAGCTTTTTTGTTTTCTCTTGACCTTTTTTTTTCACCTCTACGGTCATCTTGTTTACTTATCAACTTGATCTCTGTGTAGAAAAATAATTAAACAAATTAATGATAAAATTCAACTAGCTATATTTGGTTTAGTATATCCAGAAAGTATAGATTCTCCTACTTCTGATTTCTATACTTTTTATAATTATTATAAATTAGGTACACTATCCCACTATTTTTCTCTCATGATTAAAAAAGAAAATTTCCTCCACCAACATTAAAGGTGTCAATTTTTTTTCGATTTTCATGTCTATGTGTATACAGATATTGCAACTCTACACAAAAATATGTATAACTATACATAAATTAACTGACGGAGAACCAGCGCAAAAAAGTACCATATGCAAAGTTGTTAATAGTAAATGCATAGTAAATCATTAAATTTCAAACCTTCCCTATATATAGTATAGTTAAATTTTCTCCTTGAGTGATTTTTTCTCACAAAATAAAACACATTTAATTTATAAAAATAATATATAATTATAGAAAATTATAATAATATATATGAATGAATAAAACATGTCATATTTAAAATGTAACATATATTTCAAGTCAAAACATCAGTTTTTCGCTGGAAAAGCCCAACTTTCTGTCACCTCGGGGTATAATCTATATTAAAATGTGGTTTCCATACATTTTCCTCTCTCTGTATAAATATATACAAAATCCTATCTATTCTCAAAGCCTCTGGGTGTATTTGGCTGGTCTCTATGGAACCTGATTTTTCTCAGGAGTATTTTATAGAAGTTGTGGATATACATTTTATTCTCCTCCGGCCAATATTTCAGAGGACAAACCATTTTTACGGAAATCTTTGCACAACCATCGCGACATGTCTGGACAGCTTCCTGCATAATGTCTGCCTGGACAGTGATTGGCTGTCCATCATCCTCTGTGAACATTCACACAGTTTCTATTTACATATACAGTCTGAAATAATAACTTTGTCAACGTATACTTAGGGTCACGGCTATACCATATATTGCGGAAGAGAATTGCTCGATTCAAATATTCATATGTAATTCTACTGTTCTGAAAGCTTATATTAATAGTTTGCTAAAATGCCATAACTAAGATTTCACCCTACAGTGCTGAATATATAACCACAATCGTATAATGAATTATTAGATCTCTAAAAATCGTTCTGTGGATTAAACTGGCGAAACAGCTAGGAGGACCTATTCATCGTAGTAAGGACAGTGGAAAGTTTGTTTTGAACAAGAAACATTCCTGTTTAATAGTTTTATTTCGTGTATACCTCACCTATTTATCGTTTCAGCCTCGGGTCGATGAAAAAGCGTACAACATCAACTTTGGAAATTCCAGAATGTCCACCAGGGTATCCATGTTTCGAGCTATGCATCTCTTCAGTACGTGGCGGGATTTCAATTTATAACATCTATAATGGATTCGTGAAATCTTCGGAATTTTCCAAAGAGGTGTTTAACTGTTGTAGGCCTAGAGTTCTAAGGCCAAAATATAAATTATAGATGTGGGCGTTGTCATAGAATTTGTCAACGCTGGTGTTGTGTCAACCACCTTAGTTAGCAGGCTTGTAGAGATGGTCAATAGATGGCCCATAGTTTTACATATATACACTCATGGATAGAAATTAAGAAGTTGTGCCTTTTAGCATGCATATCGGAATTAAGACAATACCTCAGAAAGATATTTGATACACGGTGACCTTTATTGAAGAAACACGAGATAACCATGTGAACAAAATTGCCCCTGTCTCCTTCAAAAAAAAAAAAAAAAAAAACAGACAACCGGCGACATCAAAGACTTTCCACTTCCTTAAGTTTTGTTCATGAGTGTACTTTGACATGAGAGGTAGCCTTTTTTAGATCAATATTTTCCCGGAAAATTTTCAATCTATAGATAAGTCTATCGTTAAATATTTTGCTACAGGTCTATGGTTTTAGGTCAACTCGTTGAGCTTCGGAACGGATGTTGAGTTTGTCCATCTGAATACTTCGCTGTAGGGAGTGGTTAACCTAATTTTTAAGGTTTCCCGATCTGGTGACAGAATAGGTTGGTTAAAGGTCCTTGCAAGACCAGATGGTGAAATCCAGGGCTCCGTCCTGTGTAGTGGGCAGAACCTAACGAAATGGAAGATTTCGTAGTTACATATTGTAGGCTATGCAAATTGAATGTAGCCCAACCTCGACACCATCAATCGATGCCCTCGACAGGAAGATACCATTGATTGGAGGAGGGGAGATAAGTTTAATGGCCCCCTTGGGACAGCCGCGGGTTTGTACTTTCCCGATTTCCTAACGTCCCCTCCTTCCTGGGGTGCTTTAAAACATCTCGTAATCGCATGTTTAGACCTCAGTTGGAGCGGATCCCCTGTCGAATTGTAATATGGTGGTTAAAGGATCCATTCTTAGTATTGTGATATTAGGTAGAGAAAATCTGACCCATGTTTAGACCTCAGTTGGAGCGGATCCCCTGTCGAATTGTGAGATGGTGGTTAAAGGATCCATTATTAGTATTATGATATTAGGTAGAGAAAATCTGACCCATGTTTAGACCTCAGTTGGAGCGGATCCCCTGTCGAATTGTGATATGGTGGTTAAAGGATCCATTCTTAGTATTGTGATATTAGGTAGAGAAAATTTGACCCATGTTTAGAGCTCACCTCCATAGAGCCGATCATCTTCGGACCCGAAACATTCAAGATTCAACCCTAACCTCCCTTATCGAGGGGTTTATTATTAGTAGAGAGTGTTCACAAGAGCTATCTCTCTATCCCTCTATCCTCTAGGACCACGCCATCACCATCTCCTTAGCGGCGAAGCATGCGATATACGTTTTCTTCGTAGATCGCCAAATGCTTGGTGTCGCTGGGGACCCGCTGGCATTCCACCAAGCTCTGCAGTGGTGGCTGAGGTGGCATGTACAATGCCATTGTATATAGCATATTTTTTTATATTCATTTTTCGTTTTTATCATTTTCATAATTTTTAATTTCTCATAATTAGTGCGGACTGTACACTTTCCTGTATTGACAAGATGTCAATAAAAATATGTTAATTCTATCCCTCTCTCCATTTAAGCATTTTTTACCATTCTTATACCTTTGCGCAGAGGCGATATCGTAACCAATGAGGATCTGCCGATTATTGCTAGTTGAAAACTTGATATTATTATTGTTAATAGGTCTAATGAGAGCTCCATTTATCATATATATAAATGATAGTGAAGCCTTTTTTTATATAAAGTTTTTTTTTTTACACAAGATAACCAAGTGTGAATAAAATTGCATCTGTCTTCTTCTTCTTCAAAAAAAAAAAAAAAAAAAACTACCGACGACAGAAAAGACTTTCCATTTTTCTTAAATTTTGTCCGTGAGTGTATATGTATATATATTATATAATCTAAAATGCAAATATATATATTTAAAAAAAAACATATATTTTATTTCCATTCATTGACTGTTCTAAATTTTTGACTATAGATTTAGAATATAGTACTTTGATTATTGTTGTAAATATGTATAGTTAACCTACCTATTATTTTTAATTCACTAATATAGGATTCATTTTATAAATTCTATATAATTGTGATAAATATTTAATGTATAATTTACTTCAAGTAATTGAAAATAAAAACTACTCTCGATAAGTAAATAACTATCTTTCCTATTTTAACGACTGCACCTTCAATTCTCTATCTTTTCAACCTAACATTATATTCATAACACATATGTATCTAGAAGAGCACCTCTCCCTTTAATTATGCTTCAGAACATTACATTATGTTCATCACCCCAGTAAAAACTTTACTAGTGATGATGAAGAATGAGCCACAACACTAGTTTTGGTTTCGGAAGTGGTGCTTCTCTAGGTACGTGAATATCTTTCTCTCTCTCTCGGAGTCTTTCCCGCGGTGAACGCCACCAATGACGACTTGTATATATTTTTTATAAGGTATATATTTATGTGTCAATATAATAATAAGGTGGGGAAAGAGAAATAAGGACACCACAAGTTTGGAAGAGGAACCCAGGCAACCAGAGAGAGAGAGACGGGCCTGCCACCGCTGAGCGGCCGTTCGTGTCGCACACAATCGCCAACTGTCCTCAAAGTCCCGAGGTGTTAAGTGACGGACCCCAGGAGCCCCTTGGAATGTCGCTGGTGTCTAAAGTGACCGGTCCTTACCCTCCCGTCTCTCTCTGGGTCGACTGTAGGCTTGCTTTTTATTCCTGTAAGAGTATATATTATGACATGTATATATATTTATCAATTATTTTTATATATTTATATCTACTTATTCATATATTTATAATTATATAATATTATTTATTCACACACACACACACATATATATATATATTCTATTTAACCTAATATAATCTTATGTAGACATTGTAATAGAGTAGTTTCAATCTCAATCTCTCTCTCTCCCGAAACTTTAACATATAAGATATATCCAAGATAATATTAGAGGAGACTTCAAAGAGAGGCTACTATACACTCACCGCCACGTAGAATTCTCTCCCCATTAACTGCGCTTGGTGAATTCTAAATATCACATCGCGGTATTGAGACAACTCCTTCACATAGAGAATCCCGTAGTGTATTGTAACTTTCCCCTTTACAACTTATATTTTGGAAAAATGTTTATCTTGAAACAATACATTTATTTATTCTTCCAATATTTCTTGTGGCTACACGCCAAACCTCTTCGGGGAACAAAACCTTTGAGAGAGGCTCGCGTATTACTTCACGTTTCTACACAACGCCTATAAAATTTTAAATAGGTAAAGCCTTAAAAAAAAAACACAAGAATTATAATAAAGATAAATAAATATACATTTTTAATCAATTAATTTAAATAAATCATAAAAATAGTATATACAGGAATAAAAGTTTAACAAAGATGAGGCACTAAGTTATGTATACATATGGATATATTATCAAGGATATTTTTTGTGGGATATGAGGATTTAAATTGGAGGTATACTTGAGGGATGTCATTTTTATGTTTATGCTATTATTATCTTTTATTGATGCCCAGCTTTCTAGGAAAGTCTGGAATGTTTTTCTTTTCAATATTCTGATAAACTATTTCAGCTGAGTCGAAATTTGGTAGGTGGTCCTGTTTCAGTGCGTGGTCTACTAAGAGGGAAAGAAGGCTATAGTTTTGTCCGGTGTTGTTTGGTTCTCTCTTCTAGAGTTTTTCCTGTCTCTCCTATTCATGTTGCTGGTTGGCATGGTTGGCATCATGTGGGATTGAAGTATATAGCGATTCAACAACAAAGGAGAATAGGAGACTGTTTTCTGATATTTGAGTTCTTTATCTTATTTCTATACTTACTGTGGAGTTGGGAACAGTTTGGGGTAATCCCTTTTGGAAAAGTGATAGCATTGAGAAAATATATTTTAACAAAGGGTTTATATAAATATATTTGTATACATATTTATATCAAAAAAGGCAAATCCTGACCACGGACACATAAGCTTTTTATCACATTTTTACATATTGACTAAACAATAATACCGATATTGAATAGAATCATTTTTTTTAATATACACACAGACACACACACATATACATGTATACGTTTTGGAAATAGAGCAATCTATAAAAAAGCTTTAATTAAAAAGACATATATTGGATCAAAATATCATTTATTTTAACAATATTTCAGTTGGCTGAACGCCAACCTTTATCAAGGTATTATAACATATTAATGTGTGTCAACAATTAATGTATGGCGCTGAGTTTGCTGTTGACACATATTAATATGTTATAATACCTTGATAAAGGTTGCGTTCAGCCAACTGAAATATTGATGAAATAAATGATATTTTCATCTAATATATGCCTTTTTAATTAAAAAAAACATATATTTGTGGGAAAAAAAAAAGAAAAATAGTCAGATATTGATATTAAAAACGAAAAAGCATATCCTGACCGATCATATGAGAATTTTTAGAGATCAGAGCGTCATCTAATGGAACAAAATAGACTAAACGTTGATTTAGGCTTGTTTCATGATATTTCGATGGCGCGCTCTGCCATCTAAAATTCTGAAAGAGGTTGGGATGTGTTTTTTTTTTTTTTTTAATACAAGTATATATAAAACCTTACTTGTAATTGTATATATAAAATCCTATATAAAATTAACCTTAGCTTAAAAAAACTAATATAAATATTTATTTATTCTTCAAAAATCCAGTATTTACGCTACCAAAATAACCATATTTCTCTATAAAGGTCCCGATTTCTAATTTTTACTATATATCTAAAATCCCCATTCGTACTCAGCAGTTTCTTTTTAAAATCCTGTGCTATCAAAGTGCTATATATATATATATATTGTTTTTGCTTATCCCTAGTACACGTGGTACAGGCCATGATAATCATGGTGGGTAGTTAGCGACTGCTTTTACTGTAAGCGCACCACATGTCTACACATGTGAAAAGCAGTTCGACTTTGCACTTACAAATGTGCCAGAGCCCCGTTTGGTTACTTGCACTCGCTGGTGGGGTTGGACTTTCGCAAGAATCGGGGGCCATTGGAGCATTTTTTTTTAACAGAAAAAAGTGTCCAATGTGTCAAAGTGCTATGAAAGTTCCAATTTCAAATTTTATATATTCCTAGAAATGTCCCCTATCGAATTTGTTTTTATCTCTAAGAACCTCTATCAAAATTAGCCTTTCCTAAAAAAAACTGATATTACACATGCACTTCAACGACATGTCAAATCTTTATATTAAGATTGGCATATATATAGGAACAAAATCCCTCTATACAATTGGCCATTTCCCTGAAAATCTCGAAATCAAATTATCAGAAACTCTTGAAGAAATAATTTAGCGACGTAATTAGGGGTAAACAAGGGACAAGATTGCCGAAACTTCTAGCAGGGGTGGTCACCAATCAATCAACTCTCCTTTTTCAATCAGTGATAGCAGAAAATTGATTTCAAATGGAAAAATTATTGCAACAAATTTTAAGATCTTTTAATTTATTCCCCTTTTCTCCAATATTCAAATGAAGGAATATTGGTACGTGTATATTAAAAAGGAGATTCCGCTCTCCTTTAAGAGGTAGCAGATTAGACAAAAAAAAAAAACACAAGCTGCTTTTTCTATTATGTTTATTGAACTTCACACATTTTTATAGTGAAAACCATAGTTTCAGGTTGGTATTTGTTATTTTGACAATCCTGAGTGAGGTGAAGATTTTAAAAAAGTTTTATATATATCAATAATATAGTAGTAAAGTATTTATTATTTTATTAATATATTATAATTTTGATATTTATATATATATATATATTTTTCATATCTGTAAACTTCCTTCATTATCTCTCTAGTATTTCATAAATTTTGATTTGTTCTTGCTTAAAAAAAAATGCCGTGTCATCCTGAAGTTTGTCTTTCCTATATAATTTATAACGTGACAATATCATCATTGTGTTATTTGTAGGTTTTTCATTTATACAGTCGAAACTGTTTTTCATCTTTGAGAGTTTTATAATTACACCTATCCCTCGATTTACACGGTAGATACGTTCCTGAGAAAAACGTGTAAATCGGGGGATGGGTGTACACAGAAATAAAAATAAAATGCATTGACAGGTAAAAAATATGTAGTCAGCACATAAGCTCGGGATTCCTCGTGAGATGTGTACACAGCGCATGTGTTCAATCACAGTAGCATTTAGTATAGTGCGATAAAAAAAAAAATTGGAAAACCGTGTAAAAGCGAAAACGTGTAAAAAAAGTACCGTGTAAATCGGGGGATAGGTGTAATTTATCGTAACATTAAAAAAAGAGGAATTTCAAGGTAGAATATATATAGAACATGTGTATAAAACAAAACAAACATAAATTAACTCTACAATCACTGATTTTGATATCCTACTCTGCTTCAAATGCCCCTAAACCACACGCACACAAACCAAGTCTCATCATATCACATTCTACACTGCATCGAATCGAATAGGAAGACACTCTTCCTGAACTCTAATGAGGTCTTGAGAAAGCTAGTTGTACATAACATCCAAGAATTAATGTGAAGACTGGAACAAACACCATCACCACTACAGAAGCTGAAACTTCTAGTGAAGAACTAGCTCATTATTGGGACACCTCACAGAGGAGATTTCACCTAACTGGTGAAAACCAGTTTAATCTACCAGATCACACTACAACACTATTGCATTTTAATTCTATAGTAGTTAGTAGACACTGGTAGATTTCATGACAGCACCTAGTTCAACTATGGACATCAAACTTTGTGAAGTTAAACATACATTTTTCTATACGATTATATAAATTCGCTTCAAAAATTTCCCGAATAGCTGTTTTCATCATAGATAGATAGAAGCAATAGCACGCCATTTACGTACAAAAAATAAAACCTTTTTTGAGCGAATTCTTCTCTAATAAATTAAACAGCTTTCTAATCTCCTAAAAGCGATGAAAATATTGGAAGGGTTTGGTACATCAGTGAATCTCACAGAGGTTTAATCAATTTAATAGAAAAGTAATACCAATCCAAATCGTATTAAGAACAAGCATCAGTTATATACACACATAGTTTACGAAGAGAAAGCTTCAGCATCGCCGTGGTAGTCAGCAGGGTCAGTTCAACCACATGTGGCCAAGAACAGCTGAGAATGCGGGCGGACCATTCAAGAAGAGGAACTTCATGCTACCAAAATAACCATATTTCTCTAAAGGTATCGATTTCTAATTTTTACTATATATCTAAAATCCACATTCGCACTCACAGCAATTTCTTTTTAAAATCCTGTGCTATCAAAGTGACCATATCCGTGAAAGTCCCAATTTCAAATTGTATATTTTCCTATAAATGTCCCCTATCGAATTTGTTTTATCTCTAAGAACTTCTATCAAAGAAGCGAATTTGTCTTCCCTGGTTGTTGACGATGGCTGTTGGATGATTCTTTCTGTATATCACTTGCTTTGTCTTCATAAAAAATATATACATATATACACGAAGGTTAATAAAGAGGAGTCGAACAGAGATCCTTACCGATCCCATATGCTTATTTAGACATCCTTGACACGGAGACGGTGGCGCAACAATTTATACCCTACTGCGATAAAAATGATAATAATGCGAAGGTCTGATTCATCAGTAGTTAACTCTACTATCAACAGTTGAAACTGCAGCACGCTATTGGTATAGTGGCGTGGAAAACCCCTATAATGGAAACTCAAGGTGAAATCTTTACAGAATTAATCAATCAATAACCAAATCTGATGAACCAATCCTCTTCCTTTTTTAAAATGGGTTTGAACTGAAATTAACTTTTTTTTCAATAGATAGCGCACTAAATGTTTTATTATGCTTTTTAAGAACTATTGAGGCGTCCCCATAAAAATACAAGCAAATTTTTTAAAAAAGTACACTAAAAACAAATGTGAGTACATTATTTCGATATGTAAATAAATATAACTCAATAGTTAGCCAACATCCAACAATTTAATCAAAGTATTACTATAAAATATTAGTTAACAATTTTTTTTTTTAATAATTATCTCTAACATGTCTTAAATTAAGATATTTGAAAAGATGAACTATTTTTTAACGAGGCAGTTTCTTATTTAAAATAAAATAATTTTCTACTGTTCCCTTACTTAAATGATAAAAAATATAGTTAGTATATTGAAAATTGTTTTGTTTATTTTATTCTGTCAAAGAAACGGATGCGCACAAAATAGTTCGTTTTTCCAATTACAGATGGCGCTATAATGCATAATATTTAAATTTGAGCTGAACACAATAAAAACAATTATCATGACCACACAAACACGCAAAGTAAACCTTACAACTAAGATATGAAAGATAAATACAGTATGTACAATATCAGGTTAAGGTATTCTATATTTTGAGGTATTCCTGTCTATATGCACATAGGGTAACATTACGAAAGGGAGTGCAGGCAAGATTAGGGTTAGGCCATCCAGGAAGAAGAACTCCCCAGAAGAACTATGCGGAAGCTCCCCTCCCTACTGTACATCAAGTTTATTGATTCTCTGATGAACCCCAAATTGATTTACTTCACGTCAACGCTCTCTCCTCGGTTGGACGGTTGGTTTAAGCCCCTTTTTATTCCCCAGGTATTCAAGCTCTACTAAAATCTGGGGCATTATACAATGAGAGAAGCTTTTTTAATCTCTCTAATTAAGTTTTATTTTTAATTATGTGTCTGTATTCTTAAGTGCAATCTTGACTGGCGCACTTTGACACGCTTCTTTACATTCCCCCAATGTAATAGTAGGTTTATATAGCGGGGTAATCTTAGTTTCTTTATACAAAATAATGAAAATATGTAAATATATCTAAAGCAGTTTATCCTTACTGTATAGAAACAGGATGTGAATATATCTTAGATAGAGATAAATGGCCTGAAGAGCATATGTAAATACACACACAAAGCTTTATTAAGACCAGTGGTCTTATACAGATTCACCACAGGAAGAAATAATAGATGGAACTCCTATACTCCAGACAGCGCAGCACCCAACAACAGCCTCCTGGTCCGACGCATGTCCAATGGCCACACGTTCCTTCGTGTATACGTCATGGTTAGCGAATTACTGAATATGTAAATAAAGCTATTGAAAATAGAGCAATCCATAAATAAATCTTTAAATAAAAAGGCATATATTGGATCAAAATATCACTTATTTACCAATATTTCAGTTGACTGAACACCAACCTTTATCAAGGTAATATAACATTTTAATTAAATTGTTAAAAATAAAATGTTATAATACCTTGATAAAAGTTGGCGTTCAGCCAACTGAAATATTGGTAAAATAAATTATATTTTGATCCAATATATGTCTTTTTATTTAAAAATAAAACTGTGTTTTAACACACAAGAAAACTATATTATTTAAATAAAGCATTTTGAAATATTCATTTTTTATTTGAATATAACTAAATTAATGAAATTTTTAATGATTATAATAATAAAACGTGACCATGGATCTCTTGCAAAAGTCGCATAGTAAATTCATATTGACCAAAGGTTTCTCTCAATTTTTTTTTTTGTAATTAATAATATTTTATTGATTTTCTACAAGCATACATCTTGGCATCGTTAAAGTAGTGCAAGTTTGAAAGTTGCAGCTTTAATTAAATAAGTGATTGCAAAAACCTTTGGAGTGACCTTTCTATCTATGGAAATCAAAATTCGAAACTATTATAGACGCGTATGATTCATTTTAAAAATAAACAATTTCTACTGTCCTTACTGCAATGGAAAAATTAATGAGAGAGCCTGGCTCATCAGTGGTGAACCCTCCCAGCGGTTTCACCAGTTCTTTTTTCCATTGCAGTAAGGACAGTAGAAATTGTTTATTTTTTTAAAAATAATCATTCGCGTCTATAATAGTTTCGAATTTTGATAACAGATGGCGCACTAATGCATCATAATCTATGTAAATGTTGAAGTTTAGAAATGAGAGAGGATCACGATAGAAGAATAAGCGGACCATCAGGTATGAGAGGTTTAGACTGTTTTTGACGCGTATGATTTTTCTTCTCACCATAGAGAAATCTTTGTCGGTGGGAGAACCTCCTAAACCAATATATCTATAGAAATGGGAATAAACATAATAGTATTATTGTATTCATCTTAACATATATTTATCTATTTATTTATATATGTCTCTCTCTATTAAATTCTTTCCTTAAAACACACACCACACAATAAAAAAAAACTGATGACAATAAAATTACACACATGGACAAAACTTAAAGAAGTTGTACCTTTTACCATGTATATCAGAATTAAGACAATAACTCAGAAAGATATTACAGTAACCTTTATTGAAGGCATACGAGATAACTAAGTGTGAACAAAATTGCCTCTGTCTTCTTTAAAACAACGATGACGGACGATATCAAAGACTTTCCACCTTCTTAAGTTTTGTCCATAAAGTATATTCAATCTCCAAGCATACGCCTTCTAGAACATTAGATCGTGACAGGATCATGATCGAACGTGAAGGAGATACTCAAAGATCTCTAAATTGTTTTTATTTAACAAATTTGTATTCAAAATTACATTAAAAAGACTTCTAAAAAGCCATACGTGATCAAAACTGATTTGATTTAATAGATGATTCATTAAATTTAAAGATTTACAACGGAGATGCACTTATGTGTGAATAAAAGTGAATTTAAAATATTTCTAGGAATTTTGTGTTTGTTAGAGAGAGAGAGAGCGATAATTTATCTCGCGAAGAGAAAAAGACTGACAAACTTCAGCTGAATGAAAAGTAAAATAGTAAAGGATCACCAATGATAAGCCAGGCATCTTTGTCATCTGTAGTTAACCAATCATAAAAATCCGACCTAATAGATGAAAAGTGTAAAATAATTTCATAAAAAAAAAAAAAAAGACTTCATATTTTAACCATCTTTACATGATCAGATTAGAAAGGTCAGTTTTCAGCTTAAGTGTATAAAAATAATATATTTTTATTTTAGCCATTTCTAACATCCCAAGGGAGTAAATGAAAAGAGAAAAAATGTTGTTTCTGAAGTAGTCCCTTCAACCCACTGAAATAGCACTTTTTTTCCTCTATACCGCTATTAGTACCGTACTATTTTAGACACATGTATAATTGCATTTTCATTTTTTCCCTTAAAATGCAATTAAATAATGTTAATTATTTTAATTAGCCCAATTACACACTCTCTCTACAATATGTCAGACCTAGTCGCCTTGACAGCTAGAAGAAAGCAGGAAAGAGTGAAGTTTGACACAAAAATGGTTGTAGATCTTCATTGTTCATATAGGGAAGGTACACCGAGAAAGTGTCATGCTTGACTTTAAAAGAAGTGTAGAACGTAGCTAAATCTCTCTCTCTCTCTCTCCTTTATCGAAGACTCCTGCTGTTTATAGAAAGCAGAAAAGAGTTACCAAGGAAGAATCAATTTATGATAAAGTATCTATGTATTGTGGAATGTCTAAACTGAATTCCGTTTCCAAAACAGGACCGCTACTTGACAAAACTACGGAAAACGCCCACAGTCTGTAGAAGGTATACAGGTATCAAGACAGAATCAATACTTGACAAAACGGTACGGAATACGTTCACAGTCTGTATCAGGTAGACAGGTACTAAGACAGAATCAATACTTGACAAAACAGTACAGAATACGTTCACAGTCTGTAGCAGATAGGCAAGTACCAAGACAGAATCACTACTTGACAAAACAGTACGGAAAACATCCACAGTCTGTAGAAGGTAGACAGGTACCAAGACAGAATCAACACCTGACAAAAAGTACAGAAGGCGTCCATAGTGTGTAGGAGATAGACAGGTACTATGAGAGAATCTCTACTTGACAAAACAGTACGGAAAACACCCACAGTCTGTAGAAGGTAGACAGGTACCAAGACAGAATCAACACCTGACAAAAAGTACAGAATGCGTCCATAGTGTGTAGGAGATAGACAGGTACTATGAGAGAATCAATACTTGACAAAACAGTACGGAAAACATCCACAGTCTGTAGAAGGTAGACAGGTACCAAGACAGAATCAACACCTGACAAAAAGTACAGAAGGCGTCCATAGTGTGTAGGAGATAGACAGGTACTATGAGAGAATCTCTACTTGACAAAACAGTACGGAAAACACCCACAGTCTGTAGAAGGTAGACAGGTACCAAGACAGAATCAACACCTGACAAAAAGTACAGAAGGCGTCCATAGTGTGTAGGAGATAGACAGGTACTATGAGAGAATCTCTACTTGACAAAACAGTACGGAAAACACCCACAGTCTGTAGAAGGTAGACAGGTACCAAGACAGAATCAACACCTGACAAAAAGTACAGAATGCGTCCATAGTGTGTAGGAGATAGACAGGTACTATGAGAGAATCAATACTTGACAAAACAGTACGGAAAACACCCACAGTCTGTAGAAGGTAGACAGGTACCAAGACAGAATCAACACCTGACAAAAAGTACAGAATGCGTCCATAGTGTGTAGGAGATAGACAGGTACTATGAGAGAATCAATACTTGACAAAACAGTACGGAAAACACCCACAGTCTGTAGAAGGTAGACAGGTACCAAGACAGAATCAACACCTGACAAAAAGTACAGAAGGCGTCCATAGTGTGTAGGAGATAGACAGGTACTATGAGAGAATCTCTACTTGACAAAACAGTACGGAAAACACCCACAGTCTGTAGAAGGTAGACAGGTACCAAGACAGAATCAACACCTGACAAAAAGTACAGAAGGCGTCCATAGTGTGTAGGAGATAGACAGGTACTATGAGAGAATCTCTACTTGACAAAACAGTACGGAAAACACCCACAGTCTGTAGAAGGTAGACAGGTACCAAGACAGAATCAACACCTGACAAAAAGTACAGAATGCGTCCATAGTGTATAGGAGATAGACAGGTACTATGAGAGAATCAATACTTGACAAAACAGTACGGAAAACACCCAGTCTGTAGAAGGTAGACAGGTACCAAGACAGAATCAACACCTGACAAAAAGTACAGAATGCGTCCATAGTGTGTAGGAGATAGACAGGTACTATGAGAGAATCAATACTTGACAAAACAGTACGGAAAACATCCACAGTCTGTAGAAGGTAGACAGGTACCAAGACAGAATCAACACCTGACAAAAAGTACAGAATGCGTCCATAGTGTGTAGGAGATAGACAGGTACTATGAGAGAATCAATACTTGACAAAACAGTACGGAAAACACCCACAGTCTGTAGAAGGTAGGCAGATACCAAGGCTGTACCGACCAGCCAGAAGATACCAAGGCTGTACCGACCAACCAGAAGATACCAAGGAAGAATCAATCAAAACAACAACCAGCCATTAATGACCCCTACCTCACAATGCCTCGCTTACCTTCATTAATACCGCCTTTCAATGAAGCCCTCCCTCCCTCCCTGTACAATGACGTTTTGTGTATTGTTACCGCGGCTTTTTGTGGCGATTGTTTGGACGGCTCTGTTTTTTTCTACCTCACACCTCTCTATCTGTTTGTCTGTCCCTACCTCTCTCTACCATGTTTATAATAGAGATTCTGCTACTAAATAGAATCATGATGGACATTGAGTATATATAATATGGTAGTTCATTCTATTTCGTATTTTATATTATTTTGGTCTTACAGAAAATAATCTATACTCATGGTTAAAACTTAAGTAGTGTAAAGTCTTTGATTTGCAGTCTTCTATTTTTTTTTCTGAAGGAGACAGAGGCATTTTTTTCACACTTGGTTATTTCGTGTATCTTTAATAAAGGTCACTGTGTATCAAATATCTTTCAGATTTATTCTCTGTATCCCGATATACATGCTAAAAGGCACAACTTTCTTAAGTTTTGTTCATGAGTGTATTTAGTTATGCTGATCAAATAATAGAATAGCTGAAGCTCCTCTTTTTAACCAATTCGCGATATTATTTGATTCTTACCGTGGACCCTGTGAAATTGAAACCATAGGACAATTTGATACGGTTAGTTTCCCAAAGCTGGTCGCTTATCTAAATCTGCCTGAATAGTCTCTAGATAGTGCTGTATAGATTTGTTGGCGTCTATTGAGTGAAGAGGGACTCATTTCGTCTGCCAATATATATTTTCTTATTTTATACATTTTTTTATACATATTATATATATTAAAAATGGCATATCCTGACCAGGAGCACATGTGCTTTACAGAAGGCAGAGCGCCATCTGGTGGAACAGAAATCAACTAAACATTGATTTAGCCTGTTCCCTGATATTTGGCCAACCCAATTTCTTGATAAATCAAGAAAAGCCATCCACGAATTTTCTTTTGTTTTTTAATATTATATATATACTAGCCGAGTGACCCGGGCAACGCCCCGGGTTTACTCGAAGGGCCCGCAGGTGAGAAACTATAGGCATTGGTTCCTATGCCTAAAAAATTATTTAAAATGAAAAAAGAAGAAAAATACTAAAAAATCAGAAAATAAAAGTGCAAACAACACATCTACACTACTTCAAGAACATGAGAGCACATGCACTGTGTCACCATACGTGTATACCATTCGTAAAGACCCTGCTTAGGATTAAAATATCTCCGAAGCATAACAATACAACCAACTCATGTTTGCTAAGCAATTTCAGGAAAGAAACTATAGGCATTAGTTGAAGAGTTTAAATAAATATATTTTTAGTGAAAAAATGACACAAATCAGCAAATAAAATTGCAAAAAATGCTACTATATCGCAGATAAGACAACATATAAAAGGAATGAAAATATTTAAAGGACCTCATTAAAACTACATTTCTAGTTTTATATATACAATATAACCTCGATAATTCGACCATGTTTTGTTGTCTTGACCTACAGCCTATCATATAACAAAGTGTAATTCAACACTATCGATAATTCGACCATTTTAAATTTCAACAATTGTTTGTTGCTCAAAAATAACTTCACTGCTAAAAAGGTATTACAGAGAAAATGGCTGACATTGTAAATGTACAAAATGTATGTATAGAGCAGGGGAATAATAAATAAAGACCAAAATCAAATTAATTGATAATAAATAGATTATTGCCAAAAAAAAAAATACAAAAAATATTTTTTTCTCCTTTCTTATCTTCACTCAATCATATTAGAGTGTCAAGCTTGTAAAGCTTGAAATTAACAACCATCACGATTGGGTGAAGTAGAATGCGTCTGCCTTTGTCATCAAGACTGGGAGCACTACTCAGTGGCAGGCCACTGACTTAGCTCCAAAAGAATGTATCCCTGGATTAGGAGCCCTTACAATGTACTATCAGCCGGGCCAGCTGAGCCCAGGTTTTTTTAGTGAGCTTGTTACTGCTCCCCCTCCTCCTTTTTCATCCTGGCTTGGGACCGGCAAAGGCGGAGTTTTTTTTCTTTCAGGTGAGAAACTTTAGGCATTGGTGAAAAGTGTAAATATATATTCTGGAAATGAAAAAAAAGGATAAAATAAATCAGAATATAAATTTACAAACTATATTTCAGAGGAGACGATTTATAATAGGAATTCATTTAAATGACCTCATTAAAAACTACATTTTATATATACTTGGGTTCAACTATACATGTATGCTATCCAAAGTTCGCACACTTGAAAAAGTCACATAAAGTCGTCTATGCGTAAACACAGGCTCTTGTAGCAAAGGTTTGGCCTTGAGCCCTCTTTATAGTCATATATTTCAGACATTATACAGTGTGTTCAACTTTGGGTACTGTCAGTATATGTGCTTCAAGGACATGAGAGCACATGCGCTAGAACACCATACCTGTTCCATCGCAAAGATCCTATAGGCATTGGTGAAAGTGTAAATAAATATTTTGGAAATTAAAAAAAAATTGCAGATATGACAACATATTAAAGGAATAAATTCATTTTAAAGACCTCATTAAAAACATAAAGTCGTCTGTGCGTAAACACAGGCTCTTGTAGCAAAGGTTTGGCCATGAGCCCTCTTTATAGTCATATATTTCAGACATTATACAGTGTGTTCAACTTTGGGTACTGTCAGTATATGTGCTTCAAGGACATGAGAGCACATGCGCTAGAACACCATACCTGTTCCATCGCAAAGATCCTATAGGCATTGGTGAAAGTGTAAATAAATATTTTTTTGAAATAAAAAAAAAATTGCAGATATGACAACATATTAAAGGAATAAATTCATTTAAAAGACCTCATTAAAAACAACAATTCTATATTTTTATATATACAATATAATCTAATTAATTCAACACACGATAATTCGACCATTTTTGGATGTCTCGACCTACGGCCTATCATATGACAAACTAATTCAACACTTTCGATAATTCAACTATTTTGGAAAATCAAATTTCAACAGTTGATATTTGTCTAAAACCCCTATTATTAACAACATATTAGACTGCAGAGTGCAAAAATGTAGAAAAGTGTATGTATATAATTGTATGCATATATTTGTATTTGTATTTTGTATTTGGCCTTGAGCCCTCTTTATAGTCATATATTTCAGACATTATACAGTGTGTTCAACTTTGGGTACTGTCAGTATATGTGCTTCAAGGACATGAGAGCACATGCGCTAGAACACCATACCTGTTCCATCGCAAAGATCCTATAGGCATTGGTGAAAGTGTAAATAAATATTTTGGAAATGAAAAAAAATTGCAGATATGACAACATATTAAAGGAATAAATTCATTTAAAAGACCTCATTAAAAACATAAAGTCGTCTGTGCGTAAACACAGGCTCTTGTAGCAAAGGTTTGGCCTTGAGCCCTCTTTATAGTCATATATTTCAGACATTATACAGTGTTTTCAACTTTGGGTACTGTCAGTATATGTGCTTCAAGGACATGAGAGCACATGCGCTAGAACACCATACCTGTTCCATCGCAAAGATCCTATAGGCATTGGTGAAAGTGTAAATAAATATTTTGGAAATGAAAAAAAAATGCAGATATGACAACATATTAAAGGAATAAATTCATTTAAAAGACCTCATTAAAAACAACAATTCTATATTTTTATATATACAATATAATCTAATTAATTCAACACACGATAATTCGACCATTTTTGGATGTCTCGACCTACGGCCTATCATATGACAAACTAATTCGACACTTTCAATAATTCAACTATTTTGGAAAATCAAATTTCAACAGTTGATATTTGTCTAAAACCCCTTTTATTAACAACATATTAGACTGCAGAGTGCAAAAATGTAGAAAAGTGTATGTATATAATTGTATGCATATATTTGTATGTAAATAATTGTATGCAAATAATTGTATGTATAGATCAATGAGTAAAATAATTTTTTTTGCTTATCCCTAGTACACGTGGTACAGGCCTTGATAATCATGGTGGGTAGAGTAGGCGACTGCTTTAACTGTAAGTACACCACATGTCTAAACATGTGAAAAGCAGTTCGACTTTGCATTTACAAATGTGCCAGAGCCCCGTTTGATTACTTGCGCTTGCTGGTGGGGTTGGACTTTTGCAAGAATCGGAAGCCATTGGAGCATTTTTTTTTTTATTTTTCAGAAAAAAGTGCCCAATGCGGGAATCGAACCCGGGTCGTAGCGGTCGAAAACCAACGGCTTAGACCATCCTTCCACCAACCCCCAGTAAAATAAGTAAGTAAAAAGAAGACCAAAAATAAGTGATAATAATTTATTGAATAACAAATAAAATAAAAAATCTTTCAGGTGAAAAATTATAGGCATTGATAAAAAAGTAAACAAGAGAAATAGCAATTGGGGTTTTGTGTCTGCGGCGAGTCATATTAGCACGCCTAGCTGTTAGGGGAGTGAGTCTTCCACGGCCTTTTCGAGGCATGACAGAAGACGCTGAAAAAAAAAGGTAAAATAAGAACCAAGCAGAGGAAAACTATAAAACTGAAAGCCAGGACAGGCATAAAAAGAAAATTCCAAGCATGTGAGGAAACAATTGATGAAAAAAAAAAGGATTCCAAAAAAATACTGCAAAAAAGAAACCAGACACAAAAAGCAACAATTGAGTACACAAATACAGCATCAGCCTATTTATGAGAAGAAAAAAAAAACGACAGACACAAAAATGGAGCTAAATTTAAATGAAAAACTATAACAGATCAAGTAATCAAATCAGGCATTATGAAAGATACTGTAAAAAAGAAAATCAGACACAAAAATCAGACAAAAGAATAAATGAGATTTTATTCTTTAGTTCATTTATTAAATAAGACACAAAAATGGAGCTAAATTCAAATGAAAAACTATAACAAATTAATAAAAAAATAAGACCTAATCCAAATGTCACCATCATCAGACAAAAGAAAAAATGAGATTTTATTCTTTAGTTCATTTATTCTTTTGTCTGATGCTGTTGCTGAAACGTCACACACTATTAAATTATTTGGATTAGGTCTTATTAATGAGAAAAAAAAAAGATGCCAAAGAGAGATGAAAAGATGCCAAAAAAGATAACCAGATACAAAAATTGTGCTAAATTCAAATGAAAAACTATAACAAACACTTATAAAAGATAATTATTATAGAATAAAAGTAATAATTCAATCTACAATTCGAAAAATAATATAACCTCAGCCTATTTATGAGAAAAAAAAACGTTGCCAAAGACATTAGGAAAGATACTGCAAATAGAAAACATACACAAAAATTGAGCTCTATTTAAATGAAAAACTATAACAAAGTACTTACAAATTATAATCATAATCAAATGAATCAGAAATATATATTATAAATAGCGAACCCGGCCACGCGTTGCTCTGGCTAAATTGTAATATGTTAAATTAACATTATACTAAACTATTCAGTACAGTAAAGTTAATATTCACTTATAAAGATAAAAATGTTTTAGCCGATCTAAAGCCCTACGGGATTGAGAATGGAACGTTACGTTAAAATTTGAAAGAGATTTTTTATATATATCGATATATAGAGCCTTCATAACAAACATATTTAAAATAAACCAATCAAAATATAATAATGCTGTAAAAACAGACCTTTCTACAATAATATAAAAGAAACGAAAATAAAAAAAGACACCCACGCTGAGCCTCGAACCTAGGTTTGTTACAAATATTATTAAAAAATTGTGTATGTTAATTTTTATTTTAAAAAGCCTACATTTTAAATAAAATAATATTTTTAATAATTTGCTACAAGAAATGAAAAAAAAAAAAAAAAACACCCACGCTGAGCCTCGAACCTAGGTTGCGGGGGTACGAAGCTGCGTACCTAACGTATAGGCTAAGCTTGACGTTTCAAATAAGATCATGCTAGGCTATTTAAGGCCATACGTCTGCCGCGAGGGGGCGCTGATTGCGAGTGAATCTACGTTTTATCGTAAATAAAAATGCAACGAAAGGTTATTTCTAAAGAGTAATTAGCCAGAAACCATCCCGGTAGTATACTAAACATCTTCCCAAAGTTTCATCACGATTGGTTGTAGTAATAAGACAAAAGAACGCATTTCAAAACAAAAAAATTGATGATGATAAATGCAAAAAATCTACGATTGTAAAATAGATTAAATTAAAAAATAAAAATAACTGTTAACATTAGGAAAATAAAAACAGGCCTATCATATGAAGAAAAAAATAACGAAAATTTTGGTATATAGATCGTTATGTGTAGTTCAGAATCTTCGGAGGAGATAGCTCAGGACTTTACAATGGAAAACTCTGTTACGGTATTATCTATATAGATTATGTATACCGTAATAATATTATTGGCCGTTATGTATAATACATGTAATAATACATAATACAATTACTCTATACATAATACAATGTGAAAAAACAATAGAAAAAATAAAAAGGTCAGGTGTTGATATTAAAAATAATAAAGGCATATCCTGACCAGGAGCACATGTGCTTTTCAGAAGGCAGAACGCCATCTGGTGGAACAGAAATCAACTATACATTGATTTAACCTATTCCCTGATATTTGGTCAACCCAATTTCTTGATAAATCAAGAAAAGCCATCCACGAACGCGTTTCGCGCTGCTGGCGTTCGTCAGCGTGGAGTAGGCTTGTATTTATAATACAATATATTTGCCGTAATAAAATTATTCGCCAAGTAATAAGAAAAAACAACACTTTGATAAAAACACGAACTTTTGGGAACAACCTTATACTACCTCTTGGTATCATATTTATAACTATATATACCAATATATTTAATATATGTCTTTACTATATTAATACAAAGCCTACAAAAATTACACTTTAAACTTTCCTCAATGTGAAAATAAAATTTAAAAAATATTATGTTGAGATAAAAAAGCTATAAAATGATGTGCCCTCAAGCACAATGACCGAGAGAACACCATTTTAATGGCGGTTGCTAAATTAGTTACAGAAATGTTTCATAGATGGCGGTAGGTTGAGCGCTTCACTTCCACAATTGCCAGATATATGTTTCTTCTCTTTATTTATTTTTTTATTATTTAATTATTTTATAATAATTTGATTATGTTTTATTAAAGGCCGCATTTTTTATCAGGTGAATTATTTAAAGTACGTTTTTTTTTATATTAAAACATATTGAATATGTGTGTGGAATATATAAATTCATACAACAATTAATGTATGTATATTATTTTTTAAAAATTAAATACCCAATAAATGCATTAAGGTAGTCGACTTATGCTAGTAACAATCAAAGAAATACCACACACACCTAAGGAATTTATTTTCTCCAAAAGAGTATTCTAACCTATAATACATATCGATGGATTAATTCTCGATTACTTTGGTTTTTTTTTTACACTTTGAAGAGTGATTCAACAAGAAATACGCGCCTATACTGACCTCTGTTCCTTCCACGTTCAATTGTCTTTGAACAAGAAAAACGACTCTGTGGGCCTCTGTTCCTTCCACGTTCAATTGTCTTTGAACAAGAAAAACGACTTTGTGGGCCTCTGTTCCTTCCACGTTCAATTGTCTTTGAACAAGAAAAACGACTCTGTGGTCCTCTGTTCCTTCCACGTTCAATTGTCTTTGAACAAGAAAAACGACTCTGTGGGCCTCTGTTCCTTCCACGTTCAATTGTCTTTGAACAAGAAAAACGACTCTGTGGGCCTCTGTTCCTTCCACGTTCAATTGTCTTTGAACAAGAAAAACGACTCTGTGGGCTTCTGTTCCTTCCACGTTCAAGAATCATTTAACAAGAAACACGTGCCTATACAGATCTCTGTTCTTTCCTCGTTGAAGAATGATTCAACAAGAATTATGCCTTCGGACCCCTGTTCCTTCCACGTTCAAGAGTAATTCAACAAGAAATACACCTATGGATTGTTGTTATTTCCAAGCTCAAGGACCATTTTACAAAAAACACACGGGTGGACCATATTCTTCCCAAATTCAAAAGTCTGTTCGTATAAAATGCTCCAATTGAATTATTTTATTTCTCCAAGTCCAATAATAACCTACAAGAAGTACAGCGAGAGTCTGCTTTTATTTCAAGAGCCATTTCACAGTACAACAATGAACACACTTCTCTTCCTTCCTACTTCAAGAATCATTTTAGAGGAAATATATCCATGGACTTTTTTTTCTTCCCAAGTTTTTCTTATTTTGCAAGAAATGCATCCATGAACCCATGTTCGTTCCTGTTCCCAAGACCTTTCTCAAGCAATACGTCAATTGATTAGGACCCGTTACAGACATTCTCCAAAGTATAAAACTTAGGAATCACTATTCCGCTTCAGGCTCAAGAGACATATAACAAGAAATTCATTATCATAAGTTGGATATTCGCCTGGAGTAAAAAATTATTAAAAGTACAAAATCATGAGGCAAAGAGTTTATTTTAAGGTTTTTTTTTTTTGTGAACTTTCAAGCATTTCTGACCTTCTACAGGAGTATCTTCTTATACGTTCTCATTTTCACTCCTCTAGAAAGGCAGAAATGCTCGAAAGCTCGACTATAAAAACCTTACAAGAAACTCTTCGCCTCACAATTATTTTGATAAGAAATCCGTTAATGGCTGATTACGTTCTAAACGTATTTCACATGAAAGAATTAACCTTCGTGTCTGGAACACCACATTGAGCCAGAAGTACACAATCCTGTCAGGACGGGAACGGCGGCCAGAGGGAGCGGCCGTCGCAGCAGTCGACGTAACGACGGCGGTCAGACGATGCCGATCAAGATTGACGGGAACGACCGCGGGCTGAGGCTTGACCTCGCCAGCGTCGAGGAGGGCACTCCGTCCTTCGTCTATGGATCCGTGGCTTCACTGCTCTTCCAGGTCTCGGCTAACCTGGTAGGTCCCCCCGTAGGACCTAGATGACACTCTTCTCTCTATAAGTCAGAGCTCCCTTCTCTCCTTTAGGACCTTCGTCTATGGATCCGTGGCTTCACTGCTCTTCTAGGTCTCGGCCAACCTGGTAGGTCCCCCCGTAGGATCTAGATGACACTCTTCTCTCTATAAGTCAGAGCTCCCTTCTCTCCTTTAGGACCTTCGTCTATGGATCCGCAGCTTCACTGCTCTTCGAAGTATCGGCCACCCTGGTAGGTCCCCCGTAGGACCTAGATGACACTCTTATCTCTATAAGTCAGAGCTCCCTTCTCTCCTTTAGGACCTTCGTCTATGGATCCGTGGCTTCACTGCTCTTCCAGGTCTCGGCCAACCTGGTAGGTCCCCCCGTAGGACCTAGATGACACTCTTCTCTCTATAAGTCAGAGCTCCCTTTTATCTCCTTTAGGACCTTCGTCTATGGATCTGTGGCTTCACTGCTCTTCCAGGTCTCGGCCAACCTGGTAGGTCCCCCGTAGGACCTAGATGACACTCTTCTCTCTATAAGTCAGAGCTCCCTTCTCTCCTTTAGGACCTTCGTCTATGGATCCGTGGCTTCACTGCTCTTCCAGGTCTCGGCCAACCTGGTATGTCCCCCCGTAGGATCTAGTTGACACTCTTATCTCTATAAGTCAGAGCTCCCTTCTCTCCTTTAGGACCTTCGTCTATGGATCCGTGGCTTCACTGCTCTTCCAGGTCTCGGCCAACCTGGTAGGTCCCCCCGTAGGACCTAGATGACACTCTTCTCTCTATAAGTCAGAGCTGCCGTCTCTCTTTTAGGACCTTCGTCTATGGATCCGCAGCTTCACTGCTCTTCGAAGTATCGGCCACCCTGGTAGGTCCCCCGTAGGACCTAGATGAAACTCTTTGCTCCATAAGACTCCATAAGCTCTAGTCTCTCTCCTTTAGGACGTCCGCATATGGCCATATATCTCTAACCATCGTTATTTCTTCATGGATGCTTGCTTACTGATTTCTTGTATATGCCCTATAGTGGTTTTAAATACAAGTGTCAAATCAATCTACAACGGAACATAAATTTACGAACATTTACGGAATGTAAGCAAGCCAACAAAATCCAATTGATGAGACCTTTAAATGATATGACTTTATCCAGAGCTTCATTGGTATATAGATAAGATTTGAATTCTGATCCAACATTTAGCATAAAGTTTCTCTTCTTGTTTGGTCTCTCACTTTTTTTAAAATCAACCTTGGACCTGTTTAGCTGACGTATATTAGCAAATAAAAGTTTATAACTTATAGGATTATATATATATTTTTTGTTGTTTCTTTCTAACACAGTAACATTTATATTGAGGTTTAGAGACAAACGTTGTGAGGTATATTTAATAAATATAATATTGAACCTATAAACGAGACGAGAATTCTACCCATGTAACTTAGATATTTTCCGCTGCCGCTGTAACTTCACCGTGAAACTGTTTGTTGAGCTTATAGAGGCAACTTGTTGATAATCCGCCTCACTTCCTGAGTCTACACCGGGAAAGGAAAACATTCTAAAAATTATGTCTCGTAACTCTCTTTTCCTCTGTGTAGACGTTTTCCATCGTTTATACCGTACATCCTTATTGTTTATGTCTTAAACCAGAGTATAAAGTTGAGAAAGATACAGAGAGTGGAAACTCTCTCTATACCGACATTGACATGACAAAGATAGGAAAAAATAGTTTTTTGTTATAGAGTTTTATTTTCCTAGAGATTTCTCTCTGAAAGGAGCGAGAATTATTTTCATTTAGAGATTTTTTTGCCGTTATAAAGAGTTCGTTATAGCGAGCTTTAATTTAGGTAATACCTCTTTTACTTTGAAATGAGAACAAAAAGTAACAAATCTGTACAGAATTCCGAGTGAGGAAAGTGAATTGATTAGATTTACAATGCTTTCTAAAGTTCTCTTTGTCTGAAGGAGGACTCTCAAGGTGGGGAAGCCTCCCTTGCTGAAGAAATGTGCACATATATACAACTATTAATCAATAAACGCTTATTTTGGATCAAATTATAATAAACATTTTATCTAAAATAAGTGTTTACTCATTCAAAGTTATCAAAATGGATTGCTCAATTTTCATCAACATATAAAACTGTTTCCCTACATTTTATCTATCTTTTATTTTACTCCTTTATTATATATTATCCTTTATTTGATCATAATTTTTAATCTGTAACAATTAATTGAGAAGGAATCAAAGAAATTATTTAAATTGTCATCTTCTTTCTTATCTCCACTCAATCATATTAGGGTATCAAGTCTGTAGAGCTTGAAACTTTTGATGGTGTCTGCCGGGAAAGAGTAGAGAACACTTTAAGCGTCTCCACACAAGATATCCACCACACTCCTCCTCGTAATACCATAGCCCCCTTATATATACAGACATGGCCACATTCGTCCAATGAGAAGGCGGGAGAGATTGGTTCACTAACAAATGAAAACAAAATTCTTCCCACTAAAACCTGAGATAAGATAAATGTTTGTCAATATAATTTGACAGGAAAACTATAGCTAACTGAAGCTTGGCGTGGTATATTGAAGAATATTGTATCTAATATTCCAACCATATCACATCCACATATAAATGTATATCTACCGTGAACTGAATATAAATAGCTTAATAAAATCACCAGCTGTTATGATAGAGACAATGCCATACATTTATGTATCCATGTTGTCCTAGATTCTTTGATTTAGTTATCGCCATAAAATATCATAAATCACTTGTATCAATGTTTAAAACTATTTGAATAAAAAATATCACAAAGTTTTTGCAGATATTAAGATAGATTCGAATGGGAGGGCATATTTACAGTAGAGTCTATACATGTTCATCCCTGACTTTATAATTTAATAAACTCAACAAGAAATCTAGGATTACGTATCTTTTAATATTTTTATGTTTCTATCTTTCGGGGGCTAACATGACCTTCAACAGGAGAACTAGAATATGGGGAGATTTGACAACCATCATGACTGGGTGAAGTAGAATGTATCTGCCTTTGTCATTAAGACTAGGAGCACTATTCAGTAGCAGGACGACTTAGCTCCAAAAGAAATGGCCGCCTCTGACATGAGGAACAGATACCATGTGTAGCCGTTCCTAACATGGAATACAGATGCTGATTATCCTGTATTCCTGGATCAGGAGCCCTTACAAGGTACTATCAACCGGGTCAGCTGAGCCCAGGTTTTTTAGTGAGCTTGTTACTGCTCTCCTTCCTCTTTTTTCATCCGGGCTTGGAACCGGCAAAGTCGGAGTTGAACTAGAATATGACTTCCAGCTAACTATACATACCGTATAGTAAGGACAGTAGAAGTTTATTTTGTGTAGAAAATAAACATTCGTGCTTAAATGATTTTATTTTCCATATATAGATGGCGCGTTGTTGCTTTGTATTATTGTTGCCTACCGATAATTTTTAATACAGATATTTAAAATCTGTTTCTACTCACTTTATACTGAAATGAATAAAAATCTGAATACAGTGGTACCTCGACATACGAGCGCCCCAACATACGAGTTTTTCGAGATACGAGCCGACGAGCAAGTGATTTTTTGCTTTGAGTTACGAGCGAAATTCGAGATACGAGTTCGGTTCGGTAGTGTTGAAGATATTAATCTGTGATTTTAAATGGGAATTTTGTTTGGGGAAATTTGCTTCGAGATACGAGTAATTCAAGATACGAGCAAGGTTGCGGAACGAATTAAACTCGTATGTCGAGGTACCACTGTATTATAGCGCTGGGAGGGTTTACCACTCATGAACCATGCTCTACCTTTTTTTCATTTTCATCTATTACAGTATATATATGGTTTGTAGGAATAGAGTTTAATTATAAAATAAATAAAGGTCACCTCTCTCGGAATATAAACGGAAAAACTAAACCCCATCTATTGACTCTCTTCGCAAACTAGGGGACTGAGGTCGGTGACAAAGCCACAACACCAGCTTTGGCAAACTGAAAAGTGTTCACCTAGAGACCATGGTTTACGGCTTATGGTCCTCGTCAGTCTATGACGTACTTTATTCCATGAGATCCACAAGGGATCTAATGAAATCTTCACAATCTGCCAAAGAGTTGTTTAGCTGGTAGAGTGGCTAGGCCAAATCTATGGCCAAAATATAGATGAAAATTTACCGTGAAGTAATTGATCTATAAAAAATATGACTTAAAAAGATACTGTGCACGTATGTATTTGTAAATATTTATTGTAAGATATAGTCGATGTTTTTATTAAACCCGTTGAAGAGCGATTATCACTTGAAAGCTAGCATTTTAAAATAAAAAGAAACTCATTGTGAGAAAACATTTTTGTATTTTTAAACGTTTTTAACAATTTAAACATGAATAAAAAAGATATTAGCGTTAAAAACGATAGTTTTGATTGTATGGGGGGTCGGTGGAAGGCTGGTTAAACCGTTTGGTTTTCGACCACTACGACCCGGGTTCGATTCCCGCATTGGACACTTTTTTCTGTCAACCCCACCAGCGAGTGTCAGTAACCAAACGGGGCTCTGGCACATTTGTAAGTGCAAAGTCGAACTGCTTTTCACATGTGTAGACATGTGGTGCGCTTACAGTAAAAGCAGTCGCTAACTACCCACCATGATTATCATGGCTTTGAGATAAAAAGAAGAAGAATGAGGTTTTTATTGTATAAAAATTGTAAATATACTACACAAATTATGTCAAACGTAATAACCATGTAAGGAATAAAACTACCCTATATTGTGATTGACTCAATTATAAATATGTAATTCTGGTATATATATAGCTGTAGGTAGAGGTCTGTACCTACACGTACAACAGCTAGTTTAACCGCCATTATTGGAAGAGGAAGCTGTGTGGCAATAAGGAAAATTCTAGAACTTAATGGTTAGCTTTACAATAATAGTTGTGAAAAAAACGCCGTGTAAAATTCCATCAAAATTGAGAAGGTGAAATAGGCTTCTGTCAAAACTTTTGTTGATTTTGTTTTTCTCTGAAGATAATCCTCAACAATAGACTGTTCAATAAATAAAACTTATATAGTTTTGTTGGTCACTAAAATCCTTTGTTTATCCTGATTTTCGATGAGTAAAAGGTATATTTTTATGAAATTGTTTTCAATATATACACTCATGGACAAAATTTAAGGAAGTTGAAAGTCTTTGATATTGCCAGTTGTCTGTTTCATTGAAGGAGATAATGGTGTCTTCATTAAAAGTCACTGTGTATCAAATATATTTAAGAATTATTGTTTGAATCCCGATATACATGCTAAAATGACAACTTCCTTAAGTTTTGTCCATGAGTGTATGTGCAACAATTTCACTCTACTTCTGCATATAAAATTAAGGTATAGATTCTATAAAATATTAAAAAATAATAAATATTTAATTGTATATATTTTAGAGAGATTTTATAGAATAACAAGTGTATTTGCCATTTGAAACTTCAAATACTAAAATAGAACATCTCTCTCTCTACATACAAGATGTTCCTAAAAATGTCTGGGTAACGAAAGTTAAGAATGTGAATTGAGGTTACACTCAAAACTTAAGAAAGTTGTACCTTTTATCATGTATATCGGGATTCAGACAATAACTATGAAAGATATTTGATATACAGCCTCTCATTATACTTCTATATATTGTCATGCTTTATCTTCACGTCCGTTGAAGAACGATGTCGTTCGAAAGCTAGCGGAATATTCTACAAAAGAAGCTCCTTTTTGTTCTTTTATATTATCGCAATACAGTGCCCTTTATTGAAGACACACGGAATAACAAAGTGTGAACAAAATTTCCTCTGTCTCCTTCAAAAAAAAAAAAAAAAAAAAAACAGATGACCAGCGACATCAGACTTTCTACTTCCTTAAGTTTTCTCAATGAGTGTCTATTTATTCATGTAATAATGTAAAACAGTGATCTCTATGGTGTTTGAATCAAGGTTATTGCGTACCTAATAGAACAAGAGGTAGCTAGCTCCAAGTAGGACTATATCTCCTTCAATCTCCAAATGGAACAAATTATCTTGTTTTACAAACCGGTCAACCTTATTTTTTATATACTTTTGTAATTCCACAATTTTCTGTTGTTGTGGTCGGTTAAACGTCAAGAATTTGGCACTTTTATGTTTATTTTTTGTTATCTCTTCAATAAATTCATTAAAACCACTCTTCATTCATTCTCATAATAAATATTCACAAATCTCCTATTATATACGTGCACTGAATTTTTATCAATTTTGACATATTTTTATGATATATTTTTATAGCAAAACTATAATCTGTTGTTGTTGTTTCTTATCCCCTTGTGTAAATATTACACGAATTCCATGAGTTCATGATTCATGGAATGGGGTATAGGGGTGCAGCTTTCGTTGATCATGGCACCATGATCCAGGCACACTTTGGTGAAAGTCTGACTTTGCCTGTAATTTGAGGCTGTTCCTAACTTGGAAACTATAATCTAAATACTGCTAGTTAGCAGTTTAGACTATCATTTTTGGTAAGTTGTTGAGTGAAACTGTATAAAATTCAATATCAAACAAGTTCCAGTTGTCATTTGATTTTTTAAAAAACTCCTGGATATAAATTAAGAAATTTAACAGGTTTCTGGAGATGAGTTTTTTTCATTTTATTAAAGCAGACTTAAGCTTTCGGGGATCTCTGCTCTTCTACAGGAGAACATAAATAAAACGAATAAAACGCCGCCTGTGGCATTCTGATCAATCTGAGAGAAGCGACTTATGTTTTTTCTTCTATAGCTAATAGAAAGATTAGAGTTGTCTTAAGATCTATTATCTCCAAGACTATATTTATTGATCTTATGAGGTATCTCTCTGGACAGAAATATGATAAGTTGTCAGGGTAATGAGTAACGGCACAACCACGCACGCAGTCTGTTCCGTCTCAACAGCTGTGTGGAAAATGGCCAAAACACGTGATCAGTCGGTGTTTACGATGATTAGAGTTGTCTTAAGATCTATAATCTTCTATATTTATATTGATCCTATGAGGTATCTCTCTGGACAGAAATATGATAAGTTGTCGAGGTAGTGAGTAACGGCACAACCACGCAGTCTGTTCCGCCTCAACAGCTGTGTGGAAAATGGCCAAAACACGTGATCAGCCGGTGTTTACGATGATTAGAGAAAAAGTTGTGGAACACGTCCCGTGAATTTCGCAACTGTCGGAGTAATGACTGTGGTAGAACATTGCTTCTCTGGGGGAGGATTTCTTCAATACATCGACAACATACCAACATTCGTGTTTTGAACTCTTTCTCTTGATTCATCAGAATATCAACAACAACAAAAAGGCTTTTATTAGGACCCATTGCCCTGTATGGATTCGCCATACAACAACAAAATAATACAGTAATTTTTTCTCCCTTTCCCCATGTGCACGTGAGCCTTTGTTTGAAAAGGGATTTATATACACATCTGTTCTAAAACTTTCTTCACTACCTCTTTTGTGTATGAATCTATTTACAAATGATCTGTAGAAATTATAGAGTTCTATTGCTATATTTTTCTTTTCTGAAATAGTTCTCAGCGTCTGCAGTGGGTTTCTAAATCTCCAGAATGTGTTTTAAAGAGTTTTTTCTCTTTCTTAACCTAAATATTTGCATTCTATGATACAGTGAGAGATTTCATCAGATATAATATCAGAATATCAAATAAAACACTAAATTTACTGTAAAATTAATTCCTTTAAATATGCTCTCAACAACCTTGTTACAAAAGACCATACACAAATAGATAGAGTGTCAAAATTACAGGAAGGACATATTTTCCCCATCACTAATCTATGAATGCGATATTTGGACAACCACCAAAAGAGAAGAGAAAAATCTAACAACTGAAAGCCTAATTGATTAACCAAATATGCGGAATATAAATTCACTCATGGACAAGACTTAATTTCTTAAAGGAGATAGAGGCAATTTTGTTCACACTTGGTTATATCGTTGTGTCTTCAATAAAGATACATTACATTTCTGATTTAACTAAAAATTCGTTCTACTTTTAGGGGGGGACCGCTATATATTGAAAAATAATTTCACGTATTTACTATAGATACGTATTCTTCTGATTATTGTTTATATAGATGGCATGCTTTTATAGATTTTATATATCACAAATAAATTTGCATATTGTATATACACCCAGAGCAATTCTTTACCAAACGAAAAAATGATTCAAACATAGAATATCAAATGTAAGAAGTAGTTGGCCTCATCATTTCGCCATTTAACATTTCCTAAAACACGAAATAAAAATGACTGTAGAAAGTTACAAGAAATTGTAAACAATGGTTGAAAAAATGGTTGCATCTGTTTGGATTCCCCCACGCAGGCGTGGGAAGCGGCTGGCTCATCAACTTTTACAAGTTTTCCTCACTTTCTACACCCATTGAACACTTGCAACACCATTAATCATTTTTGTGTTTCTAGGAAAAATCCAACGTTATATTCTTTTGTTCTGCAATTGACTGATTAAGCCATTCAGAATACAGATGGAAAATTTGACGAGAGTATTAGGATTTATTAAAAAGAAAGGTCTCCTCTTCCGTTACAATAGACACTTAAACTAAGCACCATCATTGCCATCTCCGCAAACTAGTGAACTCGGGTTGGTGACATAGACACTACACTAGCGTGGTAAGGACAAAATACTCAGGAGATAAGTTTCTTCATATTTTGTTAAAGGCAAGATGCTTCTTCCATTTTGCCAACGCAAGTGATTTTTTGAGGAGGTTCTTCATGTAAAAACGTGTATCAGGATTCATAGCGCGACAAGCAAAATAACTGTATTTGAGATTTCTAAACGAGGTAAAATCTTCCCAATTACATGCGTGGTAAGGACAAAATACTCAGGAGATAAGTTTCTTCAGAAGAAACTGAAGAAACTTATCTCCTGAGTATTTTGTCCTTACCACGCATGTAATTGGGAAGATTTTACCTCGTTTAGAAACACTACACTAGGTTTGGCATAATTCGGAACGCCCACTAGTAGACCATGGTTTCGGGCTAGTGGCCTTTGTCAGTCCAAGACAGGCTTTGATCATGAGATCCACACGGGATTGATGAAATCCTCAATTTTCCAAAACTGGTATGGTAGTCTGAGTCTGCTGGTTTGCAGAGACATTCAATAAATGGCGCTCAGTTTAAGTGTTTATTTTGACAGAAGAGGTACCCTTTCATTTTTACACATTCAGAATACGGCGTGGTTTATTTAAATAAAGATAAAATGTCCGAAAGCTAGACCATTCTTGTGAATTCAGAGGTGGGTGACGTTGAAAGATGGACGCAAATACTGGTAAACATAACGTGGTGACGTGGGAATCTGCGGTTTGTGGAGAGGGAGGAATTTTCCAATAGATGGCGTATCAACTATCTTTTAAACCTCGATTTGCAAGGTCAGGAGCTATCTACATTCTTGGACAAAACTTAAAGAAGTGTATTGATGTCGTCAGTCGTCTATTTTTTTTTAAGGGGACAATTTTATTCACACTTGGTTACCTATATAGTAATAGCTAGTAATAAATTATTATTATTATTATCCCTAGTACACGTGGTACAGGCCATGGTAATCATGGTGAGTACAAGTTAGCGACTGCTTTTACTGTAAGCGCACCACATGTCTACATATGTGAAAAGCAGTTCGACTTTGCACTTACAAATGTGCCAGAACCCCGTTTTGTTACTTGCACTCGCTGATGGGGTTGTACTTTTGCAAGAATCGAGGGCCATTGGAGCATTTCTTTTTAATTATAAAGAAGTGTTCAATGCGGGATTCAATCCCGGGTCGTAGTAGTCGAAAACCAACGGACCACATTCCACCGACCCTCCTAATACAAAATGGTGGTAGAGTGAGATGTAGCTAACAAAGCTGGAAACCGGACTTCAAAAAGGACATCCCGTAACCCGAGGACTCGATATCCTGCTGGGAAGAATGGATCATAAATCCCCTGTTCACTCCACCTGTGCTACCCACCGTACCTATACCGCTATGTAACTTGGTTGATTCGACTTTGTATTCTTTGATTGCAATATAACAGGAGGATCATATCCATTGAAGCTACATCTCCTTTTTATCTAAAGAGACAAGGGTCGCCTCTCCCGTCAAAATAGACGTCTAAAACTCTTTTCAGTTTGCCAAAGCTGGTTTTGTGGCTTTGTCACCGACCCGAGGCCGCTAGTTGCTGCGACGGTCAATACATGGCGTCTGGTTTTAGACGTCTATTTTGACGGGAGAGGCGACCCTTGTCTCTTTAGATCAATTTCCTCCCGGTAAAATTTCCATCTATATCTCCTTTTTAATTCATAAAAACAATGCATATACTCTTAAAGAATGTAACGAAAACATGGCCTTTCTTTATCATCAAACCTTTTTACTAGGGTGATTCACTGTACCATCGTTTTGATGCCCATTTAAAGGGAGAGGTGCTTTTTTTAGTACATGAATATCATTCTCCCGCAACTTTATGTTATATATATACCAGCCATCCTTATATGTATTGAGAGATACTAAAAGTGCTTGTAATAGAGACACTCTGTGCACTCTGATACCTACCTCTGATTCGTCATGAAAGATATTGCAGCAAAATCACCACCCTGTAACACTATGTCAATTTGATATTGCCATCCCAACTGTAAATGCGGTAGTTTCTTACAAAGTTGAAATATGACGACTGAAATCACACTTGGCCACAATTTCGTGGTTCAACGATTACATTTACCCATTTAGATTAATGCATTATCACGCCGCATACAGGAAAATAAATTTGTTCTGAAAATAGAGCAATCCATACTTAAATCATTAGATAGTAAAAAGGCATATATTAGATTGAATAAAAGATTTATTTGCTAATATTATAATGCGGCTATGCGGTGCTGAGTTTGTGTATACAAAAATGTAATGCCTCGATAAAAGTTGGCGTTCAGCCAGCCGAAATATTGGCAAATAAATATTTTATTCAATCCAATATATAGCTTTTTACTATCTAAGGAAAATAAATATTATTACCTATTTTCTTTAATACCTAGTTCACACTGTAATGAATTAAAATATATGACGTCTTAGAGCCCCATCTGTATTTATAAATTTGAACTGTTTAAATGCCAAAATGTTCTTTTTCCAATAAAACAAATTTCTACTGCAACGATAAATAAAAATATATTTTGAAAGTGCAGCCTCATCAATGTTAAACCCTCCAAATTCTTACTATTGATAGGGCTTACCAATGATCAGCCAGGCCCTCACAATATTGTCGCGAGGAAAAATAATTAACTAGGCCTTCGAGTGGCCATGATTTATATGAGAGATTTTAAATATAAAATAAGAGTTACTATGTACATGAGTCAAATCGACCCAGCAGTTAGAACAAGAGGAGAGAACTGAGTTTTTCTACCTTCCATGTGGCGCCACTGTTTTCCCTGACCTGTCGGTTCAGTCCAGATAAGAGGGAATACCAGGAAACTCTGTCCTCCTGACTATATTTATTTTTATCATTACAATATATAGGGCCACGTGGAGGATATATATCTTTATTTGAAACAAAGAGACATTCGAACCTGAATAGTTTACATTTCTAAAATATATTGACAGAATTGTAACGCAATGTGTGTGAAAACAAATTGTTACTATTATGATGTACCAGTATGCCAACTGTTATGAAAATTCGTCTATTTTAGACGCGTAAGATTCTTTTATAAAAGGAAGATTGAAAAATGCAATATAACAGCGGTATGGTAGATAAAACTGGTGAAACCGCTGGGAGGGTTCACCACTGATGAGCCAGGCTCTCCCATTAATTTTTCCATATTGAAGTAAGGGCAGTAGAAATTGTTTAATTTCAAAAAGAATCTTACGGGTCTAAAATGGTTTCGAAAATGTTCATATAAGTATAGCTTCCTAAAGTCGCGATGTACACAATTTATTATAACATCTCGGCAAAGGTTTACTGTCCATCGATGTAAACTGAGCCGTGTGAAACACTAGTAGCTGTAGGTAGCTCTCCACTAATGACCTTCACCAACATTGCAGTAGCTACTGTCGAAACTTGTTAATTACTAAAGCCTTAACACTTTCAACCTTCAATCAAATCAGTTTACTTGTGTTTTAAATAAAATAATTTTAAAATGTGTTCCTGATACATACAATATACACACTCAGGGACAAAACTTAAGATGGGGAGAATCTTTTTATCGCCGGTCGTCTTTTTTTTTCTTATCCCTAGTACACGTGGTGGTACAGGCCATGATAATCATGGTGGGTAGTTAGCGACTGCTTTTTCTGTAAGCGCACCACATGTCTACACTTGTGAATAGCAGTTCGACTTTGCACTTACAAATGCACTTACAAATTTTTTTGAAGGAGACAGAGGCAATTTTTTTCACACTTGGTTATCTCGTGTGTTTTCAATAAAGATCACTGTGTATCAAATATATTTCAGAGTTATTGTCTGGAGGAGGTTTTCTTCATTACATCGACAATATACCAACATTTGTGTTTTGAACTCTCTCTTGCTCTTCATCAGAATATGAAATAAAACACTATATTTACTGGAAAGTTAATTCCGTTAAATATGCTCTCAACAGAATTGTTACAAAAGACCATACACAAATAGATAGAATGTCAAAATTACAGGAAGGACATTTACTAATCTATGAATGGGAAATTTGGACAACCACCAAAAGAGAAGAGCAAAACCTAATAACAACTAAAATCTTAATTGATAACCCAATATGCTGAATATAAATACAATCATCGACAAAATTTAAATTTTTAAAGGAAACAGTGTAAATTTTGTTCACACTTGGTTATCTCGTGTGTCTTCAATAAAGATGATCACTGTGTATCAAATATATTTCAGAATTATTGTGTGAATCCCGATATAAATGCTAAAAGGTACAAATTCCTCAAATTTTGTCCATGAATGTATACTTAAAAACATATGGCATTTTGAAATAATAAAATATTCTGGTATCAGAATTGTTACATCCTCAATATAGGATAGTAAAATTAGATAGTACAAAGTCAGAATGGAGATAACTGTTGGATGATCAGAGTTACTGATTGGTAGCATATGGTGTTGTATGGATCGAATACATGATCAATGGAAATGGGAAATGTACATAGGAAATGTATTCCTAGATATTTCTTACTGGATATTTAAAGTTTTTTGTTCTTAGAGGTTTTCTTCCAGAGATAGGTTTTACTATATAGAGACGTACATTGTAGTTGTTATTTAATGTTCTTCCTCTCAACTCTACAGTGTAACATTCGAACGTAAATCTCATGAGAGATTCGATAAGTAAATATAATGATCCTGAAGATAGGCATTCATATTTCTATCAAAATAAGACACTTCGGCCAGTTAGAGTTTTTATTTTTCTCAACGTTTCAACAAAAATCTTTTTTCTTCGTCAGGAGAAGTTTAAAAGAAGTATATATTTATTTAATTCCAAGATCATAGTCTTTGACGAGTTTAATATTTGTTTTTGACTCGTGCTTTAGAAGTTGTACTAAATTCGAAAAATCATGTGAGAACGTCCTTGCAACCTCAGAACAAATTTTAACACCTTGCCAAATGCTTTATTTTTTATTTACTTCTCCTGACGAAGACAAAAGATTTTTGTCGAAACGTTGAGAAAATAAAAAAAACTCTAACTGGCTGAAGTGTCTATTTTTGATAGAAATAAATACAATGAAATATAAAAAAAGTTAAAAATAAACAATTAACGTGACAAATATTTACAAAAGGGTAAAAATTAAAGTGAAGTTTGGTAAATGCCATTAAAAAAAATGTTAGTAATTTCCATCTTCAAAGTGTTGATCTTTCATCTTATTTTATTTTAGTACATCACATATTGAGAAAATTCCCGTTTATTTTCTCATACTCCCAACGCCCAACCTTTTACTTGAGAAAAGGCGACAGGGTTTCATTTAAACGTCTATAAATAAAATATAGTGATGATGCTTATCTCCATGGTTAAACCAATCCCTGAAGTCCACTCCTCTTCAATTCTGCGATGGTAGTTATAGGCCTGGAAAATAGGTATTCTATTGTCAATTCTGAGCATGACAATACATGCTCCGGAAAATAAATAAAATATAAAAATGGTTAAAGTAATTCACATAAAACTACCACCTTCCATTACGTATTATTTTAAAGAATAGATGAAAGCTAAAGGCGAGTCAAGTTTCATTATTAAATATATATAAATTTGGCGAGATTTGGGACAATAATGTCTTTCAAAAGGATATAATACCTGTACAAGTCTTGTATTCGTATTTTTCAGCCTGATGAAGGACGTTGTTGTCCGATATTTTGCCAAGCTTATACTTTTTCAATCAAGTAACTCGTTGCTGTTAGATTTTATCTCTCTATACAAATTATATCTGACGATTCCCCTCTTATTTTATAGTATTGTATTAAAAAAATAAAAATGGCATATCTTGACCAAGAGCACATGTGCTTTACAGAAGGCAGAGCGCCATCTGGTGGAACAGAAATCAACTAAACATTGATTTAGCCTGTTCCCTGATATTTGGCCAACCCAATTTCTTGATAAATCAAGAAAAGCCATCCATGAACGCGTTTCGCGCTGTTGGCGTTCGTCAGCGTGAAGTATGCTGTACCACTGCGACCAAAATTATTTTTGGTCACAGAGGCTTCTTAAGAAACCAAGAAATGGGTATTTAAGACCAAACTTGCGTAAATACGTTTACGAAAAAATGATAGAAAAAAAAATACATTTTAACTGTTTGTGATATTATTTATCTTTCAATGCATCTATTATCAAATCACTTGTGTGTGGAATTTCAAAACCCACATATCAAAATCTAATCAAAATTTCTCTATTGAAAGAGATGACCCAAATATGAAGTTAAAACAATTCCGTGTTGAAGTTATCTCGATGTTGACGTGGCAAAAAGCGACGTATAAGTTGATGGAAGTCTGCCAATTGGAATGTCGCCTTTGATGGCGTCAGGAACATTGAATGGCATTTACATTTTAATGACACTTGCGACACCTGTCGTGGCTCAATTCAGATCGGAATATAGAAGATATCATTTTTGTTGCTTGAATTTTATAGATATTATATATATTAATTTTTAATTTAATTTATATATGAGTTAAAATTTAGCTATATGTGCATATATAATAAAGGATTGACGAGGGCCATTATCCTGAAACCATGGTCTCTAGATGGACGTTTCTCAGTTTACCAAAGCTGGTGTTGTGGCTTTGTCACCGACCTGAGTTCTCTAGTTTGCGGCGACGGTCAATAAGATAGCGTCTAGTTTTGACGTGAGAGAGAGAGAGAGGTTACCTTTATTTTTATGGATGTAGTACTTCGTTAACGTAGCTGTGTACCGCAATAACTCACAAGATTTACCTTTAATTTAAAAAAGGGGGTTTATCAATATTTGAAAAAAAAAATACACAAGTTTTTTCACACAAGTGAAATTATATATGGATCAGTTTGATAAATGAGAAGAGAAATGCACACATCTCCTGATTGTACAACTAAAAGTTGCTAATGGATTTCGCCATCTGTCGGAATAAATATCAACTATTCTGTTGATTTTTTTATTATTCCAGAATTGGTTAAATACCATTTCTCTTGATGATAATCAATAATTAATTAATATTTATTCTGAAAGATATCGCGCACAAGCAAATTTTCATTGTACAATCAGGAGATGCCTTTCTTGATGTTGTTATTTATCGATGTTGGTTTCGAGATAAATGACAAAAGAAAGCTATTTTAACAATATTCAGTCGTTTCATCAGGAGAAGTTATTGGTAATAAAATATATTAACAAACAATCCAAGGTTAAGTTTCATGCACCATTTTTATATCTCTAGCTTTCAGGCTAATATGCCCTTCAACAGGAGCATCTAGAAGTATAACGTCCATCATGCAAGAAACTTCACCCTGGATTTCTCTTGTTGCTATTGTTAAATTATAAGAAGTCAGGGATGAACGATTATAATGAAATATATGAGAACACTACTACAATAAGGTACAAATGGTTCTGAATTCTTACCTACTTCTTATGAATGTAGAATATTAGAGTACAATAGTAAGGTATTTTTGTGTGAATATATTGTAACCTATAAAATTAGGAAAGGCAAACTTTTGGATGGCACAGTAATTTACTTAAGGGCACAAGCATCAACTAAAATTTATAGGATACAATATAATACCCATTCCAAGAGTCCAGCAACAGTCTCACTATAAAAGGAAGTTCCAAAAATGCAATATAACAGCGTTATGGTATATTAAACTGGAGAAACCGCTAGGAGGGTTTACCACTGATGAGCCAGGCCCTCCCTTTAATTTTTCCATTGCAGTAAGGGCAGTAGAAATTGTGTAATTCAAAAGAATCATACGTGTCTATAATAGTTTCAAATATTAAAACAGATGGCCCTCTGATGCATCATAATACAATATAAGCGATGAAGAAAGTTTCCAGAGTAGGAAAATATAAATAATAATATTATTAAACAATTAATAATCTGTATAAATAAAATATAATATAAATAATTTGCTATATTATACTCAGATAAAAACTATACAAGAAATATCTATCTCTTGCTTATCCCTAGTACACGTGGTATAGGTCATGATAACCATGATGGGTAGAAGTTGGCGACTGCTTTTACTGTAAGTGCACCACATGTCTACACATGTGAGAAGCAGTTCGACTTTACACATAGATATGTGCCAGAGCCCCCGTTTGGTTACTTGCACTCGCTGGTGGGGTTGGACTTTTGAAAGAATCGGGGGCCATTGGAGAATTTTTTTTATCAGAAAAAAGTGCCCAATGCGGAAATCGAACCCGGGTCGTAAACCAACGGTTTAGACCATCCTTCCACCGATCTCCTAATATCTACCTCTCTACCTACTTAGTATGGAAGATGGCATTGAAAGGTAGATTGTGCCAAAAGTACATCTTCTAAACAATATTAGAATCTTACACAAGAGAGTTGTTTAACATACATTTATAGTTCATCCATTACAACCCTATATATTATCTACTTTGGATTACAGCCAACTTTTATCTTCTACTTAGTCACTCTTTATAGTCCTTGTGATGTTTCCTTGACGGTTACTTTTTATCTTTTATTTCTTTATCTGCATGTGTAATATTAAATATATTCTACACAGAAAAATGTCTAATTTTAAATATAAATAAATATATATTTGTGACATTTTGGATTTACTAAGGATTGAGTATGGAATCCCAAATAAATGATAAAGCTCTAAAATATATTAAAAGGGGAAAACTTCAGGATACGCGCAAAAGAGTAAAATTATAGGATCCACAGAATAAAAAGATAATAACCCTATGATCTATTTTATAAAAAAATATAGTTATAACCAATTATTTATTTAATTTTCGACGTTTCAGGGACTCATTATCAATCTTTGCAGGGGATTTAATTCATTCACCTGAGGAGAGAGATAGCGTGTCACTGAAAAGTCGGGAATTATGTAAATAATTGATTGATGTAGCTATCTTTCTTGCAAACCAACAAATGATATTCAAACCTATGATCTATGGTAAAAGAAGTACTATTCTATAATTTGTCAAGTAAACAAATATATATATATATATATATATATATATATATATATATATATATATATATATATGTAAAACAACACTTGAAGTTACACCGCATGAGTTTCTTCTCAATGAAAAATACCATATTTATTTCAAGGTGAAATATTGACTATTTCTAACCTTTTTGGATGAGCTATGAAAGGGTAAATTATGAAGAGTAATGATGAACGGAAAAAATAAAAGTGTCCAGGGATGGGAATCGAACCCACAATGTTCCGCTTACAATCACAAACCGCAGTGTATTATATAATATATATGTGGCAATATAAGGTGGGAAGAGAAATAATCACACCACAAGTTGGAAGAGAAACCCAGGCAACCAGAGAAAGAGAGGCAGAGAGACAGGCCCGGCACAGCCGCGCGGCCGTTCGTGTCGCACACAATCCTCAACTGTCCTAAAAGTCCCGAGGTGTTACCTGACGGGCCCCAGGAGTCGCCCCTTGGAATGTCGCTGGTATCTTAAGTGACCCTCCCGTCTCTCTCTGGGTTGTCTGTAGGCTTGTTTTATTATTACTTGAAGAGTATATATTATGACATATATATAAGTTCCTAGAAGATCCACTGAAAGACAGAGTGAAGCTCAAATAGCCATTAAGAGAAAAAAAACTATGTCTTTAAGATAGATCTAGAACATAAAGCTTTAGGATCTATAGAAAAGATAATAAGGAACTTTACGATTCACAGAAATAAAGATTAAACCCATGAAAGAATCACAAAGAGTAAGTGTAGTAATTCTCTACAGAAAGGGTCTACGAAACCTGAGAAAGAAAGAGTAGATCCTAAAAATCTACAGAGAAAAGAGATGAGGAAGCTGCAATCCATACGAAAAAGAACAAGGCACTCAATAAGTATTAATTAAACAATATCACAGGTGTCTGTAGATGAGTTTCTTTTCATTAACGTAGTCTCAAGATTTCAGGCATCTCTGCCCTTCTACTGGAGAACATAAATAAACGAATAAAACGCCGTCTGATGCTAAACTATTACAAAAATCTATGTTCTCCTGAAGAAGAGCAGAGATGACCGAAAGCTTGAGACTACGTTAATGAAATAAAAAGAAACTCATATCCAGAAACCTGTAAATTTTTTTATAAGAAAGAGTAGATCCTTCAAATCTACAGAGAAATAAGATTAGGACCCTACAATCCATATGAAAAAGAACAAGGCAATATTATCTATGCTAAGGAAGAGAGACATGTTATCTTCCAAATAAAGATTACCATTCAACATGGAAAGAAAGAATAAGGACCTAAAGAATCGTATCAAATTAAAGCTTTATGATTCATTGAGGTAAAAAGGGAATCATAGGATCCATGTAACAAAATTACCACACCTAAGAAACCTTAAAAACCAAGATTAATACCCTAGGATACACGAAAAAGTAAAAAAGTTGCTAAAAGTTAGGCAATAGCTTTACAATGAAATAAATTGTCCTCTCGACGTGTGATTACAGGTGTCAAGTTTAACAAGAAGTGGACAGCCATTGTAGGACGCCGTTCTTCTTTCTTCCTCAACTTCTTAACGTCACTCTGTGTTTTATACAACAATACAATTGTGATATATCTTCACATTGGAGAATAGAAAGATGATAAAAACAACGCTTTTCTTATATATGAATATCTTTTAAACCGTTAAATATTGAAGTCACTTTTTAAAAACTTGCTTGGGCAAATATATTAAAATAAAACCCACAAAGAGAGCTCGTTAACGTTCTAATATTTCAGAGTAAGTAGAGGGCAAAAATAACGTTTGTATCTAATAAAAGATTATTGATTAAAATAAAAGAGATAATAGGGGGAAAATGGAGTTTGAATCTAGTAAATAATTATTTTGATGAATATTAATCTGATCAACTATATTACAATTAAGATATAATAGAATAACTAAAACAATTGTATTTTATATGTACGGATGTTAATGATTGAAATACACTCATGGACAAAACTTAAGGAAGTTGTACCTTTTAGCATGTATATCGGGATTCAGACAATAACTCTGAAATATATTAGAGTGTCCTTTATTGAAGACACGAGATAACCAAGTGTGAACTAAATTGCCTCTGTCTCCTTAAAAAATAAAACGACGATTAGCGACATCAAATCCACTTCCTTAAGTAAGTTTTATCCATGTGTATTAGCGAGGTATGAGCTAGGTCTTTTAATAATGGTCTGAAAACATTGTGAAGAAAGGTTATATGAAATAATATATAAAATTTTAAAATGGGTGTTATTATGGCACACACTATTAACTAGCTGTTTTTTCAACATTTTACCGGTAAGAAATAGATCCCTATCCAAAAAGAAATGCTTCCAATTTTGGCTATATAATTAGCATAGGCATTTTGCCAGCTGAACACCTTTTTGGAAAATTCGTAAGATTTCGTGAATTCCTGTTACATTCAAGAAATCCTGACTGCCTTCGACTGATGGGGACCAGGAATCATGATTTCCAAGTGGACAATCTTAATGGGTCCGGTGTTGTGTGTGGCTTTGTCACCGATCTAAGTCTGCCTGTTTGCAAAGACGGTCAATAGATGGCGCATAATTTTGATATCTTTTTAACTATAGATTTTGAAATGTTTGTCTAGTATGAGCTTTGGTTAAGGAGATGGAACGTCTTTGATGTCGCCGGTCGGTTATTTTGAAGGAGACAGAGGTAATTTCGTTCACACTTGGTTATCTCGTGTGTCTTCAATAAAGGTCACTGTGTATCAAATATCTTTCAGAGTTATTATCTGTATCCCTATATACATGTTAAAAGGTACAACTTCCTTAAGTTTTGTCCATGAAGTGTAGTTTGATATTCAGGTTTTCATTTTTATGTACGTATGAGTGTTGATATTTATATTAATTTTTATTTTTGAATTTACACGTAAAGACACCATTACTATACAGGAAAATATAATAAATCAAACTCTGGCGAAGCCGCTGGAAATATTCATACTATAGTTAAATGTGAGTCAGGCCCTCCCAAAATTTATCATATCCAATTTATATAATTTGAGAATAAACATCACACACATGTGTAAATAAAATTATATATAAAATTAAAAAATGTAATGCAAAGAAACTTCAAATTTTGCATTATAGGTGAATTTATTAACAAATTACATACATAATAATATCACAAGTATATCACATATTGTAAACTTGTACAACTGTATATCACAAAAAAAAACATAAATACCAAATATTTATAAAAACGATCGATGGTGTCGTTTATTATCTCTATCTAAAGAGAAAAACTGGATTCAGCTGTATTGGCTGAGCCTACCATGTAGGGGCTCCATACAGGATGAGCTTCGTTCATCTAAACTCCAAGTTAGGAGCGGGTGTACAGAGCGTCTGTTTATTATCATTAGTAGTAGTATTATCTTATTGTATGATTACGCAGGTCATGGAGATTAGTGCATAAGTCTCCATAATGAGTAAAAAGAGCTGCTGTCGTTGGTTGGCTATCCATACTTGTTCGGCGGTACAACTGATAAAATTGGACCGATACAGAGAATATTAGAATGGCCCCTGCGCAAGGATGACACGTAAAATGGTGAAGCGTTCCACATGGAGGTGACACTCAGACTTTGTCCCCCAGGTTGGCGTCTGTTCCACATGTCAAGCGACCACCCAATATTGGATCTAAGTCAGTGGGCTGCTACTGAGGAGATGTCTGCCAGCCTTAACCACTATAGCAGACACATTTTAAAATTCTCGGTAATAAAGTATTAAGAGGAGATAAAAATATCTAAAAAGGATTCTCCACATATGTCACAAAAGAATATAATTAGATAACGTTACATAAAAATGTTCAAAAGTAGCCATAAACTATAAATATAGAATGCTGTAATATGTAAAGAGAGTCATATGGTAAATATGTTAATTCCGTCACGTTCGACCAATCACAAGATGTTTTACTCAGAACTTGCTCATCTCTATGAAATATCAAAGTTTCCAACATGACTAGCTATAAGGTCACGTCGCTCTATTGTCTTTATAACGTAAATTTATTCATGTTGAAATTTTATACTAGAGAATGGGCGTGTCTTATTCCTACATAAGGTTGAATGAAATTACAAGCGATTGCATTTGTAGTTTATTAATTTTGGACCATTGTGATTCTCCAATCTGTTTTTTGTTATTCTAGCGTTGAAAGGATTTAATTGTTAAGATATCAATATGTTAATAACATTTCTTTTTTTGCTGTTGTTCACTTTACCTTTTAAATGTAATTAGATATCTTGATTTAGAATATTGATAAATACACTTATGGACAAAACTTAAGGAAGTTGTACCTTTCAGAATGTATATCGGGATTCAAACAATAACTTTGAAAGATATTACAGTGAATTTTGTTGAAGACACATGAGATAACCAAGTTTGAACAGAGTTGCTTTAGTAGTCTATCAGTGTTTTTTAAAACACTTTTTATGAACGCGTAATGTATTTTTAAAAATCTAAACATGATGAAATTAATATGCCATAGGTTACCACTCTATATTCCCCCTATATAGTATTTGAACAAGATTAGTTTCTCTTGATAGCGATCGACATTGTTGTTTACCCTGTTTTTATCCTATCTGGAGTTTTTTAAAAATCCCTCTTTACACCCCCCCCCCTCCTACAGTTATAAAAAAAAAGATATTTTATAATTATTTTATGTATAATTAGTATACTCTTTTATATTCTCTTTCTCTCCTCTCTCTCTCTATAACTACAGTTAAACCTGTCTATAGCGCCCCCTCTAAATAGCCCCTCCCTCTCTATAGCGCCCGATTTTAAATACGTAGTACGATGCGATTTACATTAAAAGTGACCTGTCTATAGCACCCTATTTTGGTGAGTCCCAAGAGGGTGCGCTATAGACAGGTTTAACTGTATCTATATTTTGTTTATTTATTTTATATTCAATTATAGTCATTTATAAATGACTATATTGCATCTATCGATACAATATGTAACAATTAATTTTTTTCGGCAATGTGTAAAAAGAGAAACACATTGCTAAAAATGATTGTTAAAAATTATAACTAGCATATACTCCATAATCAATTTTAATATAAACGTATTTATTCACATTTGAAATATTTCCCCATTTCTTCTACATTTTAACGTTTCTCTAATCTACGGCGACATTTCACTTTCTTAAGTTTTTTTTTATCCATGAGTGTAGATTTATAATGGAATTCGAAGCAATCAAGAAACGCACTTTAGGTATTTAATTAAATTATATAAGCGCTTTTTTTAAAAATATATTTTATTTCAATTTAAAGCGCTATGTCCCCCAAGGGACACTTGCGCTGTCATACATGTATGCCTTTACATTTGTCTATACATATATATATACAATAATTTTAGGCCATGAATAGAATATTCATATGATATTAACAATGAGAAATAGATAAAATAAAAACGATAAAAAAAGAACTATGTACAAAAGAAAGAAGTGTCTGGCAATATGTACAATCAGCATAATATAAATTATCAGTTTCTTAAAATATATTTGTTGCTATATAATTTAAAATATATTTACAAAAGGTATTGAATTTAATTTACGTTTCTTTACTGGAAATGAAAATACTTGAGTCTGTTACTATTAAATTATTGTCGATTCTATGAGCGTTAAGTTGTGATGGAGGTAAGATTTAACTGGCCGTTTAGGTAGAATTACCATGGTGACAGTAACATGGGGCTCTCTCTCTATTTAACTGCCACTCACGAGGAAAAACAACATAATTTGAATGTCCTTGGAGGAAATGGATGACAGGGCTTAACCTACCACCACCGCCGCCAGCTATGGGTACTTGTAGTACGGACATGGTGAGTAGCCTGATAGACACTCGTAGTTATCCTATACTAGCCGAATGACCCGGTCAACGCCCGGGTTTTACCCGATTAAATGTTTTTATTCAAATACTATTCGTTACAATTATAAATTGGCGCCGTGGATGTCACTCTTGTGAAACGTCCCGCTCCAAACTTTGTGTCTGAGAAGCGATATTTTTATAGAGAGATGATCTGGCTTTTGTTTTCTGCTCGAATGAATGTTTTTCTGTTAGAAATTTGTTCCTGCGTACAAAATAATGAACTGGTTTCACCCATGGTCTCTGCTTTTTGGAATTTTTCCCGATATAATTTTGTATCTGATAATCAAACATGATACAGCAATATCGTCATCATCTTTTTCTGACTAAAAATATATAGTTTTTATAATTAATTTATATATTTTTTAAAATAGCCTATCGTCTTCCCCGTATTTTTTTACCTATGTATGGAAATTTTGGTTTGAATTAGTGAACTACTGCGAATTTGTATACCGGACATACAAACAAACACATACAAACATTCATTTTTATAAATATAGATATCACAGGTACTATAGGTATATCAGGTACCATAGGTTTACCATATTTGATGTCAGAATAGAAGTGGATGACAGCGCTTAAGCTACCACCACCAGCTATGGGTACTTGTAGATCTGGTACGGACATAGTGAGTAGCCTATCGAGGATAGACACCCGTAGTTATCCTATATATCACATTCAGGTACTATAGGTTTACCATATTTGATGTCAGAATAGAAGTGGATGACAGGGCTTAACCTACCACCACCAGCTATGGATACTTGTGGTACGGACATGGTGAGTAGCCTGTCGAGGATAGACACCCGTGTTGTTGTTATTGCTTATTGCTCAAGTCGTTTAAACAATCTCCATTAGGTTCCATTGTCTCAGCTTTTCTATTATAGTCCTGGGGTTTTCCCAGAGGTCTTTTTTGGAGGATTTAATACAATTCAATAGATGCTTAGTACTGGCTGGTTGGGAATCGCATTTGGGGCATTTCGGAAAATATTTTGATTTTCCTAAAATTTGAGCATTATAAGATGTACTGTTCGTAATCTTTAGACACTCGTAGTTGTTCTATGTATCGCATTCAGGTACTATAGGTTTATAATATTTTATATCATGGACATCATCCATGGATTCCTCTTTGTCTTCAGCGTTGGCTTCAGAGGTACAATGTAGGATTCAAACGTCGATGGCTATACAGATATTCCGACTTCAATCATGTAGCAAATACTTCGTACAAATAGGTAAATTTATTTGATTTGATAAACGCAATTTTGTATTTATTCAATATAATATTACAACTATTTCGAAATTTATGAAAATTTCATATATTTGATTAATGTGTATGAATTTCCTCTTCTATCTCCTAAATTTCACGTTTAAAAGATCCATGGACACTTGAGATTTTGAATATCATCTCTTTACTCATGTCTATTCATAATGACTAAATTATGTCTTCAGTTCAAAGATGGAAGATCTCCAAATTTGAAGCTGTTAATCTCATTAGGTGTTGATTGCTATGCTATGATATTCGTCTATGTAGTTACATCGACAATCCAGGCTATTCCAGATCTTCCTTCCAATTCTGGAATGTAGTAATCTTCATCTGTGAAACTCTCCAGTAAATTTAGAAGATTAACGAACTTTCAAACCTCACAGTTCTCTCACAGGTGTCACTCCAATCAACGTTAAGAAAAAGACGATATTTTATATACGTGATACATCATGCATTTATCCTCAAGTTTTAAATTCTTTTCTTTAAAAAAAAAAAGACACTTCGACCAGTTTTGTTTTCTCAACGTTTCAACAAAAATGTGTAACGCCTTTCCAAATGTTTTATTTTTATTTCTCCTTACGAAGACAAAATATTTTTGTTGAAACGTTCAAAAGATAAAACTTTAACTGGCCGAAGTGTCAAAGAAATATGAATGCCGGCCAGAGGCAACTTCTATCTTCAATAAAAGTTTGAACTTTTGTTTATATATAAACAAAGAATGTTTCTCATATATAAAAAATGCCTTTTCCTTAATGTTTATTGGAGTAACAGTCAGGAGATATGCTTTCTTTATTTTTAATATTTCTGTATGTTTCCACACATCATGTTTACTTCATTGTTATAACATGTGAGATGTACAGTACATATTTACTACATGAGTAACGTACAACAGACGTGAAGAAACGTGACGGGAATATGGAAGAAACTGGGAAGATTCCATTTGTCCGATGTGATGGCCACACCAGATGTTTTGATCTTTCTACAGACAAAGAGTTCCATTATATCTACTTCTACTTGCTAAAAGTATTTAGCATCAGTATCGCTATAAAAGAAAAACCGAAAAATGCGATATAACAGCGGTATGGTAGATTAAACTGGCGAAACCGCTGGGAGGGTACACCACAGATATGCCAGGCCCTTCCATTAATTTTTCATTGCAGTAAGGACAGTAGAAATTGTTTTATTTTTAAAAGAATCATACGCGTCTATAATAGTTTCGAATTCACAAAATAAAATTACTTCCTACTGTATCTTTTCTATATCGGAAACATTATTGGGAGGGCCTGGCTCATCAGTAGTGAACCCTTCAATTGGAACAGTATAAGAAGTCATTCTAATTTTTAAAAATATAAATTCGCTCTGAATAGTTTAAATTTTTATAGATAGATGGCGCTCTAGCTCTTTATACTCTTTTAATATGTTTAGCTTCGATGAAATTAAGAAGCCATTAAATTGTTAGTGATGAAGATAGACTTTTATACACCATTAGATTATTAAATAAATATATAAAAGTATAATAGGATACATTAGCGTGCTATTTGTTATAAGAAATTGAACCTATTTTGTGCGCGTATGATTCTTTTAAAAATTAAAAAATTCTACTGTCCTATCATTGTAGTAAAGGCAGTAGAGAATTGTTTAATTTTTAAAATAACTCTCCCAAGGGCTCTCGGCGATGTCTCCGAGTTCGCTTGCGTTACCGCTTCGATTAAAAAAAAAAAAAAATTCGCGTCAAAAATTGCTTCAATCTCTCTTATAACAGATAACACGCTAATGCGTCATATTATACTTTTATATATTTAATTCACCTACTCACATATTCTCATGCCCAGCAATGGCCACAGCCTTGCAGAAAATTGACATAGACCCAGAGCAGCAGCTTTACACACCCAAGATAGTGGACATTGCTGTGATAGAGATGCATAGAGACATCTGAGGCTCTTCATTGGACACGACAACAATTACAACATATATTTAATTAGAAATCGAATGGTGTATAAAAGTCAATTTTCATCACTAACAATTTAATGGCTTCTTAATTTCATCGAAGCTAAACATATTAAAAGAGTATAAAGAGCTAGAGCGCCATCTATCTATAAACATTTAAACTATTCAGAGCGAAATTTTATTTTTTTACAAATTAGAATGACTTCTTATACTGTCCCACTTAAAGGGTTCACTACTGATAAGCCAGATCCTCCCAATAATGTTTCCGATATAGAAAAAAGATACAGTAGGAAGTAATTTTATTTTGTGAATTCGAAACTATTATAGACGCGTATGATTCTTTTAAAAATTAAACAATTATCTACTGTCCTTACTGCAATGGAAAAATTAATGGGAGGGCCTGGCTCATCAGTGGTGAAACCTCCCAGCCGTTTAATCTACAATACCGCTGTTATATTGCATTTTGACGCTAAATACTTTTAATTTGCATATAGAGAGAGAGTATATGGAGAAGATATTCGTTAGAGAATCTATATCTCGAAAGTATGTTCAATCTGACAAAAATTCGCTTCCAATATTAATCTTCTTTAGTTATCAAATATTCTAAAATAACAATGTAGCGGGAATTCAGTAGAAATTTGACACCTTGGCGAGAAGAATCATTTTTATTTACATGAAAATATAATAGTGAAAATTAGAAACTATTATAAACGCGTATGATTATTTTAAAAATTAAACAATTTCTACTGCCCTTACTGCAAATCTACAGTAGAATTTTTGTGTTAAATTTTTAAAGGATCATACACGTCTATAATAGTTTCGAATTTTCATTACAGATGGCGCGCTAATGCATCATGAAATATAATATTGAATATTCTGATCAAGGTCTTAATTTTCCTGTGCCATTCTGTCGGAAATGTCTCAAATTTAAGAGGTAGCTATTAGCTCTACAAATATTGTCTAAATGGTGGATTGGCATGCTAAATGTCAAATTCTTATATTTTTTTATATTGTACATATACAGTATATTAAAAACAAAGTAGGCATATCCTGACCAGGAGCACATGTGCTTTTCAGAAGGCAGAGCGCCATCATACAGTATGTGTATATATGTACAATATAAAGCTGCATTAAAAGTGACTCAAAGAAATGCATTTGGTTTTTCATCCGGTACAATGCATAGTGGTAGTGATAAAAAATGGGCTACTACACCAGTTTTGGCAAATTTAGATAAAAATCCAATTTTTGTCCAATTCAACTGATTTCATAACTCCTTTTGTTTAGAGTAATGAAATCGAAGCCGTTTATATACTATTGAGGGCCATATCCCGAAAATATGGTATACAAGTTGGCTTTTTGTCAGAAATTTCCAAAACTGATTTCTCATTCTTTATTACCAACATTACGTTTTGAACTGGTGGAACTGGGGGTCGGTGGAAGGCTGGTTAAACCGTTTGGTTTTCGACCACTACGACCCGGGTTCGATTCCCGCATTGGACACTTTTTTCTGTTTGAAAAAAAAAATGCTCCAATGGCCCCCGATTCTTGCAAAAGTCCAACCCCACCAGCGAGTGCAAGTAACCAAACGGGGCTCTGGCACATTTGTAAGTGTAAATTCGAACTGCTTTCACATGTGTAGAAATGTGGTGCGCTTACAGTAAAAAGCAGTCGCTAATTACCCACCATGATTATCATGGCCTGTACCACGTGTACTAGGGATAAGCAAAAAAAAAACGTTTTGAACTAGATTGATAAGCCAAATGCATAAGTGAGTCAGCCTTTTCTTTTTTGAATTAATTTCCTCCTGTTACAAAATCACTATCCAATACTATGTCACGCCCACATAGAAAACGATAAAAAAGCTCATTATTGTGTAGTGGAGAAAATTCTATGGAATTATAAGCACGAAAGCTTTTCCTTTAATATCTCAAACTTTCTCAATGAGTGTGCAATGGCCATCAATTCTTGGATTCCATATTTAAATACAACTTTATCTTCCTCAATCAAGCTGAACCTCTTCCTGTTACATAACATAGCTACGTCAGCTAGTTGACGTACTTACTTTATGGACCTCTGTTAACATTGTATCCACAGCTTTTTATTACTGCCATTAACTTCACCTTTGTATTCTAATTCAATTTACCATCTTTTCTGGGAATATATTTATGTTTTATTTAAAACATTCCTTTCTCATCGCTATGTAACATTTATACTATATGTAAATATAATGTCATATCTACACAGACTGACGGTTTGGAAAGAATATGGTAGATGACGATATTCTTGATTGTGAAATTGAAGGTTGATGATGGTTTGTGCAATCTATCGGAATATATATTATAATAAAAGAAAATTAGACCTAAATCCAATGAGTGATGACTTAGGATCAACATTGATATTCACTTTGGAATTCATTTTCTTTAGCTCATAGGAAGAATAACTTCTTAAGTCCATTGAAGTCTATCAAAAATGATAAAGTAAATTTATCATTTTGGAATATATTTTAATTAAAGAATTGCGGATTTCGACAAATTACAAAAAAAAGCATAAAAGGCCGCAACATGTAAATATGTAAATTTAATGTCATATATGCATATATATATAGACTGGCGGGTTGTTTTGAAAGAATATAGTGGGTAGTGATATTCCTGATTGTAAAACTGAAGGTTGATGATGGTTTGTGCATGTCTATTGGCATATACAAATAATTTATATTATTTAAAGAATTGCGGAATTTGACAAATTACTAAAAAAATCATTTCATTTACTTGATTAAAGGGAAAACTTTCAGGCAAGCTCTTCTCCACGTAACTAAAACGTGATGAGTTGAGGTGTCTTATGATTTTTTTTTTTGTCATTAAATATTTAGTTATACATATATGTGTCAATATAATAAGGTGGGGAAAGAGAAATAAGGACATCACAAGTTGGAAGGAAAGGAACCCAGGCAACCAGAGAGAGAGAGGGAGAGACGGGCCCGGCAAAGCCGGGCGTCCGTTCATGTCGCACACAATCACCAACTGTCTTAAAAGTCCCAAGGTGTTAACGGACGGGCCCCATTTGCCTCCCCTTGGAATGTCGCTGCTGTCTCAAGTGACCGGACTTTACATCCCGTCTCTCAATGGGCTGGCTCTAGGTTTGCTTTATTATTCCTGGAAGAGTATATATTATGACATATATGCTTTTTTAAGTCAAAATGATCAAACCTTTCATGATAAATAAAGAAAAGTCTAGCTATATAGCTATCTACAAATTTCAGATTGTTGAAATCAGTTGCTATATCTCAGCAACCATACAAGGTGGCCCTTGTTTCGACTTCTGGATAAATCAAGAAAAAGTTATAGGTACAAACGTGAGTACACTAAATTAAATAGAAAAAAAAAGGGAATAAATGGAAGGAAATGTATCATGGGGTGGTAAAATTATTGATTTACTTGTAAAATTGTTGATCTAAAAATTTTTCAATGTGTGTTCTTGAAAAAAAATTACAAATTGGCGATTAGAAATGTTATTCCGTTAGTTAGAGCAAGCCATCAACAACTTTCAGTTGCACGATTCGATTTTTTTCTTAATTTTACCACCTGGTTAGACATAGTCTTCACATTGTTCATAGAAAGTAGATTGAATAGTATAGCTAATAATTAATTTTCTCTCTATTTTGTTGATTTTCCATACCAAAAGGTTAAGCTTGTTAATTTATATTTTATGATGCATTATTTATTACCAGTTGCAAACAAGACACGCTATATCCGATCTGGATAATTACACGTGAAACTATTTACAATATTTCATATTGTAGTAGAGTAGGTAACAGAATTATCAAAAAGAAAACAAACAATTATGATGCATTAGCGCGCCATCTGTTATAAAAATTCGTAACTATTATAAACGCCTATGATTCTTTTTAAAATTAAACAATTTCTACTGCCCTTACCGTAATGGAAAAATTATATTTTAAAGACTTTTATTTAACTCTATTCCATATCTCTTTGACCACAAATCTTATAATAAATTTCTGACATATTTCCAAACCATATTTAAGGACCGATGTTTTGCACACTTGCTTAATCCCGATGACAATGCAAGTAAACAAAATTTCTGACGTCATAGTCGGGAGTCTGTTAATTATAAATAAAGATTCAGAGAAATTATTTTTTAAGTTGAAAATAATGCTTTAAAATTGTTAGTGAGAAATTGAAAATAAATATAAAGAGAAAACTAAAAAGAGGTAAAAATGGCCTTGAAAATGTCAATAAAAAGGAGACAATAATTCAGTTTTTTACTTCATTGAACAATTATATTTATTAAAAATAAAGAAAGCATATCCTGACCAGGAGCACATGTGCTTTTTAGATGGAAGAGCGCCATCTAGTGGAACAGAAATCAACTAAACATTGATTTAACCTGTTCCCTGATATTTGGTCAACCCAATTTCTCGATAAATCAAGAAAAGCCATCCACGGATTTTTATATGACTAAAAATGTAAAGTTGGTTGGGAACTCATCATTCATTCAGTCGTGTATCCCGTCATATAAATCTAATTGTTTAATGGTGAGAGTTGAAAAAATATTCCCTGCTTTTAATAATATTTTCTAAAAGTAATTTCTTAAAGGTTTTTAAAATATACATTTTAATATATCAAAAGTTGCACTTCTTCCGTTTAAAACATTAAAACAATGAATTTTGGTTCATTACCCCCAGTACAAAACGTGAAGGAGGTAAGGAATGTGCTACACATGTTTTAGTAAATTCAGGTAAAAGCTAAACTGTTTACCATGGTTTCTGACTATGGACTATGGCCTCTTTCGTCATCACTACCTAGGCGCTCTGTATTGCGAGAGGATAAACTAAAATACATAATTTTACAATAAAATATAATTTATGTATTATTTACGAACGGAAAAATATGTACAGGGTAGCCTAGTGGACAAGGCATCTGCCCGGTAAGCGGAACACTGTGGGTTCGATTCCCATCCCTGGACACTTTTATTTTTCCGTTTATCATTACTCTTCACAATTCATCCTTTCATACCTCATCTCTAAGGTTAGAAATAATCGTTATTTCTCCTTGAAATAAATTTTGATTTTTCGTTGAAAAGAAACACTTGCGGTATATTTTTCAAATGTCGTTATACATGTAATTTTAATTGCATTTTTGGAATATGTATTTCATCCTCCCGTAACTTTAGGAAATGTATATTTTAACATTAGTTCTAAAATTATCTGACAGAGGGAGTTTAGTGATTGAATACAGATTATTTTCATTTAATCGGGGGCTCATCATTTGGCAAAACAGTTCCAAATTGATACACGAGTAGTTTTTGCTTCTACTTTTTAAAATTTTCGCGCTGAAAATTCAAAGGTAGATCTTGAGGTAGAGCTTTTCATCGGCTTTATAAAAAATGCTAAAATATTTTTTCAGATTCGAAAATTTCAAATATACTTCTAACCTGAAATGAGAGTTCTCAAAACAGGCTTGTGGTTGAATGTGTTGTTAAAGCTGGAGCTTTCTTCATGATATTGTTGTTATTCCAACAACTGAAAACTCACACACTTGGGTGAAAAATGAAGTATGTGCAAATAAGTAGAGTTCCTTCACATTTGCATAATATTATCATAATGCTGCTGCTGTTGTTTTTCCAAGGTACATGATGTCTGAAACGTATGTGTTGTGTGAAGTACACTCATGGACAACACTTAAGGAAGTTTTACCATTTAGCATATTTGATACATAATGATCTTTATTGATGACATACGTGATAACCAAATATGAACAAATTTGTCTCTATTTCCTTCCCAAATAAAAACAGGTAAACGGCAACTTAAAAGATTTTCCATTTCCTTAAGTTTTGTCCATGAGTGTATATCTATGGAATATCTGTATATTATTATAGGTTGTTTATCTCTTTAAAGTCTAACATATTAGAATTGTCATTCCTGGGGGCTAGAGAGCAATGTCGGGTGGAGGACAATATACTCTGGGAGGGTTGGCTAACTGGTGACGTTACGATACACGCTCTGGTGACATGTCCTCGACAATCTTTGTTCTTCTATACTTCTCTTGTATTTAGCTTGATTTACCCAAGTACACATAGTGTAAATCCCATGATTATCAGATATTTAGAGTTTATCACTGTCCTTGCCCTAAATACCCATCAATTCATGCTTGATGTCACACCTATAAAGTGCATTTGGTTATTTGCGTTCACCAACATCGAAACTTCATTTCTGAGATACTATAGCCAAATTATCAAAAAGATATGAATATTTATTGGAGATATCCATTGTTCAAATAATTGTTGAGAAGTAAAAAAAGATACAGAAAAAAAGATAAACTGACCAAATAAGACACTAAAATGGAAGAAAAACGAAAGCTGACAGGAGATGGAATGAGAGATGATGTCAGTTAAATTTATTTGCATACTGTCAGTGCAAGTATTTTTGCACACCTTAATTTGTGATTACAGCATACAATTACACAATGTGTGTGTGATGATGAATAAAATATTTAAATCAATTAAGAAAAATCATCTCCTGATCGTGCAACTAAAAACTTCTGATGGCTTGCGCCATCTATCGGGATAAATATCAACTAATCGTTGATTATTATCGTTGATAAGCGATGATTAGTTTATATTTATTCCGACAGATGGTGCAAGTCATCATCAACTTTTAGTTGCATGATCAGGAGTTGCATTTTTCATAATTTACCCACCTGATCCCAGTTAAATTTCACTTTTGTACTATTTTTTACGTATAAATCAATGTTATACGCAATGGCTATGTATTGAAACAGATTTTTTTCTATAGAAAAAAAGTGTCCATTGCGGGATTCGTTCCTGGGTTGTGTCTGCCTAAAATCGACGTTTATACCACTCGGTCACCGAACCTCTATATAGAAATGTTATTTATATGAAAATTCGAAACTAATATAGACGCTTATGATTCTTTTAAAACTAAATAATATCTACTGCCCTTACTGCAATGGAAAAATTAATGGGAGGGTCTGGCTCATCATTTTCCATTGCAGTAAGGGCAGTGTTATTTAATTAAAGTAAATTAGAAGGATGAATCCGTAACCAATTTAACATTACATTTTATTTATTATTAATAGTAATTATATGAAACAAATCTTGGTATATATGTCTACATGAAAACAACGAAAACGATACTAAAACATTATATACATACAAGTTCCTTTTCAAACTCAGTCTCATCTATAGCCATTGTTACTCTGTAATATTCCAACAGGCAGTATATATTGTTTATTTTTAAAAGAATCATACGCGTCTATAATAGTTTCGAATTTACATAACAGATGGAGTGCTGATGCATCATAATATGAATATATAAATAAACGAAATGAAGAGTATGATTGTGTTTCAGCGGTGGTTTCTACTATATAATTCTACGCCGCTAGTTTTCTATTTATTTATGTTTAACCTGGATGGCAGTCACATAACGTGGAACAAGTTGTTATTCCAAACCAAATAACAACAGCTGTCATGGGAGTCACCAACTACGACTTGTACCACAACTAATCATAAACAAGATACATGTAAATAGGCTCCATGACATTGTGTAATGACACAAGTAATAATTTAAAAAATGCTTGATTCAAGTAAAAAGGGAATTTATGAATGATAAATTTGGCTTCCCGGAATTGGTCTTAAATTGAGAATCAACAACAGATGTCAACTATAAACCAACGGATGAGTAAGAGGGAGTTAACAAAGAAGGAAGGTGGAGTAAATATGGTCTTGCCGGAAGGTTGAAAGTCCATGTTTACCCTAACCCTTTCTGGACATGGCCTTAGATTTTCTAGGGATGTGGTGTGACACTAGGATTTAGGTCTCCATGGTGGGTCGATAGAGTTTGTTGATGTTGTTGTTGATTCTTGGAAACTCTGTTAAGTAAGGTTTTCTGTTAGTTTCTGAATTACATTTTGTTTTGATAGGGTTGAAATAATTTGGTTATTTGGTTGCGAATCTCTAGGCCGATGTTGGAGGGTAAAAAGCTAGGGGGTGACTCTATCAATCAATTAGGTGAGAAATGGTAAACTATCCTAATAAATCGAACTAGTTTCTAGCGATCAACATCAATATGGTTAGAGAGAGAAAGTGTTTATTGCCTCTTCGGTAAATACACATGTGTGATTAGTTGACATCACCTTTTATAAGTTCCAAAATTCCTCTTTGGATAGCTATTTATACTAAGGTTGGCATAGTATGTATATTGCAATCTCCTGCGTGAGGTATTTGAATTGTGAGATAGATTTTTTAACTATGTACATAATGTCGGTTCTTGTCTCACTACAAGGTACCATTGTTAGCACCCACCTCCCTATAGCCAATGGAAGCCTTGGTCCAAGTTATCTGTAATGAAATGTCATTCTACTCTCCACCAGCCTTCTTGTTCAAATGGACATGTTGATAAGGACTTTGTCATCTACCTATGATGAATCATAAGGTAGAACACTGTTGCTTCAGTAGGTCGGTGGCGCTCTACATGCGAAGCTTACTCACACCTACGGAGAGAGAGATAGGTACGTAATAAACAGTGTGGAATAATTGCGTCTACCAGGAAGTCCATTCTGCTGTGGGGAAACCGCCTTCTCTAGCGAATGCAAGGATTTCAGCACTATAGGTACTCCGCGTTGAGTGAAGGGGTCATAGCTCAGGAACGCCAACTGTCGAATTCGTACAGCCGCTGATGCGCTCCGTTACACGACAACAACGGTTGTAGAGGGGAAAGATTGAATTCTAGTGGCTTCTACAATTCTCTCTGGTGGGACCCAATTCTTTGATTGAACTTACATTCATCTAATATATCTACAGTTTGAATATAATGTGGTGTTTACCTCTCAGTTCAAATAGAGACACATTAAACTCTGTCCTCTCCACTACTAAGTATTGCGCCAACAGTATGTGTGTATGTGACAAAGGAATGTGGTGCGTGCAGTTCGCGGGCTGGCCAGATGGAGGACGGAGGCTGACGGAGATGGAAGACAGGCGGGACGACCTCCGCAAGGGATGGACCACTCACGTCACGCGGGAAGGTCGCCTCTACTACCTCAAGTAAGTGTCAATTAGCTCACGGTGCTCTACCTCCCTGAATGGCCGACCTCTTTTATCTAATTGAAAGTCATAAAACCCTCAACACCTCTACAGGTGGACTAATAAGTATAATAATGGTTTCTCATGAGAGGTTCTAGTGTAGTTAGCCCTTTCCAATTTCGTAATAGAGAAGCACATTGTAGACTATATAAGCAAAACAGACTATATAATAATTGTAACTGTTTGGTGATCAATTTGGCGAAACTCTCTCTCTCTCTCTCTGAGATGGGAAGTTTCAACACTGATGATATAAGCGATAAAATATTTTTATCCTTTTATCCTCAGTTGTGTATAACTTTGTTTTTTAAATGCAACAACAACACCAAATAGCGCTAATAATGAATATAACTTCATATATTTTCCATCTTTACCGCAAAGGAACTAAGGAAAGAGAACAGTCCTGCAATTAGGAGACACTGTCGCGTAGATCCACACACAAGCTCGACAGGTGACGACGTAGAATGTCACCAAACAGGTCATCCGTGACCGCGTCTAACCTAACATTACTACATCTCCAGTACCTCCTCTTTTATCCATTTTCTCGGAATGGCTCGTCGCACTTCCACGAGGCGTTACACCCAGTCAGAGGTGTTTACTTTACACGGATAGCGTGGTCCTCAATTCTGAGATACCAACCACTCCGAGCTGAATAGACTAGAGACAATCTTAGGCTGGACAAACTTCAGGACAACTCCCTCGCTGACTGACACCAAGACTGTACACAGTCACACTTCCAAACTCAACGTCACGTCACGTTGCCAACTTGAACAAAGCTGAGAACCTACTCCCCAGTCGGTGATAGATGCCCGCTTTTACTTTTTCACTCCACTTTCTCATCCTTATCTCCATCACTCACGTTGTTGAATAAAGTTTCAAAATAAGAAATTCAATGACCTCTGAGTCTTAACCAAGTCTGACTCTACCAAGGTCTAATAGTATGTACTACATGTAATATGTTTTTTTTTTTGCTTATCCCTAGTGCACGCGGTACAGGCCAAGGTAAGCATGGTGGGTAGAAGTAGGCGACTGCTTTTACTGTAAGTGCATCACATGTCTACACATGCGAAAAGCAGACATGTAGTATGTACTTAGCACAATAAACAATAACATCCTACTTTAGTATATTATCGCTACCAGACACATGCACACAAATTGCTAAAGATAAATAAATATCTGCACACATGTGTAATTACGGGAGAGAAACATGTGTTGAACATGTGGAGATAATGGGATCAGATGTTTTCTTCAGACATTGGATGACATTTACTTCTTCTACCTGGCATTTACTCTCTGGGACATGTTATCTCTTTGTCTTTGTCTGGAAACCTTTTTCTATATCTACGTTATATGCCCAATATAACTATTTAATACAGAATTGACATTTGAAAATTATCCCGCATGTGTTTCTTTCAAACGAAAAATCGAAATTTATTTTAAGGAGAAATAACAAATTTTTATAACCTAATTGTTATTTCTCCTTAAAATAAATTTCGATTTTTCGTTTAAAAGAATCACATGCGGGATAATTTTCAAAATGTCATTCTACAATAGTAAGCCACATTATATTGTATTATAATACAGATTTGTTCATTAAGTAACACATAAAATATCTCAAATGGGTGATATCTGGCTGGCATTCATATTTAAATTTGAAGGGACACCTTGACAAACTGATTATCTTTTATTTTGACGACGTTTCGGTAAATCCACTTTATCATCAGAATAGAAAATAAAGATTCTGAAACTATCTCTTGCATGAAAACGCGGCTTTAGTTTTAAACATTCGTTTCTTTATGTTACAATTTGGTGATGTGAATGCTACCATGTCTTAGGATGTAGGCTTTACTTTATGTTTACAAGTTGTCAGTTTATTGTCACACCTAGCTGGAGTAGTGTAAGAACCAGGCACACATCATGATATAAATTATTATTTTATTACAACATAAAAAAGTAGTCTCACTGCGGATAATGACTCTAGTGTTGATGAATAAACACCTGACAGATTATCTTAATCAAACAGTAATTCATTTTCTAATGTTCCTTCAATTAAATATATAAATATGCTTTACCAAATTAAGAAACAAATTTTAATTATATATCTTTCTAACGCTATATATATACTTTTGAATATATTCATAACAACAACAACAATAATTAAAACGCTGCCAAATCCAAACATTCAAAATTAAATGAATTAAACAGAGTATATTATAATATAATATAATGTGGCTTGTGATTGTAAAACGACATTTGAAAATTATCCTGCATGAGTTTCTTTTCAATGAAAAATCAAAACTTATTTCAAGGAGAAATAACGATTATTTCTAACCTTAAAGATGAGGTATGAAAGGATGTATTGTGTTTACTCTTTACAATTCATTCTTTCATACCTCATCTTTAAGGTTAGAAATAATCGTTATTTCTCCTTGAAATAAGTTTTGATTTTTCATTGAAAAGAAACTCATGCAGGATAATTTTCAAATGTCGTTTTACAGAGTATTATTATAATATTATTATAAGGTTTATTACACATTTTCGATGTTTCAATGACTCGCTGTCCTCAGGGGAAGGTACAGGAGTCATTGACACATCGTGAATTAAATAAACTATTGGTTGATGTAGCTTTTTTTTTTTTTCGATTCAACTCTTGCAACCAAAACAATTAATATTCATAAAAAATTATTGAGTAAAAATATCAGGTCTCCAGGGAAAAGTATATTTTCAAAAAAACCTTTTTAATCTCTAGCTTTCGGGCACGTACGCTTTTCTACATGGGGAATCATGGTATATAATGGAATAAAGGCTTGTGTCCATAGTTTTCTCGAATGGCATTTCTGGGATTCTACCCTTCAGTGTAGCATATGGGGGCAGAATGATTCAATACAGTATTAGAGCTCTAAAGAAGCAGTCTGGTAGATTAAATTGACGAAACCGCTGGGAAGGTTCACCACTGATGAGCCAAGCTCTCCCAATATTTTTTTCATCGCAGTAAGGACAATAAAAGTTAGATTGTGTGAATAGAAATATTCGCATCTCAATGTTTTCATTTGTCATATAAAGGAATTGTTGACAATTGTTGTAATTTTCTAATTGTCAAAAATTATCTTAAAATACTTTCTTTTTTATAAGGTATATAATGGGGTGTGATGGAAGTAGCTAACTTTAAGTATAAAAAGATCAAATCTATCCATCAATCACCATTCAATTTGAAGCGATGCAGTAAAAAACAAGCAATCAACCTAATGGTGACTTAATCAAAAACACTGTTGTAATTTAAGTTAATCACTTCTAAAAAAGAATTTAATTTCGATACCTTTAGCCCTATACACACTTTCATATAAAAATAATGAAATATCTTTTAAGAGAGATTTTAAAAAATCGTATTAAAAAAACTTTTCTCTCCAATTTCACCTAAATTAATCCGAATATTTTGGCGGAAAAGACAATCTACTTATATTAATGACATCTTGGAATTTGAAGTAAAAAAAAAAGAAAGAAAAGCTAAAAGATCAATATGGTAAAATTGGAAAATTTTCCTTCCTTTCTCTGTTCTGTTGCCGTGCACTTCGAAATCTTGATGAGATAGTTTTACTTTTAAAATTTCTTAGAAATATTAACTGAATTGCTATCATGCAAGAATCGTATTTAATTGTCCTTTTTTATTATATATTCTGACGGTCAGTCTCTTAAGGATCACTAACCTAAGTACAACATCCCTAGAAAATCTCCTCAGAAAGAAATCTGATTTGCGTCACCTCATGAATTGACTTCTACTGACATTGTAAAAACAGTCAAGAAGTTCGTGCAACTGAAAATTGCTGATGGTTTGCGCCATCTATCGGAATAAATACCAACTATTCTCGTTGGGTTTTAATTATTCGAGAATTGGTCAAATACTCATTCTTGATTAATCAAGAAAAGCTAACCACGGACGCGTTTCGGGCTGTTGGCTCTCATCAGCGTGGTGCAAGTTGTACCTCAACGACCAAAAAACTGGTCATTCAGGCATCCTGAAAAGATCCTGAAAATCCCAAGAAGACTTAGGTCAGAAGGACAGCCTGGGTAGTTGGTGACTACTGCACGTGGCTCCAGGAACCTGGATTAACCAAAATAAATAGTAATATTGTAATATATTCATTTAGCTTGATTATCTTAATTTTCCATGTATATAAATTCTTATTTCCATTAAGGTATTGTTACTGTTTTTTCTGCATGTATCCTACATTTCTGCTTGGAGAATCTGTATAAGACTAAAAGATTTTAATAAAGCTTTTTGTTGTTCTTTATTCAGTGATTTATTTATTTAATTAATACAATATTGCCACGTGGAAAATTAGGGAAGATAAAAACTTCAGGAGGAGAAAACAATTTATTTCAGGCAAGGACAAACTATGAATGGTAAACAAAAGATAAGCTACGAAAGAAATTTACAGAGTAGCAAAATATAAACATAAAAATGACCACTCTGTTAATGAAATTAATAAATACTTTGTTACAATATTTATAAATTGAATTGCTATCTATCGATAAAATATTTAACAAATAAATTCAATGGACAATGTGTTTCTTTTCATTAATATCATCAAATATTATCTCTACAGAACTTACTGCAATGATATAAGTTATTGAATGAGAGGAAGACGCCAAACCCTCTCATTCAATAACTTATATCATTGCAGTAAGTTCTGTAGAGATAATATTTGATGATATTATTGAAAATAAACACATTGCCAGTAAATTTATTTGTTACAAAAACGATATTATATTAAAATATAAAAATTGAATAGTATATAAATATATTGTGTAACGTAATATTTATTATCTTATGAAAATATTATTAATTTTTAGATATTTATATAATCTGTTACTCTGTAAACTTGCCTTGTTGCTTCTCTAGTACTTTATAAATTTTAATTTGTTTTTGACCTAAATAAAATTGCCGTGTCATCCTGAAGTTTGCTTTTCTTAATTTCCAACGTGACAAAGTAGCGAGTACCACCTCGCTAAAACCGAGGATATAGCTAAAAATTCCATTCCATTGAACAATAATTAGGTTATAAAGAACACTAAATAGCGAACTACCTCTTTAATGAAGCTTTTGGTCGCAGTAGTACAGTCTGCTCCACGCTGACGAGTGCCAACAGCGCGAAACGCGTTCGTGGATGGCTTTTCTTGATTTATCAAGAAATTGGGTTAGCCAAATATCAGGGAACAGGTTAAATCAATGTTTAATTGATTTCTGTTTCACCAGATGGCGCTCTGCCTTCTGTAAAGCACATGTGCTCCTGGTCAGGATATGCCTTTTTATTTTTAATATAAGATTATATAGGGTTAGGATTATATAGAGGGAAAATGTATATAAACAAAATAATTACAAATTATTTGTATCAGACGAATATTACTGGGTGTCGTCTGGTTCAATGAGATAAACCTTTAAGAACTTCAGTAAAAAAATATAGTAAAGTATTTAAACTATTTCATTAATAACACAATACTCTTCAGCTAATGAATCCCCCAAGTAATTGCCCTTTTCTTCACACTTTTGTGATTTTAATATGACCTTTGCGCTTTCGTGTGAAACTAAAATATTTATTTATCTATTTATTATTATGTATAACAATTGTGGGGGGCGGGGGCATTTAAAATTACATTTAATGAGTTACTAGTAATTATATAACTTGTGATATTTTCATTGAAAATAAACTGGCGAAACCGCTGGGAGGGTTCACCAATGATAAGCCAGGCCCTCCCATTAATTTTTCCATTTCAGTAAGGGCAATAGAAATTGTTTTAATTTTTAAAAAGAATCATAAGCGTCTATAATAGTTTCGAATTTTCATAACAGATGGCGCGCTAATGAATCTTAAAAATAGTGTTTTTAAAATTCGTTAATGATATATTTTACCTGCAGGAAACGATAGTAACGTAGAAATTATTTATAAAAATAAAACAATAAACAAACACACAAATACAACAATCACACACGTCCACACAAACACAACAAACAAACAATTTATCTTTTTTACAAACCAAACAAATGTATTGGTCAAAATTATATTTTAAAATATAAAATTAATAAATATATATAATCTACAGTTAAACCTGTCTATAGCGCCCCCTCTTGGGACTCACCAAAATAGGGTGCTATAGAGAGGGGGGCTATAAACAGGACGCTTTTAATGTAAATCGCATCGTACTACGTATTTAAAATCGGGCGCTATAGAGAGGGAGGCCTTATTTAGAGGGAGCGCTATAGACAGGTTTAACTGTATCTTCTTTGATAAAGTAATAAAATATATTTTAGAGAGTAGAATAAAACCATTTGACAAGATATAACTTTTTTTTTTCCTAATTATTCTTTTGTATGAAGTTAACTATCATTTTTTTATATTTAAATATTTCAACATATTAACATTGAATATTTTATATAATAAAAAATATTATAAAAATATATAATCAATGTATATATTTTAATTTATAAAGACAAATTTTTGAAAAGTTTAAAATAGTACTTAAATTTGTCGGTAGATGGCGGGATATGTTCGACAAGGTTTCCTTTGTACGTAAGCGTTGCCAATTTGTATTTAAAAACACAATGATTACATAAATTATATAATGTGACGGAGTTTTAATTTATTTTTAAGAAACTGGGTTGGTGGCCTGGATTTTTAGAGGTTTTTTTTTTCTTTTGTTGCCGACGTCATTAGAGCTTGTGTTGGCTTGTTTAACCTAACCTAAGCCAACCTATTCACGCCAACTTGTGGACGAAAGAAGTCTGATAGAGTTGAGATACCCTCAATACAAAAATGTATATTCACATCCTCTATCAAAGAATAAAATATTTAAAAGCAGTCAACTAACCCAACTTAAAAACATAATCTAAATTAAAACAACCATTTATATATAATGTAAAAAAAATAGTACAAATGTGATATTGTACTGGGATAAGGTAATGAGTAAGTCGGTAGACGAGTGGGTAACCCCCTCGATTCCCGACAGTCATGAACCGGGATTGAATCCCGCGTTAAAATTTGTTTAATATGTGAATAACCTTCACATATTATTCAATGTTCAATTATCATGAACAAGGTTGCTCTTGCTGAGCGGTACCTATTTATGTGAATTTGAACCAGGCAGTGGGATAAGGTAAACAACAACAAAAAACGTCGGTGGACGAGTGGGTAACCCCCTCGATTCCCGACAGTCATGAACCGGGATTGAATCCCACGTTAAAATTTGTTTAATATCTGAATAACCTTCACATATTATTCACTGTTTCAATTATCATGAACTAGGTTGATCTTGTTGAGCGGTACCTATCAATGTGATTTGAACCAGGAGGGATAAGGTGCATAAATTAAGAAAAAGGCATCTCCTTATCGTGCATATATTGCGATAGATGGCGCAAGCCATCAGCAACTTTCAGTTGCACGATAAGGAGATGCCTTTTTCTTCATTTATATATGATAATTAAAAAATATTGTAGTGTGGTTGATTTCTTTACATAATTTTTAGATTGTATTGATTTATATAAGTTTTTAATTATGTCATATATTCTATATACAGTTACGAGCGTCATGCGTTCTTAATTCTTCATCTCTGTCACAGTTTGCTTTTTTTTTTTGGAATGGCGCTCTCCTATTGGTTGGCTACGATCACGCCACCTTTGCCCCCCCCCCCCCCCACTCGCTTTTTCGTTTTTGTAACTATTGTGTTGGAGCGGGTCGCTCCTTAAATAAATGTATATATTAGTTAATAACCAAATGGAATCCTCTCTTTCTTTTTCCCAGTAAGAGACTCCTACGGAAGCCAACAGTACATAGACAGATAAAGCACATAGGCTATAGTTATTAACTAATATATGCATTTATTTAAGGCGCCAATTTATAATTGTAACAAATAGTATTTGAATCAAAACATTCAATCGGGTAAAACACGGGCGTTGCCCGGGTCATTCGGCTAGTAGCTATATAAATACGAGTAGATATAATATTAAAGTAGACAGTTAGAGAGAATAAAGTTAGGTTGGGTTTACCTCTCCTCGTGTCTCTTTTTTCAACGCGACAATATTTTAATTATTAGTAGTTTTAATAACAGATTGAAAGAAGTGTCGGTGGACGAGTGGGTAGCACCCTCGATTCCCGACACTCATGAACCGGGATCCCGCGTTAACATTTTGATTAATATGTGAATAACCTTCACATACCTACACATAATATTTCATCTTTGTCTGTTTTGCAAATTACTAAATTACTATTTCCTCTATTCCTTTCATTTATTACACTCTTCAACAATGATATATCTACACTATACACACTAGAGATGGTTAGCACTCCCCTTGACAAGGATGGAATGTTCTTCGAACCCAACACATATACGGTTACACTACACACACTACCGTCACACTGAAACGTAAATATGGAGTACAGTAGAAAGTTCTTCCTATTAATCTTACTCTAACACAGTACATCTACTGTTCTCTAAGTTTTGTCTTCTCTCAGACACACCGGCGACCTACCACGGGAATATAGTGATCAATCATGGAACCAGTAGGTTTATTCCATTAGTTACCCGAGACACTGGCTTGTAGATATCCTAACACAGTACATCTACTGTTCTCGAAGTTTTGTCTTCATTCAGACCCACTGGCGACCTACCACGTGAATATAATGATCAATCATGGAACCAGTAGGTTTATTCCATTAGTTACCCGAGACTCTGGCTTGTAGATATCCTAACACAGTACATCTACAGTTCTCCAAGTTTTGTCTTCTCTCAGACACACCGGCGACCTACCACGTGAATATAATGATCAATCATGGAACCAGTAGGTTTATTCCATTAGTTACCCGAGACTCTGGCTTGTAGATATCCTAACACAGTACATCTACAGTTCTCCAAGTTTTGTCTTCATTCAGACCCACTGGCGACCTACCACGTGAATATAATGATCAATCATGGAACCAGTAAGTTTATTCCATTAGTTACCCGAGACTCTGGCTTGTAGATATCCTAACACAGTACATCTACAGTTCTCCAAGTTTTGTCTTCTCTCAGACACACCGGCGACCTACCACGTGAATATAATGATCAATCATGGAACCAGTAAGTTTATTCCATTAGTTGCACGACACTCTGGCTTATAGATAACACCACATCTACAGTTGTCTACTTTTGTCTTCTCCCAGACACACCGGCGACCTACCACGTGAATATAATGATCAATCATGGAACCAGTAGGTTTATTCCATTAGTTACCCGAGACTCTGGCTTGTAGATATCCTAACACAGTACATCTACTGTTCTCGAAGTTTTGTCTTCATTCAGACACACCGGCGACCTACCACGTGAATATAATGATCAATCATGGAAACAGTAAGTTTATTCCATCAGTTACCCGAGACTCTGGCTTGTAGATATCCTAACACAGTACATCTACAGTTCTCCAAGTTTTGTCTTCATTCAGACACACCGGCGACCTACCACGTGAATATAATGATCAATCATGGAAACAGTAAGTTTATTCCATCAGTTACCCGAGACTCTGGCTTGTAGATATCCTAACACAGTACATCTACAGTTCTCCAAGTTTTGTCTTCATTCAGACACACCGGCGACCTACCACGTGAATATAATGATCAATCATGGAAACAGTAAGTTTATTCCATCAGTTACCCGAGACTCTGGCTTGTAGATATCCTAACACCACATCTACAGTTCTCCAAGTTTTGTCTTCATTCAGACCCACCGGCGACCTACCACGTGAATATAATGATCAATCATGGAAACAATAAGTTTATTCCATTAGTTACCCGACACTCTGGCTTATAGATATCCTAACACAGTATATAAATATGTCTATCTATATTTACAAAAGCGACCACCAGAGCTATATCTCCCCCTCACACCGGCTATTTATAAGTTCCCCTCATGCCGACTTCCTACTTCTCAGTATCTCATTGGTCATCGAGAGAATTCTCAAGTTATCATTTGGATTGAAGCTCTACAACTAGCTCATCCTGTCTATTGGCCCACTTCTCAGACAGCCTGGAATCATCTGATTCAGTTCTTTATAAGGAAATGCTATAAGAAGAGAGAGATCTAGGTTCTATGTTTTGTTTTTTCCATTTTTTGTTTCCATGCTTGTTCGGCGGTACATATACTAAAATTGGAACGATACAGAGAAGATTAGCATGGCCCCTGCGCAAGGATGACATGCAAAATCGTGAAGCGTTCCATGTTGCATGCGCAAATCTAAATCTCACAGTGCACGCTTGTTCGGCGGTACATATACTAAAATTGGAACGATACAGAGAAGATTAGCATGGCCCCTGCGCAAGGATGACATGCAAAATCGTGAAGCGTTCCATGTTGCATGCGCAAATCTAAATCTCACAGTGCACGCTTGTTCGGCGGTACATATACTAAAATTGGAAGGATACAAAGAATATTAGCATGGCCCCTGCGCTAGGATGACATGCAACATCGTGAAGCGTTCCAAATCTTACAGTTACCTGGCAGTTATCACTAAAGCTAGGCGTACTGCTAGTCGAATTGTTAGATAACAATGTGGTTTTCTATTGTTGGTTTCCATAAGGCCAACACGAATTTCAGCCAGTTTTCCAACCAACAGAAACATGGCCAAGTGGAAGCAAAGTTGGTTAAAATCGGACTTTTTGTTCGAAACGTTGAACCCACAGTCATGGATATGTTCCGGAAAAAAATCCCAGTCTCAAATAATAAAAATATTATTACTATGTAACTTCTGCTACTAATCACTCAAAGATGCTTCTACTTGAAATACATCATTGTTATCATCAATACCAACAGTATTATAGTTGGCATATTGGGACTCGCAATCCCAATTTCTGGACAGAATTACATTTTAGAAGATACTTTCAATAACCTTCTTCTCAGGTTACGTATCAAGAACATCAATACAGGAAGAAAGAGAATATTTTTTACTCTAGAATAGGTATTCATTTCATCAATATATTCTACCATAGATAAATTAACTAAGGACATCATACTTCTATATAACCTCTTCAAACCAGTTAACTGAAAGAAGGAACTACTGAGCTCTACAAGATTGTAATGTCTCCATAAAAGTAACATATAATTGTAAATAAATGTAAATACAATCGGGAGTATCCAATGCGGAGTGTTGGCCCTAATAAAGACTTTTTGTTGCTGTAGCTTTATCAAGAACATTATTTTTGTCTAATTCTATATTTTGGTCAGAAAGTGAAATTTGTGTATGTGCGAATATGGACTAAATATCCTGGTGTGATCATTGAATCCATATACTTAAATTTCCTAAATAGAGGTATTCCTCTATGACTTTGTTCAACCATTCGACATATGTACACTACTTATTTACACGGTGGTTGGTGGAAGGATGGTCTAACCCGTTGGTTTTCGTCCGATACGACCCGGGTTCGATTCCCGCATTGGGCACTTTTTTCTGATTTAAAAAAATGCTCCAATGGCCCCCGATTCTTGCAAACGGGGCTATGGCACATTTGTAAGTGCAAAGTCGAACTGCTTTTCACATGTGGTGCACTTACAGTAAAAGCAGTCGCCTACTTCTACCCACCATGATTATCATGGCCTGTACCACGTGTACTAAAGATAAGAAGAAAAAAACTTATTTACACAATCCCGATTCAACAGTAAATTTTTCATATTTATTTATTCTTCAAATTGATATGAATATTAACACAATACCTAACATATTAATGGGACAAAATACTTCAAGAGTGTTTATTTCAAATATAATACATAATGAATCAATGAAATGATTGTAATTAGCTGTGAATCTGGTCGAAATCTGAATTTACAGAAACAAGGAAGTTGAATGTCTTTAATGTCGCCGATCTTTTTTATTATTTTTTTTTTCAAGTTGACAAGGCAATTTTGCTCACACTTGGTTATCATGTGTGCCTTCAATAAAGGTCACTGTGTATCAAATATCTTTCAGAATTATTGTCTGAATCCCGATATATACCTGCTAAAAGGTACAACTTCCTTAAGTTTTGTCCATGAGTTTACTTAAAACCTACACGTCGCATTTATTTGTATAGAATAATTTTTAATTATAGAAAAATTTACCGTAAAGATAGAGGCTGCCTGGCCGGCATTCATAGTTCTTCAAATTAAAGATACTTCGGCCAGTAAATCTTTTTTAATTAAAAATTTACTGGCCGAAGTATCTTTATTTTGAAGAAAAAAATCTCTTATTAGAATGCTTTTCTTTTGCATTGTAAAGAGCTCAATCCAAGCGTACACGTGTTTTTATGGAGAAATAATCTATGTATATTATAGTAAGGACAGTAGAAGTTTGATTTATTTGTGAAAAGAAACATTCGCGTATTAATGTTTTTATTTGTCGTATACAATTATATATTAATTGTAACTTGAGTTTCTTAACAATTGTAAGCGTCTTTTTAGATCTTAATATGTTTTTTTAAATTGAATACCCGTAGAAAAGTTTTATTGGCATTCCCTATTACTTTGAATGTTAAAGTATTGGTGAGCGCACGTTGTGTAAATTAGGTGCAAGTAAGCCTGGCACGGCCATCCACATGCCATTGATGGATAAGCAGTCTATTTAACCCACCCCGCCGCCAACAGGTGGAACATGTACACACACAATTCAATCACAACCAATCAGAGTACGGCGCGGGAGAGCTTGCAGCCAATCCCCTGTAGGGGCGACGGAAACAGCTGTCAGTTGCCATGGGCAACGAGGGGTCCCACGTGGCGACCATCTCGTCTCCTGTCTCAAGGTGGGTGTCTGTGCTCGGCTGTACATTTCTCAGGATTCCTTTAAGAAACGTTCGAAGTCGACTTTTACAAAAATCGCTAAGTTACTTTAGTAATTGAAGTTATCAACGACTTGTAAATCGCTAAGTTACAATAGAAGGTATAGCAGAATAACATTTCTAAGAAGTGATAGCGGAGACACGATTCTATATTTACATATAGTCTCTATATATAATAACGAATATCTTCCCTGTTAAAGCTTTTATTCCTTTATTTAATTATGTCTAGATAGAACTCTTTCAGGTCAAATACCCGATCTTCTACCGTTTGTTTAGTCTAGAATTGATATTTCTTTTAAAAATACTGTTGACTTTTTGCTTAGAATTTTTAATGAACTGATTCCAATAATTATTAATTAAACATTATATATTTATTGAATTACAAGAGAGAGAGAGAGAGAGAGAGAGAACAAAATACAAAAGGGAAACTAATGTTAAACAAAGGAACTTTTTTTTCTTTCGGTTAGCGCCAATTTACCTGTGAGCTTACACACACTCTGTGGAACAATTAATTAATATATATACAACAAATACTCCGGATTATATTGACAATATTTTGGGCTCGAGAATCATAAACTTTGGTTAGTAACCCGTAAAAGCATATTCTCCCTCTATATTGACAACGAGTGGTAGTTTGACTCCTATGCTGATCAAATTCTTCTCAGAAACTCATTGTTTAAACTGAGATATTAGCATTCATTTCCTTTAGTTTATATTGCTATATATCTTTCGAGCTACATGGCCCTTATCAGGACTGTTGTACCATCTTAAAAATCATTTGTTCGTTGTGAGTTAGCTTTTTAAAAAGGTGCATAACTGTTCTTGATTTATTTACTTCCTGATCTTTCCCTGTGGTTGTTACCTTCCTCAGGGGAAATCACTTTCAGTAAACCCTGGATGAAATTAGAATTCAGGAATTCATTCCTGTGAGGAGGTTGACAGCCTAAACATCGGAAAATGAATATACTTGATTGATTTTTTTTTAATTATCCCTAGTACACGTTGGTACAGGCCATGATAGTCATGGTTGGTAGAAGTTGGCGACTGCTTTTACTGTAAGTGCACCACATGTCTACACTTACACTTATTTAAACTTTCGCAAGTGCCCTTAAATATGCACTCATGGACAAAACTTAAGGAAGTTTATGTTTAAAAGATTAAACTGCCTTAAGTTTTGTCCATGAGTATATATAAGGACGCTTACGAAAGTTTAAATAAGTGTAATACAAAAAGAAACACGTTACACACAGTAATTTAACCTTACTTTCTATAGAAAAGTATTTTTATTAATATAATGCAATAACGCGCCATATAAATATAGAAAATGAAAACATTTAGACACGAATGTTTCTTTTACACATATAGCAAACTTCTACTGTCCTTACTGTGCGATGTTGAAATTGTAGCATATATACGTAGTATGATCCAATACAGTATTAGAGCTCTAAAGAAAGTGGTCCGATAGATTAAATTGGTGAAACCGCTAGGAGGGTTCATCACTGATGAGCCAAGCCCTACCAATATTTTTCCATCGCAGTAGAGACAGTAGAAGTTTGATATATGTGTTAAAGAAACATTCGTGTCTAAATATGTTTTTTTACACTACATCAAACGGAATTTACTCGATAAGAAGAATCATTTTTATTCAACCACTGTTGGACATTTACATACATACAAAGTTTTTGCTAACTATGCAACAACAACATCAGCCCAAAATTTGGAAGGGTTACACTTACATTGCCCACTCAAGTTTATCTGGGGACTTTTCCATCTGAAGAAGGTTTATTGATGGATCTGTTAAAGAGAGCAAGTCAAGAGATGAGTCCCGGATATGTACAGTGATACTGAGTGAGTAGATAGTTAAAGAAAGGTTATGAAAGTATAAAGTGAACATTCGAGTTATAATACAGTTGCAATATAATACACTGCGGCTTGTGATTGTAAAACAACACTTGAAGTTACACCGCATGAGTTTCTTTTCAATGAAAAATCAAAATTTATTTCAAGTTGAAATATTGACTATTTCTAACCTTTTTGGATGAGGTATGAAAGGGTGAAATATTTCAACTTGAAATAAATTTTGATTTTTCATTGAAAAGAAACTCATGCGGTGTAACTTCAAGTGTTGTTTTACAATACAGTTGCAAGTTCATGGGCAGCTAGGGGAATGATCGGAGGGTTTAATTATTTTATATTTTTACCCTCTCTCTCTAGCTTCCCTTCAGCCACCCATTAATCTTTCGTCTTTAACTAACTATGCAACAACAACTATATATAGGCGTAAAGGTTCTTCCCTGATATATAAACAAAAAAAAAAACTTATGCAAAATTAGAGAAAGAAAGAAAGTACAGTGTTGCCGACTGCCTAACTATGAAGAAAAATCAAAGAATAATTAAATATTTTACATAAATAAATAAAAGGCATGTTACAAATACAAAATATTTTTTATAAAAATAAATCATAGAAGTATGTTCCAATTGAAAAAATCTATATTATAAATTATAATAATAATTATTATTTTTTGTAATATAATATATATTTGTATTGAAATTATATAAATAAGCTCAATTAATTTTCATTTCTCTAACAAAACTTTTCGTCTGTATTCCAAAGCAGTGTTATCAGATTTATTTTCCAAAACATTTTCATAGATTTTTTTTAAATTTGTTTTTTTTTTTCATTCTATTTTAAACAAGCACACATAAAAAAGAAAATGGTAATAGGAAAAATAATAGAAAGCAAGTTCCAAATATAGAAAAATAAGAAAACATTTTTTTTTTCTTCTGTGAAAATTCAAATTATTGAATATTTGGAAATTCGGTCGTATTTATTGAAGATTGGATTTGAACACCATGTAGTAATAAAAATGATTTATTTGTTTTAAAATGTAGAAATCGGAATAAAAATAAATAAACTTTAATTCTTTTCAACCAATTTGAATGGAAATGAAACATGAATAATATTATAAAGCCTATCAAATGATGGATATTAAATTCAATTTGACCAAAGTGTGTTTTTTATTAAGTTGTGTTATGAAGATACTAAAAGAAAATTAGTGATAAAAATAAAATTTTATTAATTCAATTAAAAATTAAAATATGAAATTCTCCATTTATATACATGTAAAATGTATAGTATAGTAGATTAAAATGGCGAAACCGCTTGGAGGGTTCACCACTGATGAGCCAGGCCCTCCCCTTAATTTTTCATTGCAGTAAGGGCAGTATTAATTGTTTACTTTTTAATATAATGCGGCTATGATTATAAAACGACGTTTAATAAGTTTTGCCGCAAAGGTTTCTTTTTACAGAACGAAAAAAATCGTAATTTTAATTATTTTAAGGAGAAATAACGACTATTCCTATCCTTAGGGATGAAGTATGAAAGGATGAATTGTGAAGAGTAATAATGAACGGAAAAGTTCCCATCCCTCGACACTTTTATTTTTCCGTTTATCATTACTCTTCACAATTCATCCTTTCATACTTCATCCCTAAGTTAGAAATAGTCGTTATTTCTCCTTAAAATAATTAAAATTACAATTTTTTCGTTCTGTAAAAAGAAACCCTTGCGGTAAAACTTGTTTAACGTCTTTTTATAATCATAGCTGCATTATATTGTATTATAAATTAAAAATATTTTTGATGCGTATGCTTCTTTTTAAAAACTGTCAGCTTTGAACAACGATAAACTATTGAATTAGATCTGTAAACTTTTTTTTTTCTGGATTCATATCTCGGGGTCATATGTCAAAACCGATCAATTTAATAGAATTGTTTCACTCTCTCATTGCGGCGCAGCAATAGTGAAATGTTCTAAAAGGGGAAAATGGGAGTTTGTGATGAAGGAGGGTTATAAACCGTAGATTTAACCGACATCTACGACCCGGGATCGAATCCCGCATTGGACACTTTTTTTCTGAAGAAAAACTTTGCTTCAATGACCCCTGATTCTCGTAAAAGTCAAACTCTACCAGTAAATGCAAGTAATCAAACGGGATTCTGTCACACTTGTAAGTGCAAAAGTCTAACTGCTTTCTATATGTGTAGATATGGAACAGTGAAATCAAATTGCAATACATCTCACCATGATTATCATGTCCTTTATCACATGTACTTTTGGATAATTTTTTAAAGGAAACACACGTACAGTTTAGGATTCTGAAAGTGATAAATGCGACCATTTTTCAAGACGTAGAATCTAGTTGACAGCCAGAAGTTCTCCAGTCAAGTGGCCAAGGAAGAAATGAGAATCTGTCATCTTTTTGCTCCCGTTTTTATATAGCGTGAGGATGTAAATTGAGCAGATCGCTAGGGTTATCCTACCCTATTAGTACACTCAGTGTAGGGCCCATTATTTAACGAGAGTCATATTTATTTCATCGCTGTTTACTTCGTACTCGGAAGTTGGTAAATATATACTCATGAACAAAACTTAAGGAAGTGGAAAGTCTTTGATATCGCCTGCTATCTTTTTTTTTTTTTTTTTTTTAAGGATACGAGGCAATTTTGTTCACACTTGGTTATCTCGTGTGTCTTCAATAAAGGTCACTATTGTTATATATGATCACTATATGTTACTATCCTATAATGAGGATATTACCTCTCTCTTATACCGCACAGGATATTTTCATAGTCCAGTAATTTTCTTACACTCAAAGACAAAACATAAGGGAAAATATTTGATGTTGCCTGTTATTTATTCTTTTAAGGAGACAGACGCAATTTTGTTCACACTCGGTTAACTCGTGTGTCTTTAATAAAGGTCACTGTAATATCTTTCAGAGTTATTGTCTGAATCCCCATATACATGCTAAAAGGTACATCTTCTTCAAGTTTTGTCCATGATTATAATATCCATGAGGCTAAGAATGTAAATTAATCAACAGATAGTATATTTTGAGTAAAATTAATCATTCTTCCAGGGAAAATTATCTTTTCAAAACATTTTTATTGTTCTCTAGCTTTCAGGTACGGACGCCCTTCTACAGGAGTAAACTTGGTAAATGATACGCCAATAGAACACAAAAGTTAAATATAATCAGATACTATTTTACATATTTTTATGAAGTTCTATAGATATAAAAATATTATTTTTTATATTAACTATTATACAAATTGAGATAAAATATTTTTAAAATAAATATCTCTAATGAGAGGAAAACCAAATTAATAAATATAGGCCACTAGAAAATAACTAAGGAAGAAAGGAATACATAGTTAGGCTTTAGTTATCATCTATATAGATAATACCGTAACAGAGTTTTCCATTGTAAGGTCTTGAGCTATCTCCTCCGAAGATTCTGAACTACACATAACAATCTATATACCAAAATTTTCGTTATTTTTTTCTTCGTGTCATAGGCCTGTTTTTATTTTCCTAATGTTAACAGTTATTTTTATTTTTTAATTTAATCTATTTTACAATCGTAGATTTTTTGCATTTATCATCAACGGTTCGTTTGTTTTGAAATCCGTATTTTGTTTACCTTTTAATAATTCTTATTTACTAATTTTTACTAATTTCTGCATTCATTTGATTATTTGTATTTGATTTGTAAGTACTTTGTTATAGTTTTTCATTTAAATAGAGCTCAATTTTTGTGTATGTTTCTTATTTGCATTGTCTTTCCTAATGTCTTTGGCAACGTTTTTTTTTTCTCATAAATAGGCTGAGGTTATATTATTTTTCGAATTTTAGATTGAATTATTACTTTTATTCTATAGTAATTTTCTTTTATAAGTGTTTGTTATAGTTTTTCATTTTAATTTAGCACAATTTTTGTATCTGGTTATCTTTTTTGGAATCTTTTCATCTCTCTTTGGCATCTTTTTTTTTCTCATTGATAAGACCTAATCCAAATAATTTAATAGTGTGTGACGTTTCAGCAACAGCATCATACAAAAGAATAAATGAACTCAAGAATAAAATCTCATTTTTTCTTTTGTCTGATGATGGTGACATTTAGATTAGATCTTTTTTTTTTTTATTACTTTGTTATAGTTTTTCATTTGAATTTAGCTCCATTTTTGTGTCTTATTTAATAAATGAACTAAAGAATAAAATCTCATTTATTCTTTTGTCTGATTATTGTGTCTGATTTTCTTTTTTACAGTATCTTTCATAATGCCTGATTTGATTACTTGATATTTTATAGTTTTTCATTTAAATTTAGCTCCATTTTTGTGTCTGTTGTTTTTTTTCTTCTCATAAATAGGCTGATGGCTTTATTTGATAGGCTTTGTGTACTCAATTGTTGCTTTTTGTGTCTGGTTTCTTTTTTGCTGTATTTTTTTGGAATCCTTTTTTTTTTCATCAATTGTTTCCTCACATGCTTGGCATTTTCTTTTTATGCCTGTCCTGGCTTTCAGTTTTATAGTTTTCCTCTGCTTGGTTCTTATTTTACCTTTTTTTTTCCAGCGTCTTCTGTCATGCCTCGAAAAGGCCGTGGAAGATTCACTCCCCTAACAGCTAGGGCGTGCTAATATGCCTCGCCGCAGACACAGAACCCCAATTACTATTTCTCTTGTACAACTATATTGCAGATAGGATAAGAGGACCTTATTAAAAAATAAATAAACAAACTGCAATTCGACACTATCGATAATTCGTCCATTTTAAAAATGAAATTTTCAAGGTTGATTGTTGTTTAAATACAACTTTACCGGTAAAAAGGTATTACAGAGGCGAAGGCAGCCACTTTAAAATTAAACACAGGCTCTTGTAGGAAGAACCGAAATATTCAGAATGAATGGAAGTCTGAAATCTGAAGGACCAAAAGATATGGGTCATCTTTACATGTATGCTATCCAATGTTCGCACACTTTGTGTACTCAATTGTTGCTTTTTGTGTCTGGTTTCTTTTTTGCTGTATTTTTTTGGAATCCTTTTTTTTTTCATCAATTGTTTCCTCACATGCTTGAAATAGGCTGAGGTTATATTATTTTTCGAATTGTAGATTGACATTTTTTCTTTTGTCTGCTGATGGTGACATTTGGATTAGATCTTTTTTTTTTTTATTAATTTGTTATAGTTTTTCATTTGAATTTAGCTCCATTTTTGTGTCTTATTTAATAAATGAACTAAAGAATAAAATCTCATTTATTCTTTTGTCTGATTATTGTGTCTGATTTTCTTTTTTACAGTATCTTTCATAATGCCTGATTTGATTACTTGATATTTTATAGTTTTTCATTTAAATTTAGCTCCATTTTTGTGTCTGTTGTTTTTTTTCTTCTCATAAATAGGCTGATGGCTTTATTTGATAGGCTTTGTGTACTCAATTGTTGCTTTTTGTGTCTGGTTTCTTTTTTGCTGTATTTTTTTGGAATCCTTTTTTTTTCATCAATTGTTTCCTCACATGCTTGGCATTTTCTTTTTATGCCTGTCCTGGCTTTCAGTTTTATAGTTTTCCTCTGCTTGGTTCTTATTTTACCTTTTTTTTTTTCCAGCGTCTTCTGTCATGCCTCGAAAAGGCCGTGGAAGATTCACTCCCCTAACAGCTAGGGCGTGCTAATATGCCTCGCCGCAGACACAGAACCCCAATTACTATTTCTCTTGTACAACTATATTGCAGATAGGATAAGAGGACCTTATTAAAAAATAAATAAACAAACTGCAATTCGCCACTATCGATAATTCGACCATTTTAAAAATGAAATTTTCAAGGTTGATTGTTGTTTAAATACAACTTTACCGGTAAAAAGGTATTACAGAGGCGAAGGCAGCCACTTTAAAATTAAACACAGGCTCTTGTAGGAAGAACCGAAATATTCAGAATGAATGGAAGTCTGAAATCTGAAGGACCAAAAGATATGGGTCATCTTTACATGTATGCTATCCAATGTTCGCACACTTTGTGTACTCAATTGTTGCTTTTTGTGTCTGGTTTCTTTTTTGCTGTATTTTTTTGGAATCCTTTTTTTTTTCATCAATTGTTTCCTCACATGCTTGAAATAGGCTGAGGTTATATTATTTTTCGAATTGTAGATTGACATTTTTTCTTTTGTCTGATGATGGTGACATTTGGATTAGATCTTTTTTTTTTTTATTAATTTGTTATAGTTTTTCATTTGAATTTAGCTCCATTTTTGTGTCTTATTTAATAAATGAACTAAAGAATAAAATCTCATTTATTCTTTTGTCTGATTATTGTGTCTGATTTTCTTTTTTACAGTATCTTTCATAATGCCTGATTTGATTACTTGATATTTTATAGTTTTTCATTTAAATTTAGCTCCATTTTTGTGTCTGTTGTTTTTTTTCTTCTCATAAATAGGCTGATGGCTTTATTTGATAGGCTTTGTGTACTCAATTGTTGCTTTTTGTGTCTGGTTTCTTTTTTGCTGTATTTTTTTGGAATCCTTTTTTTTTTCATCAATTGTTTCCTCACATGCTTGGCATTTTCTTTTTATGCCTGTCCTGGCTTTCAGTTTTATAGTTTTCCTCTGCTTGGTTCTTATTTTACCTTTTTTTTTTTCAGCGTCTTCTGTCATGCCTCGAAAAGGCCGTGGAAGATTCACTCCCCTAACAGCTAGGCGTGGTAATATGACTCGCCGCAGACACAGAGAGAGAAACCCAATTACTATTTCTCTTGTACAACTATATTGCAGATAAGATAAGAGGACCTTATTAAAAAATAAATAAACAAACTGCAATTCGACACTATCGATAATTCGACCATTTTAAAACTGAAATTTTCAAGGTTGATTGTTGTTTAAATACAACTTTACCGGTAAAAAGGTATTACAGAGGCGAAGGCAGCCACTTTAAAATTAAACACAGGCTCTTGTAGGAAGAACCGAAATATTCAGAATGAATGGAAGTCTGAAATCTGAAGGACCAAAAGATATGGGTCATCTTTACATGTATGCTATCCAATGTTCGCACACTTGAAAAAGCCACTTAAAGTTGTCCGTGCGTAAACACAGGCTCTTGTAGCCAAGGTTTGTCCTTGAGCCTTATTTATAGTCATAGCAAAAGCCAACCTTAGTGAAAACTAATGCCTCTCTAGAATGAAGCGAAGGTTGGTATCCAAAGGGGCCAAAGATATTTCAGACACTATACAGTGTGTTCAACTTTGGGCACTGTCAGTATATGTGCTTCGAACAATACAACTATATTGCAGATAAGATAAGAGGACCTTATTATTTTACTGTAAGTGCACCACATGTCTACACATGTGAAAAGCAGTTCGACTTTGCACTTACTAATGCCAGAGCCCCGTTTGGTTACTTGCACTCGCTGGTGGGGTTGGAATTTTGCAAGAATCGGGGGCCATTGGAGCATTTTTTTTTTCTTTAAACAGAAAAAAGTGTCCAATGCGGGAATCGAACCCGGGTCCTAGTGGTCGAAAACCAAACGGTTTAACCAGCCTTCCACCGACCCCCAGACAAAAGAATAAATGAACTAAAGAATAAAATCTCATTTTTTCTTTTGTCTGATGATGGTGACATTTGGATTAGGTCTTTTTTTTTTTTATTAATTTGTTATAGTTTTTCATTTGAATTTAGCTCCATTATTGTGTCTTATTTAATAAATGAACTAAAGAATAAAATCTCATTTATTCTTTTGTCTGATTATTGTGTCTGATTTTCTTTTTAACAGTATCTTTCATAATGCCTGATTTGATTACTTGATCTTTTATAGTTTTTCATTTAAATTTAGCTCCATTTTTGTGTCTGTTGTTTTTTTTTTTCTTCTCATAAATAGGCTGATGCTGTATTTGTGTACTCAATTGTTGCTTTTTTTGTCTGGTTTCTTTTTTGCTGTATTTTTTTTTTTTTTTTTTGGAATCCTTTTTTTTTTTCATCAATTGTTTCCTCACATGCTTGGAATTTTCTTTTTATGCCTGTCCTGGCTTTCAGTTTTATAGTTTTCCTCTGCTTGGTTCTTATTTTACCTTTTTTTTTTTCAGCGTCTTCTGTCATGCCTCGAAAAGGCCGTGGAAGATTCACTCCCCTAACAGCTAGGCGTGGTAATATGACTCGCCGCAGACACAGAGAGAGAACCCCAATTACTATTTCTCTTTTTTACTTTTTTACCAATGCCTATAATTTTTCACCTGAAAGATTTTTTATTTTGTTTGTTATTCAATACGGTCCTCTTATCTTATCTGCAATATAGTTGTATTGTTCGAAGCACATATACTGACAGTGCCCAAGGTTGAACACACTGTATAGTGTCTGAAATATCTTTGGCCCCTTTGGATACCAACCTTCGCTTCATTCTAGAGAGGCATTAGTTTTCACTAAGGTTGGCTTTTGCTATGACTATAAATAAGGCTCAAGGACAAACCTTGGCTACAAGAGCCTGTGTTTACGCACGGACAACTTTAAGTGGCTTTTTCAAGTGTGCGAACATTGGATAGCATACATGTAAAGATGACCCATATCTTTTGGTCCTTCAAATTTCAGACTTCCATTCATTCTGAATATTTGGGATCTTCCTACAAGAGCCTGTGTTTAATTTTAAAGTGGCTGCCTTCGCCTCTGTAATACCTTTTTACTGGTAAAGTTGTATTTAAACAACAATCAACCTTGAAAATTTGATTTTTAAAATGGTCGAATTATCGAAAGTGTCGAATTATCGAAAGTGTCGAATTATCGATAGTGTCGAATTATCGATAGTGTCGAATTGCAGTTTATTTATTTTTTAATAAGGTACTCTTATCTTATCTGCAATATAGTTGTATTGTTCGCAGCACATATACTGACAGTGCCCAAAGTTGAACACACTGTATAGTGTCTGAAATATCTTTGGCCCCTTCAGGTACCAACCTTCGCTTCATTCTAGAGAGGCGTTAGTTTTCACTAAGGTTGGCTTTTGCTATGACTATAAATAAGGCTCAAGGACAAACCTTGGCTACAAGAGCCTGTGTTTACGCACGGACAACTTTAAGTGGCTTTTTCAAGTGTGCGAACATTGGATAGCATACATGTAAAGATGACCCATATCTTTTGGTCCTTCAGATTTCAGACTTCCATTCATTCTGAATATTTCGGTTCTTCCTACAAGAGCCTGTGTTTAATTTTAAAGTGGCTGCCTTCGCCTCTGTAATACCTTTTTACCGGTAAAGTTGTATTTAAACAACAATCAACCTTGAAAATTTGATTTTTAAAATGGTCGAATTATCGAAAGTGTCGAATTATCGATAGTGTCGAATTGCAGTTTGTTTATTTATTTTTTAATAAGGTCCTCTTTTCTTATCTGCAATATAGTTGTATTGTTCGAAATTTTATTTTCTAATTAATTTTTTTCTTTTTTTTTCACTCTAATAATATTTATTTAAATCTGATAATATATATATTTTTATTTAATGCAATTTATTTAATAATTTATTCAATCCAATGTCTATAGTTTCTTCCCTGAAATTGCTTACCAAACATGAGTCAGTGTTTCCTCAGTGTTAACAGTTGGAGTGTTAGAATGCGGAGAAGCAAAATAACTCCCTACTGAATTTCTCAAAAGTCTTACTCCCAGAGGAATGCATCCACACCAGTTTAACTCTAGGTTGGTGCTATTGTTATGCTTCTGAGAAGTTTTAATCCTAAGCAGGGTCTTTGAAAATGTTACACGTGTGGTGATACTGTGCATGTGCTCTCATGTCCTTAAAGTAGTGTTGTTCTGTTGTTTGCACTTTCATTTTCTGATTTGTTAAAATTTTTCTACTATAGTTTCTCACCTGCGGGTCCTTCGGGTAAACCTGGGTCGTTGCCCGGGTCACTCGGCTATTTATATCTATATATATCTATACTTTTAAAGTCTCTGCAGGCCCTTTGGGTAAACCCTGGGCGTTGCCCGGGTCACTCGGCTAGTTATTAGATAATATATTTTGTTTCTCAGCATATTTCTCCCATTACCTCTCTATTCTTTCATGTAAATAAGTTTCAGATGCCTACAGGAGTCGGCAAACTGCGGTTCGCAAGCAACATGCGGCTCTTTGGATGTGAAACTGCGGCTCTTTATATAGTTCCATACGTAAATATTATTTATGCGAGTACTATTTATTGTTGGTAAGAAAAATATTTGTAGCTCTTCGAAAACTTTGAAATTTTGTAAATTGTAATTTTTGACTCTTCCGACTTAAAGTTGCCGACCCCTGCCCTAGTATCATCTCCAGAGATTTCACATTGCAACCCTCCTTGGCGTCAACACATTGAATACAAATACATTAAGAAACCTTCCTAAACACAAATTGACTTGGCGACATCTGCTCAGCTGGATGTCAACAACGAGACAATAATTCTGAAGACCAACCTGGGTATACTTCTGTACGTGGCTTCAGGAGTCCCAGTTACATACAGTTAGCAGTAGTAAATACACTCATGGACTTCAAGGAAGTTGTACCTTTTAGCATGTATATCGGAATTCAAACAATAACTCTGAAAGATATTTTATACATAGTGACCTTTATTGAAAACACACGATATAACCAAGTGTGAACAAAATTGCCTCTGTCTCCTTAAAAAAAAAAAAAAAAAAAAAAAAAAAAGACGACCAGCGAAATCAAAGAGACTTTCCACTTATTAAGATTTGTCCATGAGTGTAATATGGGAAAATTATTATGATACCTTTATATATCTCACTATATATTGTCATATTTAGGTCTCGTAATGATGGCCATGTTTATTGTTAGTGTTCATCAGTGAAATGTGTTTGGTGTGGATGGCCAAATATTGATGTTCAGTTTTAGAGTAAAGTGTCGTCCAGGAGACCGCTGCTGCAGCTACTTACTGAGCATTGGTAGAATCGATCTACACTACTGTGGGTCTCCATAGCTACCCAATGTTGTGGTGACTTCAATCGTCTACTATTGAACGGCTGATCGAGTAATGTCTACAGTAATCCATCTGTCAGAGCCCGCCGTCATCACGGTAACTTGCAGTACTGGTTACAAATGACACCAGTAATCCTATTTACCCACTCTCTCCACATTACAGTTGAAGCATGTCCTATCAAATTTTATGTGGGCTCATTATTTTCTCGGATATTTAGTTGGATTGAAACCATCTGTTATCGCAACCAATACGTAAAACCGCAGGAAAAGCTTGGATTATCAGTAAATTTAAAGCCCAGATTGCACACACCAAAGAACCAATTATAGAACCAACCAGCTCTGTGATCCGCCACCAGACCTGCTACACACACTAACAGTTCCGGGAAGACGGAGCGGCACACACCAAAGAACCAATTATAGAACCAACCAGCTCTGTGATCCACCACCAGACCTGTTACATACACCAACAGTTTCGGGGAAGACGGAGCGGCACACACCAAAGAACCAATTATAGAACCAACCAGCTCTGTGATCCACCACCAGACCTGTTACATACACCAACAGTTTCGGGGAAGACGGAGCGGCACACACCAAAGAACCAATTATAGAACCAACCAGCTCTGTGATCCACCACCAGACCTGCTACATACACCAACAGTTCCGGGAAGACGGAGCGGCACACACCAAAGAACCAATTATAGAACCAACCAGCTCTGTGATCCACCACCAGACCTGCTACATACACCAACAGTTCCGGGAAGACGGAGCGGCACACACCAAAGAACCAATTATAGAACCAACCAGCTCTGTGATCCACCACCAGACCTGTTACATACACCAACAGTTCCAGGAAGACGGAGCGGCATACACCAAAGAACCAATTATAGAGCCAACCAGCTCTGTGATCCACCACCAGACCTGCTACATACGCCAACAGTTCCGGGAAGACGGAGCGGCACACACCAAAGAACCAATTATAGAACCAACCAGCTCTGTGATCCACCACCAGACACAGACCTGCTACATACGCCAACAGTTCCGGGAAGACGGAGCGGCACACACCAAAGAACCAATTATAGAACCAACCAGCTCTGTGGTCCGCCACCAGACACAGACCTGCTACATACACTAACAGTTCCGGGAAGACGGAGCGGCAACACCGCGGCAAAGAACCCAGCGGGAGGAAAAATAAATTAACTAACCGAAATAGCGTTTTATTTTTGGGCGCCCGATGCGCAGCAGCGACCTCTGGAGTCGAGATTATCTCCCTTGTGCTGGCGGATGGATCATGGATGGCAAATCTGACAGTTCCGGTTTCGGAATGTCAAAGTTCTCTAGCTACTGTACCCACATGTCAACACCTCCTGCTGGAGCCTTGCCAGCCTCCCACCTTGTGTTCCGAACGCCTTGAATTCTTCTCTTGTAGCAATTTATATTCCTCTCTCAACCTTCTTCTCTACCACATCTACAGCGTCCTCCTAGTCTCTCGCTATCCTATATTCAACCTTTCCCTCATCGGATCGAATAAAGCCCCTTGGTACATGAGCCCAACATCTGTTTCACAAATTTGATCTATTAATGAGGCGTATGTTTCTTTATAATGAGGCGATATATTTTTTCTCTACTCTCAAATTGTTTTATTACAACCTTGGTACTTTGCTATAGTACAATGCGGCTTGTCTGCTTGCTACATTCATTTTTGGGATCGAAAATCATACACTTTGGTTAGTATCCTGTAAAACCATATTCTCTTTCATTGTTGTTATTATTTTTCAATATGAGATTTCAGTATATAAAAAAAATCGCTCTTCTAGAGTCATACGGAAATATCGACTAATACACTCATTGACAAAACTTAAGGATGTTGTACCTTTTAGCATATATATCGGGATTCAGATAATAACTCTGAAATATATTTGATACACAGTTATCTTTGATATAGACAGACGAGATAACAAAGTGTGCACATAATTGCTTCTAAAATAAAAGGATTTAAAAGCGCGAATGTTTCTTTTATACATAAAACGAACTTCTACTGTCCTTACTGCGATGAAAAAATATATTGGGAGGGCTTGGCTCATATACATGGAATCATAGTTAAATCTGTGATATCTCCAGTTTGATATAATTCATATCCAGATAAATATAATCAGCCAGAAATCATTGAGCCAAGCCCTCCCAATATATTTTTTCATCGCAGTAAGGACAGTAGAAGTTCGTTTTATGCATAAAAGAAACATTCGCGCTTTTAAATCCTTTTATTTTATTTGTATAGATGGCGAGTTATTGCTTTGTGATAATTGCTTCTGTCTTCTTAAAAAAAAAAAAAGACAAAAAAAAAACGACCGGTGACATCAAATACTTTTCACTTCCTTAAGTTTTGTCCATGAGTGTATTTGCCAGGACCGTTTTACTCACTCACTAGGTCACACTACACGCAGCAAACAATCCTACCAAAAATTAATCGATATTTGTACAAAAGATTATCATTTCAAACGGGCTCACACCTATACAGTAAGACATGGAGGATTGGAGCAGGTAAATAGGACACATAGTAATGTCTCAGTAAGAAGTCTCCAGGCGACAGAAGGAACCCACACCGGAAATATGCCACGTGTGAGCACCGGAAGTCGTCCGTAGGTTGGGAAAGAGCGGAAATCATCATTTTGATGATAACCCTCATCATCATTCCCCCTCCCCCACCTCTCTTTCTACTTGGAGTCGTCGGCTGTGGTGAATGACAGCGCTAACTATATTGTCGAGGTAATACCCTATTCTCAAAACTCTTTTAAAATAAAGGACGCGTATGTGCGAATTCTTTTCTCTACAATGATTTATTTATGCTTATGAGGTGATACAGCAGCGTATTTACAATTAGAGAGGAGACAAAATGAATTAAATCTAGAAAAAAGAAGTGAGGACATATCGGTCATTAAAGTCTGAGAGGCAAGGCCTTCAGCCAGTTCAGGGCTTCCGGGGTGACAGAATGGAGATTGGAGATTCCTCCATTGAATTTGTACAGCGGGCAGTCATCTAGTATATGGGACATTGATTGTGGGACGTTGCAGGCACAATTTGGATCTTTGGTGTAGCCCCATGATGAACAATAATTGGGAAAGATTGATTCATTAGTAAGTGAATCTTTCCAGCGATTCTGCTAATTTAATCAACCAGATAGCGTTGTAAATATTTTTGTTCATTTTATAAGGATATCAGGAAGAAATTTTATTTTTCAAATATAACAACCTTTATAGTGTTCTTATTGCGATGAAATAAATATTGGAAGGACTTGGACTCATCGATGGTAAATCCTCCCAGCGGTTTCGTCAATTTAATTTCACAGAAAACTTTTTAGAACTCTACTAGTATACTAGATGATTCTGCTTATATAGGCAACACTGTAGGGTTGAATCTTAGTTGTGGTGTTTAATCAAACTATATTGACATAAGTTTTTAGGACAGAACAAAACTTTACAAAACTTGAGGAAGTGGAAGTCGCCGGTCGTGTTTTTTGAAGGAGACAGAGGCAATTTTGGTCATACTTTATTATATCGTGTGTCTTCAATAAAGGTCACTGTGTATCAAACATGTTCCAGAGTTATTGTCTGAATCCCCATATTTACATGCTAAAAGGTATAACTTTCTTGTGTTTTGTTCATGAGTTTTTAGGAGTATGATATGAGTGGAAGCTAGAATTCATTCCCCTGAGAAAGGTGACACTGAAAGCTCTGGCAATAAATAAATCAAAATCGGTTGAAGTAGTTATATTTATTAGTGAGGATATCTACATCTTTGTTGAAAAGTTACCCAAATATCTTTTAAGAAACACATAATTTATATCATGTTGATTGCAAATATTGCCAGACACTTCTTTCTTTTGTACACAGTTCTCTGCTCTCGTTTTTTCCCTCTCTTTATCCTTGTTAATATCATATGACTATTCTTTTTACGGCCAAAAATTATTGTAAATATATATAGATAAATGTAACGGCATACAGGTATGACAGTGAAAGTGTCCCTAGGGGGACTTAGCGCTTTAAATTAAAATAAATAAATAAAAGTTATGTTTTAAGACATAAAAAAGAAATCTTTTATCCGAAGTGTGGTATTTAAGAAAAGAGCTCTCTCTGTAAGAATTTCTAGGATACAGTGGAACTTCCATTTTATCAAAGTTAATGATTCCATAGAAAATTTCGATAATGAACGAACCATTTTATTTATAAATATAATTTTTATCTTGGTGCCCTCTATCACTTAAAATTAAAAGTAGTTTTAAGGATAATTTTCTCTTTCAACTATACCATCTAAGTCAGAAAGATTGATCCTCGAATCCCTCATACCGTAAAATAAGAACAGTATCAACAGGAGAATAGATATCCCAGAGCAATTCTGTCATAAACCAAATCAAGTATAAATAGCCATTATTTAATATATCTCGCATATCCCAAATCTGTTGTATATATATTTTTTTAAGTTTGTAGAACGGCATTTGAAATTATTTCGCATGTGTTTCTTTTGAACGAAAAATCGAAATTTATTTTAAGGAGAAATAACGACTATTTCTAACCTTAAGGATGAAGTATGAAAGGATGAATTGTGAAGAGTAATGATAATTAATTAATTGTTCCCACAGAGTATATGTATAAGATCACAAGTAAATAGGTGCTTACTGTTAGAAGATAAGTTTATTTTTGTCTTACTATGTTATAAGTTTCTCCTTTTTATTTTGTTCTCTCTTGTAAATCAATAATGTTTGATTAATATCCATGGAATCAGTTTCTTTAAAAAGTCTAAGCAAAGTCAACAAAAGTATAAACAGCCATCATAGAGTAAATCTCGCCCTCCCCGTGCTGACTCTCAGTTGTAATCTCACCTGTTGAAGAGCGAGAACTTGAAATCTCGCAGTGTTTTTGTAATAAAGAAACATATTGCCAAAGTTTTTTTCGATATTTTTTATATTTACAGTTAAACCTGTCTATAGCGCCCCCTCTTGGGACTCACCAAAATAGGGTGCTATAAAGAGGGGGTGCTATAGACAGGTCACTTTTAATGTAAAATGTTTTACATTTTAATATTTAAAATCGGGCGCTATAGAGAGGAAGGTGCTATTTAGAGGGGGCGCTATAGACAGGTTTAACTGTATACTGTAACTTGGCTAAGAACGATAGAGTTACAATTATTCAAATCATCTTATTAATGATTCGATAATGAAAAACGACAGCAAATTCTTACACAAAAAAAAATCGTATATATATATATATATTTGAAAGCAAAAATCTCTATTCAAAAAGTAATTTTTCAACAATTCACATGAGGAAAAGCGACAGGAAAATATTTGTTCCTATCACTGGAAAAAAAAGAAGTAAATTATCAGTTCAAATGTGTATTAGGAAATAAATATCACACACCACAATGATGATAAATATACTCACAGAGTATATTCTATGAGAGGCGTTCAATATATCTGGCAGCGCTGTCAAGGTGCTAATGGTGATGACATGTCTTTCCACTCTCCATTAATTACTGATGTCGTCGTAATAATAGACCGTGATGGACACATTTTAAATACTTCTTTCTTTTAGATTGTGTGTCTTACTCTCTTTTATTATTTGCTGGAAATTTGGCCTGAGTAAATTGATCTTAAAAAAGAAAGCTTATCTATTCCATCAAAAATGATGCATAAAATTTTACGCCATTTTATAGATCAATTTCTTCCAGATTTGCATATCTATTTTGGTTATGGAATTGGTTTAGATACTGTTTACCAGGTAAAACCCCTTCTTTGTCAAACTCTGAAGATTTTTTAAATTTCCTTTTATGGATCTCATGCAACTAAAGGACTGACTGAGACATCCCTAAACCGTGATCTCTAAGTGGACAATTTCAACAAATTAAAGAATAATTTTGATTCTTCTAATCAATTGTTACAGATTTAAAATTTAAGATCGAATAAAGGATAATATATAATAAAGTAATAAATAAAGGGTAGATAAAATGTAGGGAAATATATACAGTTGTATGTGTTTTGAAAATAGAGCAATGCAAAGACATATATTGGATCAAAATATCATTTATTTTACCAATATTTCAGCTGGCTGAACGCCAACCTTTATCAAGGTATTTTTTTAGGTATATTATAGGTATTATAAAATTGATAAAATAAATGATATTTTGATCCAATATTTGCCTTTTTAATTAGACAGTTATATATATAAGTGTACAAATTTCTTCAGCAAGGAAGGTTTCCCCACCTTGAGAGAGTCCTCCTCCAGACAAGGTCTTCTTGAACACTCCTCAGTTCCATGCCGGTCTCTAAGTGGATATTCAGAATTTGCCAATGTTGATATTGTGGCTTTGTTACTGAGTCGAGCCTGATAATTTGCAGAGACGGTCAATAGATGACGTCTAGTTCTTTGCTTCTATTTTGTCGGGAGAGGTGAGTCTCTCTCTTTTTGACATATAAATATTGGGTGTTTTGTATAAACATATATCAACTTCTGTGATCTACCTGGATTGATTTCATTTAAGATTGATATATTCATTATTTTATATATGTGTTTGACACTCTAAGTAGCTTTCTCCATGTCTACATTTGAAAGGCATCAATTCTTTAATTCTGTTCTGAAAGACCTGATCTCTTATCCGTAGGTGACCACAGTAGGTGTCAAGATTCTTCTCGACAAATTCTTCGACATTATCATCAATTTCCAATCAAACATGTTCCGAACATGAACTCACAAAATGGCAGGGATCTGTCTAGATTCAAGGCGGCTTTAACCTCCTGATCCGGACGTGCCCTCGGAGAGGGCTACGTCGATTGTAAATATCTCTCTTCATTCCTACCATTATTATTACCTTATAACTCCCTTTGAGTGTAAAGATTGACGAGATGTCAATAAAGGTGTTTAATTGTCACCGTAGGTGTCAATACCTCTAGAATTCTCTTCTTTGTCTTCAGAGAACCGCCTTCATATTTCTTAATCTTGTCTAATTTCAACATTGCCTTCTATCCTAGTGCTATTCTTTTTGGATACAAAGAGTGCGGATTATATTTCGATCTACCGTAGTTTGCTGCTAAGGGATTCTATTACATTTCAGCGAGTACATTGAACAACAGCGAAGCTAGTAGTATACTACAGTATGATGTAAGAGTACAGACGTGATGTAACAAACCACTGTTAGGAGTTTATTGACGCCCCGCGGTCTGGCCCCAGTCCAGAAGGTATATTTAGCGGACTGCCTCCCCGCTACAGCAGTTATGTCCGCTTGCCTGCCCCTCAGGTCATTTCGAAGGTACCGTACCCAACATTCCGGTGTTTCAACCTCATCTTTTGAGCAGTGGCCACCCAGACCTTTCGGTCCATAAACCGGCATGCGATAGCATACCCATTGCTGTATCTAGGTCACCTAACCAAAAAGGAATGATGCATTCTCCATTGGTGTTTCAACAACAGAGATTCACACTGATTCTAATAGAACTACCATAGTACCCGTCATCCTAACCCTTTTACTAGAAGTACATCAGATGTGGTGACACGCCATGATGGGTTGTATCTACTTCTTGTATGTAGGTTCCTCTCTAATATGCACAATACGGCTTGACCTGTACCAGGTAGCGTATACTTGCACTAACTTGTAGTCTTTGTAAAATTCGATCTGTTATTCTGTGAATATTTATATGCAAATTGGCTTCCCGGCCTTTTGGCTAAGATCAAAATGGGTATTTAAACCTTATCCAATAAATGCTCTAGTTCAGGCGCTAGCGAGCATCGCCATGGACCGAACTGACCTGTCATATTGGCTACTGACACCCAGATGGCCATTGTCCTCTAGAAGTATATATAGATAACTTCTTCAATACTTGGATCTTAACGCCAGAGCTTACTCTATCTTAAATCTATTTATCTCTTACGTCTTTGTAATTATATATGATGGCAATTTTATTCACAACTCTCTCTATGGGATAATGCGCAAGCTACCAAAGTTTTCCAGCTTAAACTTCACTTCTTAACGGAATTCTTTGATTAGGTATTTCTTTCAAGCCTTATCATTCAAATTTGAATAACTCGGAAAGTGCCTGTAGCGTTCAGAATGTCACTTATCTGTGTATGACACCAATGGTATCTATCGTTGGTTGAAGTAGAGATTCTGCAATTGTATGTTGGGACGCCACAATTAGCATACCTACCATACAGAGTTCTTCCATGCCGAAGAATCGAACCATAAAAATAGTTTTAACCTCATAACCAACCATGTTGAAATTCCACGTCAACGAACTTAAATACATAAATTGGTGTTTTCAAAGAGAGCAATAAGTTATTTGGGATTTAACCAAAGGACGGTTACCATGGTACTATGCAACTGCCAGTCCTCTAATAGCGCTTCGCTCCGAAAATAACTCAGGACGTCAACAAAGAAAAGTTAGCTGCGACGTGATTGGATGGCAGGATTACTCCGAACCCCGGGAAAACCTGGGGATAAAATATAAACTAAGATGGTATCTAGCTTTGGTTGACAATTATCTTTCTTTTATGATGATTTTTTTAAAGCAAGGTACACGTTCCTGGGATGACGAATCGAACAAAATAGTATGTTTTTACAGGAGATGCTAGCCTTTGAACTGATAAAAAAACAGTCCTTGTAGTCAGACGCGTCATATACAGTGTGGCAAATAATTTTTAAGAATGGGTTTGTAAAATAAAACATAAACAAGCTAATTCAATTTCTACTATTTTTTTATTCAAAATAATCCCCTCTGGATTCAATACATATGTTACAACGATTTAATAAGGAATTAAATGCCTCTTGCAGGCCACTTTGAGGAATCGCCTCCAAAGTGCTCGTCGCAGCTCTCTGGATGGTCGGGATATCATAAAAAAAAACAACCTTTTAACTTCAATTTTATTTTTGGAAATAAATAAAAGTCACATGGTGCTAAATAAAGCGAGTACGGAGGATGATTCAACACACAGACGTTATTTTTGGCCAAAAAGCGACGAACAATGAGTGAGGAGTGACTCGGTGCATTATCATGCAGCAAACACCAACTGTCTTCATCGCGATATTCTGGACGAATGCGACGAATTCTGGCAATCAAACGTTTCAAAAAGTTTAAATAATACTCTCCAGTAATGGTTTGTCCAGCGGGAACAAATTCTTTGTGGATAATACCTCTACTATCGAAAATGGTAATCAGCATTGTTTTGATTTTTGATGGCACTTTTCGCGTTTTTTTGGCTTGTGGAGAGTTTTTTGACTTCTATTCGGCACTTTGGCGCTTTGTCTTTGGGTCATACTGAAAACACCATGTTTCATCACCCGTAACAATTGATTTCAGGAAGTTTGAATTATTTTCATAGGCAGAAATGATGTCCCTGCAATGTGCAATTCACACTGATTTCTGCTCGCCCGTTAAAGTGTGTGGAACAAATTTAGTACAGACTTTAGTTTTACCTAAATCTTCATGCAGAATGGTTCGAATCGTTTCTTTGTTGATGTGTAAAACCTCTGCCATCATTGTTTTTAACAAATTCTCGCACTTTTTCTATACTTTCTGGTGTCTTTGAAGAACTTGGTCGTCCAGTATGCTTATCATCTTCTAGCGTATTTCTTCCATCCGAAAAACGTTTGTGCCAAATGAAAACATTTGATTTACTCAAACATAACGTACCATAAACTTGCTTCATCAAAATATATGTTTCCGATGCACTTCTACCAAGTTTTGCATTAAATTTAATGACCGCTCTCTGTTCCATCTCAGAATTCCGACGAACAAAAAATTTTACTTTTCAAAAATCGCCTGTATGTTTTTAAAGAGATAACCAAAATGGCTGAAACAAAGCCACGCGCTAGATAAGGCTTCGAATATATATACGCATGCGCAATTTCATAACTGGCTCTGCTATTGGCCTTTATCTAGCGCGAGTCTTAAAAATTATTTGCCGCACTGTATATACTGCGCTACGCCAACTATAGGTTAAAAATATATATTTCCGTAAAATAATAAACTTTTCTATAAGATATTGATAAGCGTTGAATAGGAAACTATACGCCAAGTATATAGACAAGAAGCACATAAGATGCATGTAAAAAATATATAATTTCATATTAAATAATATACCACAACGCCAGTTTTGACAAATTCAGACAAAAGTCAACCTGTATACCAAGGTTTCGGGCTATGATCCTCATCAGTACAGGGACGGCTTCGATTTCATAACATCCTATAAGAAGGTTTATGGAACCGCGGCCGAATCTGGTCAAAAAGATGTATAAGTTGATGAGGTGGCAGATAGCCTATATTTGGCCGTAATATCATTGTAAAATTTTATAATGGTTCAAATCACATTAATAGGTACCGCTCAGCAAGAGCAACCTAGAAATTTTATAAGCCTGGTTCAAATTCACATAAATAGGTACCGCTCAGCAAGAGCAACCTAGTTCATGATAATTGAACAATGAATAATATGTGAAGGTTATTCACATATTAAACAAATTTTAACACGGGATTCAATCCCGGTTCATGACTGTTATAATCTACTAGACGGGTGACCCGGGCTTCGCCCCGGGATTGATCCGTGTGCATATCTACCCGAGTGATATATATTTAGATAAGATTTTTTTATAATTGTTTGTTATTAGCATTATCTATTTGTTTGCATCAGCATAATTTAATCTAATCTTTGATAGAGATAGGTTCATGAGCTAAGTAGAATAATTTGAATATATAGTTTTAATAATTTATTTATATATTTTTTAAAATAGCCTATCGTCTTCCCCGTATTTTTTTACCTATGTATGGAAATTTTGGTTTGAATTAATGAACTACTGCGAATTTGTATACCGGACATATAAACAAACAAACATACAAACATTCATTTATATATATATAGATTTATCAACAAAACATTTTGATGATATTCATTGCCCAAGATCAAGGGTCAGCAACCTGCGACTCGCAAGCCACATGCGGCTCTTTGTATGTGAAGCTGCGTGTAGTACTCGCATAAATAAAAACAATATTTATTCAAGTATACTATTTATTGTTGACAAGAAAAAAAGTTGCTTTAAAGACTTTGAAATTTTGTAAATTTTAATCTTTGACTCTTCTGATATAAAAGGTTGCCGATCCCTACTCAAGATTGATAATGAGGAAACCAAAAGTTGTCGACATTTTCAAACTTCGTTTAAAATATTGAAAGTTGGTCGAGCAATAGTATAATAAATTGTAGAAGAGATATAGCCACGTTTGAAGTGTAAAAGGGAGATCAAGAGGAAAGTGGTGAGTTTCTTTATTGAGCTGTACACAAGCTTTCGGACGTCACCCGTCCTTCATCAGGTGTTGACATGAATAGGAAGGAGATGCTATATTTATAAGCGACAGTTTAAAAGTATTAAAAATATTAAAAAACAATCTGATGCACGCCCGCGAGAGCACATGCTAATAACAAAATATTTTCAATTTTACTCTGTATAAATATTATTTTGAGTTTGTATAAAGAATATCAGCCCGTTGAAAATCTGTATATCTAAGACGAAGTGAGAAAGGCGGACAACAAGAGGCGAAGACAAAAGCAAGAAAAAACAACAATAAAAATAAAAATAAAAAATCAGCGGAATAAAGTTAAAGTTAAAAGTTACGAAGAAGGTGTATCTGAGGTAGAATAAAAAACAGAATATTGGGGCGGGAGGTCAATCTTTCTGTTGAGGCTGGGGGTAGTATTAGAAACAAGGGCTTCAAGAACTAAGCGTTGGTATTTGTTTGCTATATCGCTATAAATGGGGGTTGTGTTGTCGAGATTGAAGGAATGTCCGGACTCGGCGATATGTTGGTATATGAGCGATTTTTTGTCTTTCGAGCGGATGTTACGGGCGTGTTCACTGGCTCTGATGGCGATTGTTCGGCCTGTTTCTCCAATGTAGTGTAAATCGCAATCGTTACAGGGAATTTTGTAAACGGCGTTGGAAAGGGATTGGGGGTTACGTTTGGCGGAGCTTTTTGTGATAGGATGTCTTAAGAAGGTGTGAAGGGAAGGTGTGCACTTGTAAAAAGTGCGAATGCCGTATTTACGTAAAAAGGAACCAATACCGGAATTCGTGGTGGAGTATGGGAGGACGCAGGTGCTTTTAAATACAGGAGGTGTGGTTCTTTTTTGGTTGGGTGTGAAAATTGTCGACACCCATTTGACCCGAAATTAAATTACGCAATGAATTTGAAAAACATTCAAAAATTTTACATCAAATATCGAAAATAAATGGTACGTTCAATGATTAGGTAACTTGTGACTCTGTCACTAATGCAGTGTTCGATGGAAGAACGTCAACAGGTCTCCAGCGACACCATGTATCTCTCGGTCAACGAGACCCGTAGTCAAAGTCATGTTCCCTCTCAGACCTCTCAGGAGGAGATCGAGAAGCATTGGGGAGGTTCCTGAAGATAAAGTACTGGGGGCGATCCTATGTCTCCCTGAGAGGGAGCAACTCCTCAGTCAGCTTTCGCCAGAAAACAAGACCATTCTGTACGAATTCCTCAACATGGCAATTGAGCGTGTTAGGAACAACAACTCCATTATGTCCAAGGACCTATCCGGACTCAGGGCGGCTTGTAGCCCTTGATGTAATCTAGACGTCCCTCGGGGAAGGCCTGATGTCATGTATATATTTAATTATAATGCTGATAGCTGTAATCTTGTTGTAACTTTGTTTTGATGTTGACTGGAAGTCAATAAAGTATGTTTCAATCTCTCGGTCAACGAAGAAATCACCCCCACTTATTTACATGAGTGAGAAGAGAGGTGAAAGGGTGATGGGATATTTATGGGATCTCCTCGCTCATGTCTTGGAAAGTTGCCATAGCTAGATGCCGGAAACTCACGTTGCCAAACTTCAATTACAAGATAATGACTAGAAATTTGGGAAATTTCCCATGGAGGAAAATCTTTATGTATCTATTTTTGTCTTCAAAAATAAATAAAATAATCAATTCTGCTTCTTTGTTACACGCATGTTTTGACCTATTATGGAAATATATTTATTTACGGGGCTGCTAACCAGAATTGATGCTTTTTGAGCCCCGTTTGACTTATTAATAAAATATGTAATATTACACTTTAAAGTACCGTTTAAACATACCGTTGTTTGCCCCCCAAATTTACATATCATTATTGCTTTAATTTTTCTAAGAGAACTACACTCATGGACAAAATTTAAAGGAAGTGTAATGTCTTTAATATCACTGGTCGTCTATTTTTTGAAGGAGACAGAAGCAATTTTGTCTATACTTGATTATCTCGTGTCTTCAATAAAGGTCACTCAATATCAATTATCTTTCAGAGTTATTGTCTGAATCCCGATATACATGCTAGAAGGTACAACTTCCTTAAGTTTTGTCCATGAGTGTATAAATAAATAAATGGAAATTTTGTCGGGAGGATATTGATCTAAAAAGACAAAGGTCGCCTCTCCCGCCAAAATAGACGTCAAAACTAGACGTTATCTATTTGGCGGGAGAGGCGACCTTTGTCCTACCGGCAAATTTTCCATTTATATGTATGTACCAAAAGAAGCACCTCTTCCTCCTTTAAAAATACATTGGTTTAATGCATTTTTGAAAGGGATAGGTGCCGTTTTTGGAACATAAATACCAACCTCCCTCCCAACTTTATATACACACATGTTTATAATGATTATATGTAAGAAATAAATCATTTTCCGAATATAAGAAACGTTTACTATCCTTACTAACTATGTTTAGTGGGGAGAGAACCCTAGCAACGGTTTCACCAATTCAATCTACCAGAGAGACCTTTTTTAGAAATCTAATACTGTATTGGATGATTCTGCTTATATAGGCGACACTGAAGGGTGGAATCTTAGTTATGTAGTATTTAATCAAACACACACAGTATATAAAATGAAAGGATTTAAAAGCACGAATGTTTATTTTATACATAATACAAACTTCTACTGTCCTTACTGCGATGAAAAATATATTGGGAGGGCTTGGCTAATCAGTGGTGAACCCTCCCAGCGGTTTCGCCAATTTAATCCACCAGACCGCTTCTCAGAGATCCAATACTGTATTGGACGATTCCGTTTAGATATGCAGCACTGAAGGATGGCATCTCAGAAATTTTTTTCAAGAAAACTATGAACATAAGCTTATAGGACAGTAGAATTACATTTAAATATTTGCATCGAGCAATTGTCTTTATTGTTTGCGGAAGAGCCTCCTTGCTCGATGCAAATATTTAAATGTAATTCTACTATCCTATAAGCTTATGTTCACAATTTTTTTTTTTTGGAAACCATTTCTGAGATTCATCCCTTCAGTGCTGCGTATAAAAGCAGAATCGTCCAATACACTATTGAAGCTCTGAGAAGCGGTCTGGTGGATTAAATTGGCGAAACCGCTGGGAGGGTTTACCACTGATGAGCCAAGCCCTCCCAATATATTTTTCATCGCAGTAAGGACAGTAGAAGTTTGTATTGTGTATAAAATAAACATTCGTGCTTATAAATCCTTTCATTTTATATATATAGATGGCGCGTTATTGCTTTGTGTTAATTTATACACACACAGTATACTTATATAAACAATTATATATAAATAATTTTTATATTAAATTATTCTTTGAGAATTAGATACACAACCCTAATGTACTATATTAAATGATAAAGCCATCGACTACGAGTTCTTCTCTTAATGTGGTTATTTTTGCATATTGTCCTGAAAGACCGATGAGATTTGTCCTCCTCAATGTGACGACCCTGTGCAGTCATGACACGAAGATCTCCTCCTGGCTGCCCCCGGCTGAGAGCTGGAACTCCGGGGAGCTGGGGCTACCGTACGGCTGGGAGGCCGCGGTGGGCAAAGACGGCAAGACCTACTTCATCAAGTAAGTTCCTGTCCTTAGTTGGATTAAAGTGCCCGATAGCACACCTGTATCCACCCACCCGGTTGTTTATTGGATGTCACCACCAGTGAGGTACCTAACGCGTGCTAAGTGGCTTGAGCGACAGCGGGAGTTGAGTTTCCTGGATGTGGTCCAATAAGCCCATCCGTTCTGTCTCAGCGTTCTACACTTGCATGGCTCATCCCAAGCTGGATGGTCTTTCTTTCGATATTTATATGCATTGTCTCATCCCGAGTTCTTCATTTGCATGTTACAAACTGTGTTGAATGAACTTGGCTTTGCCATGATGTCTGTTTGATAAGTCCATCAATCCTGTTCAAGCGTGCTTCTCCAGCGTTATGAACTCGTAGGTTCATCCCAAGCTGAATGGTATTTATTTGAATATCAATCTGCTTTGTCTCATCCTATGTTCTTCATTTTCATGGTCCAAACGGGGTTGGATGAAGTTTCTTTGTCATGATGTCTGTTTGATAAGTCTATGCGCCTTGTCTCAGCGCGTTTCTCTGGTGTTCGGCACTTGCATGGTTCAACCCAAGCTGGATGGTCTTTCTCTAGATATCTATCTTCCTTGTCGCATCTCGCGTTCTGCACTTGCATGTTCCAAACTGGGTTGGATGAAGTTGGCCTTGTCTTGATGTCTGTTTGATAAGTCCATCCGCTCTGTCTCACCGTACTTCTCCAGCGTTATGAACGCGCATGGTTCAACCCATACTGGATGGTATTTCTGTGGATATCTGTCCACGCTGTCTCATCTCGTGTTCTCCATTTGCATGTTCCAAACTGGATTATATTAAGTTGGCTTTGTCATGATGTCTATTTGATAAGTCTATGCGCCTTGTCTCAGCGTGCTTCTTCGGTGTTTGGCACTCGCATGATTCAACCCATACTCGATGGTCTTTCTTTGAATGTCTTTCCGCTCTGTCTCATCCCGTGTTCTCCACTTTCATGTTCCAAGCTGGGCTGGATGAAGTTGGCTTGAAGTCTATTTGATAAGTCTATGCGCCCTTTCTCACCCTTCATTTGTGGGTTTCAATCTAGTTGGGTGGAGTTTACTTTCTCTGGATGAATATTTGATAAATCTATCTACGCCGCGTTCTTTTCGTCACTTCTTATACCAGGGGTTAATAGTTTTGGATAGTTGACTACCTATACGCCTTCCTATAGCAACACTGTTAGCTTTATTAGAATTTGTATATCATGTTTACCCTGCATGATTCCATTTATTATTCAAGCCAAGCTGGGCAGTATACAAGAGCTAAGGATACCTTAATATCTAGGTAAATGGCACACGTAGATAAGTTGGATTGACAGGGTTGGACCATGGCCACAATTCTACTAGAACTCTTGTTAAACGAGAACTACCCCAAAATTGAATGTAAAGGTAGCACGTGGGTTTAAAGTAGTGGTATAAGTTGAATAGACAGGGCAGGACCACGAACACAATTCTATTAGAACTCTTGGTAGACAAGAACTACCCCAATATTCAAAGTAAAGATAGAACATAGGTATAGAGTAGAGATAAATTGGATAGACAGGGCTGTGGACCATGAGCACCATTCTATTGAAACCTTTGGTAGACGAGAGCTAGAACTACCCCAATATTCTAAGTTAAGATAGCCCGTGTGTGTAAAGTAGGGATAAGTTGGATAGAAAGGGCTGTGGACCATGAGCACCATTCTATCAGAACTCTTGTTAGACAAGAACTACCCCAATATTATAAATAAATATAGAAGTAGGTATAAAGTAGAGGGATAAGCTAGATAGACAGAACTGTGGACCATGAGCAGGCCGATATATGAGGGCTAGCGTGTCCCATCCACTGCAGAGTTAATACGATGTTATTTTGGGATGGAATTAGCAGCCTGCGGCGATAGAAGCAATCATCTCCTCTAACTTAGTTATCTTCTTACGGGGAGTTCTGATTCCTTCGATATCACATGTCGCCACCACAGTTCTTGTATCTAGAAACATTTATACTTAGGTTACATAGGTCGTATAGTCATGGGGGGGAACTGTTACCAAGATCAATACATTTCTCCAATGGCCATCCCACACTCTTACACACAAATCCAGCCCCCAAATCTTGTAAATGTGAAAGTCAAACTCCTTCTAAATTTGTAAACTGTGGTTTTTACTTCTAGTACAGGTCGGCGTTTCCACTCTTTTTTAGCGTTCGTGCCGGTAAAATTAGTAAAAAATATATAAATATATTTTTAGCAACCATTAATTTTTTTTCTGCGTATTAAAGAACATGCTCCGTAAGTTATATAATTCTTATTTTTTATTTAAATATTAAAATTGAGGCATTAAAACACAAAAATATATATGTCGTACATTATTTTCAATTAAGTAATCCCCTTGTATCAATATTATGGTGAAAAGAGGCTTCCAGGGATAGGTTTCTTTTATGTTTTTCTAAAATTATTTTTAGTATTTTTGAATTTTATTATTAGTTTATTTTTTTTAAAGAGAAACTTTTCCCCGAAGCCTGATATTTTCAACTTAGTACATTATTTTCATTATTATTTTCATCATTATTTTGTTGTAACGATGACATGCATCGTAAAAATCCACAAGGACCGGTGCCGTTGAATATCGTTAGTATAGCCAATAACAGCCGTAATTACCATGGCTTTGTACAATGTTTACTTGAGATGGCTAATAACACTTTATACACATCACGATTGTTCTTAAAATAACAAACACTTCAGCCCCTGAAGAGTTTTTATTTTTCTACTCTTCTACCCGAAGAGTCTGTTATTTTAAGAACCATGAATATGCCTGCCAGGCAACCTTTATCTTCAACCCAGTGATTTTGGGTAGAAAGTTGCTACTTCCTATACTGCCACTTCACCAAATTTCTGGAAGGGTTAAAACTTGGAAAATAACAAAATACTATATTTATCTTAAAGATCGAAGTTGCCTTGCCGGCGTATTCATATCGCTTAAAACTTTAGTAAAACTTTAACTGGCCTAAGTGTCTATTTTGAAGTAATAAGAATACTATTTGATTAATTCAAGTTGAAGACGTCATCAACCTTTTTATAAAGGTTTATTGTTCTTTTTGACGTTTCGGCAAACCACTGTCGCACTTTTCAAAAAAAGGTGAAAAGATATAAACAGTATTGTCTAATAACTTTACTAATAAGCTTTCCACCTTTTTGAAAAGTGCGACAGTGGGTCACCAAAATGTAAAATGACAATACATTTTTATAAAAAGGTTGATGAAGTCTTCACAACTTGAATTAATCAAAATCCAACCTACAAGATATTCTCTATAATATCAGTTAGTTACTGGTACTCATTCGTGAGGTTATTCTTGTTCAAATATGGAGGACCATTGAAGTAATGGATTATTTAAGATAGAAACTACGGTAGTACAGGTTTAACACCAGGGTTCTAGTTGCCTACCATCCTTGTATATCTAGGACATGTCTATATATACCATAGACGTCCCATGGGTAAGAGACTCCATAAACGACAATCTAGTCCTTTTTTGAGCTGCTAACTTGCCATCCCTGGATCCATATAGTCTCTTCCCCAAATACCACCGATAAACAAGAAGTTGGAATTCGGTTGATTGAACTTTATCTCCTTTCTACAACAAATTACTATTAATATTGTTAATGATAAACTTATACCCCTTTATTATTATTTATTTCGACGACGCCCTTCTCAAATAAATAATAAAGATTGAGAAGAGTGTCTCAATAACTATATTTATGAATATAATCTGTACAAAAATGTTTTCCCCTATAGATAGTGTTGTGTACTCTATATCAGAACAGAGACACACCAATAACCGACGTTGTGTGGGCTTGAGTCCAAGAGAAGATGTGTGTCCGCAGCCACATCAACAAGACCACGACCTACGAGGACCCCAGGAAAGGCCTGGAGGATGAGGAACCAACGCCACAACCCCGAGAGGTGGAGCTCAAGAGAGATCCCGAAGTTGGCTTCGGCTTCGTGGCCGGGAGCGAGAAACCGGTGGTTGTCCGCTTCGTCACCGAGGGTAGGTCCCCGGGGGACTGTGGGTGTCGACTGTGGAGCTCTTAATGACTCCGATATAATTGAACAACACGTTTCTTTCAATAAAAACTGGTCTAACTTTCAAGACACAGGCTCTTTTACAGGCCCTTACATCATCCTACTTCTGCTATTAAGTATGATCATGTTTGTACCGAGGTACCTGGGGGAACTGAGGGTCGACATCTCGACTGTGGAAACATCTTGGAAACTTACTCGTGTGGAGATCTCAATGATTCTGCATCAATTCACCAACACGTTTCTTTCAATAAAACTGGTCTAGCTTGTAAGACTCTTTTACAGGCCCTTACATAAGCCTACTTCAACTACTAAAGTATGATTAGGCAAAGGCCCCTAAGAAAGAGTCTTGAAAGCTAGCCGAGTTTTTATTAAAAGAGAAACGTGACGCTGAATTGTAGCGGAATCTCTTCATTGATAATTTATACGTGGGGGCCATTTTAGTACGATGAAATAACTAAAGATATCAATATACATATGCTATGTTTTAAAAACATAGAAATCCATAAATAGATCTCTAATTAAAAAGGCATTATATGATGCATTAGTGCACCATCTGTTATGAAAATTCGAAGCTATTATAGAAGCGTATGATTCTTTCCCCAACTGGGAAGGTTCACCACTGATGAGCCAGGCCCTCCCATTAATTTTTCCATTGCAGTAAGGGCAGTAGAAAATTGTTTAATTTTTTAACGAATCATACGTGTCTATAATAGTTTCGAATTTTCATAAAAAGGCATATATTGGATCAAAAACTAATCTATTTATCAATATTTCAGTTGGCTGAACACCAACCTTTTTCAAGGTATAACAACGTATTAATGTCTATTAAGCATATGCTATATGTAGAACGACATTTGAAAATTATCCCGCATGTGTTTATTTTGAACGAAAAATCGAAATTTATTTTAAAGAGAAATAACGACTATATCTAACCTTAGGAATGAAGTATGAAAGGATGAATTGTGAAGAGTAATGATAAACGGAAAGTGTCCATGGATGGGAATCGAACCCACAGTGTTCCGCTTACCAGGCAGATGCCATGTCCATTAGGCTACCCTGGACATATTTCTCCGTTCGTAAATATTATATAAAGTAATTTATAATACATTATAATGCGGCTTATGATTGTAGAACGACATTATATGCTATATGTAAATAGAGAATAGCTATAGATATGTAAATGTATGGAATTCCTTGTATGTTTCCATTAAGTATGAACTGTGGATGCAGGAGGCCCCAGCGAGAGCAAGTTACTTCCAGGAGACCAAATCCTCAGAATAGACGGCAAGGATGTCCAGAAAGCCCCCAGGGAGAATGTTATCGAGCTAGTCAGGTACCTTACCTAGTACAGAATTTTATTGATTTAATACTTGTTATATATTATCTCTGGGGAAATACTCGTAGAGTTTACATGGGTCAAAGTGATTATTTTAAATTAACGATATGTTTTTATAATTGAGAACTATTTCTACAAAATTTTTATTAAGATTGTTTTTAAAAAGATAATTAAGAGGAGGACATGGCTCATCAGTAGTAAACCCTCCCAGCAGTTTCGCCAGTTTAATCTTCAGACCACTCTACAATAGTCTTTTGCATTTGTTTAAAGAACTCTTAGACAAATTACCAGGTTTCGCCCGAGTTCTTCCTGAGTGAATGTTTGCCCGACCAATGTAATAAAGAAAAAAAGGTTTATTATTATTATTATAAATATCAGTAGTGGTTGTTGTAGTAAAGATAGTAAAGTTTATAATTAGTTGTAAATAAAGAATCGTCCCCCCCACAGGGATAAGTATCTCTGCCTGGAAGAATCCAGGTACACCGTCCATTCTGCCTTTCTTCAGATTAATCTTGCAAAAATTTTAAGTGATGGAAAAATGTGTGCTCTTAATATTTGTCCCCAAAAAATAAGACGTGATATAATTAGTAGAAACGGTATAACTTATTGACTTGTATTCTCAATATATATGAAAAAATACAAATAGGTTTATAATAGATATTAATGTGATGTTGGGTGCTGCGCTGCCTGGAGTATAGTATTTCCATCTATTATTTCTTCCTGTGGTGAATCTGTATAAGACCGCTGGTCTTTAATAAAGCTTTGTGTGTATGTGTGTTGTGTTTTAATTAATGTTATATAATCATATATATATATATATGTATGCGCACACACCTCTGCAGGTCTATAAGTGTATGCCCATAGGTTGCCTAAACACCCCTAAGCTGTTTGCATTATTAATATGTAGGATATATAAGAAAAACAATCGAATACAATAGTAGAGCGGTCTGGAGATTAATTTGGCGAAACTGCTGAGAGGGTTCATCACTGATGAGCTAAGCCTTCTCATATAATAATTTTTTAAATCATTGCAGTAAATATAGGTCTATAGAGATAATATATATCACAAGAGAAACATTTTGCCAAAAATATTAATTACAATTTTATCGATAGATAGCAATTTAATTCACATAAATCAAAATGTAGTTTTTTAAGTATGCTCATGGACAAAACTTAAGGAAGTGAAAAGTCTTTGATGTGGCCGGTCGTATATATATATATATATATATTATAAAATGAAAGGATTTAAAAGCACGAATGTTTCTTTTATACATAATACAAACTTCTACTGCCCTTACTGCGATGAAAAAATATATTGGGAGGGCTTGGCTCATCAGTGAAGAACCCTCCCAGAGGTTTCGCCAATTTAATCCACTAGACCGCTTCTCAGAGCTCAAATGCTGTATTGGACGATTCTGCTTATATATGCAGCATTGAAGGATGAAATATCAGAGATGGTTTTCAAGAAAACAATGGACATAAGCTTATAGGACAGTAGAATTACATTTTTTTTATTGTAGGAGCCAGAGGCAATTTTGTTCACACTTGGTTATCTCGTGTGTCTTCAATAATCAAATATCAGAGTTATTGTCTTAGTCCCAATATACATGCTAAAAGGTACAACTTCCTTATGTTATGTCCATGAGTGTATATACAAATTGAAAAACATCTAGGTATAATGCTAGCAATATATGTAGAATACTTTCACAACTAACGATATATCCATTCAAATTTGCATAACCCAAGGTCGTGTTCACAGGTCCTGCAAGCATTCTGTAGTCCTCACCGTCTGCCAGCCCTCAGCCAATAATGTAAGCTTTCGACAACAGCATCTTTGTCATGGGTATACTGAAAATAGCACCCTCCCCCTCGTCGTATAAGAAACACACAGTAATATAAATATATATTTTTAAATGTAAAAAATGACTTACCTGGGGATCTCTGTGGAAGATAAACATAGATATTTTTAGATATTAAGAAAAATATTTTTTTCCTACATGAGAGAAATATATTAACAAATTACATATTTTATGAAAATGCATCTCCTTATCGTGCAACTGAAAGTTGCTGGTGGTTCGCGCCATCTATCGGAATAAATATCAACTATTCTCGTTGATTTTTAATTATTCCAGATTTGGCCAAATACCCATTCTTGATTAATCAACAACAACAACAACAAAAGCCTTTATTGAGGACCTCTCGTCCTATATAGGATTCGCCAGTTTACAGAGTAAGAGAAGAGAACTAAGAATACAGAGAGAAACCTATATGTAGTAGGTATAGTATAGTATTTTCTACACTGTGACTATATACAACAGCAGCAACAAGCCTTTTACTGGAATCAAAGTCCCATACAGGATTCGTCATTCTAATCCTGACATAGATTATTTGCATATAATTATTTACATCAATTAGATTATGTATATATTCTTGATTAATCAAGAAAAGCTAACCACGGACCCGTTACAATCCGTTAAATACAAAATACATATTGTAGAAAAGTAATTTATTATCATATTAACAGATTAATAATTTTGATGTCTATGTATTTTTTTTATCACTCTGCGTAAACTTCCCTCATATTGACTCTCTTGTATTATATCCATTTTAATTGATGCTTGTTCCTTAAATAAATTGTCGTGTCATCCTGAAGTTTGTCTTTCCTAAATTTCTACGTTATAATATAAACAAAACTAATAATTTACGATGTTTGAAATGAGATACCTCGCAACAGAAATGTTACATTTGATCTCTGTTTTTCCCTCTCCTCATTTGAGTAGATAGGATAGTTATTTTTCATAATTTTAAATGTTTGAAAACTTCTTGTTTATTTTCAATCTATTTTAGACATATCTTACATATTTTAAAAAAACATAGGGCTCCTCTCCCGTCAAATTAAACGTCAAAACTTGACGCCATATAATTGAACGTCGCCTCAAACTAGCGGCCTCGGGTCGGTGACAAAGCCACAACACCAGCTTTGGTAAACTGAAAAGCGTCCACCTAGAGACCATGTTTCGAGCTCACGGAATAAATTCCGCCCTAGGCTGACGAGGACCATTAACCCGAAACCATGGTCTCTAGGTCGACGCTTTTCCGTTTGCCAAAGCTGGTGTTGTGGCTTTGTCACCGACTCGAGGCCGCTAGTTTGCGGCGACGGTCAATAGATGGCGTCTAGTTTTGACGTTTAATTTGACGGGAGAGGCGCCCTATGTTTTTTTTAGATCAATTTCTTTGCGGCAAATTTTCCATCTATATCTACATATGTAAAAGCAATTCGACTAATTAGAATTCCCTACATAATCAATGGTGGGGTTGTGTTAGAATCTGACATGGCAATTGGGGGAAGAGATATTGGAGGTGGTTCCTTCCATGTGGGTTATTTAGAACCTGGTTGCTGCAACACTCGGTGTAGAATGGTGTGTAGATATTTACATACTATCTCTAAATGTTATTGTTCAGCCATGAACGCTACAATACAGGTGTCGATGTGTGTGTACAGAAGGTCCGCAGGTCTGCCCTGCTCACAGCGGCCAAAAAGGCCAAGTTGAAAGACCATCCTTCGAGGGTGCGGTTTGCAGAGGGCGTGGTGATCAACGGGTCGCCTCTCTACTCGGTACAGATACTCTACTGTATTCCTAACTATGCACACTACTATATATACACATGTACAAGACTCTACTGTATTCCTAACTATGCACACTACTATATATACACATGTACAAGACTCTACTGTATTCCTAACTATGCACATTACTATATATGCATATTTACGATACTATACTCTAGTACTACACGATACTATACTTTACTTGTGGAAATGATGTAGTATCACAGTAGACAATGACAATTAACAACTTTACTGACTCCTAGACAATAGCAAAATAATAAATTTAGATAAAAATACTTTGTTATTGTAATAAAAATAGAAAATATTTACACCAAACTTCTCTGAAGGGACGTCGGGATCAGGTGCTACAAGCCGCCCTGAATGTGGACCTTGCTTATTGTGCCCAACATGCTCAATGGCAATGTTGAGGAATTCGCACAGAATTTTCTTGTGTTCAGGCGAGAGTATCTCGAGGACATCCTTCCTCTCAGAGCGGTATAGAACCGCGCACATGATGTGGTCTCTAAAATTTCCTCATATAAGATAATATCAGACTAGAGCGATATACTGAAGGCCTGTAGGATGTAGGCTGTGAACAAACACTTCCAGAAACAGGCTAGTTCCAAAGTTCCCGTGTCAGAGAAATCTCTGTAATTATAAAGATAGTCCGAACGCCACTGGGCGAAGTAAAATTGAATATTAAAGATCTTCCATCAAATAACCATTTTTATTCGAGCACTTTTGAGGATCATTAGAATATAAATATGTCTGTACATGAGTTGTTTGTGTTTGCCCATGCTGTCAGTTATGCCATCCGTATACCACTGCGTTCTAAAACTGACGTGTGTTGTGTCACCCAGTCCTCACCACTCGACCCCAATGTCCCCTTCATGCCAAATGTCCTCAAGGTATTCCTGGAGAACGGGCAGACCAGGTCCTTCAAGTACGACAGCACGACGACCGTGCAGGTAGCGTCCTGTCGACCTCAAGTACCGGCGTGTGGTAACGGCAGCGTGACGCAGGACGTACTCCACTCCCTGACCGAGAAACTCTCCATCCAGTGCCCCGAGTACTTCAGCCTTGAGGTGGAAAACTACGGCAGGGCGGCCGCGCAGAACAAGAGACGGAGGTTCTGTCTTCTCGATCCACAAGATCTGCTGGCGAAGGTAGATTTGCTTGCTTTCCCCTGCTTGCCCTTGTTTGCCCCTGCTTGCCCTTGTTTGTTCTTGTGTGCCCCTGCTTGCCCTTGTTTGCTTCTACATGCCCCTACTTGCCCCTGTTTTCTCCTACTTGCTCTTGTTTGCCTCTACTTGCCCTTGCTTGTTCTTTTTTGCTACTAATTGCCCCAACTAGTTCTTATTTTCCCCTGCGTGCCCGTGTTTGCCCCTACTTGTTCTTGTTTGCCTCTACCTGCCCCAACTTGTTTTTGTTTTCCCTTGCGTGCCCTTGTTTGCCTCTACCTGCCCCTGTTTGCCCTTACTTGCCCCTGTTTGCCCCTACTTGCCCCTGTTTGCCACTGCTTGCTCTTGATTGTTCTTGTTTGCCTCTACTTGCCCTTTTTTGTTCCAGTTTGCCTCTACTTGCACCAACTTTTTCTTGTTTCCTTTGCGTGCCCTTGTTTGTCTCTACTTGCCCCTGCTTGTTCTTGCCTACCTCTACTTTCCTTGCTCGTTCTTGTTTGCCATAACTTGGCTCTTTTTCATTCTTCCCAATCCTTTATCCTGTTTTTCAATGCTTGCTTCAATTACTCGTCTCTGTTTATCTATTTTTGCTTCTGATTTCCTGTAGAAATTCGTACTTACTTCTGGTTACCTCTGGTTATTATGTCTCCTCAGTTTGCTTCCGATTTCTTGTCGCTGGGGTCTTGCCTTAGAGCTCTTTTTATGGTTACTTTTCTTAAGAATATGTAGTATTTTTTTTTTTACTTTCTTTATCTTCAAATCAATTCTGGTTACCCTGCCCTAGGAAATTTGCTTTTGTGATGTTAGGTCTGCACGAACATCTTTGGCCTTTTGTCATAGCTCTTGCATATATCCCTTTGGCTTGCTGCGGTCTTGTTGTATGGTTATATTGTCTGTCATTGTAGAACACGAGCTTATTTGGTCTATGTCTTCTTCGTTATGTCTCTACATCGTTTTTGATTGCCCGAGTCCTTCCATTGGTCATGGATCTTACATCTTTGGTCCTTATTCCCATTCTTTATTGTTGTCATTTTCCTGCAAGAATGAAGTGTTTCAGCCCTCTATCCCAATTCTCTTGTCGCATGTTTCGTCATGATTACGTTTTGCAATGTACTCTTTTCAGATATGTTGATCCTTGAAGTTTTCTTTCATTTCCATATTTACTTCTCGTTAAAATTTATTATTTCCCCACTTCCCATCAATAAACTTTCATATATTCTCAATTTCGTTTAGTTTCATCAGAAAAATGTTTTCAATTTTTCTTTCTTCTTTGAGCATTTTCCCACCATCATCTCTCTCCAGTTTTCATCAATTCTCTCTAGTCACCATTCTAGCAGTATTGGACGCGACCTAGGGTCGAGATGTACATGTGTGCATGACTAGACTAGATGGCCCATAAACCAGTGCAGCAGGTCTCTTGCTGGCAGATCGCCGCTCGCCCCGGCGCCCACCACCTCAAGTGCCACTACAGGCTCGCCTTCCCTCCTAAAGACGCCTATGACTTGCTGAAGAAGGATGCCTCAGCTTTCGACTACTTCTATATCCAGGTTGGTTGGTACCCTTATTGGAGAGATAGATGGGTGTAGAGAAATATATGGGATGGAAACCATTTAAGCATATTTCTCTGTTAAAATACACTCATGGACAACACTTTTAGTATGTATATCGGGATTCAGATAATAATTCTGAAATATATTTGATGCACAGTGACCTTTAGAATGAAACCATTTAAGCGCATCTTTTCCTTTTAAAATACACTCATGGACAACACTTTTAGTATGTATATCGGCAGGATTCAGACAATAATTCTGAAAGATATTTGATGCACAGTGACATTTATTGAAGAGACACGATATAACCAGGTGTGAACAAAATTACCTCTCTCTCCTTCAAAAAAATAGATGACCGGTGACATTAAAGACATTCCACTTCCTTAAGTCTTGTACATGAGTGTATACAATATGCTTTTTTGAAAATCCTTAAGTTCAAATGTCAAATCATCTTAATCTAGAGCTATTAAGATGATTATTAAAGTTATTAAAATGGGAACAATTGGTTGTTTGGCGAATGATATCTTTTATTTTTGAAGTGATGCAAGAGTTTCCGAGAAAATTTGCTCTTCTAAGGGCTTATAGCAAATATGACCGTAGAAAAATGGCATTATTTACAATAGAAAAACAAACGAAATTGAAATCAAATATTTTCTCCTGTCATATTGTAATCAGCCTATGAGAGATCAAATTTGTTCGAAAGCTTGCAACACTTCAAAAATTAAAAGATACGTTCTGGACCCAACGACTAATTGTTTATATTTAAAGAATTACTGAGTGACTATATTCCTCACAATAAAGAAACTGTGTAGAAGTCGGTGGACGAGTGGCTAAATTCCTCGATTCCCGACAGTCATGAACCGGGATCAAATCCCGCGTTGGATCCTTTGTTTTAATATGTGATATTCTTCATATATATTATTAATTGTTGTAAATATCATAAACTAGGTTGTTCTTTTTGAGCGGCACCTAGTAAAGTTATTTTGGAACATGTATAAAGTGCATGTACTGTAATTTATAAGGTTTGTCATCACCTAGAAAATTGAACAATGGTGTGCTCGCAGTGCTGCAACGACGTGGTCAACCAGCGGTTCTCCCAGGAAATCAAACTGGAGATCCTGCTCCGTCTGGCAGCACTACACATTCAGCAACACAGCCTGGACGCCGGTCAGTCCAAGGTCTCCATCAAGGCTATCGAGTGAGTCACCGCACACCTTACACTGGAATAATTCCTTACTCAGCATATATTTTGGGGAAACAGGCATCCAGGGCTAAGTGTATTGTATAAACGTTCTTCCCCCCTGACTTATAATTTAATAAAATCAATAAAGCATCCAAAGATAAGTTTACAAATTACAAAAAAGCATAAGACGCCGCAACTATTTCTATTTACAACAAATGAAAACATAAGACGCGAATGTTTCTTTCACACAATAATCAAACTTCTACTGTCCTTACTGCGATGAAAAATATTGGAAGGGCTTGGCCTATGAGGCTTTCATTGTAGTAAGGACAGTAGAAGTTTGGTTATTGTGTGAAAAAACATTCGCGTCTTAATGTCTTCATTTGCTGTATATAAATGACAGGTTATTGCTTTGTATTTTTATTTAATTGATTAAAGTAGCTTTCGGGAAAACCCTTCTTCCGCAAACTAAAACGTATAAAGGACTAAATTCCTCGTATAGTTTTATTCCTCTAGCTTTCGGGCTAACATGTTCTTCAACAGGAGCAACTAGGAGATAACTATACATGCTTTTTTTCTCCAGTTGAAGGGCATTAATCAAGAAAAGCCAACCTCCTACGCGTTTCAGGTTGTTGCTCCTCGTAAACGTAACGCAGGCTGTACCCCAACAGACAAAATTCCTATATATATAATATGTAAAAAAAAAAAGAGATTGCACATTTGAAGTGTGGTGTAGGAAGGAATGCGGTCTGGAGCGCTTTCTCCCCGGCCAGCTGCTCCTCACTATGAAGAAGAAAGAACTCCGAAAGCTGCTGGCCCATTTCCTCAAACAGAACCTCTCCCTCTGTCCGCCCGGACAGAAGCAACTCACCACCTTCCAGGCCAAGCTACACTACCTCAAGATAGTGCGGGAGTTGCCTGGATTCGGGGCCAAGTATTTCTCCTTGGTTTCTAAGGTACTTCGACTTGACCTTACGCTGGATACAAGGGATTATGGGGCGCCATCTGTCAGTGTAAATTCAAACTATTTAATGAGAGTTATATATATATATATATATATATATAATCTCTGTAAGGGCAGTAGGAAATTGCACTACGATCCAGGAATCCTAGTTACTTAGTCTCCAAGGTACTTTTGCTTGACCTTACACTGGATACAAGGGATTATGGGGCGCCATCTGTCAGTGTAAATTCAAACTATTTAGTGAGAGTTTTTATATATATTTTTAATCTCTGTAAGGGCAGTAGGAAATTGCAGTACGCTCCAGGAACCCTAGTTACTTAGTCTCCAAGGTACTTCGAATTGACCTAACGCTGGATTCAAGTGATTATGGGGCGCCATCTATCGATGTTAATTGAAACTATTTAGTGCGAGTTTTTATATATTTTTAATCTCGGTAAGGATAGTAGGAAGTTGCAGTACGTGGCTCCAGGAAACCGGGTTACCTCAAGAGAGTGAGGAAGTAGCTTAGTGTGTTATACCTTCTTGTTGGTGAGACCCCTGGGAAATGCTAACGCCACTGGCATACAACTCGTGAATAATTTACTCGGAAGGGACACAAAGGAGAAATGGTTGTAAATATCGATTAAGAAGATTTTTACAATGTGTGGCTTAGAGAAGTATAATGTAAAACTGTAAGAGAATCAGAAGCTGGATCTCAAAAGTATTGTTTAATTAACAATAATATTATATTAAGATGACAAGGAACAAAGAGAGTCAAAAAAGGCAAGCGTAGGGGCAGACAACAAAAGGCAAACTGAAACTTATACAGGTACGGCCGCCGGTCGGTGGCGCCAGGTCACGTGATGTCTGGTAGAAGGTGGCGTTGCTATGGCAACAGCCGATGTGCGAGTCACTCTCCAACAAAAACCGACCCGAGACTGAAGAATTCCAGAGATATCTTCCTATATTGTCTTGGAATCTGTCAAGTTGTTGATGATTATATTAAGACTTTAATTATTCCCTTTCTTCCTACCATGAACCTGTCACCAAAGTGTCCAACACGAAGAAAGTGTTGGAATGACTCGGTATACTTCGACACTTGAGGATGGAATGGCTAACAGATCCCAGGTTGAGAAAGCTACACGATTTTATAATTGAAAAGACATATTTTGATCAGGCTTTTCATTTTTATAAATCTCATATTCAGGCCGGCTGTACTCTTATCATTTACTCCTGGCTAATACTCCTAACACAGACCTATATAACATTAAAGTGAGGCCTTTTAGGTTAAATTGAGGGCTCTTTGAGGGGCCAGGCTCTCCCAATATGTTACCACCTCAGTACCGATAGAAGAAATTTGTTTTATTTAAAATAAAATGCTAAACATTGTTTATATTCTTCCATAGCATTGGTAGTTGATTGTACCGTTACTGAACTGATGTTAGCAGTGTTGGACAAAATTATGATTACATTTCCGATCATTACAATCAAAATTATTATAATTGATAAGTTAAAATTTGTTTTTATTAATTAGAAACACAATGTATAATAAGACCAAATCCAAATTATTCCAAATAAATTACATTATGTTTCTAATCTAAAATACAAATTGTACCTTATCTTGTAACTATAGACAATGTGTGATGATGAATCCATCCATTGACACTGTGAAAGACAACTGTTAGACGCGAGCGTGGTGTCGCAGGATCCCGAGGTGGAGTTGACGTTGCTAGCAGGACAGAAGTACGGTTTGACTCAGATCTCCTCTACCCGTGGCAACTCGGTAAGTGTCCTGTTAACACGATCGTTCAACGTTTACGTATTCCTCCTGTACGGCAGCACCTCCAACAGCAGCCACAGCAGCTGTGCTCCCTGGAGGAGATCGCCTCCTTGCAGGTGAGCAGGGAGGACGAGTACCACTACAACGTGGAGGTGCAGCTCCTGGAGCGGGAGGTGAGTCTCCTTATATCTCTATATACAAGGTATGTCCCATAAGTTCCCGGACTGGGTCCATAAAAAAATAAATAAATGAAAAATGTAAATAAATTTGACAGTTTATTATAGAAAAAATATCTGGCAACACGGTGATACCAATATCGAGGCGGTACGTGCGCGCGCGTCAAAGTTTTTCTAATTAATTTAAAGGTTACACCTTGCGCTGCGGCGATTCTACGATGGAACAAAAATTGAAGCAGAGGATTTGCATAGAATTTTGTGTGAAACTTCAAATATCAGCAACCGACACTTTTGAAATGCTTAATAAAGCATTCCCCAATAACGCCCCAAAGAGAACAACTGTTTTTGAATGGCATTCTCGATTTAAAGCTGGCAGAATTTCCATTGAAGATGATCCTCGTCAAGGACACCCAACATTTCAAAGGACTGATGAAAATGTGCAAAAAATCACCGATTTGATAAAAGAAAATCCTCGAACCACTTTGCTGGAGCTAGAGCAAGACACAGGCATCTCTAACACAACGATTGGAAGGATCGTAACCGAAGATTTGAGGCTCAAAAAGACTCCTGCAAAATTCATCCCAAGATTCCTCACTAATGAGCAAAAACTGTGTCGGCTTGCAACCTGTGAGGACATGCTGGAAATGACAAGAACGGATCCGGAATGGAAAGACAAGATAATCACAGGCGACGAGACATGGGTCTATGGCTATAACCCTGAAACCAAGCGTCAATCTGCCGAGTGGAGAGGTCAGGGTGAGCCTAGACCCAAAAAATCCAGGATATTGAAATCCAGAAACAAGGTGTTGCTGGTCGCTTTTTTGGATAACAAGGCCATTGTTCATCACGAGTATCTTCCTGCAGGCCAAACAGTTATTAAGGAAATGTATTTGAGCATTCTTCGCCGTCTAAGGGAAGCGATTCGAAAAAAAAGGCCAGAAAAATGGACTAATGGTGACTGGATCCTACACCATGACAATGCCCGCCCTCACACAGCGCACTTGGTGACGAGTTTTTTTGGCGAAAAACGGGACAGAAATCCTACCTCAACCACCCTATTCCCCAGACATCGCACCAAATGACTTTTTCCTGTTCCTCAAACTCAAAGCAGTTCTAAAAGGAAGACATTTTGACACCAGGGAAGACATAATAGAAAAATCGCTGCTGGCATTGAAGAGCATTCCAAAAGAGGCCTATAAAAACTGTTTCGACAATTGGGAGAAACGATGGCGCTGGTGCGTTGAAGCAAGGGGGGATTACTTTGAAAAGTTTTAATTAAAAAATTATAAAAAAATCTTACCTTTTTTTTTTATGGACCCAGTCCGGGAACTTATGGGACATACCTTGTATCTACAATGATGGACAAAACTTAAGGAAGTTGTACCTTTTATCATATATATCGGGATTAAGATAATAACTCTAAAAGATATTACAGGTACACACACACACCTTTATTGAAGACACACGAGATAACCAAGTATGAACAAAATTACCTCTGTCTCCTTCATAAAAATAGACCACCATCGACATCATAAGTTTTGTTCATGAATGTATATAGATTGTATTGTCTGAGAAATATGGATCGATCCATATGAAATTCATTAATGAGTTAGTCTTGGATCAAATTTATTGCATCACTATCCTCCGATATTTCGACGAAGATAATCTCCCATCTTCTAGGAGCCACATGTCTGAGGAAACCTTCTATCCACTTAGTATTGTCTACATGGCCATGTAACGGTTGTTCTTTCTTTGATCATGGCTGGTTGGTCTAGCGCTGGTTTACCCTTGCTGCTGGGATTGTCTGCATTTAGATGAGCAGAACGCCAACCTTCATCAGGATATATTGACGTATTTGTTTTATAAAATCAAAGGTCATCCCTTCTCTCCATAGGTCAAAATAGACGCTAAAACTAGACGCCATATACATATGGTTAGTTTTCTTTTTGTTAAAGTTCCAAATACTAACGCCGACGTCCTAAAGGCTAACCAAGACGTGCTAATGGTTAACCATGATGTTCCAAAGATTAACCAAGAAGTCGCAAAGGTTACCACAGCTAAAGGCCAATCTAATAAGAACTCTGCTAACCACGCTGATATGCCCAGAGTCTGATCTTCATCCTGGAGGACATCGACGAGCTGGTCTTGTTTACCAAGGGCAGCTACCGCGTGGAGACAGGCAAGGATCTGCCCGTGCAGCGGGAGCCTGAGGTGGCCTGGAGGACTGAGAAAGGTACTGTGCTTTCTTACTCGACTTTTAGAGTTATACAATTTTTATTTTATTCAATTTATTAGGTATAGTTGAAACAAATATATAGATAGTTAAATCTCTCTTAGGCGACCACTCTGTGGCTATGTTTCTCAAGTCACTTTCGATCGAGTTGCACTTAAGTAAACCTCTTAAAAAATCAACCTCTATAAATGTATGGAAATTTTGCCAGGAGAGGATGTTAATCTATAAAAAAAACAATGGTTGCCTGTAAAGTCGGTTTTACGGGCGAAGATTTTACGTGACAACGGTAGAATATTTATTGATATGAATATAATTAAATTGCACAATAGGAACAAGGAATTGAATGAAAATAAGAATTGCACAAATTTTAACTATAGAAATATATTTTGTTTACTAAAACATTGTACATGTAAACTTAAACTTAACTAATTCCTATTTGAGTGATTTTGTTGAGGATAGGACGATGATAGGAGAAATATGAAATGAAAGGAAGTGTTTCTGCTGTAATGTGTCTTGCGAAAGTCAAGTCGATAGTTGTTCCTTTTAACGTAGTTGACTTAGAAACGTTTGATACGCAATCAAGATTATACGTATTTTTCATGAATTTAAGAAACGAGTTGTCAGGCTTTACGTTTTTGTTAAAATCACCACACAGAAGAATCGGTATACTAGAATCAACTTGCACGAACGGTGGCACGTACTGGCTGTTGTGAATGTACGGACCGAGTCCTTGCCATAGTAACATTCCAATATCCTGCATACTAGCTCCTGGATGAATATATACAGCACCGAGTATAAACTTGAAGCTAGTATTAGCGGCGAAGCAAGTAACTTCAGTCATGCACATGTCACCCTTGGTTTTAATGACACGAGTTACGTCTGTAATCGCAACTTGGAACACTTCCGCCGTAGATGTCGATGATAATTTACGATAGATCGCCACTCCACCAGCCGCGTTGGTATTTGAAAATCAAAACACTTATTCAGATCGAAGGTTCAAATTTTTGCTAAATAAATTTGAAATTAAATAAAATTTGTAATTGTAAATGATGAAGTTGAAAATTAAAACATTTACTTAAATTAGATGTTAAAATTCTTGCTCAACACAGTTTAAATAAAGTTTTCTTATATCTGCCACTTTTTCTTAATATTTGTAATTTTAAAGAATCAATTCGAAAATCAAAACATTTATTCAGATCGAAGGTTCAAATTTTTGCTAAATAAATTTGAAACTATTTAAAATTTGTAAAATAATAATAAATTAATTAATTAATTTTAAACTAATAATTTACTTAACACTATCAACATTTATCAATAGTATGACATAACCTATAAACTCAGTTTCTCAACTTTTGTGTCAATCTAACAATTAATCAATCAATCATAGTTTACGATAATGAAATATCAGTGTACAATTATTTACCTTTATTGTTGTAGTTGTTGTAAATGACGAATCTAAGCACTCCACATTTTCACTACAGACACAGCTGACGATACTTTAACCACACGTGTGAACTTGTATTATGACGCTTTCTTGTTTTTCCAACGCCAAGAACGTTCGAGAAAGACAAAGACAGAGACAAGCATGCGCCGATTCAATGCGCAGCTGCGCGCGCAGCACTCTCGTTCGATGACTCATCGTAACGTTACCGGGCGTTACACTTTTTCATAAGTGACTCCCAGCCGCAACCTAATTTAAGACGTTGTCACGTCAATAAAGGTAGTCTCTCCCGTCAAAATAGACGTCAAATTCTAGACGCCATCTATATTGACCGTTTCGGCAAACTAGCGGACTCGGGTCGGTGACAAAGCCACAACACAAACTTTGACAGATTGTGAAGGTTTCATTTGATCCCTTGTGGATCTCATGAAATCAAAGCCCGCCCTAGACTGACGAAGGCCATTAGCCCGAAACCATGTTCTCCTGTTGAGCGCTTCTCAGTTTGCCAAAGATAGTGTGGTGGCCTTTTCAATGACCTGTATCCGCTAGTTAGAGGAGACGGTTAATAGATGGCACCTAGTTTTTAGCGTCAATTTTGACGGGAAAGAGGCGACCTTTACTTTACAATCTCTATAAAGTGACCGTTTCAGTATGGAATATAGAGTGATCGCGTTCTTAAAAAGATGTGTAACTACAAAGTGTAGATATGTACGGAGGTGTGTTGTAGTGCCGAGCTACACCAGCCAACATATGGTGAGGGAGCTACCCTGGAACTACCCGACAGAGGGCAGCACCGGCGGACTGCGGAGTGTAGACCTGGCAGTTCCCCCGCCTCCCTACATGCCGTGCCAGGTCGGTAGACTCCATGTTTACAGTGTGTGCCGGGGATGTAACACGGTGCACGTGCAGGCCAAGTACTCCCAGAACGGCTCCATCGACTCCGGCAACCCGCCCACGCCGGTGGACCACAATATGAACGAGACCCACCACCCGCTGCGTCGCCCCGACTTCCCCAGTCTCGAGTCGGGCATCGACTTCCAGAGCGTCGTTTCCGCCGAGATTCTGGAGGAGGATCCCCTCGACCTGGAGATGTTCGAGACGAAGAACGAGGCCGTCCTCAGTAGGATCACAGAGATGAACAAGATCGTGACCGAGTCGGAGTCCTACCTGTCCGACGACCGACTAGAGGATGAGGAGGTTCCGTGTGAGGACCTGGAGCCAGGCGGACCGCTGCGAGCCACGGACTCCTTGCTGCTACTGACGCAGGTGGACGAGCAGCCTAAGCCGCAGTCCGACGAAGCGTCCATCATAACGCTGGACGTGTCTCCGTCCGAGAGCGACGCTGAGAGCACGCCCACCGACAGCCCGCTGCACCGCGGCACGCCGGCCAGGAATTCCGCTGAGCTCCCGCAGCAGAGGGCCAACCGCCGCGACTCGAGCTTCGGCCTACTGAGCCCAGACATGGTCCCCGGGCTGGAGACGGGCGCCAACTCGGACCTGATGGACCTGCTGCGGAAGCTGAAGGACGCCGCCGAGGTGGACCTGCCGTACACGGACGCCAACCTCTACCTCGACCCCGACATCATCGACCTGACCTTGCTGCCGCCGCCCAGCACCCCCGACATGCCGCTCTCGCCATTCACCAAAGAACCACCGCCCTACGCCTTCTTCGACCCGCACTGCTCTTCGGAGGAGCCTTCTTATCCCAGTAAGACACGCAATTTTCAAAATTAAACTCTCCTCTTTTACGCTAGTTTATAATGGTCTTGGCTCTTCTGTCATTACATTCTTCTGAAGCACACAAATAATGATTACAATAATAGTAATCAATTTACGTATAATACATCAATAAAGCGAAGCTGTTGTTAAAGATCCATGTATAGAACTATAATCCCTCTATATCGAAGTAAAATTCAGTCCGATTGGTTGTTTATATACGGTCGAAACCCCCTATCGCAGTCAATAATGGTTATAATGATAGGTACACTCTCAAAATTCAATTATCCTATTTGATTTTTTTAAAATCTTTATTCTATATACACTCGGGGGAAATGCACTTAGGAAAATTCTGACATTGACCAGGTCATTCCTCGAGTATTTTATAATACACAAAGTATTGTAGCTCAAAGATGCCGGAAAATCGTTAAAGAAACTAACGTTACCTCATTTTAGGCTTCGGTGAAATGTTCCATCAGATTTTTTTAAAATGCCTTTACAACAAGTAATTTAGTCCAAAATTCCTGCCGCTAACTTGTATTTCTCTTGTACAACACCCGGCTACAATGTGTTGCGTGTGTCCAGGTGACCCCGACTCGGCCCGTGTGGTGGCTGACCTGGATAACCTGGTGGACGTGCTGTCCGTGTTGAAGGGCGCCAACGGCACGGACAACCTGCCGCACACCCCGCCGCTGCTGCCGGAGGACGCCACCGAGGAGGCGCTCATCGAGGCGCTGACCCAGGACGCCGTGGACATCGACCAGTTCATCGCCAGCGTCCGTGTGCCACCCCCGCCCGCGGTGACTGACGACATCGCAGCCTTCATCATCCCCCCGCCGCCCAGCTCCAGCCCCATCCGCGAGGTCCAGGACGAGGTCATGGCCCGCTTCCGACAGGCCTCCGCCGACATCCAAAGGATCATGAGCAGCGACGAGTCCTCGGTGCCCAAGTTCTGCACCGACGAAGAGTACGAGATGTGGAGTCAGGAGCACGTCGCCAACGGCGTCGAACCTCCAAGCGACGACACCTCGGGCTACGACACCCCTTCTGTCATCTCCTATGGAGACGGCCATGTCCAGGACGAGGCGATAAACCGCCACCTCAGGATCAACAACAGCTGGTACAGTGTCGACAACACCACCTTGCCGCCGAGTCAAAAGTCGAGCTTATCCCCACAAGAGGTGCCCCTATCTAGGGTGTGCCGGTCCCTGTCGTGGACCAACATGATGGACTCCAGGAAGCCCCCGCTGCCGCCTTCCTCCCCGCAGAGGTCGCGCCGGTCCTCCAGCGCCACCACAGGTAGACCCTCCTCAGGGAAACGGCCACCGACGAAGAACGGCAACTGCTCACCGGAATCGAAACCCAACCTAACGCGGCGGAACTCTTTCCCGAGGTTACTGAATGGCTCTATGAGTCTGTTCAGCTCGGACAAAGAGGACACAACGCAGTGCAACGGCCACGGGATGGATGGCTCCTACCACAACGGCGACACCACCTACGAGGAGAAAACCTTCAGCCTGGCTCAGAACGAAATAGCGGCTCTCAACTCCCACTTCTCCACCCTCGACCATCTGAGACATAGCCTCGACGTGGAGCGCGAGATAGACAAATTTGTCGCAGCCAGGGACAGTCTGATCGTAGAAGCCAGACAGTTCGTCACCTCCTCCAAACTCTTCGTGAAGAGCGCCATGGAGTCCTCCGACAAGATGTTAGAGAATCTGAGGATGTGCATGCTATTGCTTGACCGCATGGCGTCAGTGAGCGAGCTGGCTGTGGTACACATGCCGAGCAGCGAGGGTATCTCCGGGCTTGTAGAGCGGCTGAGGGCAGTGACGTCCGCGTTCTCCCACACCGTCGAGGCCGCTCGCTGCACCCTGGGCAAAGGAATCATCAACCCACACATGGGGGACCTCATGCACCGCGCTACCACCCTAGCTACAGCCCTCACAGCGCTCATGCGCACGTTACGTGGTCTACACGCCATCTAACACCACTACTGATTGAAACCATTCAACAACTACCACTCTAACATAGCATCGACTTTGCTAACCACCTACCTTCCTAGTTTGACCTTTTTACAATCGCCATCAAAACAATTCGGCAGTCAACAAAAACATTTATATCTTTTTTTATAACATAGTTTCCCTTTTTTATCTTCTATCTAAAATTTAAACAGAAAACATATCGAAAAATCTTTCCCTAAAATGATAAAAATCTGCTATAAACGTTGCAAATAATACTTTCTTTTCTAAAAAACAAATATAAAAAGTCAAGAAAAAAACACGACACTATACACCCCTGTTTCCCCCCAATTCCTAGTCCGTTTCTCCCCACACACCTGGTTGTAAAAAGTCTTCCACTTTTCTATCCTATCTTGTATATATAATACTTCTCTTTGTGGGGTCTCAATACTTTTTCCACACACAAGTTTTGAACATATATTAATATTTAAGAAGAAAAAAACTAATTTTTAAAAAAATCTTTGTATATAAATATGACACTACTTCTTACTTTGTTATATTCTCACTAATTTTCTTAAAACAAAAAAAAAAACGTGTTCAAAATTTATCCACACCTGAATTTCTAATTTTTTTAAAAAATTCAATGAAACCAATTAAATTAATTTGACCAAGAGCTCTCTATGACAGACATCAATTGTTATAATAAATAAATACAAGAAGCACACACACACATTGTAAAAGATGTTTTTAAAGATAATCTATATTGTAGTTACTGCCTTTGTGCTATTTATATGAAGTTTCTAAAAAATAAAAAGATATTGTATAAAAACAAAATTTGTTATAATAAAAATAATTGTGTAAAGTTACGTGTGTGTGAAAATTCATTTCTTTTTTAATACATTTAATATACAACAACAATAGCCTTTATTGGGCACGCGTGCCATACAGGATTCTCCCGGTAGGACAAAATAAATAAATAACAGATTAGCATCATAGTTATATACAGATATTGGGTATTGACCTCGACCAATTATCGAGTTGGATCCGGTATCTGTGCTAAATATTTTGATTGAGCTGATTTCCAGTATTTATAAAAAGCGAATGCAAAGGGTCTGGATTTTACGACTTTTGCCATTAAAACATAAGGCGAATTGCTATTATAGCCGGTCTCTTGACGAAGAATTTCTCTTTCTTCTTCCATTGCCGTACAGTAGAACATGTAGTGTGGAAAATCGAGATTAAATTCACCGTTGCATAAGGTGCATTTTATGGTCTTAGTTTTCAATAGTGAAACATGATTAATTCTCTGTACTACAAAAAGGCTTCTTACTTGTACAATGATTCTCTTTAAGGTTAGGGGGATATTGTCATTCAGATAGCATTCCATTGTAGGTGATGAATAAAAGTATTTATAGTGAGAGTAGAGTACTGATTTTCTTATTCTTACATAATCCAGCTGCAAGGACTGATCGGTTGCCGTTCTAATAATTAGGGGGATGTATCTTTGTAGAATATTGAAGTCTGTACTTCCAAGCCATGAGAAGCCGGTGTTATTAAGTAGCTCTGTTATACTTTTTACCAGTCCGATATTCTGTTTTGAAGAAATTGAAATGTCCCACAAATGTGCCAAACAAATTGAAGGTAGCCTGCTGCCGTCCATTTTCAGAATTCTAGTCCAGAATTTTAAAGTTAGTTTTTTTACTGTGATATCAAGAGAGTTTCTTCCTGTTTCGGCCCTCAAAATATAGCCCGGCGTATAGCTTGGAAGGCACCGAAAACGTCTGAGAAAGGTAATACATTTAATATACATATATACATTTAAAAAATATATGCATGTCCCGACCGCTTAAATGAGCATTTTGGATGGCAGAGTGCCATCTAGTGTAATAAATATCAACTAAACGTTGATTTAATTATCTTCCATAATATTGGTCAACCCATTTTCTCTATGAATCAAGCCTGCACCACTCTGGCGAGGGTTAACAGCCCGAAACGCATATGTGGTTGGCTTTTCTCGATTTATCAAGAAAATGGAGATATTATGGAATACACTTAAATCAACGTTTAGTTGACACCAGGAGCCAGGATGGTGATGCCAGGAGCGGGCGACAAAGGCAAGCCCAGATCCCATGGTAGACTCGATGGCTGCTCTGTAGCCAAGACAGAGGGGGATGTTACGTAAGCCTTCTGCACGAATTCGAGGCCAATGACATGCTGATGGAAGAAGCAGCAGAGCTCCATGCTTCTATGGCGAGCTGCGAGGCCGCGCACGTTGTGCGTCGCAATACGGAAGCTCATTGCTGTTGTTTAGCAGAGGTTCTGGCTCTTGACAGCTTCTTGTACACAAGGTATCCCCCAACAGAGCCATGAACCTAGTAGCCAAAATGTCGATGGCCTTCTGCTCCCAGTTCGATGTTTCCAGGAGAGAGTCGAACTTTCCATTCATGGTGAATGCTGTGAGAAGGGTTTCCCTCTCCAGCCCCAGTGGTTGAAGATCATCAATGACCACCAATGCCTTGTCAGTCTCATTCAAATTATCCATTGTCGTGCCTTGGCAACAACAATTCATTTATCCCACATGCACAATTCGCTTTATGCGAACTCTATACGCCAGATATCGTGCCTTGGATTTTTCCGGTTGCTCTTTGTCTTGTGGTGAAACTTGAGGTGGAGGGTTGATCTTCACTTCGGGAGTTTCATGTTTTAAAATTCTAAATTATTATAGACGCGTATGGAATGGGTATTCTAACAGTCTAGCATCAGTATCACTATAAAAGAAAACCCGAAAATGCAATATAACAGCGGTATGGTAGATTAAACTGGCGAAACCGCTGGGAGGGTTCACCATTGATGAACCAGGCCCTCCCATTAATTTTTCCATTACAGTCAGGGCAGTAGAAATTGCTTAATTTTTAAAAGAATCATACGTGTCTATAATAGTTTCGAATTTTCACAAACAGATGGCGCGCTAATGCGTCATAATATAAGTTTCATGTTTATTGGTAGAGGTCCTTAACTCGATTATTAAATTGTCCTTAGTGATCGTTACAGAGGATGCCTGCGCGGAAAGGACAGAAGCGCGGGACAACTGGGATAGAAGCCGCTTCCGTCGTGGCATGTTGGGCGACATATGAGCTGGAGCTGGTAACCGCGCAGCAGGAGAAGCGACGGTTGGGCGTGCGCATGCCGCCTATACTTGCGGTCGACATCTGTAGGGAAGATACTTTACTACGCTACCCTGCCGCCTCGGTGTTCTGTGGGCAGTTAACACGGCGGTGGCCCATTTTGTAACATTTGTTGCACTGGACTCCAAGGAAAAGGAATTACGGAGTAGTATCTCCTTCAAACTTGATGTCGAAACGCGTTGAGGGCTGATGGATCTTCAGACCATCGTTCAGAATTATGAAAGCTTCGCCAGCTTTCCATGACTGTGTAGCCCCCGATGTATATAGAGGACGATGAGCGTCGCCTGCCCGTAAGGTCGAAGAGCCGCGATCATGTCGCTGTCTTGGACGGAGAAGGGGAAGTTGCTGATTAATATATTTTCATCTTTCTTCCAGTATGGGAAGGCTTTGAGGGGGGTGTCTTCGATTGTCAGGCCCTCATCGACCAGGCGCTTCGCGATGGTGGTTGACAGGCCAATGAAGACGTGGCCGTGAATCTTGGGCAGCTGTAAGGTAGCCTCTTTATTCCCAAACAGCTTTTCCAATGCTTGAAGGTACTGCAGTTGGATGAAATCCGGGCAAAATTACACGTAGACGCAGTTGTCAAAAGAACTTGATTGTTGTAATTGTCCTGCTGTCGGCAATCCATTGTCTCGTTGTTCTGATTTGCTGAGGTTGGGTTCTGCTGGCTGACGAAGTCTGTTATTCAGAGAAGTTTTGTCAGAAGAACGAACCTCTATTCTGTTTGGCCGTGGCAGTCGCTCGAGGTAGGCGAGAACCAGGAGGGGAATCACAGCCCATCTTCCTATAGCGTTTAGGTTTAATGAAGCTGTCCTCGTCGGCTTCACTCGATTCAAATATACCAGCCCAGTTTTTGCCCCATTTACTGGCGAGTCAGATGCCTCAATGACGCCTGCTGCGGAAGACGCACCAGTCGCTGTTTTTGACCTTGGGCTGACTCCTAGGGGAAGTCCCCACTCTTCGTTCTCCTGGCTGTAGAAAAGTTATGAAGTCCTTCCATCGATCTCTCGGCATTGGTAGTTGTTTCCTGGAAGGGAGTTTCACTATCATCTTCCATATCCTCTTGGCTTTCCGCAAGTACTTAATAGGAGTTTGATATCTCCATTTCCACCTTCCTTTCCGTTTGCCGAAATGCGCAGAACTTTCGCGCCACATGGCCGTACGGCCGAGAGAGAGAGTGAAACCTATCTTGTGAGTTTACCTGCTATAGGTATCGAATTGTAGTGGAGACCGCTTGTTTATTCATTAATTTCGTTTTATTAGACATCTGGCCCTGTCTAACACCTTCACTTCTAAATGTGTTAAGCCATAAATGCTAAAAATCTATTGAATATTCTATATAAAGAGCATCGTTGGATTTGCGTGAGAATGAATAGTTGGTAGACCCAAGCCTTCCCAAATCTTTTTCACATTCAGTTCACTGATGGTCTCTAGGTGGACGCTTCTCAGTTTGCCAAATCTGGTGTTGTGGCTTTGTCACCGACCCGAGGCCGCTAGTTTGCGGCGACGGTCAATAGATGGCGTCTAGTTATGACGTTTATTTTGAAGGGATAGGCGCCCTATGCATCTATATATATATATAAGTGCGTTGAACAGGAAAATGTTACTGAATAACCTTTACATTTGATGGCTTTATATTGACATAATTTTCAAGAGTAACTGTTAAAGAGCTCCAAGGGATGAAATTATTCAGTGCTATTTATTGATGACCCGTAATAATGTAAACTATTAGAGATAAATATTGGAAGATATCCTCTTACAAATATATACAAGTGATTAGAGCGACAGAACAGTCTAAATAGAGAGTATTTTCAGATTTTGAAAATAAAACAATTTTTTTTTCTTACGATATGCCACACTGTTTATCGTTGCTTAAAAAAATGTATTCAAAGTTTGTAAAACTTTCTTTCAAAGATGTTTAAATTATTTTAAGAACAGCAACCAAACTAATTCTAAAGTTCTGGTTAGGAATATTAAAAATGGAAAAATCCAGATTGCCCGCAATCTGTCTAGCCCAATTATGGGAAACGTCCACTCTAACGAATACCTTTATAGGTTTTACAGAAAATTTAATGAATATCCTGAACTCAACTGGATTCATGTGGTTAAAGAACTGTTCAGACCCCAATATTCTACAGAAAGCAATACCTCAAATTATCAGAATCATTATAGAACAGTCTATTCAAACCGATCAATCGAGAATAACCAATTCGAAGCTGTGCACACACACTACAAATATTTACATAAAACATTCGCAGCAGAGAACTATCTACTAAGTGAACTCCCACTGCCGACTAAACGCCTCATTGCGCAATTGAGAATTCTATTTGTTTTATATCGAGAAGACCATATAAAATATCTAAAGACAGAAGACTTGTATTGCCAACTATGCAAAATTAGAACCGAAAATGAATTAGAACATTATATATTTGAATGCAAGCCTCTTGACACGGAAAGAAAAATACTTTTCTCTAAGATAGGCCATACACACCTCACATTATATTCTTTATTATCCAACTTTATAGACAATAGTTCAGTAGCTTTGAATCTATATAACTTCCATAAAAATGCTGTAAAAAAGAAAGACTTAGCCGAACATCCAAACATACCAAAAATTTATGTTTGATGAGGAGGACAGAGCCAATATCCTATTATTTGTTTGGGCAGGTACGATAAGCCAACCCCCTACACCGATAAAACGGTGTTTACCTTACAACTCTGAACACTCGGATTTTCCTGGAAAATCTCTTAAAGATTTCTTGAAAAAAGCCATGGTCCACCTGTGCTGTGTGAGCAGAAGAGCTTAAATTGACTTGTTCCATTATATGTATGTTCCATATGTAAATACCTGTTTTCTTTCCTCTTTTCGCTCTCCACTTCTCCCATCCATATTTCCAATTTTTTTTTTCCAAATCCATATTCTTATTTTCCATAGGATTATTCAAATAATAATCTGTATATATTTACCATGTATATATAATATTTTTCCATTTTTATCCCTTTGTATATTTCCCACTTTCATAGGTTTCTCAGTCTTGTAACCCCAAGGAGAATCCTCTGTAAGACCTGTGTGTCTTAATAAAGGTTTTTGTGTGTGTGAAATTCTTTTAAGAGCTCGAATAGTATATATTTCATTAAAAGTAGTTTTCATAAAACAAAAAAGTTGAAAAACAACAATTTATTTCACCCGCATGCACCATTCGTTTTATATGAACTCTACAAGCCATGTGAAAACCGTACAATGGAAATTATAGCAAATATATATTATAGCAATTGGCCGTCTCTATAATCTGGCAGAACCGTGAAGTTGACATCAACTTTCAACGGTCGAAAGATAGATGGGTGCATAGTTTTGAGTCTATTTTGAAGGGTGAGGTGATCGTTCTTTTTATAGATTTGAAGTATTATTAACAGAAAAAACCTCGAGAATATAATCTTTAATTATCGTTATTTTCTTTAAAAAAAATAATTGTTTGAATATTTAAGGCACAAAAGGAAAGAGACCTTTTACTTTTAGAGTTTGAGTTTTTACGCTCCAGGGGCCTGGGTTATCCTTATTTCTCTCTCTGTTTCTTAAGAACTAAAAAAATACAAATGACAATAACAACAAAGAAAATTGCAGTCTATTCTTAACAGGGTTACCAAACTAGGACGATAAGTATTTCATTTTTTATTTTCACTGAAAGCAACATCTTCAATAATAATTACAAAGCCGAAAATATGCAATATCGATGTGAAGATTAAAATAACGACAAAAACAATAAACTGTACACCACCAACTTCATTTTCCTTTAGATGACTTTTAAACTCTGAATCTACTGCCGTCGATCAAAAAAAAAAAAAAAAAAACACGAACGTAACAAATAAGTTTTGTATCAGTGAGGATAATTTATTATATGCAAATACCCTATCACTATTTGAATTAATCCATTTTTGCATATTTTAAAAGTGACATTTATTTACATACAAGTTATCAAAATTATGGCTTAAAATTGCTATGCATTTTTCGATTGTATTATCACCACTTTATTAAAACTATAGAATAATTTTATGGTCTATTATGACATTGAAATCATAGTATATGGGAATATAGGTTGTGTATTTTCTAAATTTGTCAATAGTTTTTGGTATTGTTCACATGCTCAAGAATTTGAATCAACACTAACCCAAGTCTGTAAAAATCTCAATGTTTTAAAGTTCTTTAAGGTGTATAGACGTTCTTCTTTGCATTTTTTAAACACCTTTTTGTTTTTCTTCACATATGTAAACCTTATTTTGTATATTTAATAAACTAGATTGCTAGTGGAAAATTTTACAGACAATATACATTGTTTTTAATGTTCAATAAAATACTTTTTTACATATTAGCTTTAAAGAATGATCTAAAATGTTGTTACAACTAGTTTTATGTAAATAAAAGTTTGCTTTAGGTCTTAACTAAACAACCACAAATGTACACAATTCCTTAAGTACAAATAATAAAAAGCGTGTTGAGTATATTAAAACTTGAGAAAAATTGAAATTGAGAATTAACTTTATTCCACACACAATATTGGGACAACTGTCAAGCAAATGGATCAATTTTTTAACTAATAGAACATCTATTCTGCCTTCGTCGTCGCTGGACGCCGATGTAGCTGGAATCTAGGAGTTGTTTCATAGTCCATCTAATCCTAGGATCTTTCTCTATCAGATGACAGAGGACTTTTTTTTCCAGAGCGTTAGCTGTATCAGGAGGTTCGTACTCATGTTCGAGGATATGGCGTTTGTAGTTGGGAAGGAAGGGGTGTCTTCCATTGATCATGTAGTGCATCGTTATTCCTGCCGCCCAGACATCAGCTTGGCTGGTGAACTCCTCTTTCCTGAGACGTTCTGGGGAGAAGTAGGAACGCGTACCACCACCTACTCTTGCTGAGGTTTCTCCAGTCATATCGAAAGCCATTCCAAAGTCAGCTAGCTTCAGTTTCCCTCTTTTCAAGAGAATATTCTCTGGTTTGATATCTAGGTGAAGGATAGATCTATGATGGAGGTAGACGCATGCTGATGCTAGTTCACCCATCATCTGTTTAATTAGGTCCTTCGCTATGGTGCCACGTCGTAAGATTAATTCGAATAGGTCCAGGTCACAGAGCTCAAGGATGATATAGATGTTGTCACCTTCGACGAAGGAAGTGTAGAATTTGACGATGTTGGGATGGTTCAGGTTTCCGTGGATAAGGATCTCCTGTCTGAGCTTTTTCAAGGATCCGACTGTGACTATTTTTGTGGGCGTCATCTTGCAAGCGAATTTCTGACCTTTGTCGTCGTATTTCTCAACTATGAAACAAATCGAAAATCCTCCTTCTCCAATAGCATTTAATTTCTTATAGATTGTCAGCGTATCGGAGTCTAAGATCATAGGAGCGGCTAGCATGTACCATTTTTCGGCTCTCGAAAGGCTTTCCATTCTAGCTTACTGAATATTTCACTGTCTACCTTGCATATTGATTTGCATACTACATCTCGCACTTAATATATAAACTCGCAAGTATAATTTATAAAATAAAACATATATATCTGACCAATTTCTATTTAGAAAATATTCATTAAATATCACACACGAATATTGAAGAAAACAATCACTATGCAAAAAGTTTTTTTTTTCTTGTTTGTTTTGCATAATTACAAATGTATATAATACATCAAATATTTATCATATTTGAAAATAAAAAAAATAATATATATAGTTTTAAAGCAAGTTGATATTTAACCGTTTTTTACTCTGTGCCAGTTATAATTATAGAATATTATTGCTATGGCAGTGTTGCTTAATAAACAAACTTAATTGGCGAAACCGCTGGGAGGGTTCACCACTGATGAGCTAAGTCCTCTAAAAAAATATCTGTCCCATCCCGAGGCACAGCCGTTTGGCAGGCGATGGATGGCTCCCACTATCGTTCGTGGATTTGATTTTCTGAACAGAGAGTCAGTTAACCATGAAGTTCCATTCTGAGTCTGGGAGGTTGTCCATAGATGTTGGGTTGAGGTGGGTTAGTTCGAACAGGATAGCTTTTTGCATCCTGTGTCTCAGGAAAGCTGGACAGATTAAGAAGAGCTGATCAACTATCTGTGGTTTTTCTTTACAGTGAGAACAGGTTGGGTCTGATTCGGGATGGTAGTTGTGACCACTTCATGCCGATTTCTAGTAGAAATTGAGCACCGAAGCAAATCAATCTGTTATATAGTCACGCATGTTATTCTAAGGATGTATCAGCCGCGCCATCTTATGCCATCAATCTCCCTCTCAAAGTGATATCTCGCTCTTCCAAGGAAGACTTCGTCACTTAGGAACCTCGAGCGATGAACTTGGTGCAAGTTTCTTTATAGCGGCTTAGTTACTATATCTGTTAGGTCTCACCATATGGACCCTGGCACAGTTTCACCACGCCTTCAACTATATTTTTTCTGACAACGTGATGTCTGATAGTGCGATGTGCCTGGATCGATCAATGTAGTTCTTGGCGTGTGCTATTACTACTTGGGTGTCACACCACACCGGAGTTAGTCTGGTTCCGTTCTGTGGTAGTTCCAAATGATTCAGGAATTCCCTGATCCATGTCACCTCTCTAACTGAAAATGATAAGTATATGTACTTCGCCTTCATTGTGCTGAGGGCAGTCGCAGTTTGTTTTGAACTCTGCCAGCGGACTGCCAACATCACTACATAACCTAATGTATTCTTTCTGTCTTCCAAATTGGTTCCCCAATCTGCATCTGAATAGGAATGCAACTGTTCTCCAGTTAGTCTATAGGTGATTCCCAGATGTTATGTTGATATTAGGTATTTCCAAATTCAATTTGAAGCAGCCAAGTGTTTACTAGTATATCTAGAGCAATATCGATCCAATTTACCTACTGCAATATCTTGTCTTCTGAGAATGGTAGAATAGTCTACCAATAGCTAGCGGTAGGGAAGGTCTTTGCAGTTCTCCTTATATTAAAAAATGCCAGGTCTTGTCTCCATCGGCGTTGACACTTCTCTTCTATCGTGGGGATTGAACCGCTCTAGCAGATTTCTATATAGGTTCTCTGTGTCAGAGTCACACATCCTTCCTTTGATCGGGTGAAGTTGGCACCAAGCAGGTAAGATACTGGTCCAAAGTACTTGGTTTCAAAGTGTTCTCTCAGCAGTTCGGTACACCTCTCTCACCTCTTTATTATCTCTCTCTCTCTCTCTCTCTCTCTCTCTAGTACCATCTTGGTCTTGAGGTGGGTAACGCCAGCCATCTTATCGACCTGCCCACTCTGTGGGAAAGAACTCTTGCAGTCCACCGGTGGCGGAGTCTTTCCCGCGGTGAGCGCCACCAATGACGACTTGTATATATATGTATGTATATTTATCAATTGTTTTATATATTTATATCTATTTATTCATATATTTATCATTATATAATCTCATTTATTCATATTTATATTTATTCTGTATTTAATCTTATATAATCTTATATGGACTTTGAAATAAATCAGTTTCAATCTCAATCTCTCCATCTCTCTGTCAGTGGGAAAATATCATTCACATATAAGATTATCATTACTTCGTTGAGCGTCAGCGTATAGACGCAAGAATCAACTGGATTCCCCACAATTCCTTCTTCCTCAACCATTCATTAAGGTACTCGTTCCAACATATTCCGCTTCGTTTAAGTCCAGTAATTTTTTAAGTTTGCGATATAAATGTTCTTCACCAGATTTCTCTATGTAGATCACTTGATCTAGCTCGCCATAGAAGTTTCAAAAATATTCCTTTGGCTTCTAAACGTCATTGGGTGAGATCGTGTCGTCGGAGATTTCAGACACAACTCTATATCCTGTGTTTATATTTCAGAAATATTGGTTAACTATTGAGGAAACGTATAGAGAACAAATAAACATATATATGTTGATTTATATATAAATATATAATCATTTATAGGGAGTTTAATTTGGCGAAATACACCACTGATGAGCCAAGCCCTCTCATCTAATAATTCCAATCATTGCAGTGAGGTTTAAAAAGACATCATAAGAAACATATTTAAGAGATAAATAATCATAATGCTATTTTGTGTGTTGTTGCTGCTGTATTTGAATGAAAAAATATATATTTGGAAGGGCTTGCTTTTTCCGTCAACTTGGCAAAACCACTGATGAGCACAGCCCTCCCAATATATAGTTCTAATCCTTTCGTTTAGTGGTTTCAGAAATGTGTCTTTTAGAATACAACAACTACTAATATATATATATATATATACTCTAATAAAAAACATAATTCATATTTTCAAAGAAAAAAATCGACAGTTTTCTAGCTAGCACTGTTTAAGCGGTCAACATGCGAGCATTAAACATGTAGAGAGAATATAGAGGTAACCCGAGCTCCTGGAGATCCATGTATATATACGAGTATATATATATGTTATAAATAAATTGTTGTTGTTGTTAGATAAAGGGTTGATAAGACAAAGGATCGATAAGTTAAAGGGTTGGTGCAGTCGTGATAAGAAAAATATAATTATTTACCGTCAAGTAGATTTTATTTTCAATTATTTGAGGAAATATTACACATTAGTTATTTTCAAATTATATAGAATTTATAAAGTTAATCCTATATTAGTGATTTAAAAGGATAGATATGTTAATACGCATATTTACAACATATATATATATATATATATATATATATATATATATATATATAGCCGTGCGGCCACGCGTCGCGCGAGCTCCGTGTTTTTCGTCTTTTTCATCCCGTAAAGTCAATTTTTATTTAACTAATATCATATCATCTTGTTCGCCTTAATCCAGGCATCATTTCAACCCATCTCTCAAAGAATCTCATCAAATTTCATATTTTCCTATTTTTCATAATTTAGCAAAGCTACAAGTCGTAGCTTTGCATCATTACCATGGCAACGGCCAAGTTGGTCGTTGCGTCATCAAACACGTCATCTGCTGCGATAGTCTCATTGGTCGCTCACCCTCATGAAGAAATCTCATTTACATCAAAGCCATCAATCGCTGAATTACCATCTCAAAAGAAAAACAAACAACAAGACAATTTGCATACCCAAAGAAGACAATTTTCGCCTCAAGAGTGGAAAAAATTTGAAGAATCTCGAAGAGAAACATACGAAAAAAGAAGTAAAAATATAAACTCCACCATCCAATTCACCGCCCTCTCAGAGTGCAGTGCTGAGGAGCACCTATCCTCTATAGCCAAAATCATTGGACACGAAAACATCCACTCGGTTGGAAAGATGAATGGCCAGGCCGTTGTGTCGGTTGCCGATGGTGAACAGGCCCTACTACTCATTAACAACGGCTTTGCTGTAAGAGGCAACACCATCTACCCAACACCCCTATTCAACCCCCCAAAGAAATACATTCTCTCAGGAATACTTGCCTTCATCCCAGATGAAGAGGTCACCAAAGCCCTGGCGCCATTCGGAGAGATCCTCAGCATCAGGCCCCTGCCTTTCCCCACCGAGAACCCACTATTTAAACACCTCTCATCTCTTAGAAGAGAGGTCGTGCTGAAGAGAAGAGAATCAACCGACATGCCGGCAATCATCCCAATCGACTACATGCAAAGGACCTTTAAGGTCTTTGTGGGCGAAGACACCATCTGCCTGAGATGTAAGAGACATGGACATATTAAATCCAAATGCCCATTCAACCCGGAAATCAGAGCCAACATCACAAGAACTTATTCAGAAGTCATCAATCCCACAGCCCCACCCGCTGTGCCAGGCCCATCAGGAGAAACAGTTACAGTGAAAACCACCGCGAATGATGAAACCTTGGGCAGGAAAAGAACACTGTCTGAGACGTCTAACGACAACACCGTAGAGGAGTGTACTGACCAGGGCAAAAGGCCAAAACCAAGTCCACCAACAATCGAAACCCCACTTCCCAAGAACATCTCGATGAATATTGAAGTGAAAAGGATTAACGTCGCTAGTTCTGCTGAGGCTGACAATCTCGAGACTCCCCCCAGCGAAATCCCTGTCGTACAATCCATTCTAATGAAAGACGGAAACGATTCAGATGACGACGCTCTTTCCACCAAGTCCGATTTATCAATGACGTCCTCGCAATTCGAAACCGAATTCTGCGAAGAAACAAAACCAGTCCCCCCTGGTGGAGGAACAGCCATTCACCCGTGTTCTGAATCGAGGACCGACGCAGGAACCGAGGACTTTGACGAAGACACATCAGCCAGGTGCTCACAGTGGTCGATGGACTCCTCTCAACTCCAGAGGGAGTTGATAGACTGCGAGCACAGAGACAACCCTAAAATGGAAAGGATCATCGCGTTGGTATTCAAAAGGACAGGTACTTCTAGACAGACCAAGGTCTGTCAACAGCTTGAACTGCACCCCGACCTGAAGTATAGGACCTCCTGCTACCTCAAGAAATGTGAAGATTTTAAGTCAAAAAACTTCAGAGACCTCAATACCGACCAAAAAAGAGCACTCAACGATAAAATAGGCAAATTGAGGCTAATTCAAACGGAGATCGACAAGTATGATGCAATATACGATGCAATCCTCGATGCAAAATATCCGACGAAGAAGTGACCGCTTAATGCGTCTCAGCACGACAACTCTGACCAACAAGAAGACAGGAACCCAGATAAAAAAACCTAAGCCCACTCCCCTAGAAGTGAAGACAACCCCTCCGCCATGTATAGAAATGGAAATAGACGGAAAGACTACAACAGATAGATCAACTCCTTCTTGATACCCCTTCCCCTCTGACTGCCGACTGTATTTGCCTCTTTTAACTGAATAAAGACCGTTTTTCGCGTTATATATATATATATATATATATATATATATATTTCAGCGATGGCCAATAGATGGTATCTAGCTTTGACGTATATTTTGACCATTGTCTTTGTAGATCAATATCCTCCCGGCAAAATTTCCACCTATATTGTTACGTCGTACCCAGACGCTGTTCGTGTTCTTTGTCTAATCAGGATGGCACAAAGATACACACGTGAGTTCGTAAGGGATGTAGCAAAAGTTAGCGCTTTATTATACGTCGCATTGAACAGAAGGAATATAATAAGTGGGACTAGTCTAACTTCCTGTCAGGAGGATCCTTGGCGCCTTTGGATGTCACTCTTTTTAAACGTTCCGCTCCACACTGTAACGTCCAGCCTGGGCTATACCTCCTTGTAGGTCGCTCCGATGTCAGGCTCTCCTGGCACCGTCTAGCAGGATCATCAACACTCCTGGAGGCAACTCCCCATGTCTTCTACTCACCGCAGATGTGACCTGACTGTCCTCCCCCACACACGAATCAGTTTTTGTCGCCTGACACATGGCCATCTCCCGCAGCTGAAGTCCACCCATCTTCCCCCAACTTTATCCTGGAATCTTGGCTTCTCGGATAGCTCGAATATTTTACAATATTTTAACCATAGTTAGGCCTAGTTACTCTGCTAGCTAAACACCTATTTGTAAGATTGTGAAGATTCCAGTAGTTCCCGTGTGGATCTCATGGAATAAAGTCTGCCCTAGGCTGACGATGGCCATTAGCCCGAAACCATGGTCTCTAGGTGGACGTTTCTCAGTTTGCTAAAGCTGGTGTTGTGGCTTTGTCACCGACCCGAGACCGCTAGTTTGGGGAGAGGCGCCCTTTGTCTTTGTATCCTCCCGGCAAAATTTCCATCTATTTATAGCCCTTACTAATGTGGATTTCTTTGTTATAAAGATGTAGAAAACAATGTTCCTTGTGAACAAAGACATTTTAAATAATACAAATGTATAAGGTTGAGCTAAAACACTCCATTATATTATCTGACCATAAATGATTCCTGAATCTCTAATTTAGTTTCAATTATATAGCTAAAAAATAGATGTTACAATTTATATACTTCCATAGTGTTACCATTTTCATAAAAATATGGCGATACGCTTTTGAGAAATAATGTTTACTTAAAAATAAGTAATTAGCTCTAGATAAAACTAAATATGTAAATTTGTGTTTATATTTGAATATACATAACTGAAAATAATAATACTTTTTGAAAACATTTATTTTTTTTCTAGAAATTTCATGTAAGTATTGAAAGGGGGAAAAGTGTCAATTTTCAACAAAATAAAATGTTGTCCCTGCCACAATAAACATTAAGTCATATCAATTTCTTCTACCTCTAAACCTTCTACTTAAAAACGTTGAAAATCTTCTTAAAAGAGGTGGCGGTTGTGTAACTCTATTGAAATATGCTGAGGCTAGAACTTTTTCCATGTTCCATCTTTGTCTAGGATTACTATGTAGAAGTCCTTTAAGGAGCTTTGCTTCTTCCTTTGTGACTCCTTCTGAAGGGACCTTGTAATTTCGTAGTAAACGGCGAGTTTCATCAAGTTTGTCGATATCTGCACGAGGAAAGGCCGGAGTTCCCATTAGAAGTTCATGGAAGACGCATCCTAAAGAAAATAAATCAACGGCTCTGTTATGTGGAGGAGGACGTCGATTTAATCTCTCTGGTGAGAGATACCGCGTGGTTCCACACAGATGCCGCGATGGCTTACTAATGGGAGTCACTGTTCCAAAATCTCCTATTTTGGGTTTCCCATCAATACCTAGGAAAATGTTTTCTGGTTTCAAATCACGATGCAAATAGCCTTTTTCTTCATGTAGATACCTCAGTCCTTTAAATAATTGTTCCATTATTTCCATTATTTCTTCTTTTGTACGATCAGGGTTTTCTTGGATATAATCCACCATATCTTGTATACAGTATTCTAATACTAGAATAAGTAAACCCCTATATTCAAATTTGTTGTAACATCTTACAATATTGGGATGATTGAGGGTCACATGAACTTTTCCTTCAAGGAAGACTTGATTTTGATTATTTGGGTCGATAAAATCACTAGTAACTACTTTAATGACGTAGTTATCACCGGTGTCGTATTCCTCCGCTTGGAAAACAACACCTCCAGCACCCGAACCAAGTTCTTTAACAACTCTGTAGATTTTGTCAAATTGGTCTAGATCTACTAACATAGGTGGTAGTACGCTCCTTGCGTATTCTCGGATATCTATCATGTATGCCATCTTCCAGCTATTTGTTCACGCCACTCCTCTTTGACAAATTCTCAAAGATACTAAATACTCGAAACTTATTTGCATATTTTTCCTTTGTGATCTAAAAGAATTTCAAACTATAAGCTCATATATATGAGAAAAAAAACATATTTAAATATACGTAATAAGATTATTGCATGCAAATAAGGATCAGTTTTTGTGTGTCAAAACACAATGCAACAAAGAAAAAATTATATACAACTTTTAGCAATCAACATATAGGTAACAAGTGTATCCATAGATTACAAACTGCCTTAAAGAAGTCGGTGGACGAGTCGTTAAAACCCTCGATTCCCGACAGCCATGAACCGGGATTGAATTCCGTATTGGACACTTTGTTTTAATATGTGAATAACCTTAAAATATTAATCATTGTTTTAAGCTAGGTTGTTCTTTTTGAGCGGTACCTAAGTAAAATTATTTTGGATTTGGAAACTGCCTTAAACTCTATTATAGGATTAATTAGGTTTACTAAAATCATTTCCAAAATGATATATACCATCACATATGAGCAAACAGAAGTATCTAACCATTATATGCCTACATCTATTCGCCTCAGCGGCGAAGTATGCGATCTACGTATTCTTCGTAGATCGCGAAATGCGTGGTGTCGCTGGAGACCTGCTGGCGATTCTCCACCAAACTCGACAGCGCTGACAGAGACGCCATATTCATTGTACATTGTGTATATAATGCATATTATCTTTTTCTAAATAGTGCAGACTCGGCACTTTGCATGTATTGACAAGATGTCAATAAATTATTTTAATTGTCAATTGTCTAAGCTAGATAGGAGAGCTAAAATGGCTAAGTCTTTCAGAGTTCCCAATTCCCTACTCTATTCAAGGATTCCAGTAAACATTTCGGTTAACATTAAGGAAGCTGATACAACCAACCTCCTCTATTCAAGCCTTCCATGGCAATGTAATAAAACAAGCTCTATAATAGAATGTATGAGTTGGTGATATGACCACCTCTGCTATGAACCATACATTTCATCAGTCCATCTCCATTTTCTAACTTTTGACCATTCCAGAAAATCTCTTGTACATGGAGGCCACTAGAGAAGACTTGTATCGCATAGTTCAAGAACCAGCTAGGAGCTGTATTCGGGAAGAAAGAAAGTCTGTGGCGTAAAGCCGAACAAAAGCTGAAGGTGATGGCTACTGAATTTTATAATCAGGATGTTTTGCGCCTCTGCAGGGAAGTGGATGCCCAGTTGCCATAAGAAGAGAAACTTTCTCATTTGACGAAAGGAGTAGCGGAGGAAGTATACTGGTATCATCTACCGAGAGACATAACGACGACGGATCTGTTTGTCGCGGAGTTTCGCCGCGTGGAGGCGCTCCGAAGACGGCGAGTAACTGCTACCAAATTCGAGCGCTTGCTCAATATGACCTCTCTCGAAGACTGTAGGATGGGACTGATCTACAAACCCTGATAAGACAGATCGTTAGATAGGAGGTGCAGCGGGTCTTAGCACCACCACGGGAAGAACTAAGAATTTCATCCATTGAAGAAATGGTAAAGGAGGAAGTCGACAAGGTCCCCTGTCTGGAATAAATACCTTCCCAACGGAAGTGGCGGCCAGGTCACGGAACTATAGAAACAACATCTGGAATGTACCCAAGGTATAAACAAGACGCTCGAGAAACGCTCTTCCACTGTGGACGGCCACCTTGACCGCTATTGCCGCGACAGGAGGAGGTTGTTTGATGAGAGAAATATACCAAGATCGGGCCAGGTCAATGACGAACTCCGCAAGCAACCAGGATTCAGACGACGCTGCTCGAAGGGACAACGACAGACGTTATCACAGACCTTCGCTTTTCCCTAGACGAGAAAGTTCCTCAGGTCGCAGTGCTACCAGATGATTCAGGCAGTCTCCTCGACGTCCTCAATTGGAAAATTCTGTGCATATTTATATGGAAGACCCCTTGAAATTACTTCGGATCATCATTCTTTGTTCTGGTTGGCTAGCCTGAAGGACTCTTCCAGAAGATTAGCTCTCAAACTACAATATTTAGACGTTACCATCTCTATATATGTATAGAAAAGTTAACGTATGTATGTATATTAGCCGAATGACCCGGGCAACGCCCGTGTTTTACCCGATTGAATGTTTTTATTCAAATACTATTTGTTACAATTATAAATTGGAGCCGTGGATGTCACTCTTGTGAAACGTCCCGCTCCAAACTTTACATGTACATTAGGTCAGCTGGTATTACCCCTTATTTTCACCGCTAGAGGCGCGAGCGAATTGACTTTTTGTAAATATACATAATTATAAAGATAGAAGCTTCTATAGAAGATAATGATCATAATGATGATGCACGCGCATCCGTGACAGCGATGAGGAATTGAGGAAAGACGGTCGTGACTTTTTTTCAATAATAAAATAATAATAATAATATAATAATAATTATTATTATTATTATCATTAGATAATGATAATGATCATAATGATGATGCGCGCGCATCCGTGACATGAGGAATTGAGGAAAGACGGTCGTGACTATATATGTGTTGATATGTTTGTGTGTGTTGGGGGGCTATGCACGTTCTCAATATGCAACTAATCTGGCTGAAACTTTAACAGTATATGGAGTTAAATCTGGAATTCCCAATGAGACTGGACTTTTAGTTCAATATAGCTTATTTTACTTTATGGTACTTTATAGTAGTCTACCATGAGAAAGCATATGGTCTTAAATTTTGTAGAAAATATTATTCCTAGTACATGTGATACAAGCCATGATAATCATGGTGGGTAGTGGTTAACGACTGATTTTACTGTAAGTGCACCACATATCTATACATGTTGAAAGCAGTTCGACTTTTGTGCTTACAAGTGTGACAGAGCCCCGTTTGGTTACTTGTACTCACTGGTGGAGTTGGACTTTTACAAGAATAAGGAGCCATTGGAGCCATTTTTATTCAGAGAAGGTGTCCAATTAGGACTGCTTTTATTGTACATGCATTACATATCAATGCATGTGGAAAGCAGTTTTGAATTTTATGCTTACAAGTATGCCAGAGCCCCATTTGCACTCACTGGTGGAGTTGGACTTTTGCAAGAATAACGGGCCATTTTTATTCAGAAAAAAAGAGCCCAATGCAGGATTTGATCTTAGGTCATGTCTGTTAAAAATCGATAATTTATACCACACTTGTCCACTAACATTTAAGCCACAATATTAATGTAATACCATTCACACTAAAATGTTCCATGAGAGACTGCCTTGAAATATGCCTTAAGCCCACTCTCTTCTTGTGGTGGTCTCTCCTCAGAACTTAGCCTGACATGACAGTCTCTGATGAGAGGACAACTCCAGGAGAGAATGGGTTTTGCTATATTTTTAGACAGCCTCTCATGGGAGACTCTACTGTAGAGTGTTGCTTATCTCCTTAGACTATGTCTCCACACTTCTCCAGCTTTGGTAGTTATGGTCCTCTGTGGTTGTTAATTCTGACATAATATGATCTAGAGAAGTTAATATGACATTGTGCCTTGTACAAATTTTAATTAATTTTTTTGTCCATTTTGGAATGTTACGGTTTAAATATATCAAATTCTTAATCTTGTTTGTTGGTTTCTATTGAGTTTTTGTGAATATTTTATTTGCATCAATAGTCTGTACCATTAGTGATTTGGTGGAGCTTCAGTTTTGCTTTACACCTATCCCCCGATTTACACGGTACTTGTTTTACACGTTTTCGCTTTTACACGGTTTTCCAAATAAGTTTTTTTTTTTTTTTGTTTTTATCGCACTATACTAAATGTTACTGTGATTGAACACATGCGCTGTGTATACATCTCACGAGGAATCCCGAGCTTATGTGCTGCCTACATATTTTAACCTGTCAATGCATTTTATTTTTATTTCTGTGTACCCCTATCCCCCGATTTACACGTTTTTCTCAGGAACGTATCTACTGTGTAAATCGGGGATAGGTGTGTTTTAATTTCGTTGGTACTTGTGTATATTTCTTCAAAGGTGAGTTTGTTACTATTGATTGTGTGTGGTAGTTTTTTTTTTTTGCTAACTTATTAGCTTCTTCATTAAGCAGCATATTAACAATATTAACATGGAATTGATATTGGGGATTATTTTAGGTTCAAAGGAAAGTTTTCTATACCTCCAGTTTTTTTTAGTAAGGTTTCAAAACATTTGAATAAATTTCACTGAGCATGTTCATATGCATGAGCATATGGTAGAAGGGAGTCAAGAAAGCTCTTGGAAGGTCACTAGATGAACTGAGAGTGATGTTCACTAACAGATCAAATTGGAGATAATTTGTCCATTTGTCAACAAAGGTTGAACTCAACTTAGACACTAACCACAACAACAATGTTCATACATTTTCTGCCTAAGCAATCTCTACAATATTACAATGCACTAGCGCACCATCTGTTATCAAATTACAAAACTATTTTAGACGCGTAATATTCTTTTTAAAATAAAACAATTTCTACTGCCCTTACTGCAATGGAAAAATTAATGGGAGGGCCTGGCTTATTAATATAAAAGGAAGTTCCAAAAATGCAATATAACAGCGGTATGGTAGATTAAACTGGCAAAACCGCTGGGAGGGTTCACCACTGATGAGCCAGGCCCTCCCTTTAATTTTTCCATTGCAGTAAGGGCAATATTACACGTCTAAAATAGTTTCGTAATTTGATAATCTCTACAAAGTGTAGTTTCCTTAGAGTTCTACAAAAAATTTCCAATTTTGTTTGGCCAACTACAGGCCATCAAAACAAGAGCATGGCAATTCCCATATTTAAAAAAATGGTACAAAGTGAATTTTTTTTTGTTGTTTCTTATCCCCTTGTGCAAAGATTACACAAATTCCATGACTGGTATCAGGTTGATAATTTAAGAAAAATACATCTCCTGATCACGCAACTATAAGTTAATGATGGTTTGTGTTCTCTGTTCGGAATAAATAAGCACACACACATTCCTTGATTTTTCAGAAAGCCTTAAGAACTAGTTTTTTTTGGTCTTTGGGGTACAACTTGCACCACACTGATGATGGCCAACATCCTGAAATGCATACATGGTTAGATTTTCTTGATTAATCAATAAAGGGTATTTGGCCCAATTCTGGAATAATTAAAATTCAGTGAATAGTTGATAGTTATTCCGATAGATAGCATAAGCCATCAGAAACTTTTAGTTGCACATCAGGAGATGTCTTTTGTATTCCTAATCCATACAAAGGTTCTTTCTATGTCTTGAGGTGAGACTGTGAAAACCCCCTTACTGTCTGGAGGAGGACTCTTTGATGTTTGGGAAGACTCCTGGACTTTACCTAACTGTATCTAGTATCCTCTTTTTATCTTTCCTTTTATTTTTTTTTTAATTCTTGTTGTTTCTTATCCCCTTACACAAAGTCCATGCTCCTCGAGCTGTTTTATGATAAGCAGCGGCCTCTACCAAAGGTCCCTTAGGTGAGATCCTCCAGTTCTTGTCTATTTTCATTTTGGCTACTGTCTCTATTTCTTTATAAAAGTAAGTTTATTTTTCCGTGGCAAGGGTTCTCTTGTCTTCAATGCCAATGTGTGAGGGTATCCATTGAAGATTAATTTTTGAGTTTTTGGAGAAAACCAATTATGTTCCTGCTTACTTTGTCTCTAAGTTCCCCTGTGTGACTCAAGTAATGTATGGCACTTCTACTATCAGTAAGGATCCAGATATCTTGATAATTAGTATTTCTGATGGAATTTAAGGCTTCATAGATGGCTATAAGTTCAGATATGAAGACTGAGCAAAAATCTGGGTTTCTTCTTGTTTATTTTCTCATTGCCATTTGTGGTTTTAATGAGACAGCCACTGCCAGTGTGTCCCAACTTGTCTCTGCTACCATCAATGTAGATCATGATTCTAAGGTCCCAAGTTTATGTTCTCTCCCCCAATTGTGTTGTTTATTATCCTCTTGTGCAAAGATTACACATATTCTATGAGTCCATGCTCCTCAAGCTGTTTGATGATAAGCAGTGGCCTCTCCCAAAGGTCCTGTCCCAAGTGTGTAGCTCTAGCAACAACATTAATATTGTTCCAAAAGTATGTTGTTGTTATACTAAGGTGGTTCCACTATATATACAGTAGAACCTCCATGAGAGGACACCCATGCTAGAGGACACCTCTCTATAAAGGGCAGTTTTCATTTGTAAAATGACCATTTTTACTATTTAGCCACTCCTTGATAAGAGGACACCTCTCCCTAAAGGACACTTTGGCTCTGCAATTAGGTGTTGTCCTTTACAGGGTGGTTCTACTGTATATGGAATCTAGAAAGGATAAACAAAATTGCAATAAATTTGTCAAGTTTTAGAATTTTATCAGCATTTTTTATTTAATCTTCACAGTAACAAACCATGTTGGCATATAAAACTATAAAGAAATAAGACAGGGAGAAAACATATTTGCTAAATATCTTTATTGGGCCAAAATTCTAAAAAAGAGGAGGGGGGTTGACAAAAAAAAAGTGTTTAAACTAAGAGATAGAGAAAGGGAAAAAGAGGGGAGAAGAGGAGGGGGGGGATGTAAGGTTAGGATGGGGGGTGGGTGAAGTTATAAAAAAAGCCTAGCTAAATAATAAAAAAGAAAAACACCTGCTGAATTAAAGATAGGCTGAAAGCTGGGGGGAATGAAGTTAAAGAAAAGAAAGCTTAAAAGGGGGGGCGGGCATAAAAAAAAGAAGGCAAAAATACTATTAGAGAAGTAGAAAGAAAAGAAGGGAAAGAGAGAAACACAATGAATAATAGAAAAAAAATAATATTATTTACACACGCATATTATACTGATCATTCCAGCACTTCTCTGCTTCCTGGGTTTTGTACTATTTCTTTCAAAAATTAAGCATTTAATTAAAAAAAAAACACCACATCTCCTGTATCATTTAAAAAAAAAAAAATCATCTTAAAAAAAAAAAAAAAAAAATTAGGTAAACAACAAAAAAAAAAAATCTCTAATGCCAGCAGTAGCAGCAGCTCCTTTGAAATAAAAAAAGTTGGTCAACGGACGACAATGTACAGTAGTGTTGTTGTTGTCTAGGCCAGTTGGTGGTGGTGGTGGAAACTCCCAGCCTCGTCCCCCTGCACCTGGTGGGGGGGGAGGGCAGAATAGGGCTTGTCACAGTTGGAGAGAGAGATATTACAATAAGTTTAAAAAAAAAAAAACAAACAAGTGATAAACAACAATGGGAGGGTTTTTTTTGTGGGGGGAGGGCCCCCTCCCATGTCTTGGTTGTGTTGGTACGCCAGTCGCGCCGCGGTTGCAGCGGCGGAACGCCACGGAGCCGCTCAGCAGGGAGCTAGCGATGAGAGAGAGAGAACTGATCCGGGGAAATGTGTCTCGTTCACACCCACGGTGTCCACCCTTCGTAGAGAACAGCTAGGTTTTCCAGGTTGGTCGCCTCCTTCACCACAAACTCCACCTACAACATTCTGTTAGCCCCGCCCACTCTGTGTGAGACTCCGCCTTCTTACCTGCTCTGCGATAGAGCTCTTCCGTCCTGGATCTGGATCCCGCCCTTCCAGCTTGTGTTTCACCCGTTTCAGCACCGAGGTAGCGTAGCTGTTGCGTTCTTGGACAACTGCACCATGCACCTTCTGTTAGCTGGGCTACAATAATTTACAGAATTTATTTCTAGTGGAACCTCATTATTTCAGAAATAACAACTTGTTATAACATCACAATTATCAAGTGTTCTAACTGTGGTTATAACATCAATAGGATTATAACAACAATAAATCTTGGTCCTAGGCTGTTATATAACGAGGATTGACTGAATACTACAATAATTGTAACTTTCTGAAAAAAACATGACTGCAATGCTTTTCTTTCCTTTTTTTTTTTTTAAATAAGAGTGTCAGTGGAGTTTTATACAGTTGATTTTTGACCACTACAATACAAGATTGAATCATGCACATGGAGCAATTATTTTAAATTTGTAAAATGCTTCAATGGCCCCCAATTCTTGCAAAAGTTCAACCCCACCAGCAATGTAGGTAACCAAATGGGGCTCTCTGCATACTTGTATGTTCGACACATATGATTATTTTTTAATTGAAACAATTTTCTACTGCCCTTTAATTCAAAAAGAATCATTAATAGTTTATATTTCTTATAACAGATGGTGCATTAATGCATCATATTGATACTTGTAACTCCGCCCCACCTGCCAAGCCCCGCTTACCACACACCATGGGATCAGGAAGCAGCTGCGATCAGCGCCAGTGGGAGCAGGTTCCAAAACTCTCGAACTCTGCGGACAACAAGGAAATTCCGGAACCTCTGCATCATTTAACTCAACGCGACTGCGCTCTGACGTTGCGCTGTCCGGTAACACGCGCCCTGGCCCACTCCCGCTTTGACCTGCTCTAGATACTGGGGGCGGGCGGGCGCTCAATAAACTCCTCCCCCCCATACTTATAAGTGCAAAAATTGAACTCCTTTTCACATGTGTAGACACTAAGATTCAAGCCTTCAGTATTTGGTATATAAGCAGAATCATTCAATACAGCGGAAGGGTTCACCAGATAAGCCAGGCCCTGCCAATATTAGTTAAGGCCAGTAGGAGGTGTATCTTTTTTGAAAATAAAAATTGGTGCTTTAATGGATTCATTTCTTGACTTGCTATAATACAGCCTATTTTACAAATTCCAACCACCTGCTTTAATTCAACAGGAATTGTTGAATTAGAGAGTTGCCCCAGTGAGTGGGTTACCTCGGCCGGTGCGGGGGTCACGGGAAGGAGCCGGCCCAGCTGTAGAAGCCCCTCTGGCCTCCAGAGCCTGGAAGCGGGGATCTGCCGGCAGCTGGAGGAGCCGGTCAAAGACTTGCTGAGCCGTGTGGATCAGGCCGGGTAGTTGGGCCAGAACAGGCTCCAGGCAATCTGTCTCGGAGCTCAGGACTTCGCGGACCACTCCGCCTACTTGTTCAATCAGGGCCTTGTGGTGCTGAAGGAAGTTCTGGACTGGGCCGCCGCCCTGGGCTTGCTGTTCCTCATACTGCTCATACAAACATATGTGTTGTTGTTTCTGTTGTTAGTGCCCATCAAGCTGAGTTTCTGCGATTATAAGGACAAATATTCTCCAAAATACACACATAGGACTTTGTTAAGAAAATCTCTCTTCAAAAGACATGTATTTCTCCTCAAACCTTCAGTAGTCTCTGATAGTGTAAACAGCATGCCAAAGCCCTGTCCTTGAATGCCACTTCAATATAAACATCAACTAGACAGTAATTAGCTTTCATTTTTTAAATTTCCCCTTGGAATTCTATGAAAAATAAAGGAAGAAATGTGAGAGCAGTTGCTCCGCATAAGTTCTCACTCTTTATCCTATCTCTGGATAAAAATTTAACAGGCTATAGAAGTAGATCAGTAAGGAGTCACCATCATATCTTCAATTTCCAAAATATTTGTATTACTCGGAGAAGTAGATTAATTTGCATATTCTGGGGGATCTCAGAAAAGAAGTAGGATAAAAAAATTTTTTTATGAATTTTCCTACCATCATTTCTACTACTAATATTAATCTTTTTCTTTCTTATCTCCACTCAATCATATTAAGGTATCAAACTTGTAAAGTTTGAGACTTTTGATGGTGTTTTGACAATCATCATGACTGGGTGAAGTAGAATGTGTCTGTTGTCATTAAGACTGGGAGCACTACTCAGTGGCAGGCAGACTTAGCTCCAAAAGAAATGGCCGCCTCTGACATGAGGAAAAGACGCCATGTGCAGCCGCTCCTAACATATTAATGAGTAATAATAATAATAAACCATTTTGTTAAGGGGCAATATAGGTAAATATTCACTCAGACAGGACCCGGTTCTCATTTGTGTAGTATAAACTAGTGGCTATATTTTATAACTTTTTAGATTATACATCCTCCTGATTCACTATTGCAGCCACAACAACAATGGGGAGTGGTGAGCTATATGCAGGTTACCTTGGCCAGGGTGCGGAGAATGTTGCGGACATCCACCATCATGTGGTGATGTTCTCCCAGCAGATTTCTCAGGGACATCACTTTCTTCTTGGCACAATCCTGCACACCCCACACCCTCTCTGACTATCCCATTGTACAATCAACACCATTAGTGGGATTATGTGAGTGATGGTGACATGAGATGGTGCATCTTTTTTACCCTAAACATTGAAAATACACCTATCCCCCGATTTACACGGTACTTGTTTTACACGTTTTCGCTTTTACACGGTTTTCCAAATAAGTTTTTTTTTTTTTTGTTTTTATCGCACTATACTAAATGCTACTGTGATTGAACACATGTGCTGTGTACACATCTCACGAGGAATCCCGAGCTTATGTGCTGACTACATATTTTAACCTGTCAATGCATTTTATTTTTATTTCTGTGTACACCTATCCCCCGATTTACACGTTTTTCTCAGGAACGTATCTACCGTGTAAATCGGGGGATAGGTGTAATAATTTAAACTACAAATACAATATTTACTTAAGAGAAGTTGGGGTTTTATTATTCTGAATTCCATCTGTACTATCCCAATTTTGCTTATATTCTTGTTCAAATTGTGAGGATCCATTAAAATCCTCAGTTCATCAAACAAACATTTGGATGTATATCTTGACCAATAATGGAGTAAAACCTTACTAGATGCCTTGTTCAGGTTGTTTGTCATTACATAAGTTGAAATGGAGGGGAAAGACCTTTATTAAAATTTCAGATACTTAGAAATGTTTAGTAAAATGCTTTAAATAAAAGACCGAATATATAACCCCAATGCCATTAGTTATGAATGGAATCCAACCTGTATATGAAGCATCACCTTTCTATAACAGTTTTTTGAAAACCCCAATTTAATTACTTAAACAGACCACATTTCAACACCAAGGAGGTATTAGATATTTGACTATAGAGATGTGTTGATCCAGAGAGGTTTTGCTGTGCTATTTATCTACATAAGGTAAAAAATCTACCAGAATGGTGTATAGACCACAATCAAACACATCATAAACCACACTTCACCACAATGTCACAGAAAACGCAAGAAGCCCAGGTGTCATTCAGAATTTATCAGTAAGTGAAATGAAGGGAGAGAAAGGTAGCAACAACCTACCCAGTGGGAGTAGCTCTTCAGCTTGTGTTCCTCTAGCTTGTCCTTACAGGCAGCCAGGGAGACTTTCTCTGTCAGGGCGGAGACTGCCTCTAGTGAGAGCTCTCTGTCCTCTATGGACATGTCCAGCAGGGAGAGCATCTTCTCCTCTGCCGGGGTGACAGTAGTGCTGCAGGCCTCTGCTTGGTGACAGGCCACTTGACATCTGGCACACAGACAGGTCAGCTTCACTCCACCATACAACAACTTGATCTTCTTACCTCTTGATGAGAGCTAGGAGGTTGGCTTCACAGGTGCGAGCCTCTGAGGTGAAGGTGCGGAGGGCCTCAAAGTGCAAGATGGCACTGGCTGTGGAGGCCAGGTCCCTGGAGAGATTCTGGAGGTGCTGCACCATAGGTTGCTGTTAGCTAGCTTGAAATTCCATGGGGGTTTCCTTAAAACTATTTATCAGGGCTATTGATGTCTAACCTCTAAGGAGAGACCACCTCCAGAAGAGATATCCTACAAGATATACAGAGAGGAAGGTAAGGTACATTGGAACTTACTGCGACGGAGGCAGATTTGGCGGCCACTGCAGCCTCCAGTTGATCCCTCACCTCTGCCAGACTGGGGTTGGCCCCACTGGCCCACTTCACTCGCTGTTCTGCACTGGCTGCCAGTGTGGCAAACCTCTGCTGGGCCGCTGCTATGTGGCTCTCCAGTCCTCCCAGGTGTTGGAGGTGCTGCAGCAACACATCCTCAATGGCAGTGCAAGACACTGAATTCCATTTAAACCAAATGTAGGTGCCAGGTATATAGAGAACTAACAAGAGATACTCCCCACACAATAGAGTATTTATATTATAAATAGTACAAAATCATGGGGCGAAGAGTTGCTTGTAAGGTTTTTTATCTAGCCGCGCTTTTGCACATTTACACACACTCTACAGGAGTAAAAATGACTCCAGTACGACTCCTGTAGAAAGGCAGAAAAGCTCGACTGAATAAAAAACCTTACAAGAAACTCTACGCCTCAAGGTTTTGTACTAAAAATATTTAGTATTCAAAACCCTCAGGTTTCTTAAGATATACTGGTGGAGAGAAAAATATCCAACAAAGAATAATTTCCATTCATTTTATTACTTAAGAAGGAAAAATTAAAGGAAGTTAGAAAATATTTGTGATCATGAAAGATGTGGATTAATTATTTTGCTAGTACCTTTAGGAAAGTAGTTTAGAAGACTCACTCCAGACCTCCACAAAAGAATTACGGCATATTCAGGTTGACACCTTCCATTAGCTCATATAGAGACAAGCCAAGGAGAGCGGTGGTGAGTTACCTTTCTCATGTCGGACATGATGGAGGTCCGGGGAGAGATGAGGCCGTGGTTGGGCACTAGGTAGTCCTCATAGAGCCACTGGAAGCGGGCCAGTTGGAGCTGTTTGCGCTGCAGGCTGGACTTGAGCAGCTGCAGGCCCTGCTCACTGCGCCTGGACATCACAGCCAGTGCTACCACTCTGCAACATTTAGAGAGATAGAAGCTCATCATCAGGCAAATACTTTCAGACATGAAGCATCAATAACAACTGAAGTTTTGTGAGGAGTGTATGTATTAAAGACTTTTCATTCTAGCCAATTTATACATTGTTCCTAACCACAAATGATAGTTTATATCACAACCTATACAAGCCTCTGTGAGTTTGCCCTGTTATCAGGTCAACATACCACATTAATTCCACCACAATAACCAATATAGAAGACCTTCTATAGCTCAGAGATAATTTAATATAGAGTAGGTTTCTTCTCCCTATCAGATTTTATCACACAGGTGGAGACAAAAAGAGAACTTTAACAAGAAGTTTCTGAATAGTAAATTTAGGTGGAATTCGTATAATTCCAACCACCAGCACTATACCTTGATAGAGTAACATGAGGAGAAAAAATATATATATATATGTACACTAAAACATATTTAATTGGATAGCCTACAATTCAATACTTCCTACAAGTTGACAGCTTCTCAAATCTGACAACAATGATCAAAACTTTATTAATTGAGCCAAATAATTCAAAAAGGAAGTAGCTGTCCCCTAAGGTGTTGAATTAAAGAGGCGTGCACATTTGACTATTTTAAAAATATATATATGTGATATGATCCTGTCGACTTTCAATGTGACAATATAGTGATAATGTGGGGAAAGGGAAATAATCACGCCACAAATTGGTAGAGGAATTTGGAAGCCATCCGAGAGAGAGGGAGCGCTACCGCTGAACGGCCGTTTGTGTTGCACGCCCCCAGCAACTGTCCAAAAATAGTCCCCAGGTGTTGACGGACGGGCCCCATTTGCCGCCCCATTGGAATGTCGCTGCTGTCTCAATTGACCGGACTTTACATCCCATCTCTCTCTGGGATGGCTCTAGGTTTGTTTTATTATTCCTGGAAGAGTATATATTATGACATATATATATATTATGATCCCTACTATACATGATAAAAATCCACGATAATCATCATGGTGGGTATAGTTAGCAACTGGCTTGGCTATAATACAATATACAGAGCATTATGTGGTGTTGAATTAAAAGAGGTTTGACAGTTAACTAAATCAATAAATAACTGGGAAGAATGAGTTAAAGGTGGAAGGAACCCACCTCATGGCTTCCTCCTTCTCCAAGGAAGTGTTGAGCAGTCCCAGCTGGAGGTCCAGGTGCTCTGAGGGCGGAGGACAGTTCTGGAGCAGGTCCTCCAGTACCAGCTGGGACTGGGTGGTCTTGAACACCTGCTGGCCCGACATGGCCTCCAGGAGACAGCACAGGGCGATACACACGGCTTGTTCCGGGATTCCCAGGAGCTGTACACACTACTTGATATACACTACTCCTGGCTCTAACTACATTTATTGAGCTAGTGAGGGGACACCCCTGTGTGTGGGATATCAGGCATTACTAAGACATTATATGTTGTGGCTGAGAGAACTCCAGGATATCTATACTGAAACACTTGCCAGCCAAATACCTATTATATATGGGGAGAACTGATGAGAAAAAAGGATGAAGTTTAAAAAGAGAAGTAGCTAAGAAAGAAGAGAATGGATGTTTTACTATAAAGGTGACGCCTTATAGGGCAATTAAGGCAAAGAATAGACAAAATATTAATCCATAATACTGAATTTAGGCTGTGAAAGGCGGATGGATGTTGAACAGAGATGTAATGCCAATATTTGATATTTTATAAAATTGGTCACATATAAGATGGGTCATCATTCAGGTAAGGTTTTATTTACTAGATTGATGTTGTAATGCTACTGGTGTCTTGTAGATCTGCTTTGGGCAACTTGGGAATTGGTCCCTGTATGCAAATGAAGAAGTCTAGACACCCCCTATGTAGTGATACCTGTTAAAGGATGTCATTTCTCAAAAAACAGGGAAGTGTGGAAATCACCAGAGGTAAGATAACTCTGTAGTAATCCAGATAGGGTCACCATGCTGTAAAAGTGAACTGTACAAGTTGGCCATTGAAAAGCCCAGTACTGAGCAAAATTGGAAATCCTTGTCAATTGAAGACAAAAGAGGAAGAAACTTCACATGAATTGCACCAAATATGAATAGCCCTGATACAGTGTGAGAGGCCACTCTTGCTAGAAGACAATCTATGCAAAGGACAGTTTTAATCACCCAAGTTTTTAACCAATTAGCTGCTCTCTTCTTGACTTGATGCCTAAAGAACATGTTGGCTTTATAACTGGGTGTCCTTTAGAGAGGTTCTACTGTAAGAGTTTAAAATAAAAAAAGTGAGCTATGTCAATTTATCATCAAGAGCCTACCTGCTTGCACACAAAGTAAGAAAGGAAGGCCTCCAGAGGGCGCTGTCCCACTTCCGCCAGGAGTTTGAGGTCAGATTCAAAGTCCTCAGAGGCAAGACAGAGCAAAGCTGCCACCTGGCGACACTCGGCAAACACTGCCTGCATGGTCTGGATCCGGCGGAGGAACATGATGGCTGAAAGCAGCTCTCTGGAGCCAGGAGTCAGTAGGATATTGGGCTGGCACACACATGTATATTGTAGGCATTTGTGAAACAGTGAGGTGAAGGTTAAGTTACCAGAGACAGCAGGGACTCCTGGAAGATATCCAGTTTCTTCCAATCTGGGGATGCCTGGAGGGCATTGGCCAGAGCTGCAAGGTCAGAGTCCAGCTTGGTGAAGAGTCCGTTGAAGCCTGTGAGGAGCATCTGTCCTGGGGTGAGACCTGGAGAAGGCAGGAGTTAGCAACCAAAGTGGCAACAGCAACCATCACCAATGTACTCACTTGAAGAGGACTCCCCAGTCAGGGCCTGGAAGCTGTGTCGCAGGTGCTCCACCTGGGGCATGGCAGAGAAAGATGGAGGATGGCCTTCAATCATGAGGTTGCGGAGGTCAGTCTCCAGGTCAGCCATCAGTCCCATGAGCTGGGCTGGGGACGCCAACTCCGCTAGCTGCACATCACATTGATTACATCAGTCTATACTTTATATTGCACTATAGCAGGTAGGGCCAGAAAAGCTTGAATATTCTGAAGGAGAAAAAAATAAAAGAATAAAAAATTATGTTTTTAAAAATGCTAACTCTAATAAATGATTCATTAACTACCAAATGCATCAATTGGACTCTACACTTCCATCACAATAGCAGGTATATATTTACGATTGTACAAGCAGTTTATGACTGCAAATTTATTATACAATTTTGGGCCAACACCCCTCTCCTTGAATTTTATATACGTATATATTTGTTTTGAAAATGAAGCAATCCATATTTAAATCTTTAAATAATAAAAAGGCATATATGTTTGGGCTTTTGGCCCTCATCAGTTTTGTGAAAAATGTACATTGGAATATTTACCAAACCAATTTATTAAGTGCCCTGGTTCCATTTGAGAACTTGCCGTGTACAGTAATAGTTGTACTACTTTGCAGTGGTACAATTTGACCAAAACTGATAGGCACTGGCAAAACACTTCTGTTATCAAGCACTGCTGAGAAAACTATATGGACAAAATATATAATCGACAATTGGAGACTATTTGCCCACAGTCATCAATACTAACACAATACTAACAATAAAACACAATACCGGGCTCTGGCACATTTGTAAGTGCAAAGTCAAACTGCTTTTCACATGTGTAGACATGTGGTGCACTTACAGTAAAAGCAGTCACCTACTTCTACCCACCATTATTATCATGGCCTGTACCATGTGTACTAGGGATAAGCAAAAAAATAATAATAAATAAAACACAACAGGGTGGGGGCAAAGTCTGTCATCTTCGTGTGGTGCCTCCTGGATAGCCAACAAATAAAACAGCAGATTTTTTAACCCATCATGAAGACTTATGGACAAAAAAAACAGCAGTAGCAATGTTATCATTAGCATCCCAGAATTTGGTGGATGACAACAATGATATTCTGGTGTGGATGTCAGAGGTAAGTAGAAAGAGCAGTGATACCTGTTCCATGAGGGAGAGACTGCCCTGCTGAGCCAACTTGAGGGCCTCAGGCAGAATGATGGTGTGGAAGTGCAGGCTGAGATCCTGGATGGAGGCCAGCAGGCTGTGGGCACAGAGCACCACATGGACAGCCTGGGGCACCAGTCCGGGGTCCGCCCCATGGACCAGCTGCAAGTGCTGGTGGAGACAGGACATCTGGGAGGTCACTTCCTCCAGGTAGCTCTCCACAGTGGGCAAGGTGAGCTGCTCCAGCTTCAGGATATCTACAGACACATTCACTTTTACAATTACATACTTTGGCATCAAAATTATTCCATTACTTCAAAATGAAAAAAAAAAGATGAGTTTTGTAGAAAACTATTGTAAGCTAAGGCAAGATACTGTAATCTTGCCCTAGTCCACAAGATATGAGGATTATGAAGATTCCCTGAAAGCTCATCTTTTGTTGTTGTTGTTTTGAAACAATAGAAGAATAAGACTAAGTCGGCCTGCCACTGAGTAGTGCTCCCAGTCTTAATGACAAAGGTAGACGTATTCTACTTCACCCAGTCATGATGGTTGTCAAATACCATCAAAGGTCACAACTTGATACCCTAATGATTGAGTGGAGATAAGAAAGAAGAAGAAGATGCATAAGGAAATATATGTATTTACCTCTATCTACACATGTGCAATGGCTGTCTCAATTTGGGCCTAACACCAGATTTGGAGACAGCTCAACCTGATGATCCTATTGTATCGGCCTAGTATTGTGGTTAAAATCCTTACACAACACCTTGTTGAAGAGAGCATTTAACAAGCAGGAATCTAGAGGTTTCCCTGTCCACTTCTTGATAAAGGTGTCAAAGTACAGAAAAAGGTTTATGGCAATCGTCACAGTATAGGGTGGAGTGTAATACACAATCTAGAGATAGATATCTGACCCAGTGTCTGTAAGTACATTCATGGACAAAATTTGAGGAAGTGGAAAATTTTTTATGGCCATCCTGGTGTCTGCTAAAACCTGCATTTACAGGAATTTCCTTGGCGTAGAACTGGGGAGGTACCAAAACCTTGTCTGGAGGACTCTCTCAAGAGAGCCTCCATTGACGAATAAAGATTGCTGTGTTTTAACTATTGACTAGAAGCCAATAAAGATGTTTAAAATTGTTTAACTTTACTTAAAGGAGACTGATGCAAAATTTTGTTCATACTAGGTTATCTCGTGTGTCTTCAATAGAGGTCAGCGTGCATCAAATATTTTTCGGAGTCATTGTCTGAATCCTGATATACATGCTAAAAGGTACAACTTAAGTTTAGTCCATGAGTCTATAATAGTATAGTAGATAGTGTAGGCACACCACACTACTCACTTGCTACAGTCTGGTCTACTTGAAGGAATCTACGGGCAGCAGGTACCAGGATCTTCACCAGGGACGGCAGTAGGGATTGTGGACCATGTTCTGCAGCAACAACCACCAGTTTAGCTACCACGTGGTAGAGTTAGGATACAAGTAAAATATTTTAAGGAAATGCCATCCATCAGTGCCTTCTTTTGAAAAGAATATTAAATTAGTTTTTTTTTTATTCCAATCAATTTGGATCTAAAACTACCCACAATAATTTTAGCCAGAAATCTACCATGTATTAATGGATAGAAAAAAAAATACTCTTGGGATGAAAATATTAACTTTTAGGATTTTCTGCCAGTGGTGGGCCTGAGAAGTTTAATTACTCACTACACCTGGTAAAAAAAAAAATGCAAGCCTGTACAGGTTTTTTTGGTAAATTCGTTACAATGCTTTGTAATTAAAAAAAAAAAAAAAAAATCCAATTTGTAGTTTTCACCAACTCTCCAGAAATCTTCAGGATCACCAAAGTGGCTTGTTGAAGGGGATGGAGCCTGTACCATGCTGACAAGAATCAAACAGCCAGAAATAAATCTTTTCAAATCAAGTATTTTTCTTAATTTCATCTTTAAAGAAAGAATTCTAGCCAATATTGGAGAGTAAATCAAATGCCTTGTGTTGATTTTTATTCTGATAGAGAGGACTCACCAACATTGTATGATCATGAGATATGTCTTCCTCAATCATATTTTAACTACTTCAGTTTTCTTTCTTTTTTTTTTTTGCTTAACCCTAGTACACGCGGTACAGGCCATGATAATCATGGTGGGTAGAGGTAGGCGACTGCTTTTACTGTAAGTGCACCACATGTCTATACATATGAAAAGCATTTCGACTTTGCACTTACAAATGTGCCAGAGCCCCGTTTGGTTACTTGCACTCGCTGGTGGGGTTGGACTTTTGCAAGAATCGGGGGCCATTGGAGCATTTTTTTTTTATCAGAAAAAAGTGTCCAATGCAGGAATTGAACCCGGGTCATAGCGGTCGAAAACCAACAGTTTAGACCATCCTTCCATCGACCCCCCACTTCAGTTTTCTTTTTTCCCCTTGTAAATGGGGGGTTTTAAAGCTATTGGCTTTCATCAGTACAAAGCAACAGTCATTTATAAAGTTCTTATGAAAAAAAGATACCTGAGAAATCTTTTAAATTGGTGTGAGGGAAAGAGAATTGAATGGGGTGTCAATTCAGATTGCACCGGCAGAAAATTGAATTTAATGATGGAGGATAACAGATATTATATATACAGTAGAACCTTCTTGTAAATAACACCTAACTGCAGAGCCAAAGTGTCCTTTAGGGAGAGGTGTCCTCTTACCAAAGAGTTACTAAATAGTAAAAATGCTATTTTTGGCGATGAAAAC